>CM028138.1:776587500-777187500 GCA_016271365.2 Neoceratodus forsteri
TGCTGTTAGAGCATTTGCGGTCTATCTGTGGATTGTCTGGTACGGTCCTCAGGTGGTTTCGATCTTACCTTGAGGGTAGGACTCAGAGGGTGGTTTCGGGAATGTTTTCTTCGGCATCAGTCTCCCTATCCTGTGGGGTACCGCAGGGTTCCATTTTGGCACCCATGTTGTTTGCAGTGTATATGCTGCCATTAGGAGTGATTGTTAGATGATACGGTCTGGGTTTTCATTGCTATGCAGATGATACCCAGCTGTATATGTCTTTTGTGCCTGGACAGGATGCTGCCATTTTGGTATTTAACAACTGTCATGCTGAGATCCAAGACTGAATGAATGGGAGTTGGCTGCGGTTGAACCCTGAAAAAACTGAGGTTTTGGTTGTGGACAAGGGTCTCTGTGAGGTGGGTTTGTTAGCCGGATCACCCTTGGGCTTATACTTGGGGGTGTCCAGCTGACGACCTCAGACCAGGTGCAGAATCTGGGCGTAGTATTTGATGACTGTCTGACTTTTAAATCTCAGGTATCAGCGGTGGTCAAAACTTCCTTTTACCATCTGAGGAACATTGCCCGGCTGAAGTCAGTTTGCTGACCCATAAAGCCCTACACAATCAGTGACCTACTTACCTGAAAGAACTCCTGCATCCCTACTGTCCTCCCGGCTCTCTCCGATCCACTGATGAGGGATTGCTAGAGATCCCCTAGGTCCATTTAAAAACTTCAGGGGCAAGATCATTTAGTTTTATGGCCCTGACCCTGTGGAATTCTCTACCTCGTCAGGTACGAAATTACCCGACTGTCCAAAGCTTCAAAGGAGCTCTGAAGACATATCTTTTTAGTAGAACTTTTAATGATTTATGACAGTTTTAATCTTGTTTAATTATTTATTGTTTTATGTAATTGTACAAGCGCTTTGGTTATAAGAAAAGCGCCTTATAAAAATAAAGAATGAATGAATCTCCCCTGTGCTATCAGGATACAAAGTATAGGATAAGAAATATAGTATTTAATGGAAATCACATTGCATCTAATCTGGGAAATCCTGAGTAAATATAATACAAAAATGTGTAAAATGAAGATCTCTATGAGAATGAGATGTAGCATCTCCCCTGAACAATCCAGGATACAAAGTATAGGATAAGAAATACAGTATTTGAAGGAAATCTACTGAAAACTGAACTTCACTGTGTTCCACATAACCAAAGTTGACATAAACAGTTTCTTTACTGTTTTGTGACATATTATATTGCAGTATTTATTTTTAATGTTACGGCTGCAATGATGGCACGTGTGTGTGTGTGTATGTGCATGTGCGTGCACGTGTGCATGCGTGTGTGTATGTGTGTTTGCTGTATGTAATAAACTATGTTTGAGACAACGTCTTAAGAGGTTAAAACACAGTGTAAATCTTGGACATTCCTGAGAACGGGTGACATTTATGAGGTATAAATCTTCTTGAAAGATAATACCTGTCCAACTTAAGCAAGTAGCAAGAAAATGCTTAAATGCCAAGTATTGAAATGTGAAAGTTGTTGCATTTCTAAGGGGGTAGAGAAATTTCCAGTTTAATAGGCAACTAATAGTTAAAAGGCTGTTTCAGTTTCCTAATGGCCATGTGATTAGCAGCTGTGAGTCCAGTCAACAACATTGGAAACAGAAAGAAGACATTATTTAACTGTCATGCTAATTTACAGTTATGGAAGGATACACTGAAAACTCCTAAAAGATGTGTTCCATGGAAACACCTTTTTTCAAGGGAAAGCAGGATGACTGAAGGCTCCGCCCACAGCCATAAAAAGGCAACGCTATTTTCCCCTACCGTTAAGTCGTCACATATCATCAGTCTGGCTGTCATACCTCAGATCACCAACCTCCTTGTTGAGCCCCTAGAATTTGTTACAAACTTTAAATATCTGGTCATCTAGATTGACAAGAAACTATCTTTCTCTGAGCACATAAAAGAACTCACTAAATAACTCAAACAGATTTGGCTTATTTTTTCAAATGAAGTACCTTCACACAGTGGAAGCAAAAACCAGACTTGTACAAAACTACATTTCTCCCACTTCTGGATTCTGTGGATCTTCTATATGGTCAAGGCACTAGTGCTGCCCTGACAAAACTTGACACCCGATACCACCAGGCTTTAAGATTCATTACAGGAGTATCTTATGCTACTCACCATTGCTGTTTATATGGACTAGTAGGTTGGACATCCCTCTGCTACATATGCAGAGAAATGCAGTTCTTTGGATGTACCAAACCATCACAAAGAAGCTTCCTCAATATATCACAGACTGCCTACCCATTTGTTCCTCTGGTAGTTACACACCGAGAAGCCTTTCTTATATATCTATGGTTATTCCCTTGAGTCAGAACTCATTTTGGTAAAGCTTCCATAAGCCATTCCCTCCCTTCCCTGTGGAATAATTTGCAGAAAATCCTTAAACTAGCCTCACCTGTGAAATTGTCAACATTTAAAACCATGTTTTCCCAGGCCATCACAGAATCCTGTAACTGCAGGACTTCAGTCTTTATCCAAACTAGCATCATTGTTCTTTCTCCTGGTGCCCCTGCTATATACAGTGCTGCCCATCAGGATGAAACGTGTAACTGGGCATTTATCATGCATTAGAAAACTGCCTCATGATGTAGCGCAGATACTAACAGCTGTGGTTGCATTCTGCAACTTGGTCAGCAGGTGGCAGGAATACACATCATGGTCTTTGCTTACCAGTATACTGTACCACTTATCAGAAGCACTCAGACTGACTTCTGTGCCTGAAGACCTTTTGCTCAAGTGGTCAAAAAACTATGTATTTTGTAGGGCATGAGGTGCAAGGCATCAGTTCTTCCAAGTGTATTTCCAACCCTTTTATGTTATGGTTAATGTTAATATACTGTCTGCTGTATTCATGTCACATTGTTCGCCAGGTCTGTTGCTGCATGTTCTTTTATTCTCTGTATTTAAATGATGTGCAAACATTAATGCCCTGGAATCTTCTGGGCCCTACTGTACCTGTGAATTGACATTTACTTGCCTGCTGTTCCCCAACTGGCTAACAAAAACTAAATACTGAAACTATAATAAGCTAAATGTGAAAGTTGAACTGCATTTCCCCGATGCAGAATTAGTTGCAAAAGTGTACATGCCTTCCTTTGAGACAGTGTTTTTTGGAGGTCCAATCTTGTTTTTATATGTTACCTGCCAAGTAAATGCTAACTTCTACTTCTAGTGGCTAAGGTATTGTTTTCAACAGTTACTTCAGCTACCGAATGTAACCTGAAAAATATGGCTGTGAATAGTCTTTGAGGGGCTGTGCCTTACTGCTCTATCACCTTTTTTCCCTCAGGGACTTCCGCAGCTGCACTCTTTTCCACAGTCCATAGTGTTTTTTTCTGCAGCTGTGGAGGTTTTTGTGAATAGCGCTCAGAGCAATTTCCCCTGTTTTATCATAGCTACAGCAGTTTTTGAGACTTAGGGAAGGTTTTACATCTTCAGACAACTTTGTGAATCCAGCCGAAGGATTTCTCGCTATCACCTTTCAGGCTTCCCAAGAGTCTGCAGGCCTCTCAAGAATTGAAATCAGCTGCTCCAAGTTGATTCCCACTTGTTCATTCATTCTCTAAGGCTTCCCTCCTGGTTCATGGCCACAATGGCTGCCGAAGGTATCCCATCCTGACTGGAAAATGTCATAATGGAGGGGAACCTCCCATCTCAGTCTCCAGAGGTCAAAAAGTGACTGCACCCACAAATAACGACAATACCAAAGTTCAAAATTCAAAGATTTTATTTACTAATTTTAACAGTCTACAACTTCTGCCACTTACTAACTGCAACATACCCCAGTGCTTCTCCTTATCAGCATTGTTACAAAAATTAAAAAAAGCATAAACAATAGATCTCCATATCGTTATCTAAATATACAGTACACAGGCATGACAAGCAGGTGATCAAAAAGCAATATAACATTTGCAGTTTCAGTCTGACAGTTTCAAGTGTAAATCAGGAACGGTCACTTTATTTTTACAGATAAACATTCAGATTCATATACTGTAACTAATCAGTGGTTAGCTTTAAGTGCTCAACATTGTCCCAGATTGGTTTTCAATAATTTGATCACCCATTTTGATTTCCAGGCAGACATTTTTGGGAATCCATTCTTTAGTCAGTCACTATTGTTTGGATTTCTGAGTGTGAGCAACTCATCCTAAACTAAAAGGAGCATACAGTAATAATAAACAGAATAGTGCTTTGGGGAAAAAAAAACACTGATCTAGTCATTCATTTTAAAATTGGTAAGGAGTAGTCAACTATGTGATGCTGCAAAATATTAATGCAGGTGAACTAAAATTTAGCAGGTAAGTATGTTTTGATTTTGCTGATGACTGCTCCTTCCTAATTTGAAATGTCTTTAGCATCAAGATGCAGTTCCAAACTGTTGGAGTTTAAACCTCTAAATGCTGGTGCAGGTGAATATTGCAGTGGCACATAGCAGAGGTGAAATTCTGATATGCTAGTGAGTTTGCATTGATTTTTATCTAGACTATGCCTTACTAATTTGAAGATCAGTGATTACACAATTTCATCTTCACATCTCATAGGCCCGTAACTCCCTGAGTCCCCCAGTCTTTTTCTTGGCATCTGAACAATAACACTATATAAAGGGGGTAAGTATTAGATTTCTTGCTTCTATGATTTGTGTGCTTTTTTTCTACAGTTGTAATTCTGTTTATTATGTTCCTTTTATTTTAGGATGAAGCTACAGTATATAGATTTATGAATTACAGTGAATGTAGTCAGTGTGTGCTAATATCTAGAGTAGTTTTCATTCCAGTGCTGATTTTTTAAATAAATACTGTTACTTATGATACATATTATACATGTGATCCTGCAACTTATATTGTGTTAATACTGAAAATAGTAAAAATATATTAACTAAAAAAATCATTACTGATTTCTGCCTTTTTTATTCATTAAATAAATATTGAATGTGAATAATGTGTATAGTATTTCTGCTGAATTCATGTGAAACAGATAAAATGAGCCTCCATGTTTCCCTCTAAATGAGTTTTCAGAGCAAACAAATCAGTAATAAACCATCCAGTTACTGAGTATGTATTTAATTGATACAGTACATATAGTAATTTAGGGGATATGCTTTATAGTAATATTACTATATTTATGCTGAGAGTACTGTCAAAATGACCACATAAGCAGCTTGACTCTCATGCTGGTATGATCAGTATATTGCAGTTTCATGCACACAATGCATACAGCAGTAGGAGGAGTTAATTCAGGTCTCAGTGTAACAGATTGTTATTTATAGGCAATAAGACACAGCAGAGTAATCTTATAATGTTAGAAGTTTTTTTATTAGTTTCTTATTGTAGGATCTTTAAAATCAAAAGTAAATGAACTAATCACTATTACCGAAACACTTGATAAAGCTGATTCACTGAGGTATCTCATCACTGCTTCCATTTCAGTTAGACTACCATATGCCCTTCAGATATTACTTGTAATGCAGCTTATACAGTATGTTACAGAAAACATCAGTTTCAGCACAACTTTGATGTGCTAAATGTAAAATTTACTAGCAAGTGAACTGGTCAAAACAACTGGTAAAAATAATAAAAATCAGTGTCTAGTGTAAGTTATGGATTTCACACAAACAAAAATTAATAATCATTCATAAAATATTGATTCATTATTAGTGTTATTAGCATTATTATAAGTTTCTGGTCTCAGTCACTTAACTGATCTACTATGTACTGTACTCAATATTTCCTGGAGCAACTTGTTGTTCAGTGTGCCTTACTGGTGAAACATTTTCAGTAAATAAATATAAGAAATATTTATTAGAGCCCCATGGAGGATTACCTGCATTCACCTTCAACAAACCCCAAAACTTTCCCCTTTCCCTGTTTCTGTGCTGTACTGTATGCACCAAAACTCAATAATCCTGCCCCATAAACAATAAGCAGCTCTCCTTGTGCAGCTGAATCTGTGGCTTGTACATTTTGTCCTGCTGTTAAATCCAGAAATTATCAAGTCAGTGAATGCATAATTTCATTAAATAATCCCACTATGCTCACATAAAATAAATTGAACAGTGTATTGGGAAATGGGGACTCAAACTGAAGTTTGTATGCAAGAAAGTATGTCCTGTTGGGGTGGGGGTCCTTGATGTTTATTGCAAAATTTGATACACAAAATATGACTATTTAAATGATCCTTCCATGTACCACTGCATGATGAATACTAAGAATCCTTATGTGAATCGCTGATTTTTTTTTTTGGGGGTTCTTTCTTTTTTTTTTAGGGAGATGGTGACAACTGATTAGCTAACTGGTTTACAGTTTATAAGTATTGTAGCTACTGTAGCTACACCAGTCATTGGCTATGTGAAAAGTGGCTCAGCCAACATGGCTGTAGCACAATATTTTGTTTTAACTTTTGCCTTTGTTTGTTCTCAAGGATTATGAGGACAGGACAGGGAGGGAAAGGTGCACTAGGAATGCAGAGCTGTACAGAGAGCTCAGTTATGTCCATTGGCTAATTTTATTAGCTGATCTAGGAACAGTTGGTATGACTAGCTAAGCAACACAGTATTCCCAAAAATGAACAGCTGATGAATCTGGAGCTATAGCAAGAAGACTCAGATGATATACTTTGCATTGGGTTTTCAGCAGTTATCTCTTTCACACACACACACACACACACACACACACACACACACACAGTGCACACACATACACACACACACACACACACACACACACATACACACACACACACACACACACACACACACACACACACACACAGTCTATCTTTGTCTCCTATTCTTTTTTTTTACTTATAAACCTTTTTCACTTAATCTGTCATTTATCTTTTTACTTGCAGACTTGCAGAGCTGGACATTTGGATTACAATCACAATCAGGCTTATGTCAGGCACTTCAGCCTCTGAACCATTCCCAGTTCCCACTGGTAGTTGTCCACTGAGGGTTCTGAATGACAGGATCAACCAGATAGATTGTTTTTTTTTGTAGATGTTGAGCTGGTTGATAAAGAGAAACCAGTGATGACTCTCAGTCTGACAGCTCCTTAGTATGCAGGATAAGGGGCCACTGTGTTTCTGAAACTGTTTACCCCACCCAGTAGTAGAGCAACAGCCAATCAGGGAGTGACTGTTTTTTGAGTGACTCAGTGCGTGCTCACCATTATAATCCATGGGTTCTAATGGCTAATTATAACTATGTCAGCCTATGTAAATAATTGTTGATCAGTTATTGTAAAATAATTATGACCAGAGATTAAAGTAGCTCACTATATACACTCTGGAGGAAACTATGGATATGGTACGGTATGATATGAAAAGATAGGGACTTTCAAATACCTCACAGGTATAAATAAGGCTCAAGAGGGAAGCATAGTCAGACTAAAAGGTCTCCAAGAACAAGGGGTCATGATATGAAGATGAGGATGGCAGACGAAGGCAAAATGTGTGAAAGTCCTTCTCTAATAGGGTGGTGAATGCATTGAACTTCCTTAAAGCAGAGGTGGTAGGGTCATAAATGACAATGGCATTCACGAATGCATACGTAATGAATAATGGAACATTAATGCAGTGGAAATGGTGATAAAGCCGGCAAATTAGTTTGGTCTGTTGCATTACAGTAGGTAGGGAAAACAGATTGTCTAGACGGGGAAAGACATCCTTCCAGTGTCTACCAAAAACTGATATACAGTGTATAACAGAGAACTGCTCTGCATAGAATTCCATCCCTTTCAAAATGTTGTTTTACCACACTTCAAAGGTCATGGAATGTGATTGTACCCTTCTGTGGTACAACACCATTATGAAACCTCTAGAGACAGCATACAATAGTTTAATTCTGAAAGCCAGAGTACTGCTGTTTGCATATTTCACATAACTGTAACATTGTACATTTCACATAACTGTAACATGACCTATTTTTACAGGACATTGATCCCTTGCCTGTATTTACTGTATATATCTTGTATAATGTCCAGCTTGTTTATTGTATCTTGCACTGTGTGCTTGTATTATTATTTGTCCACCTCTGTATGTTGCCTGACTGCACTGGATTCTTTACTCACTTATGAATGAGTCACTGCTGTTGTTCACTGTATTCTGTCATTGATTGTGCCAGTCTCTAGTCCAGACCATGCCTGAAAAAGGTCTTTGGACCAGGGCGCCAACCTGGTTAACAAATGAATAAAAAAATAGTACTATACACTATAAAAATGCAGCGTGAATAACTTAATTCACAAACGGTGTAATGTGCCACCTCATGATTCTGATTGCCATGGATCTCTCAAGTCAGTGCAGATACTCAAACTCCAATGGACATCTTGGACATGGCACACTTCTCTGCCATGAGTTCCATCTTCAAGGAGATCTTCATCACAGTAACTGAGTAAGGAACTGGCTGGGGGAGTAGGAAGCAGAGGTTAGAGGTTAACAATATCCAGTCCGAGGAAGCAGAGGTGACCAGTTGGGTACTTCAGTGATCAATCCTGGGGCCTGTTATTTTTCAATGGCTTCATTATTGACACTGCAGAAGAGCTGGAGGGAAAGGGCCACCTCTTAGCAGATGACACCAAGATCTGCAATAGGGCAGAAACTTCCAATGGGGTGGAGAACATGAGATACCTAGAAAAGATGGAAAAATGGTCCAAAGTGTGGCAACTGAGATTCAATGTGAAGAAGTGCAAAGTCATGCACCTGGAGTGTAGACACCATGCAGAGAGCTACAGGATGGTCGGGGGATTGCTGGCAGTCACTAGGGAAGAACAATACTTGGGGATTATCATCTTGGATGATCTAACAATGGCCAAACAATGCACAAAGGCTTTAGGGAGAATCAGTTGCATGCTGTGGTGCACTGAGGGGTATCACAAGTAGAAAAAGGGAGGTGGTGATACCACTGTACAGAATGCTGGTGAGGTATCATCTGGAATACCTTGTGCAGTTCTGGAGTCACATCTTTATCAAGATGTAGAGAGGGTAGATGTGGTTCAGAGAAGGGCAACAAAGGTGGTACAGGGCTTGCACCACAAGACATATGAGGAGAGATTGAGGGACTTCAATATGAATTCGCTGGAGGAGTAAAGGCAAAGTGGAAATATAATGGAGACTTTCAAGTATCTTAAAAGCATAAATAAGGTACAAGTGGGTAACATCTTTTAATATAAAATGAGTACAAGAACAAGTGGGCACAATATGAGATTGAAGGGGAGGAGGATAAAGGAACTATGAGGAAGTTGTTCTTCTGCACTGAAAGGCTGTTGGATACATTGAATGGCCTGCCTCAAGAGGTGGTGGGAGCAAGCACTGTAGAGGGATTCAAGTGTGCTTGGGATAGACATAAAGGAATGCTAGAAGTGGGAAGGAGAGGCTAAGCTGATGCCCAAATAAGGTCACCAACTGCTGTTACAGGTGAGGAAAAAGGGAAGATTAGATGGGGCTAGTGGTCATTATGTGCCATCAATTTTTTGTTTCTATGTTTCTAACTTTCCTGTATGAGCTCCATGCTCTCCATGAGTGGTGTAGATGGCTTTATGCTGCTGTGTTGGCTCTGATCAGAATTTGTTTTAAATGTATCTGGTTGAATCTACCTTTTCTATTACTAAAAAGTATCTGATTGATCCTGCTTTGTGCTAGGTTCAGATGGGAAACTGCATGTCTGACTCAGTGAGATCCCCAGAAGAACTGTGACTGTTGTCTGAACCATGACTCAGACGTGATTCACCACTTTCATTTAAACAAACAAAAATAGAAGAAAGTGCACAATGACAAGGGGACATAACATAAGGCTGAAAGGAGGAAGGCTTATTTGGAGTGCTAAGAAATAGTTTTTCACAACTTCCAACTTGCAGTAGAACAGTAGAAAATGTATAAACTGTGGGTTATTCTATTAAACTGTGGACAAAAAAGTCTGCAGAGCTGACCACTAAACAGGAATAATTGCATCAAAATAATTCATGAAACTGCAGAAAAAAATCCTAAGAACTGTTATTTTGCAGTTCAGTCAAAAAATTCTGCAGAACAGGCAAAAATCTGACAGACACATTTGGAAGATTCTGAGCTCATCAATGGCAGAAATTCAGAAAATTCCACAAAATTTAGAATTTTCATGAATGTTCCGCAAAAGAAGAATTTGCAACTTTCGTCTACCTCTAATTATGGGTCATCACACACCTTGGCTGAGGAAAAAATATCCATAATACATAGTTACATAGCCATTATTCACTATATCGCTCATCAATTTTCAAACTCTTTGTGCTATGCCCAACCCTGCCACACTGTCCTGTGTTCATCTTGCTCACTCTGCCAAAGTTGCCTACTGTAAATCCCTTTCTCTGTATCTTTAGTCCTGCTCTGATAAATTAATTTCAGGAGGGTACTTACAGTGGGAGATAATCTGATTTTAGTTCCTGAAGTAGTTTTGTTTGCAGCACAAAATGCAGTTAGCCCCAACAAGACACTAGTCGCAACCTGGAAGAATTAACTATAATTAGCAATATTTTTTATTTTTAACAAACTGTCAGCAATCTGCAGTGTTTAGGCTGATTTCCTGTGCTTTTTTTCTCCCACCATGATTGTCCTCAAATAGTTCCTTGGTCACATGAGGCAGACAGTTCCATGCTCAAGTCACACTACCCTTTTAAACTTGTTCAAAAAGAGAGTGGACAGCGATCTCCTAAAAGACAAAGAACCTCAATGCGTAAGCACTGAGGCAATGGTTACCCCAAAGGGCACTGGCTGGGTAGCCAAGTTTCAAAAGAAATACAAAATCACATGCCCCTATAATGCATTATGGGGCATGTGTGATTATATTTCTTTAAACTTAACTTCCGCCATGCCTTGGGGTAACAGCTTGCCTTGTGATTGCACGCTGAGTTCTTTGTCTTTTAGCTTGTTTTTTGTTTTAATTGGGTTCAACACAACATAACCCAGATAGACCATCTTAGAGTAGATGGTTAATTTCACTGGGGTGTCATACAGACAAGGCACACTGATGAGTCCTGGTAGGACAAAACACATGTATGTGTCTTCTGTTGGCACCCTTTGCAGACTGTGCATGAGACATTTTGGTACCATGCATTTCTGCTTAAAGTTGAACCAGCCTAATATACTGTGGTGATTTGCATATATAGTTGTCCCCTAATGCATATACAACAGTACAGCACATATTTCAGTTTGAGTTCCTCCATGGTCCAGTTGCTGTGCATGAGGATCACACATTTCCTGGGCAGGATTCCTAGTGGGGGTAGCTAACTGATTCTTGTAGCTTCTTTCACTATACATGCTTGATACCCAGGGCACTTTTTCTTCTCCAGCATGGGCTTACAGTGAAAATGCATGTATTTCTGCAGTTCAGATGCACCAGTTTGACTAACATCACCATACAGTTTAAAATTCTGACAATTTTGTTTTCTTCACCCTGGTAGCCACTTCTGCCCTCTGACTGTGAAAACACCTCAAAGCCAGGGGATTAGGTAAGCAATAATACCCAGAAGGAAGGGTGGTATTGAAGAATACCAGACTGCCCTGGTGCATAATGAGGCCCAATGCCACAGGCAGAGAGCCTTATATCCCCTTGACGGTCCAGTGTTGTCCAATACCACCCCCTAGGGTATTATTGTGCTTATAAAATGGGTTACATGTGTCATATTCTATAGCATTTATAAAGTAAGATCATGCTAAACAAATGAGTAAAAAACTATTGTCACTTTTGGTTAAAGTAATTTCTCTACTGGTATATCTGCCAGTAAAGAGCGCTGCACTGTTTCATAAGTAGTTTTGTGCAGACTGCAGTTCCACCTGCCAAAGAGAAAGGAAGCAATTTGTCCATGCATGGGAAAAACATTTTTCGCTGTGTTTAGGATGTGATACTATTGATGTGAGCTTCACTGGTTACCGAGTTCCATTTTTCATTTTGTACTGTTGTCTCAAGGATGAGACAAATGGTAATTTGTTGGTTTAAACACTGGAGATGGAGGCACACTGCCAGGTTGTAGCACAAGCAGATACAGCTGTGGTCTGTATTAGGATCAGGAAAGGCATCTCTGTGTGGTGGCAACTTATGGATCACAGATCCAGAAGCAGGAAGTTAGTTTTTATGGCTGTGGACTGAGCCTACTGTTATCTTGCTGTCTGTAGCTTTAAAATAAAGTATCATGGAACACATATTTTGTATTTTGCAAAGTATCTTTCCACATCTATAAATCTCTATGCCAACTAATAAAAATGCTCCCTTCTTTCTGTTTAGAATGTTGGAGACATAACTCTAAGCTGCTTATCAGATGGCCATTAGGAAACTGAAGCAGCTTGCTAAATATTGGTTGCCTATTAAATGGGAAATATGTTTACTCCCTTTCAGTGCAACAACTTGTACATTTAAATAGTCAGCATTTAAACATTTTTTTGCAACTAAATTCAGTTGGTATGTATTATCTTTCAAGAAAGATTCATATCTCATAAATGTCAAACCTTTTCCAGCAAATGTATAATTATTTATACTGTTTTTTAACCTTTTGAGACAGTACTGTCTCAGACATATACCAGGTCTTCCTTGAACTACCCAGACCAAATACATAGGTTTCTTGACAGCAAGGGCTGTCCCTGCCTTCCAAACATAACAGATAAAAGCCTGCCAAGTACTGAGGTAGGGGTGTGTGTGTGCATGTGTTAATGCATTAAATGCTGACAAACCAGAAGAGTGAGAAATTCATATGTATAATTATCTAATTCCTTATGTTCCCATATAGAGTTATAAAAAAAAGTTAGTCAAAACAACTGAGAAAGAAATTTTTAGGGGACAAACAGTTGAGTTTTTCTTGCATTTTGGACCTCCAACTCTAGGCTGTGGAACATAAATGTATTATTTGTGATTGGAATGAGAAATCTAAACACTAAGAAGGTCAAAACAGTGATATTATAATTTTCAGTATTAGTAATGTAATCATGCATAATT
Organism: Neoceratodus forsteri; assembly: GCA_016271365.2. NCBI lineage: Eukaryota > Metazoa > Chordata > Ceratodontiformes > Ceratodontidae > Neoceratodus > Neoceratodus forsteri. The sequence continues at coordinate 776,600,511 of CM028138.1, forward strand.
ACTATAAGTAAATTTGAGGTCTGATAATGTAGCCAGGGCATACGTTAACATCCTCTGTTCCTGCACAACATGTAGTAGTAGTAGTAGTAGTAGAAGAAGTAAAAATTTTATTCTGAAAATTCAGAAAAGGATAGCCCAATTGAGCTGAAGCTCACGTTCAATGGGGTCCCAACATATAAAACAAATAGTTACACAGAATATGTACATAAATACAAGCATAGCAAATACAATATACAACATGTATCAAAAAGCACAATACATAACAAACATGTCGATTTTTTTCAATTAATTACTATTTTTATTTTTATTTATTTAGTCTAGGATTATAAGTACCTTTGAGCCAAGGCTCTTTTACAAAGGTTCCACGTCAGGAATTACATACAACAAGGAAACAACAGTGAAATAACAGTAAACAATTCATGTACAACAGTGCTATTGAAAGAGGTCAAGTATAGGAAGAGTAAGGTGTAGAGGAGGAGGAGAAATGTAGGAAATTAACAGAGGCAGTTTTATTAAAATAGTGAACACATTAAGGACACATGTGCCCACCAGGAGTGGGTCCATTCAGGTGCCAAGGGGTGGCAAAGAACAGGGATGAGAGGAGAGGGGGAAGATGTAGATGCAGTCAGAGGCATTTGTCAAGAAATAAATGGGAAGGTGTGATAGAAGAGGAAAAGCGGGCAGGGTGAGGGGGAGGAATAAGTGCAACAATGGAGCAACTAAAGCTGTGCAGGTCATGAGTTAGGAGAAGCAGTCACAGGAGCTAGAGATTGTGAGATGGGCCCAGAGCTGGATTTTGAACACACCTAGTGTTGTGGCTGAGGAGATGGTGTGGCTGAGACCATTAAGCCATAGAGGAGCCCTGCAGGCAAAGGAGTATTAGCCCTGCATTGTATGACAGTGAGGCACTTGTAGATTCTGGGTTGTTGAGCTCCTGGTGTCCTGTTGGTTAGTATTCTGATGTAATAAGGCAGTAACACCAGGCAGTGTGAGGCCAAGGTTGATTTTTCCCACCATAGTACAAGTGAGGTACTTTATACGGTTGGAGAGTTGGAGCCATCCGGATTGTGCATAGAGGGCACAGGCGTGGGTGAGGCAGTGGGCACCAGTTGTGAGTCAGTAGGCCTTGTTTAGGGCAGTTGTTATATGTTGGAGGGTGGATGTCAAGGCAGAGCCATAGACAATGAGGCCATAATCAATAACTGACACCACTGAGCTCTGGATGGCAATCTTCAGGGCCTCTGGGGTGAGATGTTGCCTGTGCACGTAGAGCAAGCCAAGGTGTGTAATGGCAGCTTTGGCCATGCTGTCAATGTGAGCAGAGTAGGAGAGATTGGGGTCAAGCAAAATCCCTGGATATCTGAATTAGTAAACTTGTTTGAGGAAAGAACCCTGTTTGGTGGAGATGGCGAGGGGGTGATGCTTGTGATGGTTTTGTGAACTACAGACAAGCAAGGACTTGATTTTCTTGTGATTTAGGACTAGATTTTGATTGGAGAACCAGGTTTTAATGGTACTGAATCTTAGCTGAAGGCTGAGCTGGAGTGGTGAAGGGTCCTTGTGCATGGAGAAGACAACAGCATCATCCATATACAGGATGATTTGTTCAGAGCAGGATTGTGGAAGGGAGTTTGAAAACAGGCTGAAAAGGAGTGGACCCAGTATGGACCCCTGAGGGACGCCAGAGTGGACAGGCAAGGTATGTGAGATAGCATTGGCAATTTTTACTCTCTGTGAGTGGTTTTCAAGGTAGCTTCTGAACCAGAGGGCTGAGTCAGGTGCAAGGCCAGCAATGAGTAGTTGGTCAAACAGTAGCCAATGATGGACCATGTCAAATCCCTTCGATAGGTAGATGAAGACAGCCCAGTGAGAAGACCCTTATCTAGGGAGCAATACACTTTGCCTATAAATTCAAGTAGGGCAGTGGTGGTACTATGTCCTTTTCTAAAACTGTGCTGTTGAGTGCACAGAATATTGTATTTGTCCAAATAGTCAGTGAGCTGGTCTGCGACAATACGCTCAAGGGCCTTGGAGAGTGGTGGCAATATGGAGATCAGGCGATAGTTTGAGTGGCTGGGCTTCTCCCCACTTTTATGGACTGGGGTCACTGTGGCAGTTTTGCAAATTTCTGGGAATGTACTGCTGTTGAGGGAGAGGTTAAGAATTTTAGTTAGGGGACAGAGGACCTCATCGAGTGTAAGTGATAGCAGCTTAAGGTCTAGGGTGTCACTGCTGGTTCTAGATTTAGAGATGGCTGAGGAGATGTGGCAGCAAGCTTCACTCAAGTTAATGTCCCTGAAGTAGAAACATGGTTGGTTTGATAAACCACAGGGAGTGATTGAGGGAGAGTCACTGACCATAAAGAAATCAGGTGGGAGAACAGAACTGAGGTCAGTAAAAGCTATGCTGAAAGTGTTAGCAATGACCATAGGATCAAAGTTAGTGGAGCCTTCAACAGTTAACATGGCCAGAGGGGACTTTGATTGTTTCCCAGTGATGTCCTTAATTTTGTCCCAGAAGGCATGACCATTACCCCAGGTGTTGGTGAGGACGTCCTTATAATATGAACTTTTCATGAGATGAATGGATTTTGTGCTGGCATTATGGGCATGTTTGTATTTTTGGATGTCAAATTGTTTGCCTGTGGCTTTAGCCACTGCCCACAGGTGGTCCCTAGATTTCAGCTGTAAAAGGAGCTCCACAGTTACCCAAGGGTTACAGAGGGCTTTTGATTTCCATTTTTTTGCAGGAGCAAAGAGGTCACATGACTTGTTGAAGGCGGTAATGAAGTTGTTGAGGGCTAGATTAACATCCATCATATTGTAAATAGGCATCCAGTCTTGAAGGGATAAGTACTGTTTGAGATGAATTAGTTTACCATGCGGAAGGACTGTGCTGGTAATGATTATAGGGAATGGCTTTAGAAATTTATTAGACCATTCACATATAACTGAGGAGTGGTCACTGAGAGAGTCTGGGAGAATGGAGGTGTGAGATATCCTGGAAGGGTGATTGGTGAGAACCCAATCCAGCAGGGTGCTGGTGCCTGTTTTGTAATTTATCCTAGTAGGTGAGGTAACCAATTGTGAGAGGTTGGCAGCTGCAATGGCATCCTTATGAGTGGAGACATCAGATGCGAGCCAGTTGATATTGAAATCACCAAGTAAGATGTGTTCAGAGACAGGCGGTTGTGACCTGGAAAAGTTAAAAACTTCTTTGATGCCAAGATCTTGATCCTGAGGTGGAATATAAACAGAGATGATGGTGAGGGCTTTTTGATTGGGGCCAAGAAGAATTTTTATGGGTAGGAGCTGGACAGAGGAGACAGGCACAGGAGTTGAAACAGGTGTCCCAGGAGAGTATTCTTAATGTTGATGGCACAGCCACCTCCCTATTTGGAGACACGGTCCAGTCAGAAAAGATTGTAGCCCTGCAGGATGATTGCCAGATCCGGGACTTTTGGTGTCAGCCATGTTTCGACAATAGCAAGATGTCTGGATTATGTTGGCTAGTGAAGACTTGTAGTGCATAAAGCTTTGGCAATGGGCTGCAGATGTTAAGGGTTGTGATGATAAGAGTCCCTGCCTTTTTCAAGAGGCTAGTACAGCTTGGGCCAGAGTTCAAGAAGCTAGTACAGCTTGGGCTAGGGTTTGGATGGACATTTCCAAATCAGTAGGAGAAGTAGGAGGAGCTTCATTGAGTAGAGGTGTAGGTCCAGTAGTGATAACTTGTGTTTCTTTTTATTGTATGGGCAGCAGATAGATTCCATATGACAGTCCCGATGATATGCAATGTGGTACGGTAGGGATAGACTGGCATAGAGACCAAACATGGTGATGTTATGAAGCAGCCACATATTGGCGAGTGGAGGCCCATGTCTAGGACTGGGTGAGTGGTGGAGTGTTCCCAGGGTGCTGCTGGTAATGATTAAGTATATAGTGGGTATGGGGTGGGAGTGACATGGGCCTGGAAGAGAGAACAGGGGGAGGAAGGGCAAGGAGGGAGAGAAGAGGAAGGACCAGGTAGGGGAGGGAACTCATGTCTGGAATAGGGCAAAGAAATATGGGGAGAAGTAGTGAAAGAGAGCTGAGAGTCAGTAGAAATGGCAAGGACGGGGTAGGTAAGCAGCAGGGAGAGAGAGCAGTAAAGGCTAGGGCTTGGCAGAACAGATGGGTGGAGAATAGGCAAGCTAGAGCTGTGTGCCAACAGGAAAGGCCAGCAGGCAAAGTAGGGCAGAGAGTGAGGGAAGAGGGTGGAGCTAGGGCATATTTAAGTAAGGTAGGAGGGGGGTGGGGTGGTGGGTATAACATTTTAGAAAAAGTCTATGTATTACAATGGGCGCAGAGCCCAGTGAACATAGCAAAGTTGAGAGAGTAGAAGAGCCAATCAGGGGCAGATCAAATAGCAGGAGTCCAATCAGGGAGTGAGGTAGCAGGTGCCTGTCTAATGTCAGCTACACTCAGCTTCTCTGACCCAAGGCAGAGGTCTTACATGCAGTTCTGGAGCTCCCAAGGGGGCAGAGGTGGCGGCAGGTGTGGCTGGCTTCAGGAGCTGTGGCTGCTCCAAATTCAGGACCCGTCAGCCCAGTCAAAAGGCAGACTCTGTGGTTCTGGAGCTCCCAAATGGGTGGAGGTGGTGGCAGGTGTGGTTGGCTTCACGAGCCGCGGACGCTCCAAATTCAGGACCCGTTGGCCCAGTCAAGGGCAGGCTCCACAGTTCTGGAGCTCCCAAGCAGGCAGAGGTGGCAGCAGGTGTGGCTGGTTTCCTGAGCCATGGCCCCTCCAAATTCAGGAACCATCGTCCCGGTCAAGGGCAGGCTCAATTATGACAAATTACAACAAACTTAAAGCAGCAGTGCAATGAAAATAGTTAATCCAAAAAGCTAATTTTCTGCTATGATTATAAAAAATATTCGCCAAACTGCCGATTTGTGTTTTCTGGATGCTTCCTATGCTGTGTACTGTACATTTGAATTTTTGTCTAGACTCTTATCCTCCTCAGGTCTTCAGTATTATTTCTATATAAAAATGAGGCCGCTATCTTTTTTCTTGAGAAATAATTATTTCAAAACTTCAATGACATTTTTAAATGATAATGAAAACTGAAAATGTTACCAGCAAGATAAACTGGAAGACATCTGGCATCAATTAAGAAGAAAAAAAGTTGGGGTCAAATGTTAACCCATTTTTGTTGCACTACTGCTTTAAGGCATTTCAGCACTTCTTACAAGCCAAGATCTTATTTGATGCCAAGATTGAGATGGTATTGGCTTGATATATAATGTATTATTTGTGAGAATGAAAGAGATCATGCCATGTATTAGGAGAAACATTATTGTTTAGATACAGAGATACATAGACACTGTCAGCAGATAAGGGCCTATGGCCCACCCAGATTGCCCATTTGAGCTTGTAAGTTCCCTTTATGGTTCTCTATATTATTCTTTTTATACTTTTGATAGTTTTGTTTAGGCGTGATATTATTCCTGAAATGTCAGAGATCTTCCTGGAGGAAGATACTGGTATATAACTATAACATTTGTAAAAGGTCCTGATCAAACGACTGGAAACAGAAAACTGCTTTTTTGTCATTTTATAATGTGATGTACTGAGTATGTATTTACTGAGTTGCTGGATCAAGGCCTTGAGGAAAATAATAACATTTACTTAACTCATTCAAGAAGAAAAAAGGCTATGAGAATTTGTTTGAAAACTAACAAACATAAGATGCAAAAAATAGCATTTGTGTATACGTATATGGGGAAATAACTCTAATTTATTTGCAACAAATGTGTTTACAGGCATTAATAGTATCTTGTGAAAGATTGGCTGACTAGTTGTGATAACTAATTTTGAGTATAGTTTATGAAATAATGAGTGTGATATTTGTTATTTCATATCGTCCCCCATTATGCCTTATGCATACCATGTAAATCTAAATCACTCTAAGGCCATCTTGACAAATAATATTAATACAGAACAGCAAATCAGAGCTCTTTTCCTGATAAAAGGCTGCTGATATAATAAATAAGGAACAAAGTAATAAATAAGGAACCAGTGACTTATGGAAAAATCTACAGGGATTTGATTCTGCCTCTGTGGAGAAAATACAGGAAAAAAAAGGCCTGTTACAGGGAAATGGTTTGGATCTGGAAGCACTGAATATTTCTTATCCTATATTTTATATCCAGGATAGCACAGGGCAGATACTACATCTCATTGTCACAGGGATGTTTATTTACACATTTTTGCACTATATTTACTCAGGCTGTCTCAGATTAGATGCAATATCTTGTTTTCAATGGGGTCAGGATGTTACCATTTTTATAATGTACTTATTCAGGGTACCTAGTCCAGAGCCCCCCTTATTGAAAGAAGATATGAGGACATCCCTGTGAAAAAGGGAGATGTGCTGAGCAACTCCAATAATGCAGCATAGTGCAATATTCAAACATGCAGGATGCACCGGCCACAAGGGAAAGGGCCAGGGCACATACAAATGGTATGCTGTGCAAGTCAAGGGAGCATTCCCATGCATATGCCACACTGAGGCATATTCAGTGGGAATGCACCCCTTGCAGTCCATAGCCCAGTGGCAAACAGTTAGGCCATGAATAGCTGGCCTAACCTGGCCAGCCACCTACAGGTGGTCTGCAGAAGTGCACCAAGGTGCACAGCAGCCTGGCAGCCCTGGTGGACTAGAGGCACCCCTTTCCATCCCCAATCGATCCAACTCCATCCCTGAAGAGCTTCATTGTCTAGGTCCCCCAGACCTGATTGCACTAGAGGAAACCATGGTCCATATTCATAGAGTAGAGGATTTCCACCCACTGCCCCAGTATGCAGACACCTCCACTCCCACCATACTCACCCTGGTGGGGGGGGTGGCATTGGTATGACAAAGGGGGGATGCTGCAAACTAGGAGTGTTGGCTGCACACTCGAGCAGACTTAGAAAGAGCAGGTGGTCTGTTTCTGCTAGCACATTCATGTGTTCATATGGTGCCGAGACTGGCACTGCCCTCCACACCCTGCCATGTCCAGCTACTGACTACACTGGCCCCAGGCTGGGAACCTGTACTCTGGAATGACCCGAGTGGCTGTATCATGTGTTGGGGTACTATACAAGCTGCAGATCCACCAGTGTTTGTAGTTGTGTGTATGACCCTGCAAACCATAAGAGAGAACTGGCATACCTACCATGCATGTCTTGTCAACGTGTATCTTCCTGCTGTCATACACCACTGTAAGTCCACACTCTCCCTTGTTCCCCTGTGTTACAATGCCACCCTCCGGACTGCTGAGGTAACCCAGTTGCCATGGTGTGCAGCATTTTGCAATGCCATTTGCAGTGTATGTTTCATGTTTTGGATAGTTCATCTGTGGTTCCCCAATTGTACAAATGAATGGGAGGTTGACTGTAGCATGCCTGTTCTGGGACCTGCATGAGTGGTACAACACCGGCTGTCACCCACACTGAAAAGTGCAATGGCACTGAGATGATGGATCCACATGCAAGCGCCTGAGGTGTATGGCCACTAGGCATTGTCACCTGCACACAGCTTGTGCCTATGTATGACACATTCAAGCATCCTACTGCCAGTGCTCCACCACCCACCGATACAGTGGTGTGATCCCATCACAATGCCAGTCATTACAATGTGATTGGTTCGGGGGCAGGGAGGGGTATCTGTGCACCACTGAGGGGGGAGGGGCCACTACACTATGGATGTGGGCTGTAGGTGTATTTTGGTGTGATCAGGGATGGGAGCAGGGTTCCTACAGTATGGAACAGATAGAGCCTGGATTCTAGTATGATCGGGGTTGGTGGAATGGATGGGGTGCCACTTTACCAGCATAGACTTCAGGGTGTGTCCCACATGGGAGTGATCGAGGTCAGGGCTTGGGGGTGAGAGCTGCTCCGGTGCATTCACCCCCATGTCAACATGCAAATGGGTGGGTAATGAGCATGCATAAGGCCCCTTTGCACCCTGCATGTTTTATTAGCTCATTTGCATCCCTGGGCTGAATATCACCCATGGGGGCTGTGGCTCATACCAGTATGTGCCACAAATTTCCCCTGGGAGGTATTCAGTCGGAGGTGCCCTGGATGCATCTGCCTTCACAGTCTCCTGCCCTGCGACTCCCATCCAGGGTCATATTTTCAACAGGTACAATGACACCTGCCAGGATGAATCGCAGTGTCACAGGTTTAAGGAATGGTAGAAGGGATTAACTCCCACTTAAACTGCATTATTTACTACAGTAAATCTATTGCAGAATTCTGCAGTGTTGCACTTCATCCTGGTGGGCTTCACTGTATGTGTGCCCTGTACCAGTGGTGCATTCTCTTTGAATATTGTATCAGTGCCAACCAGCACATCCTCTTTGCAAAACGCAGCTTTCTGTTCATGCATTGGTATAGCACTTAATATGTCCCCCAGATGTAAAATATTGTTTTCAGTGTGTTCTGATTTTATGCAATGTAGCATAATACTGTGCAGATGTAGATCCCACTGAAAACAAGATGCCATTTGTTCTATGAACTATCCAGGCTAAATATATAGCAATCAGCAGGCATATTCTAGGAAACCACATTGTAAAAATGTGAAAAAGGAAGACCACATTGAAACTGTCTCTCCACAGATCTGCATTGTGTAAATTCTTTAGAAATAATGGGTAAAAGCTTCCCAAAAGTTCTCCACAGCCATACCGGCTCTGACCAGAGTTTGTTTTTAAAAACTACAGATTTATTTTTGTTTCTTAGCTGGGAAAACAGTGCATCCAAATGGTGGAATAACGCAAGCTGCACTAGCCTTGTGCTGCAAGAACTGCTGCTTCTAGCTTGGCTTTTTTTTAATGGACTGAAATTCTTCAGAAACCAGGCTGGATTTTGGGGACAGGGTTACTGTTTTTAAACAAAATAATGGCAAAAGACTGATGGGCAGGGTTTTTTTTTGTGTGTGTGTGTGTGTGTGGGTGGGTCTGAGTCAGTCTTGCCTCTCGCTTAGTGAGTGAAAAAAAATGGTGGCTACTAAATTTTTTAATTCAAACTGGCTTAGGGATTCTAGTTTGACACTGATGCATGGTAGGTTGGCACTTTTTATTTCCTGGTCTTCTAATGAAAGTTTATCACCCCCCTACCCAAGCAAGGGTACCAGCCATCAGGGACCAGGATATAAAAATCCCATTTTCTAATAGAATAAAGAACACAAACAATTACTGAATGTCCAGAACAGCATTAAACTCAGACTAGGATCCTTTTTTTCTTCCAAGATCATGGGCACATCATGTCTGCAACTAGACATCTTTCTCTTACAGGAGCTTTTCCCAATTAGCTTTTTCCTATAGTCTCATAGTCTAGTCCCATAGACTAGGAAGGTACACTTTAGTTTCAGTCCTGCCATCTCTGGGGCTGTGAGCTGGCCCAGTGGGGTACCGTTCAATCGTTCTAAGTCTCTGCATAGCTTCTAGTGGGCTGTATTGGTTTCACCTTTCCCATACAGATTCCACAGTAAATAACTAGTAACAGTGACTGTGCTTGCAACACTTTACTATGACTCTGATTTCTCTGTGACTGTAAATGAATGAGGACATCTGTCCTGACCCACCATGGGTATTTACACAGGGACACCTTCTTCTCTTTCACCACTGTAGACATGTGTGCAAGGTACAGTTTTGCTCATACTTTCTCCTCTCAAACTTTACAGCAAGGGGCAGTTGGCACTGCAAAGCTGCTCAAGGAATTCCACCATCCAGCCATCCTCTAAACCCATTACACAGTCCAACCACTACCTGCACAGAAGGAGATTAATTGTAGTGGCATCCTGGCTGTTTGATCTACTAATAATCTATATGCCAGATATCCAAATAGAAGCTCAAGTGTAGCACAAATCTTTATGTTGTGCTTGCACCTGAATTGGAGGCTACTATATTCATTTGGACAGTGAGCAGTACTAGTCAACTGAATATCTAATCATGCCGTTGCAGCTCTAAATGAAGCTATGCTGTCCCAACACAGACTTGGGCTCTATATAGCTCAAAGTGAATAGCGATAACCAAAATGGAAGCGTGCCAAGACCCCTGTAGGTTATATTCAGTCACAAAATGCAAATTATTCCATTGGGCATGCAAAGTACTAAACAACAAGTTGCATGCCCATTGTGGGCTCATTTGCATGTAGTGCAGCAGCCCTTTAATGCCACTTGCGGGGCCTCGTATCATAACATATTCCATCTATCCCTGGTGACTAGTGGCAGCCCCACCCCATCTCCCTTTGTACAATAATTTATATATCCCTAATGTCAAATGATACCCCCACCACCAAGCATCCCTTTCTTGTACTAGATAATGCCCTGGAATCTAGTGGTACCCCCCCAACTTTCCTGCTCACATATTAGAATAATTTCATGGTTTCTAGTGCTACCCAAACCTCCCCATGTTCATGATATCTTATTAAAATAATTCCAAATATATCAAGTGGTACCCCCCACCGACCCGATTTCCTGATCTTTTATTCATATAATACTCTGGTGGTCCACTGGTCACCCAAACAATCCCACCAATCTTACCCCTGCCATCCCACCCCCACCCCTCACCCAGCATCTGGTGCTTGTATCATCTTGGTAGAGTGACCTGGACAACCCTCCACTCACCTACATGGCTGGTCACCATAACAGATGTTAGTGAGGGCACATACAAAAGACAGCTACTGTACATGCAGTCACTGACATCTCATTTGGTGGCTGGCCACAGAGATGAGAGGAAGGCTGTGCTGATTGCTGCATTGAGATGATATGACTGTTGGATGTTGGTGTGAGAGAGGGGGACTGTGAGGTGAGATGTCAGCAGGCAGATTGAGTGGGGGACTATTGGGAGGGCTGCTGAACCACCAACGTATTATATGAACATGAGAGCGAGTGGTCAGGGTTACCACTAGACACAAGGGAATTATTCTAATATGAGATCAGGTAATCAGGGGATGGCAGCACTACTAGACACAAGGGAATTATTCCAAAACAAGATGGGCAACTGGGGGGACCTGAGGACACCAATAATTTGTTACTATTAAAATGGGTTGATTGGGGGCGGACAGATTCAGTATAGTCGCCCTGCCTTTGTGGGTGGGGGTGCAGGCTTAGCTCCCTATTAAGAGATGATAATAGTGGGTACCACTCTGGGGGCTGTTTACTGCCACTACAAACACCTGAAGACACTGCTGCACCAACATACATGGGAGACCCCATCATTTGTATAGGTGCAGCTTTTGTATAATGCATTGGTGCTGGGGGTTTCACAGGCACTTCTGAGGCTTCTGAATATGGGCTGGCCGGCAGCACCAGGGCAATTCCCAGGTTAGCGCTAACCTTTGTATATAAGGCCCTCTAAGTAATCTTTCACAGAATTAAAACTGAATCTATTTGGCTAGGGGAGGTAAGCAACCTCTGGGATCCAAGGTTGCCACTGGTGCCATCTCCCACTCTCTCCAAAGTACTGACCCTCATGGGTCGAGAGACCAAGGTCTAAATAATAATATGCTGAGCTATCTGCCTAATTCAGAAGGGTGAGAAGAGGCAGCCACCCCAGAGGTCTGAGGCTGCAAGAGATGCTCCCTGCAACCCTCTCCAAAGACATGACCCATCAGTGGGTAGAGGGTTCCTGACCAACATAATTCGCAGAGTCATAACTTTTACTCATCTCTTCTACCTGTTTTGGGGGGAGGGGGTACCTCTAGGTGCCTAAATCAGTCACTGGTTAAGAAAAGTATAAAGTTCACTTTCAGATGCTAAGGTTCATAGTCCAGTACCGTCATTGCTCCAGGATGTTCTCTTTCTCCAATTCTCTGTCCCTCTCTGGCATCTGCATGATGATAAGGGAGCCACACCCCCCACCCCATTGGGGATCTCAAACAGTGGCAGTCACCATAATTCTCTTAGTCTTGGGTGGATTAAACTCACCAAAGAAAAGGTTCAGCAGGGGAGTGGGCTCTGTGTGCATTGCATACACCTCCCACAGACTGAATGCAACTAACTCTTGCCCTCCAACTCCAATTAATTGGATCCTACCCCAGAGTTCTACAATAGACCAGCTAGGCCAGCCTTTTAAGTGACCAAAGGTTTACCATTTCAAGTCTCGTAGACACTTTAAAAGGAATAAGGGCTTCTTAAGGCAGTTATGGCTAGAATGAGGGGTGAAGAATACTAGTAATAAGAAAGTCTTTAAACTATTTGACATCAAATACTTGGCAATGTACTCGTTGTCATTCACCATACAAGCAACTGGTTAATCCTATTAACCTAATAATACCCACTGAACTACAGCAATAACTCCTGTTTCAGTTAAGAAACTCAAAGCCACTGCATAAACTAACATAGCAAGGTAATCTGCAGAATATAATATAACAAGTTATAGTACCCAAGTATCCCCTCTAAAATCCAGATTCAAGCTTATATTGCAATGACTAGGTACACAACACACACTCAAAGAGCACTCTGGGAGTTTCTAGACAGAATCTCCTGTGTCAAAATGAAACCTCCAGTGTCTGAGACTGAAAATCATTCTACACCATCACTTGGCCTTGTGGCAGCAGTAACTTTTGAGATGCATGGCTCAACAGGAGGAAAGCACAAAGCACTCCACCATTAGAATGCCATTTCCTGCAATCACAAGAAAAGTCTGAGAATCAGTTCATGCAGTCCCTGGAAATGTATTATAGGTCTCATAAGTCTGCTGGCCTGTGTTTCAAAATAAACATACTCACCCCATGCCCTGGTAGTGTTTTGTGTTCCTGAACATAATAATGCACAGTCACTTTAACTTTGTCCACTTGGTCAAAGGGAACAAAAAGGATCAGAATAGAAAATGCACCCCCAATAAACAGTTATAAAACAGCTATTGTGCTACATGTTCAGTTACATGCCTTCAATGCTGGATTCCCCCTCCAGCTCTCTCTTGGCTCTTTTGCATCCTCAGAGTAGCTCTGTTTTTATCAACTGCTACAGCAATTTCATCACATCCTTTGGGTCTGAAGAGGAATATAAGTAATAATTCTCAAAATTAATATTCATTGTGTGCAATTTGTTACAAAAGCACAAAACAGGTTTCTAATTTTTCGTATCAAATCCAATAAAATGTCATTTCTAGGTACCGTTCAAATAGAAAAACACAGCATATCAGAATGCACATTACTGTCAAGGCTAAACTCAATCCAAAGTAATCTGTTTCATTTATTCATCTGCATACTCACCTATAACAGCCAAGGTAGCCACAGCATGAAACAATGCTGGGCAGAGGATAACAAGAATCATTGCAACACATTTCCATATCTAGGATGGTTGAAGTATACCTGAGGATGTAATTTTTGGTTTTTGCAATACTGTAATAACAAAAAAGTACAGATATGAACAATTTTAAGTATCAAGTAATCCATAAACTTAAATTTGAAATTAAAAAATAAATACATTGGTAATATGCTAACATCCATGCTTAAAAGGGAAGGTAAGACTTGCAGCAGTCTCAGTACATATTTAAATATATCCTTTTCTCTTTCAGTATATATCTCTCTGTTTCTGCTTAGAGTATGTCTTCTAGGGGCCCAGTTCCAGTTTCAGGATGGCCAGTGTAACTTGCAAGCAGTTGTGAGTTATGCCGGTCACCCCATGCCAGGAACTCTACACCCGCCATATTCCATAAGTGGCAGGGTCCCAGCACTTGTGACCAGCAATATACGCCATGCGTGTGGTGATAGCCCATGCATGGCATATATCTGTCATAAGTCACAACTCACGACGGACACCAGGCAGCCACCCAAAGCACCACCACCCCAGACTACCACCAGCTGCACCAGGGGGCATGGAGTGGGGGCAAGGACAGGTGCCACAGGTGTCAGGGGTGCCAGAGAATGGACCACTGGGGTCCCTGCTGTTTCAGGGGGGGCAGGGGAAGTGGTATGTGATAGGGGACATGAAGGACACGTCTGTGCCATTGCTGTGGTGCCAAATGGTGGGTAGCCAAAGAATAGCATGGCTAGCGGGTTATGGCAGTCGCCCTACTAGAATTGGGCTAGATTGCTGTCATAATTCACAGTTGCACTAGGCATTGTGGGCTGATGCATAAGTGTTGATGTAAACTGCATTTGTCGCAGCCCGCAAATACCAGGGCACACCCCGCCTCTCATAAAAGGGGCTGCGTATTGACTGGTGTATGTAGTGAGATACGCTATGGGGTTTGGCATATCTCACCTTACGCCGGCGTATGCCCTTCTGGAATTGGGCCCCTGGGCCTTAAAAACAGCTCTGTATGCAGCCCCAATTTATGAAATCATATATGACGGAAACAGAAATATTTTTGGTTGCAATCATTCAGGAGCTCCTTATGCTGGTAATCCTGTCTGTACAAAGTGCTTCTTCACTGAATATTACCAATGGTGTTCTGTTTTCTGGCAAAAAGAAAATCACTGGCTCAACAAAACACTGTAAGATGAAATACCACAAAATCAGATTTTTCAGAATCTTCTGTTATTTGGTACCAGAGCAGGCGTAGTTTGCAAAGCATGCCTTCTGGTCATGTGTGTTCTTTCCTGCATTTAGTCAAGTTTAAGGTTACATTTTCTTTGAGCGATCCAGGTGGATAATGTCAATGTCGATGTCAGTGATAAAGCTTTTAGCACCTGGATTGGTGTTTCAAGCCTAGACAAGCCTGTGTTCTATCCCCAGTATAGCCCATTATAAAATGTACATAGCATGGGAGAAACTGTTAGACATTATTGCTGATGTCAGTGATAAAGTTCTTAGCATGATTTAAAGTAGACTTTCAGAACATTCAACTGATGTGATCATTTTTCTTTCTCAGTACAGTTTCTGTTGTTAACATTCATTTGTCTCAAAGCCTATCTTGCCATGAGGAATGATGGCACAATTGCAGAACACCAGGGCAGTAGTTGGGAGGAGACCTGGGTTCATTTCCCAGTTTGTGAACATATTTTCTTTCTTACAACAGTGTTGTTACCATTCATCTATCTCTAGAAATCTGTTTTGCCATGTTTTAATTTTATTATCTAGGAAAGTAAATTTGAGCCAAAGGCTCTTTTACAAAGATTCATTGTCATAGCAATAACATATGTACCAATTCAAAATACAGAGGTTACATATACACAATCATCAAATGTTCAGTTTGCAGTAAAGCAATGTTATAACCAGTAAAAGTATCAAATGAGGAGTACAAAATACTGAGCAGAAAATGCTAGAATGGGTTCAGTTGGTAAAGATATGCACTTTTGCAGATATAGACAGTTGCTTTGGGGTCAGGGTATCACACAGTAGTATAACCAGGACAAGGTCACTTGGCCCAGTCAAGAAAATAAGGCAGTTAGCAATATAGTATATTTCAGGAAACACAGCAAGTACCAGAACTAAAATTAGGTAAATTATGAAAACACTTATCTAGGTTGCCAGAGCATGTTAAAGCATCAGTTCTATTGTCTGAAGTGCTAGTAAGAACAGACCGCAAGGAGGCTGATGTTACCTGGGTGAGAAGTGACAAGGCAGAGAGCCCTGAAGCCTATGGGGGGAGTGACTTACCAGGGTGGGAGGGAGGGAAAAAAAGAAAAATGAGAGAAAGATAACAAGAAAATTGAGGGAGATGGGGAGTAGTCAGGGAAATGAGAAAAAAGGGGAGAGGGAGAAAGGGGGAATGGGAGAAAGGGAGAGAGAGAGATGGGAGAGATGGGGAACAAAAGTGCAGTGGCCAACCACCAGGACATTGGTTATCTAGTTCTCATTCATCCCCCCACTCCGATCTTCCCATGGAGACAATAAACACACTAGTTTGGGATTTGAAGGCCACAACCATATGTTTATTAAACTAGTTCCTAATACAGACTAGATGTGCACAGAAGGGAGCTTCTCTATGGTTCATTTCCCATTCCCACTTCCACCGCCTGCCCCCTTCAGCCAGGATGGGGGCTGTTGGGGCTCATAAAGGGGGTCAGACTGACAGGGTCAGAGGTTCCAGTGCCCTCCATGCTGGGAGGGTCCCTCAGCCTTCTTTCTTACCCCTTTGCCTGGTCCCAGAGATTGTGGACCCCCATCATGGGAAACCTGCCCTCCAGAGCCCATCATGACATGCCCTTCTGCAGGTTCAGAATGACCCAAGGGTACTTCCAGTGACCTCAGCCTGTCCATGATGGGTGCAGGCTGGGGTCCCCCCTGAGACTGCTATAAGAGGAGCCCCCATTCCATGCTGGGTTCTGGAGGCCCCCCTTCCCCCCACTTCTGAGCTGGGCTAACTGGACTCACCCTTAGAGAACCTTGGAGACACTCCCAATCTGCTCAAAAGGCTGTGACAGATTTATCTACCCTCCACCAGTGCCGAATCTGAGAATCCAGCTGGCAGAGGTGAAAAGCCAGGGAAAAAACTGTTAAGAGGAAAACCTGGGAAACTCCTTCTGAAACCCCTTTCAGCAGATCCCTCAGTAGCAGACAGTGTTCTCGCTCTATGTTTTGTGGGTGGAAGGGTGGGTTTCTGTCTAGATGGTGTAGGGGAAAAAAGACTGCAACTTGCTTGCATCTCTCTTAAGTTGCCCTACATCACTCCGCCTCTGGTGCATTGCCATCCAATCTCCCAGTGGCCTCCGGGACTGCCCATCCCCTGAGCAGCCCCCCACCATTGGATCACCAACCCCAGACTCCCTATTTGTCAGGGGCATGGGGATGCCTGGTCGGGCCTCTGCTGTCCTGCAGCAAACCCTACAGGAATATGCTTTGTCAGAGGGAGGGGGGAGTCCAGACACCAATATCCCCTTCCCCTTCGAGGTCTGTGGGAAGGACCATTGGGCATCCAGTTCTCACCCATCACCTCCCTCCAATCTTCCCATGGAGTCAATAAACACACCAGTTTGAGATTTAAATGGCCACAGCCATGTTTATTAAACCAATTCCTAATACTGACTAGACGTGCGCTGAAGGAGCCTCTCCAAGGTTCATTTCCCAATCCCCCTCTACCAGGAGAGTAAGGGATCCCCCCACTGCCTGTCACCCCTCAGACACGCGGTGGCTCTTAAAGGGGGTCAGACTGACAGGGTCAGAGGTCCCAGTGCTATCCATGCTGGGTGGGGCCCTTGGCCTTCCTCCCCCTTTGTCTGGCCCCAAAGATCTTGGACCTCCACCATGAGAAACCTGCCCTCCTGTGCCCATTGCTGTGGGCCACCCACAGGTCCAGCATGTTTTTTCAGTGCCCTCAGCCTGTCCTTGATGGGCGCAGGCCAGGGTCCCCCCGAGACCACCATAAAAGGAGCCCCTATTCTATACTGGAGGCCCCCTACCCCACTTCTCAGCCAGGCTAACCCCGACTTGCCCCTAGAGAACCTTGGAAACACTCCCTGTCCGCCACAAATCTGATCCTCATTAGGTCTCCCATGGCACATCACCCCTTCCCATAATTATCCCAATCTTTAAGTAATGAGGTTAAAACCAGGTAAAATCTCTGCCAAATAAGTCAAGTCCCAGATCAAATAGGTGTGTTCCATGCTTTTGATAGAGTTCTTTTGCTGTCACCTTTATGTGATCGTGCTTGATAATGCCACTTGGCAGATGAGCCATGAATGCTCCCATTTCTCCATTGATCTTCATCTGGATTCTATCTAGATTCTTGACCTTAGTCTCTTTCTGCCAGTGTTGCCTCTGCACAATGTGTGACCATATGATCATGGTCCCTGGCATGCTGCACTGGATGGTGGCTGTGTCCTCTTTCATGGCATGCAACAATGCCATGGACTTCCTTGCACCCATATCATTCCATTCCTGGTGGATGACCAAGATGTACAGAGGTATACCCTTCTGACACTCCTCTTGCAACATGGGGATCAACTGATCCCTGCGCATACCCCTGTGTCCTATCCATTGCACTGTTACAGGAATATCACTGAAGCTCAGTGCTGGCCTCCCTGGTTGAGATCATTTCCAGGCCACCACCCAGTGTATGAAGGAGTGCCCACATATCCACACCCATTTCCCGATTCCCAACCAATCTGTTTAACACATAAAAACTACTTAGAGCATGTGTTGCCAGACATACCTTTTGAATGCCTTTGACTTCCACTGCCCAAGCCCCTTAATCTCTACCTGAGTTATGCCCTTGCCTGCTGCCCAAGTTGCTGCCCCTATCCAGAGCGAATGGGTTTCATAGTCCCTTGCTTCTTTCTCACTGCCATTAAAGCCTTCTTAAAAATACTTATGAACTGAAACTGCATCAGTTGTGTCCCATCCCTGTGTCTGAAGTGTGCTTACCCCTTATCCTGTGTCCCCACCTCATACCTCACTAGCTTCTTCCTAATCCTCCATTGCCACCCCTCCCAGTCTCAAAGTGCCACCCATGTGCCCCAGGCCCATTGATCAGGCTTTGCTTTCTGGATCTGAACCAACACCCTCTTCCCAGCCAGAACCACATCCCCTGACTCTAGGCCTTTTCCTAATGGGATCCTGTTTGCTGGCTGGCATGACCTCTGAGACCATAAAGACCCCACAGTACACCAGCAGGAATGCTGCCCTGAACAACCGTGCCTCCTGATGGCCCACTCAGAGTGATGGCAATGCCCTTACCAGCAGTTTCAATATCTTGGGGGTCACTAGTCTCCTTCTATATGGGATCCTAGGCTATGCCTTGCCCTACACCTCCAAGAGTTTCCTGACCCTGAATGACAAAGTGTGGTCCTGCAACCCCATTGCCCTACTGAACCACTCCAACCCTGCTAGGTGATGGCTTGCCACCACTGCTGTGCTCCCTTCCATTTTCAAGGTCACAACAAACCAGTACAGCTGCCTCTCTGGGATAGTCCAAGATGCATCCCAACTCTGGGAGTCCAGAATCCTCATGAATTCATCCACTCCTCTCATGTATGCTTTCTGGGTGCTGGGTGCCAAAGACTAGAGATGCAGTGAATTTAATTTCCACCAGCGAAGTGCCCGTGAAGTGAGAGCTTCGCATTCCCATTCCACTATGCGAAGTGGCCAATATGAACACTTCGCCTTGTAATTATTACTTTGCATTGTCATTCCATCTTAACATGAAGTAAGGTGAAGTGATAAGTCTTTTGCAGTCCACCACACATCACATGGCTTACAGTACTGTAAGTCACATGCTTTAGCCAGGCAGGAAGGCAGTGACTCATGCAAGGAGATGCTTTCACTTTCTCCTGTGCAGAGGGAGAGAGAGGAGCGGAAACAGTGAGACTGTGATTTGTGAGAACAGTTAGGAGATTTAGAGAAAGAGAGAGAGAGACCCAACAGCTTTTTTAAAAGCTGCATTTGTTTGTGTTTTGTGTAGACTCCTTTTTACTTAATTTGTTCTTGTGAATATCTTTTTTCTTACTTTTATAACTTGCTGATTGTCTGTGTCTGACTGTGTGTGTGTGCCTGGGTTATGTTTGTCATGTGTGTGACTGTTTTGTCTCATTGTTCGGACCAAGGGAGGGTAGTTGACTGAGTCGAATCAAGCAGAGATGGAGCAGGGTCAAGGAATGTCTGGGACGAGGGCAGTTCCTGGACCATGGCATGGCCAAGGAGGAGTGGAAGCATGTGGGGGGCATGCCCGGTTAATGTTGGACCAGACAAAAATCTTGCAGCCCCTCCGGAAGCAGGACCACCACCTCCACAGGCAGTGGCACCACCACCATCATCACTACCACCAGCACCAGCTCCAGGTCATCCTGAGCAGGATGTGCCTGCACCCCAGGCCCCAATTGTGGAGCCTCAGCACTCCAACCAGGCTGCCAGTGCATCTGACCCCCCTGCCTGCACCTGGTCCTCCCCACACCTCCCTGGTTTTGGAGTTTTTTGATTGTGTTGTGGGGGATAGCACCCTGGTCTGGTGCTGCATTTGTAAGGTGGAGGTGCACCGTAGCCAGCAGGGGACTCACCTGGGGACTGGGAGCTAGTGCACCCACATGATCAATCACCACCCAGTGGAGTGGCAGGCTGCACAGAATGGGCCAGGCCTGCACCTGCTGGCCCTTCTGTGGCAGAAGGTGCATCTGTGCATGTCTCTAAGATGAGGAGGAGGGTGACGGTAGCACCTGCTGCTCCACTAGCACACTCCAACCCCCACCACTAGCAGCTGCAGCACCTGCGGACCCCACAGAACTGCCTGTAAGTCAGGCAGACATCACAGTACTCTGAAGTGCTGTGAGTAATATAAGGTCATATATCTCATCACAATGTTAAATTTTAGCCAATCAGCATGTGCCACGTCATTTGACAGGTGGGCATCGCCTAAAATGGACCTATCAGAATTGCCCCTTGTTTAACCGGAAGTCCTTCCCTAAATGCGTTAGCCCCGCCCACTTCTGGGGAAGTGACATTTGCTTGAACCCATGTCCCAACCACTTGTGCAGGAAATGACGTGCACCAAAACCGTGTCCCACCCACTTGCGCAGGAAATGACATGCACCCAAACCTGTGTCCCACCCACTTGTGCAGGAAATGACCTGCGATGAAACCCTGGAAGTGATATAACACCACCATTTTGTACGTGTCCTATGCCCCTCCTTCTCGTGCACTCCTCAAACCCCTGCCACACCATCCTGGCTTGAACCCAAGTCCCACCATCCTAGCTCAAACTCCTGTCCCCTTCCTTTCATCAGCAGTAACAAAATGAAAAAAAAATTAACAAATGATGTCAAAAAAGAAAAATCTGGGTAAAAAATAAAACAATCCGAGAAAACTTGAAAAGAAAAGTAAAGCGTGCCAGGAAAATATTTCATCGTAGGGTATTACATCATGTTGCTGTTGTTCAACAAGCTGGTGAATTAGAAAAACAGCTTGATAAGATCACGTAATGTCTTCAGCCTGAGCAGACGTTCACCGACTTGATTCCTTCCGAACTCTCCAAAACTACAAAAATTAGTAAGGTTTTATTTAAGATTGGGCATTTAAATGTCACTAATAGTTGTCCAAAACTAAGAGGGTTTGAGAGAAGCAACTGAAGCAGCTTTTAACATCCAAGGGGGTGAAAATGGATGCGGAAATGTGGCAGGCTCTCCCGACCCGGACCCCATCACAGACGCCAGACAAATCGGCAAAGAGAACCAAAACACAGACCGCAACCCCTAATAAGGCAGCGGCATCAGCTAGCAACTCTGTTCTCCTGTCAGAAGACACTTTTTTGGCAGAAATGGCTGGCATTAAAGACTCATTTAAAGAATTTGCCCTGGACCTGAAGAATATTCAAGTGGAACTGAGAGAAAAGAACAAGAAAATCTCTGATGTTTCTGCCCGTACATCCTCACTAGAAAATTGGCATACAAGATTAGAGCCAGAAGTGGTAACATTAAGGCAGAGGCTGAATAAAGTTGAAAATAAGCTAGAAGACCTGGAGGGGAGAAACAGGAAGAATAATATTGTTGTGTTTGGGTTGCCTGAAGAAGCTGAAGGATCAGTCATAATTCAGTTCACACAGAAGCTTTTAGCTAAAATAGCGGGTCCTCCACCACAGTCCACAGTGTGCCAGGTAGAACGGGCCCACCGCTCGCTAAAACCTCGACCTCCTCCAGGAGCTAAGCCTAGGCCATTCATTATTCGGCTCTTAAGTTACATTGACCGACAGCATATCCTAGGGAAAGTTAAAGAGCTGCAAGAGACTAAATGGGAAGATGCCAAGCTCAGATTCTCTCAAGATCTGCCAGTCAGTGTCAGACAGAAGTGGGCAGCCTATCATAGTTGTATTGAAAAGCTGATAGCGGCTGGAATTAGATTCCGGATGATTTACCTGGCTAAACTGATGGTGCAGCATCATGATAATTGGAGAAGCTTCGGAGATGCAGACCTGGCAGCTGAAGAATTACCCACTATGTATCCTGATTTGTTTACTCAACATTGAGTATCCGAAGGAAGGATCAACAGTCTGGCTACTTTGCATAGTGGTATTTGCCTGAGGAGAGGATTTTTTTTTCTTTATTTTACATAGATACATAGATACATAGACAGTGTCGGCAGATAAGGGCCTATGGCCCACCCAGTCTGCCCATTTAAGTTTGTAAGTTTAGTTTATGTTTTCCAGGAAGTCTGTTGCCCCTTACCCCTGATCTCCAGAATTCCTTTATGTCTATCCCATGCATTCTTAAATCCCGTGATTGTTTCAGCCCCCACCACTTCCTCTGGCAGGGTGTTCCCTTGTCCACCACCTGTTCTGTGAAGAAATTCTTCCTCACGTTTCCTCTGAATCGTCCTCCTCCAACTTCATCCCATGCCCTCTAGTCCTGGAACATCTTTTTTGCTTAAAAATAGTGCATTCCTGCACCCTGTTCCTCCCTGTAAGATACTTGTATGTCTCTATCATATCCCCTCTCTCCCTCCTCTCCTCCAGGGAGTACATGTTCAGTGCCTTCAACCTGTCCTCATAGGACTTGTGATGCAATCCATGCACCATCTTTGCTGCCCTCCTCTGAACCTTCTCTACCCTGTCTATGTCCTTACGTAGGTAAGGTCTCCAGAACTGCACAGTGTACTCCAGGTGCGGCCTCACTAGTGTCTTGTATAGTGGAATTATGACCTCCCTTTTCCTGCTGGTAATGCCCTGCCTATGCATCCCAGCATCCTATTTGCTTTACCTGCTGCCTTGTCACACTGTTTCTCTGCCTTGAGGTCATCAGAGATGATAACGCTAAGGTCCTTTCCTGCTTGGTGCATGCTATATCCTCACCCCAACTGATATATTGTGCCAGGGTTTTGTGCCCCATATGCATTATCTTGCACTTCCTTGCATTGATTTCATCTGCCAAACCCCTGACCATTCTTCAAGTTTCTGCAGGTCCCTTCTCATTCTGTCTACACCCTCTGGTGTGTCTACTCTGTTACAGAGCTTTGTGTCATCAGCGAACAGTGAAATTCTGCCTTCTAGGTCCTGTGCAATGTCACTGATGAAGATATTGAATAGTACCGGTCCCAGCACTGATCCCTGTGGTACCCCACTGGTCACTCTTCCCTCTGTGGAGTGACAGCCATTTACCACCACCCTCTGTGTCCTGCCACCTAGCCAGTTACCTATCCACTGCACTACTGTCCTGCCCACACCCATATTCCCCAGTTTGTGCAACAGTCTTCTATGTGGCACAGTGTCAAAGGCCTTGCTGAAGTCCAGATAGGCCATGTCCACTGACCTCCCCTGATCCACCTCCCTAGTCACCCAGTCAAAAAATTCAATGAGGTTGGTCTGACATGACCTTCCCCTGGTGAAACCATGCTGCCTTGGGTCTTGTAGTCCATTGACAACCAGATGTTCCACCAATCTCTCCTTCAGTAGTGCTTCCATGATCTCCCCACTACCGAGGTGAGGCTGACTGGTCTGTAGTTCCCCGCTTCCTCTTTGTTCCCACTTTTGTATAAAGGGGACTACATCTCTATCCTCCAGTCTTTGGGTACCTCCCTGTTTCTAGTGATTGGCTAAACAGGATAGCAGAGGTTCAGCCACCACCTCTCTTAGTTCTTTAAGGACCTAGGGTGCACCCCATCTGGCCCCATTGCTTTATCAACTCTTATTACTTCCAGTATTTTGTAATCTGATTATATTAAGCACACCTCTACTTGGATCTCCTATTTAGTATGGTCCAGTAGCTGTAAGCCCCTTCCTTTTCCCTTCTCCTTCCCCCTTTTTCATGTGGTCAGAGAATCTATTAACGAACAACAAGAACTAGGCCAAATCATTGGCGAGCATTAAGGCTGTCTGCGCCAAATACTGCAAGACTCGTTTTCTTTCCCTTTCCACCCAAGACCTGCATGGCATTTTGTTTTCTGGTCACCTTTGATATTTTGATGGTGGGACAATACCTGGACATTGAGAGAGGGAAAACTTAGCAGTTTATCCATTATTTCATTGTGGACTTTATGTTGATCCTTATGCTAACCACCAGCGTATAAATTGGAGATGCAATGGCCTGTATTATGTTTCACTGTAGATCAAAAGATTTTTATGGGCCGAATAACAGTTTGACTTCAATGAGCTGAGGGTTAAGCTCTAAATATGAGGGGAATAGTTGTTTGAGTTCACTGAGGGGGAATTGGGAAGTTGGGTGATAAGGGAGAGGTTATTTTGATTATAAAAACCTCAAAATCTGCTAAAAAAATAAATAAATATACAGATTGGGGTTTACTTTTGGAAGAGTTATCACAATTCTGAACTTAAAAGCTAATAAGACTATGGGGCTTTACAGAGGCATATCTATTATGAAAGGTGGAGCAGAGGAGGTAGAACATTGTTTAATTAAAATATTAGCTGTTACGTTTTTCGAGGGGATGAGTCAGGATACACTAAACCAGGTGGAACATCGCGTCTTGGCAAGGAGATTGAGCATACACAATCAATGGGGTATTTTGGGATCAAGATAACTATTTGCTGGTTTGGTTGTCACGATGCTCAAAGGGTATGTTGTGGGGTCTTATTTCAAGATGGTGGGGAGGGAGGAGTGGGAAAATACTCTTGGGGAGGAAGGGTACTGCCACAAATATTATAAGTGAAGTAATAATATCACTCAATGGAGCCACTGGTTTTTGCACAAGTGAGACATAATAATGTAACAGATAGTTAAAAATGTCAGGATATCATTTTTGTGCATGGAATGTTAAAGGGGCACAAACCCCAGCAAAACGTATGCAAATACTGATGCATCTCTGTAATATACAAGCAGATGTAGTTTTTTTGCAAGAAACACATCTTCTGTCGACTCAAGTGCACTACTTTCATAGGCTTTGGGTGGGACAAGTCTTTGGGTCTGATTTTAATTCACGTAAGGGGGTACTGCAATTCTAATTGCCCATAGAATCCCATTTCAGTTATTACAAGAGATCTTAGACTTGGAAGTCTGTTATGTGATTTTACGGGTGGTATTAGGTCATACGAAGGTCATCCTTGGTTCTATTTATGGCCCAAATTCCGATGACCCAAAATTTTTTATAGATCTTTTGTCTATGTTAGCTCCATTGACAACGATTCCAATAATTGTGGGAGGCAATTGGAACCAAGTGTTGTCAAATAGCTTGGATAGTACAGGACCCCTTAAATATAATTTTCTCCAGGTCAAAAAGCCCAGATGGAACTAATGCACTTAGTAGGGTTAGCAGACCCATGGCGAATTAAGTACCCAACTAGCAAAGAATATTCATTTCATTCATCTACTCACAATACAGTTTCTCGTATTGACTATTTTCTGGTCAGCAGTGACTGCCTTCCTGGCATCGCATCAGTTTTCTACACCTCGAAAACTATATTGGACCACCAAATGGTTCAACTATTTATAAAACTTGCCCCTAATATTCAGCGAGATAAACTTTGGAGGATTAATAACCAGATTATAAAATCAGAAGATCAAATACAATATATACAATCCTTCATTTCTAATTTTATGGCAGATAACTCTCCATCAATGCCCAAAAGAGATATCTTATGATGCACATTCAAATGCACTCTAAGGGGAGAGCTAATATGTTTGGCAGTCAAACGCAAAACGCAAAGAGATCAAGCCCTTTCTTCTTTAATTGACCAGATTACATTGGCGAAACAAATCTTTCAGCTCTGTCCCATGATGTGGATTGGGAAAAGGCTGAATCCCTTCGAGCCCAGTACAATCACTTGCTGGCTGAAAAGGCTGAATTTCTCATGCTCAAATCTAAAATAACTTATTTTGATCAGGGGAGAGAGCAGAAAAACTATTTGCACTTAGAATAAGAGCCCAGGTCGCTGATAGAATAGTGACCTCCCTTCAATCACCTACTGGTACAGTTTTGACTTCACCCCAAGACATTTGTGAAAATGTTAAACTTTATTATGAGAGTTTATACACTCCCACTAACTTCTCTTTTTCCCAGCAAATGTTGGATTTATATGTCACTGATGTTAAATTGCCAACACTCACGGAGGCACAATCCTCTATACTAAAGGCCCCAATAGAAATAAAAGAGGTACTAGAAGCTATTGATTCACTTACACTGGACAAATCTCCTGGTCCAGATTGGTTTTCATCTAATTTTTATAAGGCCCTAAAAGATACACTAGCACCTATTCTTTTAAATACCTTTCAATATTTTTATGAAAATGGTATTTCAGATAAATCCTTAACTCAAGCCATTATTGTAGTATTACCCAAACCTGGGAAGGATCCTTCAGTTGTACATAATTATAGGCCTATTTCACTCATTAATGTGGATCTAAAAATTTTGGCCAAGATTTTGGTGCTAAGGCTTATCCGGGTCTGGGACTCTCTAATTAGTGCAGAACAAGTAGGATTTGTTAAGGGACGACTTTCATCAGACCATCTCAGGAAGCTGGCTTATCTATTTTCTGTGTCCAAGGATTCTTCTACTCCGGCAACTTTAGTTTCCTTGGATGCAGAAAAAGCTTTTGACAAAGTATCCTGGGAATACCTGTTTTCCCTACTTCCCAGATATGGTATTCCACCAGAGTTTCTCACTTGGGTCAAAATATTGTACTCCTCTCCCTCTGCAAGAGTCCACTGTAGGGGAATACTCTCCTCACCCTTTAATTTGAGTCAAGGCACTCATCAAGGATGTCCCCTCTTGCCATATTTATTCAATTTATTTCTCGAACTCCTTATTAGGAAACTTAATTCTTCACCCTTAATATCAGGGATCGCAATAGGGACATCAGAATATAAACTTTCCATATACGTGGATGATATTTTATTACATATTTCCTCTCCTTCACAATCCCTCCCAGCCACACTTGAATAAATATCGCAGTTTAGTTTGATTTCCAATTACAAATTAAATCTGGATAAATCGGAGGTATTTCCTCTTAATCAGTATTTTCAGAAAGCAGAAATAACTAGACTGGGCCTACAGTAGAAACCAGATAAACTTAAATATTTGGGAATTTTCTTCACCCCTCTCCTAAAACAATGAAAAAGCTTAACCCTGACGCTACCCTAAATCACATACAAGAGGATATTAAGCGTTGGTCCTTATTACCTTTATCATTTTGGGGTCATATGAGTATAATAAAAATGAATGTGTTACCCCATTTATTATACCCATTGGAAATGTACAATTGGGACTTATCCAAATCTTGGTTCATGCAGGTGCATAAAATTAGTAAAGCTTTTTTGTGGGCTAGGAAAAAATCAAGAAGAGGCTATAGTAAACTTACATGGGCTAAAACTGATGGTCTTCAGGAGCCAATCTATATTTATATTACCTTGCAATACACTTAACTAGACTTAGGTATTGGATACTCCCATCAGAGCACACGTCTGACTCTATGTACTTCCCTCTCTGGCTTGGAATTGAGAAATCCTTGTGTACACTATATGATATGGGCCCAGAAGTCCTTCCCTTTCTGAATAAGAAAAATCTTTCAAATAAATTCAAGGGATCCCCGCTTGATGCTCTTTTGGCTACACATTACCAACTTAACACCCTACTAAGGACTAATGGGAATAAGGATGTAACACAACCTGTTTTCAATAATTCTAATGTGTTAATCACTGGTAAAGCAATGAAACTTACTACTTTTTGGCCCAATATGGGGATTGAAAGAGTAGAGGAGTTAATTATTAATCAGAAACTGATGCGATTCCGGGAAGCTAATAGCCAATATCAGTGGTCCACTATTCATGTTTTTAAGTATCTGCAGATTAGTCGCATGTTAACACAGTATTTTGGTACTGGGAGGTGGACTACCCCCCTTCTAACTGTATTAACCCCGTATCTCAAGTTGGTTCCTTCTACTCACTTAATTTCATACACTTACAAGTTCCTACAGACTACGATTGCTGGGCTAGAAGGACAGAGATTTTATTGGTGGGATCAATCTCTTCCATCTTCTGACCCCCCTAGATGTTGGCTAAGAATTTGGAAACACCTATATAGATATATTAAGTGGGACAGGTATCAATACATGCAGTTCCAAATTGTACATACCATGTATTATACCCCAGTTAAATTATCTAAGATGGGTTTCCTGCAATCTAATC
Organism: Neoceratodus forsteri; assembly: GCA_016271365.2. NCBI lineage: Eukaryota > Metazoa > Chordata > Ceratodontiformes > Ceratodontidae > Neoceratodus > Neoceratodus forsteri. The sequence continues at coordinate 776,628,482 of CM028138.1, forward strand.
ATTGTACCAAGTGTCATTGAGCTCAAGGAGACTTGTTGCATATGTTATGGTCATGTGATAAAGTATCTCCATTATGGAACAGTATTAGGTCCCGACTGGATCCGCAATTAGCCCTTTCAGACAAATTTACCCAGAAATTTGTATTTTAGGGGATTATACGACTCTCCAAGGCAAAACTCAAAGAGCACATATGGCGTTGATATCTGTTTGTGCCAAAAAAGTATTACTTAGACATGGGGTAAATACTCTAATACTAACTTATACCGAATGGTATAAAGAAATTATGTTTGCTATACAGGCGGAAAGGGTTATTAAAGGATTAACCCAAAGAATGGGAAAATACAAAAAGCTTTGGATCCCTTTTATAACCTGTTACTAACCCAACCCAATAGAGTAATGGTTAATTCTAATGCCCTTCTATGATCGAACCTACACTATTAATAGGACATTCCATTGATATGTATTTATAACTGTCATGATGATATTTGTGGCAGTGGGGGATAGGGTAGGAGGGGAAAGGGGACGGTAGGGGTGGATGGGGAAAGGGGGTTACAGACACTAAATGCGATTATGTAATATTGTATGGGGATCAGAAGATCTGTTCAACAAACATATATACAATATTTTATGGTCTTCTGTATGTAAGATGTCTGTACCTATGAAAAATTAATAAAGTATATTTAATAAAAAAATAAAACAGCTTGATGATGATGAGCTGGCAAACAGGGAGCCCCTACAGTTTTTTTAGAAAGTGTGCATCATTATGAATGTGTTTTAAAAAAAATTAAAGCCACTGAATTTCACAAGTGATGTCGTTTTATAATTCTAGATAAAATAAAGTCTTTTACAGAGGTCATTGCTGCAATTCATCAGGCAATTCAAGAATTGCTGGACAGGGTGATGAGACAAACACACTGTGGAGATTTTTTACAGTTACAACTGAATGCTGCCTCTTTAAATCACCCCTAGTTCTCAAGGAAAAGATGTCCTAATGAGTTAAATGTCACCACTTTCTTAGATCAGATAGCTGACATGTTAGAGAGCAATGTAGAAGTAATTGCTGATGTACTAAACATCTCATGGTAACCACTATCAGGAATCACCAGCAGTCGGGGTGGGTGGTAGACAAATGCTAGGCTCCATCTTGTATAGTAGGATTTTACAAAAAAAGAGATGACACTTGACTGATTTAAATAACAGAGATAATAGTTTGTGTTTTGGTGGCTCAGATCTCGCACTCCTAAACCCACACATGAGTGACAGTCTATTGTTCAACAGGGCTAAAATATTACATGCTGAGCTAGGTTTGTCAGACCAAACCCCTGTCACTTTTAGTGATGTGTCTGAGTTTGAAATTTTTTGGGGAGTCAAAATTAAGATTTTATATCATAATGAAGGAAACTGGCAAACATTTTCAACAGGGCCAGAAAGACTTCCTAAAACACTGTTTGCATTACTGCATGACAATCACTATTATGGCATAAAAGATGTAAAAAAATTTATCGGAGCTAGATACCTATGTGGATATTGTCATGTAGCCTACAACCACAAGGAAAATCACATCTCTGCATGGCACTGCAAAGTTTGCTTTGACCCCAACTGTACACAATTGGAAACTGACACTGCATCCTGCCCCTACTGTAAAAAAGATTTGTAGGCCTTTAGCATGTCTACAAAGGCATTTAGCTAGAGCTGATGGGAGTACAGGGCCTTGTAAATCCATGAAACTGTGTGAAGAATGTTTTGTCTTTCACAAGGGATCACATACATGTAAATTGATTCAGTGAGACAGATGTGGGTCTTTCATGACCGCAGACAAGCATCTGTGTTACATGTCACCACTCACAGATGTAAAAATCTCTGAGAAATATATAGTGTTTGATTTTGAGGCCAGACAGGAAACCGAGATGCACATACCAAATTTTGTGTATGTTAAGCAATTAGATGGAAAGAGGTCTTGGGAATTTGAAGGGGAAGATTGTATAAAAGATTTTGAGGGACATGTTATTGATGCACCATTTAGACACAACACATTTATAGTACACAATGCCAAATGCTATGACAGTTATTTTATCATTAACCAGCTAGTCAAGGAAAGAATTGATATTAAATTGCTTACACAAGGAGGAAAATTACTCTGTGTCACAGTGACATCCCTGCACATCAGATTTATCAACAGCCATTGTTTTCTTCCTTTTAACCTAGCAAAAGTTCCCTGCAGCCCTTGGATTTGAGAATGAGTTTGTTAAAGGTTACTTTAACCACTTTTTAAACACCAAGGCAAATGAAAATTATGTAGGTCCCCTGCCTGATGCTCAGTTTTATGGTTCTGAATATATGCTGCTTGCAGAGAAGCAAGAGTTTTTGCAATGGTAGTTACCTAATTGACATAGATAATTTGATCTGAAAACAGAACTTTGCTACTATTGTCAGTTAGGTGTTGAAATTCTTCGAAAAGCCTGTGACAGATTTAGGAAAGAAGTGATGAACATGACAGCCAAAAGTGTTTTAAAACAGTCAGATGGTGATACAGTAGAGTATGAAACATTATCCTTAGACCCTTTCCAGTACATCACAATAGGCTCAGTCTGCATGGTCATGTATACATTTTTATTTTTGAAAGAATGCACTGTCGCTGTTCTCCCACCAGATGACTACCATAGACAATTAAAGAGATACTCCACAACTGCCATTCAGTGGCTTATGTACATATCTGAGAAAGAAAACATTTCTATTCAGCATGCGCTAAGGGGTGGTGAATTTAAGGTAGGGCTGTACTTTGTGGATGGCTATTCTGTCATAAATGAAATACCCACAGCCTTTGAATTTAAAGGTTGTTTTATTCACATCTGCAATATCTGTTATTGTGAGAAAGATAGAAACCACATGACAGGGACTAGTTTTGGACAGTTATTCAATAGGACCATGCACAAATTTCATTTTCTAAAAAGCAAGGGTTTTGCCATTAAAGTTTTGTGGAAACATGAATGGAAAGCAATGCTGGCTACAGATCAGAGTTTGAATAATTTCTTGAGGGACAGGCAGCTACCACAGCCACTGGAACCTAGGCAGTCACTGTTTGGGGGGAGAACAAATGCCATTTGTCTGTACTATAAGATGCAGCCTGATGAGAAAATACACTATTATGATTTTATCAGCCTCTAACCTTTTGTTAACAAAACAAAACAGTATGTAGTCGGTCATCCTGACATCATTTATGAAATTTTTCATGACCTCACTCAGTACTTTGGTTTAGCAAAAGTAAAAGTCTTACCTCTTAAAGGCCTTTTTTTCCAGTGCTGCCATCCAGGATTGGAAAAAAAAACTTGTGTTTTCATTATGTCTCACATGTGCTGAAAACAGACTTCAAACAACATTGTGCACACACAATGATGAGCAAAGGACACTTACAGGTACCTACTGCACTGTAGAACTATACCTGGCACAGGAAAAAGGTTACAAAACCATGCATCTAAAAGGCAAGCAAGAGGTGTCTGGTTTCCCTTCATGGGTAAAAAATGAAGCAGATACAGTCAGGTACATACAACAGTATTCTGAAAGGGAAAATCTACATTTGAACCCTGCGGCCACAGCTGTTAACCCCACAAGGAGACAGATATCTAAACTGTTTTTAAATTCTCTTTGGGGCAAATCTGGGCAGAGAGCTAATTTGCTGACCTCACGCATAGTAACAGACCTTGACAACCTCTTTCTGTACGTGTTTGCCCCTTACTACTATATTGCCTCATGCTATTTCATTGATGTTGAAACAGCTTGTTTAAGCTGGAACTATGCAAGCGATCATTACCCAAATTCTAATAATATCAACATATTTATAGCTAGTTTTACAACAGCATATTGCAAAGTGGAACTCTTCAACCTGCTAGATAAGTTACAGGACAGATGTCTTTACCATGACACCGACTCTGTCATTTCTGTGTGCAGACCAGGTGACTGGAGCCCACCTCTGGGTGATTATTTAGGGGATCTAACCAGTGAAGTTTCTGCAGATGAACACATTACAGAGTTTGTTTCTGTAGGCCCAAAAACTTATGGCTACTGGCTTTCCAGTGAAGAGGGAGTTCTTAAAGTGAAAGGGTTTACCCTTAATGTAGCCAGCAGTAAACACATTAATTTTGAAAGTCTGAAGGACCTGGTCTTTGATTATAAGGGGTCACAGATCTCTAAAGAAATTACCGTGAATCAACCTAGCATTGTTAGGAATAAAAAGCAGTGGTCCCTTGAAACAAAAACACTGTCCAAGACCTAGAGAGTAGTTTATGACAAGCGAGTTTTACAAGCCAATTTTAAAACACTTCCTTACGGATACTGATTGTGAAAAATGGATATCAGGTTGCAGCATCCCTTTACTTGTCTGTTGGCTGGCCCCTCTAATAGTGGGAAGAACTTCTTTATAAAACAGTTGTTGGAAAATGCTGATGCCACTTTATCACACAAGCCTGAAAATATTGTCTGGTTCTACAGCTGTTGGCAACCTTTGTATAATGAATTGTTGTTAAAGTTCACTCAGATTAAATGTGTGCAGGGGCTACTGATGTCACTAGCTGACAATGATCTTTTGCCCCCTGAGAAGGTAAATATTGTTGTTATAGATGATTTAATGGACTCTGCCTGTCGAAATAGTGAAGTCGAGTATGGGTTTACCAAGTACAGTCATCATAAACAGTTGACAGTATTTTTAATTGTCCAGAATGTGTTCTGTCAAGGTAAAAAAAGCAGGGCCATCACACTAAATGCCAAATACATGATTTTGTTTAAAAACCCAAGAGACAAGCTGCAGATCATAACTCTGGCTAGGCAGATGTATCCTGGTCAGACAAATTTTTTTCTTAGAAGCTTTTGAAGATGCCACAAGAAAGCCTCGTGGCTATTTGTGAGGTGTGAGTTTTTAAGGAGGACACTGTTCCACAGTTGTAGATCTTCAAAAGCAAAGATTTTATTAAAGCTGGACAATTACTGCGAACTTCAGATGACAAAAATAAATAACATAAAACTTCTTCAAAATAAACATAAATTTCCAAGCAGCATCTCAGACACTAGAAGGAGCTAGTGAACATCTTATTGGGGTCAGAGTACTTTTGTACCCCACCAGGCTATCTACAAAACTGAATAAGGCCAAAGCTTATATACTAAAAGGGGAACATGTGACTTGTTTAACTCCACCCTATGCTTTTTAAAATGATCTTTAAACAACAGAATAAGTCTATTTTAATTTCTGAGCACAGAATAACATTTCCTTTTAAGTTGTAATGTTGTCAACATCACTATATAGAAACAACAACTGGTTAATAACATTTTAGTTTCAGACAATGCAGGAAGTAACTCCACCTCCTAGTACTGTGCATTTAAATATGGAAGTTGACCAGCTGGCCAGCTCTATAGTACAGAATAGGAAGTGAGACTCCACACAAAGAAGCAGGTAACCTTTTATGAGGGAAACATTTGTTTGTTTTATAAATTATTCCAAAAGAATGAATTAAAGGCATTCAATCCACTTTTTAGAAGCATTTTAACTAAAGTCAAAACACACAAAAAAAACTTTTGTTTAACCTTTGTTTAACAGGGAAAGGGGGGGTTAAGGCCACACAAACCACAGTGTTGTACAACATAGAAACATAGAAACATAGAATTTGATGGCAGATAAGGACTGCTTGGCCCACCTAGTCTGCCCATTTTCCTACCTAACAGATAAGCTGCAAATCCTAGTTAACCAACAGCTTACTTCCTCCTTCACCCCACTAGGACTGCCTTATGCCTGTCCCATGCATTCTTGAAGTCCCCCACTGTTCTTGACTCCACAATCTCCTCAGAGAGGCTGATCCATGCATCCACAACCCTCTCAGTGAAAAAATACTTCCTCACATTACCTCTGAGCAGTCCTCCTCTATCTTCAAATTGTGCCCCCTTGTTCATGCACATCTCTTTTTCTGGAAGATGCTACCCTCTTGGACTTTGTTAATTCTCTTGAGGTACTTGAAAGTTTCTATCATGTCCCCTCTCTCCCTCCTTTCCTCTAGGGTATATATATTAAGCTCCTTTAGTCTTTCTTTGTATGTCTTCTGGTGCAGACCCTGCACCATTTTGGTACCCTCCTCTGTGCAGCTTCCCTCTGTCTATGTCTTTGCAGAGATGGGGTCTCAGGACTACACACAGTACTCAGATGGGGTCTCACCAACTGTCTGTACAGAGGGATAACAACTTCCTGTTTTCTACTATTGATGCCTCTTCTATGCATCCCAGTATCCCCCTGCCTTCCTTACTGCCTTCTCACATTGCTTGCCCACCTTTGGTCATCGGATATATTACCCCCAGGTCCCTTTCTATTTTTAGTGTTGTCAGTATCTCAACCCCATTGTGTACACTTCCCTGGGTTTTGTTTCCATGTGCATTACCTTGCACTTCTTTGCATTGAATCTGAGCTGCCATACATTTGACCATTCCTCCAACCTTGCTAAGTCCCTTCTCATCCTTTCCACTCCATCTCGTATATCAACCCCTGTTGCAGATATTTGTGTCATCTGCAAGAGACATACTTTTCCTTCCAGTTCCTCTGCAATGTCCTTATAAAGACATTAAAAGGACCGGTCCCAGTACTGAACCCTCGCAGTACCCACTAGTAACCTTCCTTTCTTCATTGTGTATTCCATTTACTACTACTCTTGCGTCCTGTTGTCTAGCCAATTTTTTATCAGGCTACCATCTTGGGACCCACTCAATGCTGGCTATCTTGTGAATTAATCTTTTGTGTGGGACTGTATCAAATGCCTTGCTAAAATCCAGGTAGGCCATGTCCACAGCCCCTCCCTAGTCTACTACTTTTTGTCACCAGTCAAAGAAATCTGATAGATTTGTCTGACACAACCTTCCCATCATGAATCCATGCTGCCTTGGGTCCTGTGCCCCACTGGCCTCTAGGTACTCAACAATTCTTTCCTTCAGAAATGATTCCATCATTTTCCCTACCACTGAGGTCAAACTAACTGGTCTGTAGTTTCCTGCCTCTGTCCTGCTCCCACTTTTGTGAAGAGGAATCACATCTGCCCTCCTCCAGTCCTCAGGTACCACCCCATCCTCCCATGATTTGTTTAAGAGAGTAGTCAGCGGTGTCACTAGTTCTACCCTTAGTTCTTTTAGAATTCTTGGGTGAATCCCATCAGGCCCCATTGCTTTGTCCACCTTCAATTTTATCAGTTCTTTCAGAACCCTTTCTTCTGTAAATGGACTGGTATCGACCCCATCTTCAGAGTGCTTCTCTTATTTGGTTTAGGTAACTCCCCCTCCTCTTCCTTTGTGAATACTGAGCAGAAATATTCGTTCAGTATCCCTGCTTTTTCACTGTCACCCTCTACCCACATTCTCTCCTCTTTATTAAGCTTCAGTATCCCTCCTTTGGTCTTTCTTCGCTCCCTAATGTACCTATAAAAGGTCTTATCCCCCTTCTTAACAGAATTGGCTATCCTTTCCTCAGTTTGGGCCTTTGCTATTCTGATTGCCTTCCCAGCCTCTTTCTGCTTTTACTGATAAAGTTCTCTGTCCTGCTCCTTCTGTGTTTCCTTATATTTCCTGAATGCTATCCTTTTCTCCTTAACCTTCCTACCACCTCTTTTAAGAACCATAGCGTTTTTTCTTAGTTGTGTTTTATTGATTTGCTTTACACAAGGCTTGTTGCCTCTGTGATGGCTGTTTTGATCCTCCCCATTGTTCCATACCCCTCCTTCTTGCCTGTTTGCCAGTGCTTTTCTGAGGCACTCTCTCATTTTGCCAAAGTCAGCCCTACTAAAGTCCAATACTCTTGCTTTTGTATGGCTTGATTGTATGGTTGTGTTTATCATGGACCACACTGTTTGGTGGTTGCTTGTTCCCAGATGGCTACCCACTTCTAAATCTAGATTCTTTCTCCATCCCCATTTGAGATTACCAGGTCTAAGATTGCTCCTCCAGAGTGGGTCCCAATACTAGCTGTCTGAGGCATGCCCCCTGTAGGGTATCAAGAATGACCCTGCTCTTGGATGTGCCTGCAGCAAAGGTGCTCCAGTTAACATCTGGCATATGCAGGTCCCCAATCAACAATATCTCCCCTTTTCTGTGATTCTAAAGCAACCTTCTATCATTTTCTTGTCCATTCCCTCCTCCTGAATGGAGGTCTGTATACAACCCCCATACGGATGTGGTGCCATTTCCTGTCTCCAGGGTGACCCAAAATTACCTCATCTGCTCCCTGTTTACTCTTTAGTTCCATTCTTTGATCCTTCCTTTACATGAGAGCTACCCTTCTCCTCTTTACCCTCCCTGTCCCTCCTGTAGATTGTGTATCCTGGTATGTTGACATCCCAGTCATGGTTCTCTGTGTACCATGTTTCTGTGACTGCCACAATATCCAGGCAACCCTCTTCCATCAAGGCCACTAGTTCAGGGAGCTTGTAACACAGCCTATGGGCATTGGTACTCATCACCCTCCACTTTTTGATAGCCTTACCCTTTTAGCCCCATTTCTGTCTTTACTGCCTTTGCCTTTTTTTACATTTAAATCTGTTCTGCTCCCTAATAACTTCTGTACCTTGGTGTTTACCTCACTAATCACCATGTTTTGTGGAGGTTCAGATTTCCTGCTCTTTCAGTGCTTCCCCCTTGGCTAGTTTAAGTAACTTGCCAATGAGCATTTAAACCTCTCACCTAGGATCCTGGTTCTCCCCCTGGACAGATGCAGACCATCATACCAGTATAGGTCTGCATCCTCCAAGTAGCTCCCCTGATCCCCAATGAAGCCAAACCTTGAGAGCTCCCACAGTTTTCAACCACTCATTGAATTCCCTGGTGAGAAGTGCCTAGCATCTCCCATGCCATGAACAGGCAGCACCTCCGAGAAGGTTACGTATGTGCTACTTGTCTAAGGCCTTCCAACTCTATAAACTCCTCTTGCACTGCTCTAATCCCATTCCAGCTAGGTCATTTGTCTCTAGGTGGACAATGACATCCAGGTCCCTCCTCATGCAGCTCCTCCCACGATCCTGAGATTCACTTCCTGTCCTTCCAAGCCATTGTGCCAGGAAGGCACCTTACCTCCCTCTCCTCTTCTTCCCCCATTTCTACCCCCCTAATTATTGAGTCCCCCACCAGGAGTTGTTTCCTTCCCCTGTGGGGTCCCATGCCACCCTCCTGTGTGTCTCCTTTGTAAAGGTTCCCAGCATCCTCCTTGGTCTCCAATGCAGGTGCCTCCATAGAGGAACCACTATCCACCAGAAGAGTGAATGAACTGTGGAGAAGTACAGCTTGAGGATGCAACTCTGTTCCACCACCCTCCCTCCTTGAGCCCACCCTTGTCCATCTCTCCTCTTTCTTGGCAACCTCTGAGGTAGTGGCAGTGGCCCGGTGGTCCCTGGGTGGGGAGGAGGTTTCTAAATCCTAGCCAGGTCAGCCTGGAGATGGGCCCTCCTCTCTCAGACCAGAGAGGTGCCTGCAAATAGGGCAGCATTGCAGCCTCCAGAATGTCTCCTGGAACACTGCCCCCAAAGCCATTGCACTGCACCACTCCTATCATGTCTTATTTTGTATCCTCTCTACTGTTTCTCTGGATGCCTCTCTCCTCTTCTTAACTCTGACCCCTTCCTGTTCTGGGACAGCAATTTCCTATCTTCTTCAGTAGCCTCCTTCTTCCTTGCTCAATATCAGACCACCAGCAGCTGGGGGTAGACTCTTTTTTACTTTAGGGTTGACAAAACCAATGTTTCTCTATGATCATTTCCTTCCTACTGCCAAACAGGAAGTTCCTGTTGACAGTCAAATCCAGTGGCTATAAAAGTAGAACTGGCTTTGGGTGGGTGGGGAGGAGGGCAATTAGTAAGAAAAAAGGCTAGCAACAGGAAGTTGTAATTTGACTCACCTGCTTTTCTAGTGTCTAAACCACAGCCCCAGGTAAGCTCTCTTTCCTCCTACTGGTTTAGCAAATTCACCTGATACAGTACCTTTCCCTGCACAGAACACACACTGCCTTTCTTTCTTTTCTTTCTTTTTTAACCTAAATAAGACCCCTTCTACTTCTAATAAAGTTATATGTCTACTTAATCTTAACTGACACTGACTCCTGCTGAGATATAAGTTTTAAATTAACAAGAAAATGTAGCTTCTTTTAGTTAGCTGCTTTCTGCTCTACAAGCAAGGCTAGCAACAGGAAGTTGTAATTTGACTCACCTGCTTTTCTAGTGTCTAAACCACACCCCCAGATAAGCTCTCTTTCCTCCTACTGGTTTAGCAAAGTCACCTGATACAGTACCTTTCCCTGCAGAACTCACTGCCTTTCTTTCTTTTCTTTCTTTTTTTAACCCTAAATAAGACCCCTTCTACTTCTAATAAAGTTATATGTCTACTTAATCTTAACTGACACTGACTCCTGCTGAGATATAAGTTTTAAATTAACAAGAAAATGTAGCTTCTTTTAGTTAGCTGCTTTCTGCTCTTGCAAGCAAGACTAGCAACAGGAAGTTGTAATTTGACTCACCTGCTTTTCTAGTGTCTAAACCACACCCCAGATAAGCTCTCTTTCCTCCTACTGGTTTAGCAAAGTCACCTGATACAGTACCTTTCCCTGCACAGAACACACACTGCCTTTCTTTCTTTTCTTTCTTTTTTTAACCCTAAATAAGACCCCTTCTACTTCTAATAAAGTTATCTGTCTACTTAATCTTAACTGACACTGACTCCTGCTGAGATATAAGTTTTAAATTAACAAGAAAATGTAGCTTCTTTTAGTTAGCTGCTTTCTGCTCTGCAAGCAAGGCTAGCAACAGCTCAACTCATTTTTACAGGCCTTCTTTCATTTTTGTAGCTTGTTTAGGTCATGAAATAGTTATTGTGTAGTCTCTACTGAATGAATTCATTTTTGTATGCTGCAAATAGAGTAAAATGCAGGTCGTTTATTTATTTACTCAATATGAAGTGCTTTGCACATTACTGCTGCTATTTACAATGAGTTCCAAACCAGAAAGACCCCTTCTTAACTGCAAACAGATTGAAAGGCACTTTAAAAGGGTTTTATACATACAAAACCAAGATATTCAGTGTTTGGGACATTCGGAAGGCAGGAATACTTCTAAAGCGGTGTTCAGAGTGTTTGACCAGCTAAAGAGGGTGATTTCCACTGCACGGGCTGCTCGCACGATCGAGGAGCTACCACTCTAACTTATACAGGCTTGTTCTACCTCGCAGTTGCTCTGTAAACATTTTGGGGCTGTGTTTACATCATTTCCTCAGAACAACTAGCCTGGAGAGCAGTTCTGACTTACTATCTATATATTAACAAGGAGGGGACCAAAAAGGGGAGTACCTAATGCTAAATGGGAAGCAAACCAAGACCAAACAAGGGTTTGAATACATAAAAGGGTCATTACAAGACCCACGCCATGGATATAAATAAGTGCTTACAATTCCCATATCCAAATGAAATGAAATGATAATTTTAAACAACTATTTTATTTCTGCATACCTCACATTAGGAGGTTCTGAAACGAGGGTAAGGGGGCAATAAAAGAAAGGGCTGTGCCGATCTTCATATACCAGGGCAAGAATACTCAAGGGATAGAACGAATGTTATATAGGTGGTCTGCCTATATAACATGGAAAGAAAGATGAGGAGTTATAGCAAGAAAGAAGAAGAGTAAAAAGGGCTGTTGCAACAGACTTAAAAAAACATAGATTTGCCTGGTATATGTAGTTATCTGTCACATTATTTACTTGTTGATTTAAGATCCAATACACCAGATGGCTATATGCTGCATAGTGGCTTGTTTCCCCTGACTGGCCTGTGGCAAATGTCATGAAAAAACATTCTGCTTCTAAAAATATTTGATGCTGTATTGTCATTATGTATAGAAGACTGCAAATAAATCTGTCTGTTCTAAAGTTACTAGTAAAAGGACCTCCCAGCTTAAGAAAAGCTAATTTATGTTCAGCCTCAGATGATCTGATATAGCTGAGATAGCCTTAAACACTCTCAAAGGAAATATTCCACTGTTAAACCTAATTGTTTTGCTGACAGTGGAATGTTTCACCTGACGTGTTCAAACTATCCTCAACTATAATGATATCAGATTCATCAGGGCTGAACATAAAAACTTTCTTAACTGGAAAGATCCTTTTACTAGCAACTTCAAGAACAGTTTCAATTCTCTGCAATCTTTTGAACATAATGACAATACAATAAATATATTTTAAACGAATATTTTCATGACATATGCCTGAGCCACAATCAGGGAAACGAAAAATACTACTGATCTATATTCATCTATTGTACTGGATCTTAATTCAACTCCAGTAAATAACCATGAGCTTCTTCCGGCATCTTTAAAAGCTTCTAAGAAAAGTTTGTCTGACCAGGATACATCTGCCTAGCCAGAGTTGGGATCTGCGGTTTGTCTCTGGATTTTTAAAAAATCATGTATTTGGCATTTTAGTGTGATGGTTCTGCTTTTTTTACCTTGACAGAACACATTCTGGACAATTAAAAGAAATATTGTCAACATTTGTGATGGCTGTGCTTGGTAAACCCACCTCAACTTACACTATTTGACAGGCAGGAGTCCATTAAATCATATATAACAAAATTTACCTTTCTAGTGGGTGAGATCATTGTCAGCCTAGTGACATCTTTAGCCCCTACACAAATTTAATCTGTGTGAACTTTAACAACAATTCATTATACAAAGGTTGCCAACAGCTGTGAGACCAGACACTATTTTCAGGCTTGTGTGATAAAGTGGCATCAGCATTTTCAACAACTGTTTTATAAAACTCTTCCCACTATTAGAGGGCCAGCCAACAGACAAGTAAAGGGGTGCTGCAACCTGATATCCATTTTTCACAATCATTATCCATAAGGAAGTGTTTTAAAATTGGCTTGTAAAACTTGTTTGTCATAAACTGATCTCTGGGTCTTGGACAGCATTTTGTTTCAAAGGACCACTGCTTTTCATTCCTAACAATGTTAGGTTGACTCACAGTAAATTCTTTAGAGATCTGTGACCCCTTATAATCAAAGACCAGGACCTTCAGACTTTCAAAATTAATGTGTTTACTGCAGGCTACACTAAGGGTAAACCCTTTCACTTTAAGAACAACCTCTCCACTTGACAGCCAGTAGCTGTAAGTTTTTGGGCATGCAGCAACAAACTCTGTAATGCGTTCATCCACAGGAACTTCACTGGTTAACTCCCAAAAAGAATCACCCAGAGGTGGGGTCCAGTCACTGGGTCTGGACACAAAAATAACAGAGTTGGTATCATGGTAAAGGCACCTGTCCTGTATCTTATCTAGCAGGTTGCAGAGTTCCACTCTGGCATATGCTGTTGTAAAACTAGCTATAAATATGTTGATATTATTAGAATTTTGGTAATGATCACATGTATATTTCCAGTTTAAATTAGCTGTTTCATCATCGATGAAAAAGCATGAGGCAATATCGTAGTAAGGGGCAAACACGTACAGAAAGATCTTGTCAGGGTCTGTTACTATTTTTGTAATCGGCAAATTTTCTCTCTGTCCAAATTTGCCCCAAAGAGAATTTAAAAACTGTTTAGATATCTTTCTCCTTGTGGGGTTAACAGCTATGGCTGCAGGGTTCAAATGTAGATTTTCCCTTTCAGAATACTGTTGTATGTACCTGACTTTATCTGTTTCATTTTTTACCCATGAAGGGAAACCAGGTGCCTCTTGCTTGCCTTTTAGATGCAGCTTGATGTAGACTGCAAAAAGCTCTGTGAATGACTCTTTAAAATGCCAGACTTCATAAATGTTATTGATTTTGTAGTCTTTTTCCAGTGCCAGGTTTAGTTCTACAGTACAGTAGGTACCTGTAAGTGTCCTTTGCTCATCATCTTGTGTGCACGATGTTGTTTGAAATCTGTTTTCAGTGCATGTGAGACATAATGTAAATGCAAATTCTTTTCCAATCCTGGATGGCAGCACTGGAAAAAAAGCCTCTAAGGGGTAAGACTTTCACTTTTGCTAAACTAAAGTACTGAGTGAGGACATAACAATTTTCATAAATGATATCAGGATGACTGACTGGATACTGTTTTGTTTTGTTAACAAAAGGTTAGAGGCAGGTAAAATCATAATACTGTATTTTCTCATCAGGCTGCATCTTATAGTACAGACAAATGGCATTTGTTCTCCCCCCCAAACAGTGACTGCCTAGGTTCCAGTGGCTGTGGTAGCTGCCTGTCCCTCAAGAAATTATTCAAACCCTGATCTGTAGCCTGCAGTGCTTACCATTCATGTTCCCACAATACTATAAGGGCAAAACCCTTGCTTTTTAGAAAATAAAATTTATGTATGGTCCTATTGAATAACTGTCCAAAACTAGACCCTGTCATGTGGTTTCTATCTTTCTCACAGTAACAGATGTTGCAGCTGTGAAAAAAACAACCATTAAATTCAAATGCTGTGGGTATTCCATTTATGATAGAATAGCCATCCAAAGAGTACAGCCCTACCTTAAATTCACCAACCCTTAGTGCATGCTGAATAGAAATGTTTTCTTTCTCAGATATGTACATAAGCCACTGAATGGCAGGTGTGGAGTATCTCTTTATATGTCTATGGTAGTCATCTGGTGGGAGAACAGCGACAGTGCATTCTTTCAAAAATAAAAATCTATACATGACTATGCAGACTGAGGCTATCGTGACATACTGGGAAGGGGTCTAAGGATACTGTTTCATACTCTACAGTATCACCATCTGACTGTTTTAAAACACTTTTGGCTGTCATGTTCATCACTTCTTTCCTAAATCTGTCACAGGCTTTTCGAAGAATTTCAACATCTAACTGACAATAGTAGCGAAGCTCTCTTTTCAGATCAAATTCTCTATGTTGGTTAGTTAACTACCGTTGCAAAAACTCTTGCTTCTCTGCAAGCAGCATATATTCAGAACTATAAAACTGAGCATCGTGCAGCAGACCTACATCATTTCCATTCCCCTTGCTGTTAAAAATTGGGGAAGTAACCTTTAGCAATCTCATTCTCAAATCCAAGGGCTGCAGGGAATTTTTCAAGTTTAAAAGGAAGAAAAAAATGGCTGTCGATAAATCTGATGTGCAGGGATGTCACTGTGACACAGAGTAATTTTCTTCCTTGTGTGAGCAATTTAATATCAATTCTTTCCTTGACTAGCTGGCTAATGATAAAATAACTGTCATAGCCTTTGGCATTATGTGCTATAAATGTGTAGTGTCTAAATGGTGCCTCAATAAAACGTCCTGCAAAATCTTTTATACAATCTTCCCCTTCAGTTCCCAGGACCTCTTCCCATCTAATTGCTTAGCATACACAAAAGTTGGTATGTACATCATGGTTTCCTGTCTGGCTTCAAAATCAAACACTATATATTTCTCAGAGATTTTTAAATCTGTGAGTGGTGACATGTAACACAGATGCTTGTCTGTGGTCATGAAAGACCCACATCTGTCACACTGAATCAACTTACATGTATGAGATCCCTTGTAAAAGACAAAACATTCTTCACACAGTTTCATGGATTTACAAGGCCCTGTACTCCCATACACTCTGGCTAAATGACTTTGTAGACATGCTAAAGACCGACAAATCTTTTTAAAGTAGGGGCAGGATGCAGTGTCAGTTTCCTATTGTGTACATTTGGGGTCAAAGCAAACTTTGCAATGCTGTACACAGATGTGATTTTCCTTGTGGTTGTAGGCTACATGACAATATTCCCATAGGCATCTAGCTCTGATAATTTTTTTTACATCTTTTATGCCATAATAGTGATTGTCATGCAGTAATGCAAACAGTGTTTTAGGAAGTCTTTCTGGCTCTGTTGAAAATGTCTGCCAGTTTCCTTCATTATGATATAAAATCTTAATTTTGACTCCTAACAAATGTTCAAACTAGGACACATCACTAAAAGTGACAGGGGTTTGGTCTGACAAACCTAACTCAGCGTGCTATATTTTGGCCTTATTTAACAACTGACTGTCACTCGTGTGTGGGTTTAGGAGTGCGAGAATGAAGCCACCAAATCACAAACTATTATCTCTGTTATTTAAATCAATCAATTATCGTCTCTTTTTTTGAAATATCCTGCTATACAAGATGGAGCCCAGCATCCATCTACCCCCAACCTCTACCCCTGGTGATTCCTGATAGTGGTTACTACGAGATGTATAGTGTCATCAGCAATTACTTCTGTATTGCTCTGTAACATGTCAGCTATCTGATCTAAGAAAGTTGCTGTATTTAACTCATCAGCGCATATTTTCCTTGAGAATAAGGGGTGATTTAAAGAGGCAGCATTCAGTTGTAACTGTATAAAGTCTCCACGGTGTGTTTGTTTCATTACCCTGTCCAGCAATTCTTGAATAGCCTGATGAATTTAAGCAATGGCCTCTGTAAAATATTTTATTTTATCTAGATTTATAAAACGATATCGCTCATGAAATTCAGTGATTTTACATTTTTTTAAAACACATTCATAATGCTGCACACTTTCTAAAAAAAACTGTAGGGGGCTCCCTGTTTGCCAGATCATCACCAACAAGCTGTTTTTCTAACTCACCAGCTAGTTGAACATTAGCAACATGCTTTAATACCCTACGATGTAATATTTTCCTGGCACGCTTTACTTTTCTTTTCAAATGTTCTTGGATTTTCTTTTTACCCAGATTTTTCTTTCTTGACACCATTTGTTATTTTTTTCATTTTGTTAGTGCTGCTCCCCTTTTCACTCAGCTTGTGAGAGCTTCTGTGCTCTCACTTTATAATTTTATTTTTGTACAGCTTTTTCTCCAATTTCCTGGCCTTTACAAACATTTGGGACATATTCACTGTCTGTTTCCGCTCTAAGCATGAGCACTTGGATGCACATAATAAACCAAATATACTACTTAGCAAAGTACCTTTATATAACTCAGATTTAAAAAGATCATGATCATAATCCTCACTAGATAATCTGCTCTCAATTAACATGCCTTTAAACAAGTTATCAACTGTAGCAAGAATACAAGCTTTTCCTACATTCACAGTGTCAATGTCCCTTTCTTGAAGCCTTGGGTGCAATGACTCTTTGTCAGAACCCCCTGAGCTGCTGCTGCTAGTAGATGGCTGTATGTCATCATTCAAATTCACACAAGATCTATTTTGCTCATAACTCACACCAGAAGAAACTTTTGAGCATTTCTGAAGAACTTCACATTCAAGTGATTGCCTCCCCCCCTCCCTCTATCCTGCAGGACTTCTTTACACTGTTGGCAAAAACAGAAAATACACCCATCACTCCTTTTGTATTTTCAGCATGGTATTGTAGTGCAAAATTTCAAATCTGAAACCTGCAGCCTTTTTCTTAACCCCCAAAAACCTGCAGCATCTACTTTTCCTAGTTAAAAATAAAAATACACACATTCTGTAGTGATAGACTATACATTATTCAGCTCTGCAATCTTTTGGAAAAGGTCTTCAGGTCCTACCATGGATCCATTATTGTTGACTGTTTAATGTTTTTAAAACCTTTTTTTTAGCTCAATACATATTTTTGGCGGTCTTGCTGTTGTCTTTTCTAAGCACAGTATGCACAGATTCTTCTTAAATAAAATGTGCAAAACCACACCCCAAGTACATGGCTAGTACTGAAAAAAATGACTGAACATCTGGTACTGTCAATCCAAAATCTCCTCCCCACCCTTCTCCATGTGAAAATATATATAAGTCCTACAGTGCTCCTTGCAGGCTTTGTTTTCACTTCCTGTGACAGCTGGAAGGCATTTCATGCTTTTACAATTCTGCTAAAATGTTGGTCAAAGTCTAATTAAAAGGTATGCAGACTGCTTCTTTAAGTCCAAATAATCTTATAGCTTACTTAGGTTTTAAAAGTCAGAATTAAATTCTTGTCTTATTCTAAACAGCTGTGTCCTTTAAATTAGCAATTCATTCCACTGCTCAGAAGATAAAACTTATTTTATTTTTCTAAAAAAGTAGATAATGAGAATCACCTGTTTTTTCTCTTTTAGATAGGATGCTAGAAAAGGATTTAATGATGCTGTGTGTGTAAAGGAAAACAGATGTTTTTTCTCAGTCTTAAAACACATACTTGCAAGCCCCCTCAAAGATCACTGATATTTCCAACATACATAAAAGTCTTCCTTTTTTTCTGATATATTTTATCTGTAATTCATGATGGTTATATATGATTAGTTTGTGATTGCTAGCATTTGCTATCCAGAGAAACTGTTGAACCATCTTATTTATGCACAGGTCCCCATACACACACACACACACACACACACACACACACACACCAGATTCTTAGCCTTTCTCCCTCTCAATTTAAAACATACAGTTTTATTTTTTAAAATGAAATCGTATATCTACATTTTTACAGATCCCTGTAAATGCAGAAATCTTCACACACACACACAACATTTGCCTTGCTATCAAGAGAAACTGTTGAATCAGCTTACTGACATAGAGGTCCCCATTTTAGCTTATGATTGGTATATACATAAACATAGAGATAACCTTTTGGTACAAGTTTTACACAGTCCTACAGATGCTTGTTAATTAGTTTATACCTTGTCATAAAACAGAAAAAGGGGTACTTACACAAGCTGATGGATTTCCCTCTGGGGGGGGATCTCCAAACAGATCTGTGAAACCTCTGCACGATCAGGCTCCTAATAAAAAAAACACATGTATGCCCCTGCAATTATACCACAAGCTGACAGAGGGCACATAACACTACATAAACCCTAACTTATTTTTTTGGGTGGGGTGTGGGCCATGGTGGTGAAGAGGGACAGGGGTTCGAGCCAGGACGGTGGTGGAGCAGGAGAAAGGAGGGAGGCAGGAGTTGAGCAAGGATGGTGGGACTCGGGTTTGAGTCAGGATGGCATGGCAGGCATTCAAGGAGTGCACGAGAAGGAGGGGTGTAGGGTGCTTACAAAATGGTGGTGTTATATCTCTTCCAGGGTTTCAGCGCAGGTCATTTCCTGCGAAAATGGGTGGGACACGGGTTTGAGTGTGTGTCATTTCCTGCACAAGTGGGTGGGACATGGTTTGAGTGTGTGTCATTTCCTGTGCAAGTGGGTAGGACACATTTTGAGCATGTGTAATTTCCTTCGCAAGTGGGTGGGACACGGGTTTGAGCGTATGTCACTTCTGCCAGTAGTGGGTGGGGCTAACACATTTAGGGAGAGACTTCTGGATAAACAAGGGACGATTCTAATTGGTCCATTTTAGGCTACGCCCACCTGTCAAATGATATGGCATGCGCTGATTGGCTGCAATTTAACATTGTGATGAGATATATGAACTTATACTACTGCTGTGGATGTGGTGAATGAGAGAGTGAGTGCTGTCAAGCAGCAGTTGGAGCAGATAGAGGGTCATCAAATGTAGCTGATGTCCATGCTCCAACTACTGCTGCAGCACCACGGGATCCCACACAAGTTTATTTTTCCTCCCACCATGTGCCCCCCACCCTCCCTGCTGTGTCATAAAAATGTTTTCCCCCACCACCCCCTGTATCTAATAATGCACTTTTTTTTGTCTTTTGTATTGGAGACACTTTGTATCCTGAACCCACCTTCTGTTAAGTGTGTCTGCAATGTTTTGTTTTTCCTTGTTTTAAGTTAAAATGGTTTGTCCCAGCCATCATTATTCCAACTTAAAGGAGTAGTCCACCCAAATTTGAAACAGCATGTGTCATGCAGAGCATTTTGATGTGCATGTAAAGTCCCTTCCCTAGTGTGTCCTTCCCTCTGTCTGCTAGTAGGAGTTTTTACTAAATGACTAAATTGTGTCTTCATGTTAATCAATTTTATTGCCTTTATCACTCCAAAAATGCACCCTGTGTCCTGTGACAGTGATGTAGCATAGTCCATTGCTTTACAAAATGCAAAGTTAATAACAGCAGAACTGTGTAATTGACTAGCAGTTTTCATAGAGAAACCACACTCACCTAGCTTTGAGGTGCATGCTAAACTGTAACATTGTCACTTGACGTTACTGCATAAGAACTGTTACACAGCTCTGCTGTTGTGCATGTGGTAAATCTAAAGGCTATGCTACATCACTGTCACATGACACAGAATGCAATGTTGGGGCGATGAAGGCAATGAACCGATTTTTCATGAAGAAAATCCACAGGGCTCATAAAACTACCATAAAGGTAGCAGACTAATTTAGTAAAAATTCCTAATAGCAGACAGAGGGAAAGATGCAGTAGGACATTACATGCAAATCAGAAGTGCTCTGCATAACATGCTTTTATAAAATTTTGTGTTGACTACTCCTTTAAAAAAAACAGAAATCCATAACTCCACATGAATAGATACAACTAGAACAGTTTTGCTGCTACTGCAACTGTATATATTACAAAACAAGGCAAACAGTAATAAGCCTTGGGTTTTGCCGGTTAGGCCTTTAGTGGTGTGCCTGATGAGAGGAAGCTTGTGTAAACACAATCATTATTATTATTACTTATTGTTTTGCCATTAATAAAGTTGCAGTGTCATTGAACTTTTTGTGGCATGTATTCATGTGGAGTGAGTGGCTTTGTGTTTGCTTTGTACATTTTAGAGTCAGATATTGTGTACCAGAAGCCATCCACATAGTGCAGTGTGATTCTTATGGTCCTGTTATGTTCCAAGTTAAGAATGCTTACCCTGGCATATTTTAAGTGCCTCAGTAATGTTTACTTTCTGTCATGGAGTGTTTGTTAAAAAGCAGGACCGAGCAGTGCAATAATACTCTGCTAAACTGCATGTGTGCAGTGCAATGTCCTGCCTGTGTGTGAGACAGTGTCTCGCTTCTTGCAAACATAAATATGCTGACTTGTTCCAGTGTTTATGGTATAAAGAAAAAAGATAAGACTATGTAACGTATATTTTATTTGTACCATCATCAGCAGTGAACAAAGCCATATAATATGTCTTCAGAGGTCTCAGTGCAGTCAGTAGACAGTGTGCACCTCACTTACAGTGCACACATGACTTTTAGGAGATCGGTTTGTAGCACTGCTCACTCCTGATTTTCAACAAACCGTACCTAATAGATATGAAATATTGCTGAGGCACCCCAAATATATTCTGATGTTATAAGGCCAGAATGTATAACAGGTTCATTCCACTGCCACCACACTGTGCTACCACTGGTGCCATGTTATGGTGTACAGCAACTTGCTGTAAAAGTGCCACTGCCAGTCTAAACTAGAAAGACATCACTTAGTCCAGAAGAAAAAATGAAAAGAAGAAATGTGTTAGCACAGTGTTGTGGCAGTGGACTGGACCTGTTATATATTTTCTTACTTTTTCTTACTTTATAATGTCTGTACACCATAAAATACTTGGGTGCCTCAGCATATTTTATGTCTGTTTGGTATGGTTTGTTGAAAAGCTGGAGTGAGCAGTGCTATGATCTCCTAAAAGTCATGTGCGCACTCTGACTAAGGTGCACACTGCCCATTGACTGCACCGCTGCTGCTGATGGTACAAATACAATATATGTTATATATTCTTATCTTTATTCTTTATACCATAAACACTTGAACAAATTATCATATATATGTTTACAAGAAGCTGGACCGTGTCTGCACACATAGGACATTACACTGCGCACATGTAGTTTAGCACAGTATTATTGCACTGCTCAGTCCTACTTTTTAATTAACACTTCAAAATACCATGACAGAAAGTAAATATTACTGAAGCTCCAAAACTATTTATTTTTCGAAATAGACATTTTGAAGTTGGAATATGACTAGGAATGGAATTAATTAATGGCACAGTCAGTATTTGGCACATTGTTCACACTCACACACAGTCACCAGAATTAATGTGCATCCTCAAAATGCTACTATCTTACCTCCAGAAAATGACCTAGTCCAGACAAAGTGAAATGAGAGCATAACAAGCAATGCAAAGTATCCCACAATTAATGGAGCCATCACTGTTGCATGCAGTGGTCACACACAGTCACCAGAATTAATGTGCATCCCCAAAATGCTACTGTCTAGTATCCAGAAAATTCCCCAGTCAAAACAAAGTGAAGTTAGAGCATAACAAGCAATGGAAAACCTCCCAGAATTAATGGCACAGTCGGTGTTGCATACAGTGGTCACACACAGGCACCAGAATTAATGTGCATCCCCAAAATGTTACTGTCCAGTGTCCAGAAAATTATCCAGTCCAGAAAAAGTGAAATGAAAGCATAGCAAGCAATGCAAAGTCTCACACTCCAGTAAGAACTATATACCCTGCTGCTGCTGTTGGGATTACATGTAATGCTGCAGTTGATGTGGCTGTGATATGATGGTGCACAGTCTTGCCAAATGGCATGCAAGAAGGATAACCTGACCTGACCATTGAGTTTGCATCCAAGATGATGAGACTGAGAACACTGTTGGTTGCCCAAAGTGGGCTGCACTAACCCCAACAAGAAGGATTCCCTTTGTATGTATACTACTACCACCCTTGGTAAGTTAATTTTATATACCTGCCTGGCACCATCATAGTTTTCCACAGAACCTGACCTTAACTGTATGATATATAAAATGTTATATGTATACATGTAAACATTGGGAGTTTTTTGTGCCACAGGTCACATAGTCACACTTGGTGTTTACATTTCTGTGCTTGATTAGGAATTATGACATGGAATAGTGTCAAGCCAGTGAAGGTAAGCATTTATTTTTTTGGGGGGGAGGGATTTCAGTTTCAAGGAAGCTTCATAAATGGTTAGTTTACTGTTTGGTAAATTCTTCACAGATTTTATCTGCATCCTCCTCCGGTCCAGTACTGATGGTCATGGTCATGGATTCGTACTACTTGTTGCATCATGTCTGCCAGCCCGAGGGGGCATGATGTTGAAATTATAATTTGGAGAAAGCAACAATGACAGCACTCAGCATCAGAAAGTTTCCTCCTAAAAGAGATGAGCAAGGAATTATTAGTACTTGATTGCAGTAACACATTATGTTTAAAGTGTGGCTATTCCATCCTGTCATATATGTTGGTTAACAGATAACAAGCTGTGTCACTATAAGTCAAAGCCACATAAAGACCAAATCATCATCACTCATGAATTCAGTACCTATAATCCCTACACTGTTTCACTGTCCCTAATTATGTTTTAACTCAAGTTACATTGAAAATACAGCTTGTGAATTCACAACAACCTGGATCAAACTTTGTTCAGCACTGGCATGGCTGTAGCAACAATACAGTGTGTGTGTTGTGCATGATAAATATATTGTGTGACGTACATGTCATGACACCTACTTTATATGACTCGTCAGTCGGATTTGCACTGTTTTAAAAAAATGAAAACCAAAAAAGAAATGATGAAACAAAATTGATATACTTACCAGTCTGGAAATGGATATCCAGTACTGTGGGTGGCTGTAGACAGTACTGCAGTACCAGAGTCCTCCAGTGAAGGAGAGTGATTGGTTAACCTGTAAAAAAAGAAAATAAGTTGACTGTATGTGTCTAACCACTGCATCTCATTAAATCAACAGGACACATAAAACATCTAAAGGAAGTTGCACAATATGAAACATTAATACTCATACTTACTTTAAAGTATTGATAGTAAATAAGCCTTGTGGCTGTGGCTGATGTATGTGGTCTCTCCTGTCCAAGTCCATCTGCCAGGAAATGTTCAGGACACAGAATGGAAAACATCAACATACTCATGGTGGTGGTGGGTGGCCATGGGGGCACATGATTTTGGCATTCCCTCACACATTTCTCTGCATATGATGGCTTTGGCTAACAGCACTTTTCTGGTGGTGGTCATGGGGGAACAGCAGCAGCCTGCAACACATTCACTATCACTGTCAGGCACACACAGATGGGTGACAGGTGGGATATAGTGTGCACTGTGTTACAAATATAATTTGAGGCATTCAGAGTGGGACACTGCTTTAACTTTATGAAAAACAAAACATGTACCATAGAAAAAATGTGAGAGCCTTTAACTACTTCACGTAAAATGTACCAACATCAACCTCATCACCATCCTCATACAGAAAGCTGCACTCACAGTCATCAATGTCTGAATTCTACCCACTAGGGAATTCTTTCTCCATCTACTTCACTGGTAGGCCATTTAATGCTGCCAGTGCCACCAGGATGGTCCATTTTTACAACATCAGCAGCACAACCATGACCATGCCATGGCAGGAATACTGATGTTGCAGTTCGAGCTGCTGTGTGCCCCACATTCATTTTTATGAATGTCAGCAAGCTGACATTTGCAGGAGAGAGGTTTGTGTGACCATCCCGAATTATTGCACCCTCTGAACTGAAAACTGTCTCGACACTTACACTGGAGGGTGGACATGTCAGGTACTTCAGGGCCACTGAGGTCAGCTCTGGCCATTCACTGACCTTTCCACTCCAGTATAAAAGGGGATCATCAGTCATTAACAGATGCCTGTTTTCAGCCAAATATGAGTCAATCATTTGCTGTGCTGCACGAAGTCCAGTGGGTGAAGCATTATCCTCATCTCCAGAATCATTTATGTCATAAATCCTGACCTGGGACAAAGCACCCCAAAGTGGGCCTCAAAATAGTTATTACAGAGTCCATGAGGTGCCGCTGTTCAGTTATGAGAGACATGGAGGCCCCGGAAGTGTCACAGCTAGTGTGCTTGACATGATATTCTGAGATGGCTTTGTATTGTTCATACAACCTCGCTGCCATGTATAAAGTGGCATTCCACCAGGTGACAAGTTCCAGCTTCAAGCGGTGCTGTGGTAAGCTGTTTTGGATCTGCAACTGCTGAAGCTGGTCACAGGCTTTTGCAGAGCATGAAAAGTGAGAACAGATATGGCATGCAACTGGCAGCATCTTCTTTATATCAGGGTGCTGCAGAAACTCCTGCACCACAAGATTTAAACAGTGGGCCATGCGTGGAACCTGAACAAAGCCACCATTCATGATACATTTAACCACATTTAACCCATCGTTACTTGCTATAAATCCAGCTCTCAAGGGCAAGGGGTTCAGCTACTCATCAATTTCAGTCAGTAGCAAGTCCAGCATGTTTTCACCAGTGTGTGAACAGGTCACACTGTACATAACAAGTGTTGCATGCTGTCGAATTCCTGGAAGATTGCTACCATGACAGTCCACCTTACTACACTGATTATCCACACTACCACCAGCACAAACAACCCCCAGCACCTGCGCCCATTGTGCAGTTATACGCATATATGAACTCCCCACTGTTTTGCCACTTGTCCACATATCCATACTTAAATGGATGAATTGAGAGGAGGAATGTTGAAGTGTATGTCTTACAGAGTAAGCCACAGTATGGTATAACTCATGAACAGTACAAGTGGAAAAGTATGTCCTGGACACTTTCCATTTCAGACAGGCGTGGTCCGCAAACCACCAGAATCCAGATATCTCCATGAAGGAGCTGGGCAAAAGATCAATTGCCAGCATTTCAGCTACAGCAGCATTAAGTTCATGAAACACTGCATGATTGGGTGGGTACTTCAGCTTATGGGCCAAAACACTCTGCAACGTGGGCTGACTTACACATTTTGCATGGGGTGTGACAAATGGCTCTGCTCTGTGAATGGATGGGGGTGTGTGAAAACATGCAATGAAGAGGGCTGCACAGGTGACAAATGAAGTTAGTTTCCCAGATTTAAGCACAGGTGCTGATGTACCACTTGCACTGGATGTATTGCATTGACCACCACCACCACCACCACTGCTACTCTGACCACCATGTGATAAGATTTCAGAATCATTATCCTCCACCTCATCATGCATGTAGTAATCCTCTGCTTTTATTTCATCACTACTGCAAATATTCCTACATGCTCTTAAAGCCATGGAAGGGGATAACATATTCATTGAGGTTGATGACGAGGGTGAATGCCCCACTAAGGCATTAGCTGCAATCTGGTAATAGGTCCACAGTGCCATCTGCCTGTTCTTAAGATGTGTATGCTGCTCCCCATGCCAAGATGACTCCTGTTTTTACCTCGATTCACACACACATAGCAACTGACTCATCATTTGCACCTTGAACCAAAAAATGCCAAACAAGGGATTGCAATCCCCTACTTTTAACATGTCCCTGGTGCTGCTTATTGGACTCTGTTCTTTTAAGCCCTGAAATGAGGGGTGAGCTACATGATTTTTTAGACAGGACACACTTGGTCTGCAACTGACTACCACAGCTACCTATGATTATTACTGGGTCATCATCATCATCATCAACATCAACAGCAAGTGGAACCACTAAATCACCACTTTTTTCAGGAGGCGGGATTTAACACCAACAGACCCAGACACAGCCACCATGACTTTCTTTTTCTCCGGTTCCCTACAGGGGTCACCGATATCATCATCAAATTCATCAACATCATCTGCATCCACATTTTCAGCTTAGATGGTGTCATCTGGACTAGATGTTGCAGCCACAGTAACAGCATCAACAGCATCATCATTATCACCTGATATTTTTGTACCACA
Source organism: Neoceratodus forsteri (assembly GCA_016271365.2). Classification (NCBI taxonomy): domain Eukaryota; kingdom Metazoa; phylum Chordata; order Ceratodontiformes; family Ceratodontidae; genus Neoceratodus; species Neoceratodus forsteri. The sequence goes on from CM028138.1 coordinate 776,655,009, forward strand.
CTGTGAATCATTGAATGGCAAGGGCTTGACCTCCACCGCGGTGGAAGAAATGTGACATTGTGCATTATCGTCGACATGATCAGAATCATGTTCAACTACCATGGGGATGTTACTTTGGAGTATGAAATTATCTACGCTGTCTCTCACTGCTTTAGACTCATCTATATTTTTCGACATGGTTAACTGGTCAGAAGTGGAACTTGAGGCAGCAATACTCATGCCAGCAGAAACTGCACTAGCACCACCAGCTGGGACATCATCATGTCCTCCAACTATGAGTGAAGCTACAGATTGTGCTGTAAAAAACATTGATAGAAAAATCCCTTTCTTCACATCAGCTATACACTTCTTCTTACTACCATGCTTTGCTTGCATGTGCCTTTGCCAGCATTTTGGGGGATCATCAAGAAAATTTTAAACCTATTTTGGAACTTTCACTCTGGCACGGTGGATGTGATGTGTGAAGCCAAAAACAACAGCAGTGGCTTCCAGATGTAGACTGTGAACTAAGCAGAAGCAAAGGCAGGCACAGGCAGATTAGATTGCACTGCACAATCAAGAAAAAGATACAGATCCAAAGTCACAATAACACCTTAAGCACTGCTGCTCTCAACAGTCACAATCCAAATCAGATATAGGAAAGAACACCTTTTGCCAGTTGGGGGGTGGGGCAGTGCACTGCAATAACAGTACAAAATCAATATACCTCAATCCCGACAACAGAGCAGTACAAAATTATGCAGCTGTGGTGGATATCAGGTTCACACTGCTGCAATTACTCTGCAGCAGAATAAAAGGCATCTGTGAACTGTGATTTGATGGCACATGTGATGTCACACAAACATTTACACACACACACACAAACACTATATAAGTAATTTGTGGTAAATTGAAAATTTCAGTAATATAACCAGATATTTCAACAAACTGCAATTATGCACTGCTAGAACACAAAATTCAGCAAACAAATGTCAAGAGTTACTGAAACTATTACTGTGTGTACAGCAACACATTTATACAACAAAAATATAACCAAAACAAAAAGACTGCCTTTTTCTCCCATACAGTTAATCTAAATCTACCTACACCATACAGACACCCCTCCCTCAAAGCACACTTCAACTGTTTCAGTACACAGACTGAATGTTCAAAATTAACATTCAAAATCCACACACAAACAATAAACACTCGGTGATATGAATGCAGAAGGGTTTCCTGAAATCAATGTACTATGTTTTAAGCCAAAAAAATGGCTCAAAAAGGATTTTTAACAGCTTTTTATAGGGTTTCAGTCACTGAGCTCTGACAGCAAACTGTTGCCAGTTAGTCTACCTTTACACACACACACACACACATACACTACACAGACAGAACTGAGGCTGTGCAGAACAATCTAGAGTTCATGTGACCTGCAATCCCATGAATCAATACAAAATTTGCCTTGGAGCCAAAAAATAAGGTGAAGTGATGCAAAGTACATTGTTATCAATGTACTTCACCTAACAATGGGCGGGCACAGAAGTGGATGGGGGAAGGCAGAGTATCCTGAAGTGCATTAAAATCAATGACTTTGTGATCCTCGTTATGACGTGAAGTACTCCACCTCACATTGCGGAGTACTACTTGGATACCCCACTACTCCACAAATTGCTTCACAGAGCAAATTTCAGCCACTTCACCTACCACTACCAAAGACTGGCACATCAATGCCCAGTCTTCGAGATCCCCAGGTTCCACAAGAACTCCAGGATCTCTGCTGGGCTGTTATCTGTTTCAGGTGCCAGAGCTCTTAACTCATTTACTCCTGGTGGCCATTTGGGGTTGGATCTAGCAATGGTTCCGATGCCTTATGGTGTCTATGGGAACAAATGTGTTAACCGTTCCCACTATAAACAAAATAAAACATCAGCTATACCATTGCATTCCCCTGGAATATGTCAGGCCCTAAAGTGTATGTTGTTTATCAAACACCTGAGCACAAAAACCCATAACAAGTGCCATATTGGCCCAACCACCCCCTGCTGCTGGTTGATTACACGTACCACCCCTATATTGTCTGACCTAAATACCACGCTTCTGTCTCTCAACTTTGCACCCCACACTACTAAAGCTACCACAATTGGGAAGAATTCCAAGAAGGTGATGTTCTTGGTCAGTCCCTGCTCTTCCCATGATGTTGGCCATGTCCCTGCTAGCCACGCTTCTTTCAAATGAGCCCCAAACCCCAGGCCCCCAGCCACATCTGTGAACAGTTCCAAGTCTGTATTGGATGTTTCCTTCTCTGGCCATGCTGTCACACCATTAAAGTCTCCCAAAATGGTGGCTGAGATGGCCAAATCCTTCTCCACTGTTCTAAAGATTCTGATCCTATTGTGAGGGCAACAGACCCCGGTGGTCATCTTGCCCAATCTCAGTACAAAGGCCCACCTCATTGGTATGGTCCTGCATGCAAAATTAAGATGACCCAGCAACTACTGCACTTGTCACAATGTCATCTTTTTCACACCCCAGGCATCCCTGACCATCCTAACCAGGGTTTCCACCTTGTCCCTGGGCAACCTACATTCCATTCTCTCTGTATCACTTTCTATCCCCCAAAAGAACAATACCGTGGTTGGGTCCACAGTCTTTTCCTCAGCAAGGGGGATGCCAAAGGCCTGGCAAACCTCTTGGAAGCCCTGTAACATCCTCCCACAGGCATTACTCCCTTGGGGGCCCACTACCAAAAAGTCATCAAAATAATGAACAATTCCCCCACCCAGAGTTGTCTGTTCCAATATCCATTGTAAAAACCTACTAAATTTTCCAAAATATGCACATGCGATGGAACACCCCATTGGCATGCATTTATCCATATAATCTTCCCCATCCATCCTCAATCCCAGCAGACTGTAATCTTCTGGGTGGACCGGGAGCAACTGGAAAGCAGATTCAGCATCTGTCTTAGCCATCTGTGCCCCCGTCCAAACCGTGTCTGCTCCCTCACTGCCCTGTCAAATGTTGCATAATGCACCGTCATAAATGCTGGGTCTATGAAACCATTCAATGAACCTCCCTCAGGGAAGGACAAGTGAGTGTTCATCCTAAATTCTTCTGGTGTACGTTTTGGCACCACGCCCCCTGGTGAAACGCTAAAGTGATCCAACAGGGGCTCCCCAAAACGACCTGCAGTCCTCCCGAAGCACCTATCTTTGGCTATCTTTTCCCACAGAATCCCCATGTTATCCCTTGCCGATTTTAAATTTGGGGCCTCGAAGTCTGCCCATGGTCCTGTATATGGTATCCTGAACCCTTCTGTAAATCCACCCAAAATCACAAGTGCATCCTCTCTGCTGGGGTATTTCTGCAATCATCCCTTCATCTCACTTACCTTTATCAATGTTACCCCCATTCCAGGGGTCCCTTTGTTATGGAATCCCTCTTTTTTGCTGGGCTAGCTCCCCCCTGTTTTCCCCAGGGCATTGTGAAAATGGGTGGTGCCTCCCACATGAAGGCACTCATGGGTAAACTTACACTTTGATTGCATGCATGTTGCCCTGTTAAACTGGTAACACTGGTTGCCAACCTTGGTTGGCCTTCCTGTGTCCTTATTCCATCCCCCTGGCTCTCCTTTCACAGGGAGGCCACAGTCTGTACATTGGACATAAGCTGTATCTGTGATTACATCTACCTACAATGGCATATCAGCCTGGTCCCATTACCTTCCTAGATTCTCATTTAATCGCAGATGAATGATCTTGTCTTAATGAAGCCATGAGGAACCCCCCTGGGCTGTGTGCACTTGCATGACCCTGGACCAATGGCTGAGAAGGCCACAGTAGAGATCTGGCTTCTCCTGACACAGAACATACATATAAATCAAGTACCCTGACAGCCAGTTCTCAAAGTTCTTCTCCACCTGTGGTTTCTTTTCCTTAGATTTGTCTTTTTTATCCCCTCTTTCTTATCATCTGTCTCTCCCCTATGCAACAGGGTAAAAATATCTACAAATTCCCTCCTACGAATTGCAGTCCTCATCTTGTTGGAGAGGTGGGCCCCCACCTCTTCCTCCACGTTAGAGTATGGGCATTTAGGCATCCCCCCTTTTTCTCCCCTTCCCCAGTGTCGTACCCTATTCCAGACCCTGCTAAGATAGTGGCTAGGTTTTTTAATGCCCCTAAAACCTCCTCCATCTTGTTTTCCCCTAACTCTGTTTCCCCTAGCTCCCCTTTCTCCTCCAAGTCAGAAACTATTGCAGATTCTCCTTGGCTGCTGGCTGTGCCCACCCCCGGGCTCCCTTTTTGAGTCACTGCTTGACTCCGGCAATGGCTGTACCCTCTAAAACCTGGGTGGGGCCATCCAAGGACCCCTGCTGCTGGGCCTCTTACCCTTCCCCAGGGCCACTGGCTCCCCCAGTCTTCATCTGATGTTGACTGATCCCCCTTTCTGGGCCTCTTAGTCAAGGACAGAAGCAAACTTGACCAGTTTCTGATGGGCCTTGGAAACACTGGCTGAGGTCCCTGCAGCAACAGCCCACTTCTGCGTCTCTTTCCAGTCATCCCCCCATGAGGACCCTCCTCTCAGAATGAGTCATACCATCCCCTGGGCAGATTCAGTATGGGACACCGAGGATGGCTTGGCCCCACCGGCCTCCCAAGTGGGGGAGGGGAGACCTCCATCTCTCTGTCTGGTCCCCATGGTGATTTCCCTGCCCATGGCCACTCTCTCCCACCCTGCCCATGATGCTTTGGCTCTCTCTGCCCTCAGGGCCTCCAGGGGTTTTCCCTTGGAAGCTGGGGGTTTCTATCCTCTAAACCACTGTCCTCCCCACTGGGGATCAAGGAAATCCAGGCCAATACCTGAAAATGGGCCCTTATACCCTTATTTAGCTTTGTTTGCTGACCTTTCGGCTATGTTCTGGGCCTTGGGCTCCAACATCTCTGACTTCTTGGTTGATCCACGGGTGTATCCAGGCACACCTCCAACCATGCTCTTCCCCACCTTCGGGCCATCCTCTCCAGTTGTGCCAGTAGTGCTGCTCGATCGTGGCCTGTTCTGCTCTTCCTGCCGGACATGTTGTTTGTTTATTTTAAGCAACTCTCTTCCCTTATATCTTAGTTAACCTGCATGCACTCCTGAGGAAAGCAGAATTGTAACCTCCCACCTTTTTTTTTGTTTTTTGTTTTACCAAGGGACACACTAGGCTGAAGTCTGTTCCCATGGGCAACCTGGGAACACCAAAAAGGTTAAATGACTTGCATCAGATCCCACAGTACGCTTTTGGGGACTATGAGATTCACCCAGTTAACCATGTTTGCAGATCAACGTCTTAAGTCCCTGTGCTATCCTACTTTTAACTTCCTTGTCCTGCCTTCCCCTTTAAATATATATATATATATACACAGTGGTGTGAAAAAGTATTTGCCCCCTTCCTGATTTTCTCTATTATTGCATATTTGTCACACTGGATGTTTTCAGGTCTTTAGACAAAATGTAATATTAGATAAAGGGAACCTGAGTGAACAAATAACACTTGTTTTTTTTTTTTATTTCACTTATTTAATGAAAAAAATTTAACCAACACCAATTGGCACTGTGTGAAAAGTAATTGCCCCTTACACTTAATAACTGGTTATGCCACATTTAGCTGCAATGACTGCAACAAACACTTCCTATAATTCAATATCAGTCTTTCACATCGCTGAGGAGGAATTTTAACCCACTCTTCCTCATGAGAACTGCTTTAATTCAGTAACATTTGGTAGGTTTTCAAGCACGAACTGCCTTCGTTTCAGGTCCTGCCACAGCATCTCTACTGGGTTTAGTCTGGACTTTGACTAGGCCACTCCAAAACTTTAATTTTACTTCTTTTTGCCATTCTGATGTGGACTTGCTTTTGTGTTTTGGATCATTGTCTTGCTGCATGACCTTCGCTTCAGCTTCAGCTGTGGAAGGATGACTGGACATTCTCCTTAAGAATTTTCTGGTACAGAGCAGAATTCATGGTTCCTTTAATCATGGCAAGTCATCCAGGTCCTTAGGCAGCAAAGCATCCCACACATCACACTACCACCACCATGTTTGACTGTTGGTATGGTGTTCTTACTGTGGAATGCTGTGTTTGCTTTCGCGAGACATTATGGGATCCATGTTGTTCAAAAAGTTCCACTTTGATCATCTGTCCATAGAGACATTTTCCCAAAAGGCTTGTGGATCATCCAAGTGCTTCTTGGCAAATGAGATACGAGCATTTATGTTCTTCTTGGTTAGCAGTGGTTTCCATGCTACTCTCACATAGAACCCATTTTTGCCCAGTCTCTTTCTGATTGTGGAGTCATGAACACTGACCTTAGCTGAGGCAAGAGAAGCCTGCAGTTCTTTGGATGTTGTTTTAGGATCCTTTGAGACTTCTTGGATGATTTTACACTCGCCCTTGGAGTATTTTGGCAGGCCGCCCACTCCTGGGAAGGTTCACTACTGTTCCAAGTGTTCTCCATTTGGAGATTATGGCTCTCTCTGTGGTTCGATGGAGTCCCAGAGCCTTAGAAATAGCTTTGTAACCCTTTCCAGACTGATAGAGGGCAACAAATGTTTTCTGATCTTTTCAGGAACTTCCTTTGATCATGGCATAATGTGCTTGTTGAATCTTTGTGCTGGCAATGTGACTCTGATGTGTAGGCCAAAATAAGTGAGGGTTTATATTGAGCAGGGCTGGCTGTAATCAAGCCTGGCTGTGTTCAATCAGCTGACTCTAATTATCCCTTTAATTGGGTTGATTTAACTAGGGCAATTACTTTTCACACAGTGCCAGTTGGTGTTGGTTAACTTTTTCATTAAATAAATGAAATAAGTAAAAAAAAGTGTTATTTGTCCACTCAGGTTCCCTTTATCTAATATTATATTTTGTCTAAAGACCTAAAAACATCCAGTGTGACAAATATTCAATAATAGAGAAAATCAGGAAGGGGCAAATACTTTTTCACACCACTGTATATACACATTTTTTTTAAAACAAAACAGGCACCTCAGGGCCACCACCACCTCCAGTAGTAGGGGCCTTCCCTTTCCTCAAACTCAACCAGCACAATGCTGGCAATCCCCCAATCAAAATTGTTCCTAAGCTGGGATCTACCCAAAGAAGGTTCCAGCCTGCCCTCCACTAACCTCTGCACCAGGCCTGAATATCACCTCCCTCTGGCTGCACCCCGAAGAAGCAGCAGATTACTGTGAGTGGTTTTCTTTATTATATTGAACTGCTGTTCCTGGCTCCTGCCACCTGCTTCTTGTTATCCTCCTGGCCAAACCCATGCTCTCCCCAGGCCTACTAGGCTGTTCGACTGTGACTGCATGGCATGCTACAGCCGAACTCCTGACTCGCGCACTTGTTCCTGCCTGGAGAGTGTAGGGGTAAAAGAGTCCACAGCTTTCCTGCATCTTTCTTAAGTCACCCTACACCACTCCACCCCTGGTCCATGGCCACCCTATCCCCCAATGGCCTCTGGGACTGCCCATCCCCCGAGCAGGCTCCCTCACCCACAGAGTCACCAGCCCCTGACTCCCTGTTTGTCAGGTGTGTTAGGGAGGCCTGGTCAGGACCCAGACATCCCACAGTAAATCCTGTGGGAAGAAGTTTTGTCAGGGGGAGCCAGGACACCAATATCCCTTTCCCCCTCAAGGTCTCCAGGAAGGGGCAGTAGTTGGGAGGGGGGTATGGATCTGAATCCTAGTTGTGAACATTTTTACTTTCTTACTACAGTATATGTTGCTAGAATACATCAAGTCAGGTGAGTCAGGTGATCATGGAAGGACTGTAGAGTGGGTTCCTGAATCAGGGCATCACTGAACCAGCAAGAGCTGAGGCAATTCTTGATCTGGTGCTCACAAATGGGGAGCATGTACAGGAAATAATGCTCAGGGAGCCACTGGGGGGAAGTTACCATTGTACAGTGTGGTTTCATTTGGATATGGGCAGGGAAAGCATCCTGACTAAGCCCAAAATCTTTGATTTCAGCAGGACGGACTTCAGGAAAATGGGTGAGGTTCTAAGGAGCTATCTGGTGGGCATCAGAGCAGATATGGGGGTGGTCCTAAAGTGGTCCATCATTAAGGAAGGAATACTGGTTGCCACAGATGAGTGTGTTAGTCTCAGAGGGAAGAACACACGGGTCAAAGCGCCAGCTGGTTCAGTTCTGGGTGCCAAGGCAGTAAGGGAAAAGAGGTTGACTTATAGGAAAATTCAGGAAGACCAACAGAGAGGTGGATTTGGAAAATTAATTAAGGTTGGCTAGTGAGGCAAGTAAGGAAGTCCTATAAAGTTGCTAACAGAAAGAGCCCAAATAGCTGAAATGAATTAAGAAGGGAGAAGGCTTTCTTTCACTATATAAGTGTGAAAAGGGACAAGAAGGAAGGGATTGGTAGGCTTAAGAAAGGTGTGGAGTGGGTGGATGATAATGGAGGAAAAGCAGAGATACTAAACAAATACTTCTGTTCTGTCTTCACCAGGGAGAAGGATGGATCAATGCCTTCAGGAGGGAAAAGAGGAGCAGGGGGCGAGGGGAACACAGACATAGTGATAGAAGAGGATAGAGTGAAAGAGGGTCTGCTGGCATTAACAGTGGACAAATCACCAGGCCCGGACAGAGTACATCCAAGGGTACTAAAGGAACTGACTGGAGGAGCTGGCAGGGCCACTAGCAGACCTATTTAATAGTTCACTAGAATCATGACATGGTACCACAGGACTGGAGAACAGCACATGTAGTGCCCCTTCACAAAAAGTAGTCCAAAGGGATGATTCAGGGGAATTACAGACCAGTCAGTCTGACCTCCATTGTGGGCAACCTGATGGAACTAAAGGAAAGGTTGGTGGAATATCTAGAGACATGGTCTCCAGGATGAGAGGCAGCATGGGTTCATGGGGAGATCATGTCAAACAAATCTGGCTGACTTCTTTTGACTGTGTCACTAAGACAGTAGACAGGGGCCAAGCGGTAGACATCCTCTATTTTGATTTCAGCAAGAGCCTTTGATTCTGTGCCCCACAGAAGGTTGATCAGGAACAGTGGATCTTGGAGTTGGGGAAACGATGGTCAGATGGGTGGAAAACTGGCTGGTGACAGAACCCAGAGGGTGTCGGTGGGGGGAGAGTTATCTGGCACCAGAGAGGTAACCAGTGGGGTCCCACAGGGCTCTGTGCTGGGGCTGGTGTCATTCAATGTCTTCATCAAAAACATTGGGGATGGCAGAGAAAGGGGAGATACTGTAGATGGGAGATCTGAATATGCCAGATGTTAACTGGAGCACATTTGCTGCAGCCACATCCAAGAGCAGGGCCATTCTTGATGCCCTACAGGTGGCAGGCATTAGACAGCTAGTTTCAGAACCCACTCGTGAGGGAGCAATCTTAGACCTCGTACTCTCAAATGGGGGCAGTGAGAGGGATCTCAGATCTAGAGTAGGGTTGCCATCTGGGGACAAGTGACCATCAAACAGTGTGGTTCGTTAAACTCAGCTACAGAGTCAGCCATAGCAAAAGTGAGGGTACTGGACTTTGGGAGGGCTGACTTTGGCAAGATGGGAGAGTGCCTCAGAAAAGCACTAGCAAAACAGGCTAGAAGGAGGTGTGGGCAACAATGGGGAATTATCAAAACTGCCATCACAGAGGCAACAAGCCTTTGTGTGAAGCAAATAAACAAATCAAAATGAAAGAAAACGCCACTATGGTTCTCAAAAGAGGTGGCTGTGAAAGGGAGGAAAAATAGCATTCAGAAGTATAAGGAAACACAGAAGGAGCAGGACAGACAGCTGTACCAGTTAAGGCAGAAGGAAGCAGGGAGGAAAGTCAGTAACAGAAGGCCCAAACTGAGGAAAAGATAGCCAACTCAGTTAAGAAGGGGGATAAAACCTTTTATAGGTACATCAGCGGTAGAAGAGACAAAGGAGAGGATAGTGAGGCTGAATAGAATGAGCGGTGGGTGGGCAGAGGGGACAGTGAAAAAGCGGAATACTGAACAAATATTTCTGCTCAGTATTCACAAAGAGAGTGGGGACGTGCCTAATCCAATTAACAGAAGCAGTCTTGATAGGGGGTTGATCCCAGTCCTTTCACAGAAGAAAGGGTTCTGCAGAACTCCTAAAACTGAAGATGGACAAAGCGTTGGGTCTGATGGAATTCACCCAAATTCTAAAAGAATTAAGAGGAGGAACTAGTGAAACCACGGCTACTCTTTTAATAAATCATGGGAGGATAGTGTGGTACCCGAGGACTGGAGGAAGGCGGATGTGATTCCCTTCACAAAAGTGGGACCAAGACAGAGGCAGGAAACTACAGACCTGTCAGTCTGACCTCTGTGGTAGGGAAGTGATGAGTCACTTCTGAAGGAAAGAATAGTTGAGTACCTAGAGGCCAGTGGAGCACAGGACCCAAGGCAGCATGGGTTCACAGCGGGAAGGTCATGTCAGACAAATCTAATAGATTTCTTTGACTGGGTGACCAAAGTAGTTGACCAGGAGGGCTGTGGACATAGCCTACCTAGACATTAGCAAGGCATTTGACACAGTCCCACACAAAGATTAATAGTCAAATTAACCAGAATGGGAGTGGGACCCAGGGTGGTAGCCTGGGTAAAACATTGGCTGGACAACAGGACATAGAAAGTAATTGTAAATGAGTCTACTCTGAAGAAGAGGGGTTACTAGTGGGGGTACCACAGGAGTTCAGTACTGGGTCAGTCCTTTTTAATGTCTTCATCAAGTGACATTGCAGAGGGACTGGAAGAAAAGTATGCCTTTTGCAGATGACACAAAGATCTGCAACAGGGTTGATACACAAGGAGGCGTGGAAAGGATGAAAGGACTTATGAGTTGGAGGAATGGTCAAAGTATGGCAGCTAGGATTCAATGCAAAGTGCAAAATAATGCCTGGAAACAAGAACCAGGGAAGAATACACAATGGTGGGAAGTAGTAACAACAACAAAAAAGGAAAGGACCTGGGGTAATCATATCAGATGACCTTAAGGTTAGCAAGCAATGTGAGAAGGCATGTAGGTAGGGCTGGGGTATACTGGAATGTATAGGGAGGCATCATCAGCAGAAAACAGGAAGTTGTTATCCCTCTGTACAGACAGTTGGTGAGACCCCATCTGGTACTGTGTCAGCTCTGGAACCCCATCTCCGCAAGAGACATAGACAGGATAGAGGCAGTCCAGAGGAGGCAACTAAAATGGTGCAGGGTCTGCAAGAGAAGCCTATATGAGGAGAGACTAAAGGAGCTTAATATGTATAGCCTTGAGGAAAGAAGGGAGAGGGGGGACATGATAGAAACTTTCAAGTACCTCAGGGAATCAACAAAGTCCAAGAGGTAGCATCTTTCAGAAAAGAGACTTGCAAGAACAAAGGGACACAATTTAAAGATAGAGGAGGGCGATTCAGGGGCAATATGAAAGTATTATTTCACAGAGAGGTAGTGGATGCATGGAACAGCCTTCCTGAGGAGGTTGTGGGGTCTAAAACATGGGAGAATTCAAGAATGCATGGGACAGACATAAGGCAATTCTGTGGGGGTAGGAAAAAGTAGGCTGTTGGTTAACTAGGATCTGCAGCTCATCCTGTAGGTAGGGAAATGGGCAGACTAGGATGGGCCAAGCGGTCCTTATCTGCCGTCAAAGTCTATGTTTCTATATTTATATGTGCCTATTCGTAGATGACACCAAGCTCTGTGGGAGAGTGGACACAGCTAGAAGGGATAAAGGACCTACAGGAAGATCTGGAAAGCTGAGGAGGGGGTCCAGGATCTGGCAGCTTGGCTTCAATGCCAAGAAATGCAAAGTTATGCATATTGGAGCCAAGACTCTCAGGATAGTGTATTACCTGGGTGGAGTCTGAGTAGCTTCAACAGAGGAGGAGAAGGACCTGGGAGTGATGATCACTAGTGACATGAAGCACTCCATGCAGTGCAACAAAGCAGCAGCAAAAGCAAACAAGATGCTTGGATGCATAGCTAGGGGGATCAGTAGTAGGAGAGAGCAGATTATACTGCCCTTGTACAGGTCACTGGTAAGGCTGCATCTAGAGTATGGAGTTCAGTACTGGTGTCCACACCTCAAAGGACATTAACCTGCTGGAGAAGGTTCAGAGAGGCCTACAAAGATGATAGCCAGTTCAGCAAGGCATACAAGGAGAGGTTGAGGGCACTGAACATGTACTCCCTGGAAGACAGGAGAGATAGGGGACATGATTGGGATTTTCAAGTACTTGAAAGGGATAAATAAGGTTCATAAGGAGGTCTCTTTAGCTGAGTGGCAACCATATCACAAGGGGCACAGTCTTAAGCTGGAGGTGGGAAGGTTTAGGAGGGAGGTCAGGAGCACTTCTTCACAGAAGGGTGGTGGACACTTGGAATGCTCTGCGGGAAGAGGTCATCTCATTGAAGATGGTGGGCAGCTTTAAGAGAGGGCATAGGAGGGGAAGGTAAGAATCATGGGTAGGGAGGATGGGAGGTGGGGAGGGAGGAGGGCAGGGACATTAGCTCAAGCTGTGGACCCTACAATACGAGCAGACTTGATAGAACAAATGGCCTTCTTCTGCTGGCTTCTTCGTATGTTCGTATGTTCATATCTCATGCTAGAAACATTCTGCATTCTTATGTGGAACAATAGCAATGTGGAAATGTAGCACATTGACAAAGCACCAGGACAGGGGGTGGGGATACCAGGGTTCGATTCCCAGTTGTGAATATAGTTTTTTTAATTTCCTAGTACAATTTCTGTTGTTAGCATTCATCTGTCTCAAGAAACCTTCTGTCTTGTCATCAGGAATGATAGCATTTTAGAAGAGCACAAGAACAGTAGTTGAGAAGGGCTTAGTTCCCAGTTGTGAACATTTTTTTTCATTTTTCCATACAAGTTATGTAGTTAGCAATTATGAATCTCTAGAAACCTTTTTGCCATGACAAAGGATAGTACAGTGGCAGAGCACCAAGAGTAGTTGGGAGAGGTTCTGGGACTGATTTCTAGTTGTGAACATTTTATTTATTTCTCATAACAGTTTCTGTTGTTAGCATTCATCTATCTCCAGAAACCACCTGTTATGCCATATAGAATGACAGCACTTCAGTCTTGCCAAGGAGGTTTCTTCAAAAACCACTGCATTATCTGATGCTCACTGATCTTTTTACTCTGCTTTTTATCCTTAAGGTATTTTATTGTGGTCTCCTTTTGAAAAAAATTGGACTAATTTTATAGTCATATGTTAGTGAATCTTTTTACAGATACTCAAAGAACACTACATCGGACCTTGGGCCCAATTCCTAGTCAAACATCACAACTCGCCAGCGTATATTGGGTGCAACATTTGCCCCTAAATAGGGCCAGAGCCGCATTCCAAAAGTGCTTGAGGTCCTGGCCTCGTGACTAGCCAGAGTTATGCATTACAGAGACTAATGCCATGGGTATGGAGTAGAAGCCCACATGTCACAAGGTGGCCCACTAACAGCATCCCCAGCCCCTGACCTGGAACAGCACAGCACACACCAGGGGCATGGGGGACAGGACAGAGTGGCATTGAGGAGCCCAGGGTGCACCAGAGAATGGACCCCAACATTCAGAGGTGAGGTAGGGGTATGCTTGTTGTGGGCATGAGGGGCCATCAACATCATTGTCATGGAGCACAAGGTGAGGCAGCCAACAGATAGCAACATTGGATGCCCTTAGAGCACTCCTGAGCTGCTCGAGTGCTGCCACCAGTACAGCTCTCAGAATCTCGCTAGCTGGTTATGGCAGCCACCCTCTTGGAATAGGGTGCAGTTGCTGCCGTAACCCACCCTTGCGCCATGTCATTGCGAGCTGCAGTGTAGTGGGTGACATATCCCATGGTTGTCATATCCCACAGCTGACATGGTGCAAGGCATCTTTTGGAATCCGGGCTGTCGTAATGCTTGGCATAAGTCCTGAGACACGCCATGGGGCTTGGTATATCTCAACTTATGCCAGCAAACCCAGTCTTCGAATTGGGCCCCTTGACTCCTAATACGTGAACTAACTCACTTTTGCAAATGCTGCAATTCACCTGTGATGAAAAAGGGCACAACCCTTATTTCTGTTTTGCTTTTGTAAAGCTATTGGGATGGGGTCAGAATGATGACTGAAATGTCAGAGCATGGTGGCATCATACATCAATAGGCCACTATATCAACCATGCAGCCCCAACTGCATAAAACCTGTGCAGTGCCATATCCAAAGTGAATTGCTAAACAGGGACTCCCTCTTGTAGATTTTTATCTATATTAATCACTACTATTGCATTTCTTCTATGTAAAACATTGACATCTTCCAAAACTGGGTGTAGCTTCATGAACTCTGTAATTTAAAAGAAGCTCACCGTCCAATGTCTTTCCAAAAAGACTATCAATGTTGCAAATAGTTATTTATTTATTTATTTAATTCTTGGATTACAATAACTTTGAGCTAGAAGCTTGTTTACAAAGGTTCCATGACAAAGTAACACAATCAGACATGCAGTTCAGAAAACCTAATAAATCAAAGTAGATATGTACATTATTACCGACAATCATGAATCAGCCAGAGTTGCCCTTGTTATCAGGTTGTAGGGTGGATGAAAGGAGGAGCAGGCTGGCAGAAAGAGGGGGGAGAAAGGTGGGGAAAGAGGGGGGATGTAAAAGGAGATAAAGGGAGGAGAGATGTGGAGGTCATGGTGAGAGTATAGGGAGGAGACTGGGAAGTAATGTTACTTAGGGAAGGCAGTCACAGCTGCTGAGTGAGGTGTGGTGTTGGGAGAATTTACTTTGAGGCTGAGGGGTAATGCTGCTGTACTTAGGGAAGGCAGTCAAAGCTAAGTGTTGGGAGGTATTGGCAGAGTTTACTTTTGAATGATCCATGCTTTGGTTAAGCTAAAATGTCACAAGAGAGGGCATTTAGCCACCTGGGTGTGCATTACACAAAGGACAATTGCACTTGTGAAGTGTGGCAGAAAAGGACTTGATAGGACTGTCTAGACATGCTACGAGTCCGGTGAGGGTTGGTCATTAGATGAAGGAGGCTCTGAATTGCCAAGGGGGGAGGGGTAATCCTAGGCAGATTTTCTTAGCTAGGATATAGGCTTGGTATTTCATGCTGTCCTTTAGCTGCAGACATTTGGTCTCTGCCTATAAGTCACATGTAAGGGTGAGTCGGTGGGCATCCATTATTAGCCTACAGGTTTTGTTAAACGCTGTGCTGATGATCCTTTTAAGAGTAGTTTCAGATGTTGCGCTATACATGACCAAGCCTTAGTCTATAATAGAGATTATTGAGCTGTTTACTGTGAGACAAAGTGCCTCGGGGGTCATACGATATCTGTTCCTTTAGAGAAGGCTAATCCTAGAATTAACTGTCTTTGCAAGATGGTCCATGTGGTTGGTGATGGATAAGGAGTTGTCGAGGATAACCCCCAGATATTTGAAAGCATGCTCCCATTCTAGTGATGTATTATGGCTGTTCAGAATTGTTAACTGATGTGATTTATGTTTATTGTGGGGGTTCGCGAATAACATAACTTTCGTTTTTTTTAAAGTTAATAAGACGCTTGTACTTCGAGAAACAGGACTGAACAGTTGAGAAATTATGCTGGAGTTTTGTTTCCAGAAGGTGTGGGTCAGGTTTACTGGTGAAGAAGATGGCATAATTCATGTAGAGGAGTATTTTATCTGTGCAGAGTAGGGAGAGGTGGTTGAGAAAAAGACTAAAGAGTAGGGGGCCTAAGATCGAGCCTTGTGGGCTCACTTGTCGGCTGTCTGAGAGGATTCCATTTATTTTGACCTACTGGGATTTGTTTCTGAGGTAGCTTTTTAACCACCCCATAGCTTCAGTTGAGGGCCCAGTGGCAGACAGTTTGTCAAGCAGGATGGTGTGGTTGACCATGTCAAAGGCTTAAGTGAGGCTGATGTATATTGCCCCCACTAGCTGACCTTGGTCAAGAGCACAACGAATGATGCCAGTGTACTCGGAGATTATCCCTAAGATAGATTGCACAACCTCCACCCCTTTTTCCTAGCCCATCCTGTCAGAAAAAGGTGCATCCATTAAGGGTAATGACTGTGTCTTGGATCTTTGGTAGTTTCAGTTTCAGTTCATTTATTTGTTCAGTCTTTCAAAACGATTATCACAAAATACACGCATACATGAAAATAACATCAAAACTTTAAAGACAAGAAAGACACAAATTTCCATAAAATGCTTGTGCCAGATCATAATATGACATTGCATTAAATACTAAAGTGCCACATGCCAGTGCAAGATAGGACCTAGAACAAGAAAAAATGTACATACAGTATTTGTGCAAAAATGATGTTATGACATCACAGTGAATACTAAGGTGCCACAGGTCATTGCAGAATAGAACCTAGGGACTAACTACTTTCTTTCTCCTTATTTTTATGTTGTCTTGCGTGTGCAGTGCAGACAACATATTGTGGTTGCTTTAGTGGAGAAGCAGGTTTCAGAGGTGCAGTCCTGCTGCAGCCAATGGCGCCACTGCTTTTTGTGGCTGGGCTCTGTGGCACCAATGGCATAGCACGCTGTCTATGACAGCAGTTCACAAAAAGTGCCACCGCCTTGAAAGAAATTAGCCAATGCAATCAGGAAGTGCCACAGGGTGGTCCCTGATTGCAGCAGCAAATTACTGCTTGCCTCATCTGGTGTCCTCATCAAGCAACATGGTGGTGGCTTCCCTGTTAGCTTCTCATAGTTAGCACAGAAGCTGTGGGACAGCCGTCACCTTTCACAGCCCCTTTGAAAGCCGACAGGGGTGCCCATTCCCCCTGTCTGCATGCCCCTTCCTAATTTAACTTGCCAACAGGCATTACCCAATCCCGTTGGTATAATGTATCTCACCATTTCTTGTGTGCCGAGGGGGTGCCCAATCCTCCTTGGCTCATGCAACTCCCCACCAACTCTGTATGTGTTGCCAGGTGCCCAGTCCTCATCGGTTACAGACTCCCTCCCATCAAACACACAGGTGGCATGCTAGAGCCCACCCCAGCATGTCAAATGTCCCTGAACAAAAAAAAAGTCCTGCAATTTATTTTGCTTGTTTTAACCCTCTAAAACAGAAAACGGTCCCTTGTTGAGTCTGTGGCACCTCCCGCAACCTGTGCCCACCCTCTGCTCACCCGGTCTCCCCACACCCCCCTCACCCCAAACGTTCCTCCATAGCCCATTGCGATGATCTTCGGTGGACCAGGAACATGTCTGCACTCTTCAAACCCGACCATGAACTGAAGAAATGCCGGTAAGCTGTATAATGGCATAAAGAGTTTTTTCAATTTTGGTGCATATGTCAGGCATTTCAGGGAATTTTGGCACCAAATTTTCAACATGTGGTTATTGGGACCCCTCCTCATGAACTCAGTCACTGCCATGGTGTTATTCAGTCCCAAAAGGGGATTTTGTGGTCACTGCATTGAATCACCCTCTCAGGACTTAGTAACAAAATGACAGTGTCACTGTTCATGAGATGGCCTCCCAAAAAGCCTATTTTGAAAATCTGGTGAAAAAATTCCCAAAAATGACTGTGTTATGAGAGTACATTGCCCAGTTTCCACGCATGCGAGTAACTTTGCCAGTCTGTAATATTTTCACTCCAGATTTTCAACATTGGCAGTTTTTCACACCTCCTTATGGACAGTGCAGCTGTCATTTTTCACATCCTGGCCAAAATGTGTTTTTGCACTACCAGCACAGAAGAGCTTGGTCACTGTGGGAAATTAGTGTTCAGGACAGATTATGAGAATCGCAGCAACACTGTTCATGAGCAGAGGTCCTAAAATGCCTATGTTGAAAATTTGGTGATAAAAGTCCATAAAATGACTTTGTTACAAGCGTGCATTGCACAGTTTCCACACGCACTCTTAACCTCGACAGTTTGTAATGTTTTCACTCAACATTTCAACATTGTCAATTTTGCTCACGTCCTTATGAACAGTATAGCTGTCATTTTTCAGATCCTGCCTGAAATGTGTTTTCACATAAGTGGTGCACTATGGTCCGGTCTCTGTGGAAATCAACAATCAGGACAGATGAAAATCATAGTGTCAGTGATCATGAGCAGAGGTCCCAAAATGCCTATGTTGAAAATTTGGTGAAATAATTCCACTAAATGACTGTGTTACGAGTTTCTATGTATGCTTGTAAATGTGAACATTTTTAATATTTTCACTCAAGATTTTCAACACTGCCATCTCTTCACACCAACCTATGAATGGTATAGCTGTCATTCTTCACATCCTGCCCACATGGTGTTTTCCCACATCTGGTGCAGAATGGCATGGTCGCTGTGATAAATCAACATTCGGGACAGATCAACAAAATCACAGTGCCACTATTCATGAGCAGAGGTCCCAAACACGTTCATGAGGTGGGGGGGTCACAAAAATGCCATGTTGCAAATTTGTAGTGCAAATACCAACAAACGGCTGGGGCATTAGGGTTTCTAACCATAATGTCCCACCCTGTACAGTCTGACAGGCATCACGGGTGTGTTTTTCCATTGCCGGCTGTCATGCTTACGCCATACCATCCCCCCACCCTCAAGCCACTGACAGGCATCAAGATGTGCCTTGGACTCTTCAGCCCCACAGTTCACCCCATTCTCCTATGCTGCACCCATTTCAGCATATGTTCTTATGAAAGGGGGTGACCATAAAGTCGAACACCCCAAGGCACACCTCAGCACTTGTTGGTGTCTGCAGGATAGGGTGAGTTAAAATGCCATGAGCGTTATGGCCAAATGGGGTGAGTGTAAGGCCCAAGGACCCTAAGGCACAATGTGATATTTGTCACACTGCAGGGTAGGGTGAGCTGAAATGCCATGAACATTATGGCCGATGCCAAAAGGCACACCTCAGTGCCTGTCAGTCTCTGTAGGATGATGTGGGGTTTGACATCACTTTCATACTTCACTGCCATTCCTATTATGCATCTGTTCAACTCCTGCTCTACTGATGGCAGTGTCAGCAAGGCAACATTCGGCATTGACAAATGCTTATTCTAGTTAGGTAAACAAATTTCACCACAGAGTGTATTATAAGGGGATCCTCAGTGGAGAGAAACACCTGAATTAGTTCTGTTTCACTAGTCATAGAAATACCAGGTATCAGTGGCAAAAGCCACTTGTTTCTAATTTTAGTATACCAAGTACACCTCAAAAAGACATGAGCTAGATATTCTCGTTCTCTCTGTTCAGAACAACAAAAGGTGTCCTTAGGATCCCTAGATTTCTCATATAAGGCATTTTTATGTTTGCTTGCACGCATGTGCAAGAAACATAGTGCCATCACCCGAGTTTTCCAGAGGTGTGTCAGCCTCTTCCAATTTAGTCAGTGTGTTTGCAGGCGCGGTCGCAGTGCGACAATCACTGCTCCAGCTGTCTATGACAGCAGTTGAAAATACAGTGGCATACAGTTGAAAGAGCTCCACTTCAGTGAGCAGGGCTCCCCCTCAACACGCGCATGCATATTGCGTGCTGATGCACCCACACACATACTGTATAGCTGACTGGTGCCTAATGCCCCATCGGCTCCACGCTGCCCCCCAAAAGCTTTCCTGGTGCCATGCGAGCCCAACCAAAGCGTGGCAAGCCCGTCAATGACGACGGGGTGCCCAATCCCCGTCAGCTCAACCCAAACAACCTTTCCGCGCCGGCAAAACATCCCGTGTCATCTTAATAATAAAAAAACCCTGTAAATTAAAAACGGTCCCTCACAGTCCCCTGCCCCCACCGCACCCCACCCACTGCACATCTGCCTCCTCACACCCCTCACACCCCCCATGCCTCTGCGAGTCCGGTAGCGATGATCTTGGTGGACCGGGAACAAGTCTGCACTCTACAAAGCCGACCACGAACTGAGAATGCCGGTAAGCTGTATAATGTGATAGATAGGGTTTTTAAACTTTGCTGCATATCTCTGGCATTTTTTGGAATTTTTGCTCCAAATTTTCAACATGGGGCTTTTGGAACCCCTTCTCATGAATGCTGTCACTGTCATGGCATTAATCGGCCGAAGGGTGATTTTGCAGTCACTGTGCGAAATCACCTTCAGGACTGATGTCAAATGACACTGCCAATCATTCATAAGGTGGAAATAAAAAGCCTATTTTGAAAATTTGGTGAAAAATTCCTAAAAGACTGTTTCTGATGTGTGCGTTTATAGGTCCCTCGCAGACGCATATAAGTTCGCAATTTTCAATATTTCCACTTCAGATTTTCAACATTGCCATTTTACCACACCTGCTTATGAGTAGTATAGCTGTCATTTTTCACATCTCACTCAAAATGTGTTTCTGCCCATGTAGCGCACAATGACGCAGTCGGTGTGTGAATTCATTGTATGGGACACATTAAGAAAATCACAGTGACACTGTTCATGAGCAGAGGTCTTAAAATGGCTATGTTGAAAATTTGGTGAAAAAATTCCTTAAAATGACTGTTTTAGGAGCGCACGTTGGGCAGTTCCTACACACACTGGCAAGTTTGCAAATTTGTAATATTTGCACACCAGATTTTCAACAGTGCCATTTTACCACACTTCCTTATGAGCAGTACAGCTACCATTCTTCACATCTCACCCAAAATGTGTTTCTGCACATGTAGCGCACAATTGTACTGTCGTTGTGCGAAAACAATGTTTGGGACAGAGTAAGAAAATCACAGTGACCCTAGTCATGAGCAGAGGTCTTAAAATGGCTATTTTGAAAATTTGGTGACAAAACTCCATAAAATGACTGTGTTATGAGTGAGCATTGCACAGTTTCCACGCACCCTAGTAAGTTTATGAATTTGTAATATTTTCAGTCCAGATTTTCACCAGTGGCATTTTTCCATACCTCCTTATGAACAGTACAGCTGTCATTTTCCACAACATGGCCAAAATGTGTTTTCACACTTTCAGCGTAGAAATGCGTGGTCGCTGTGGGAAATCATTGTTCGGGACAGATAAAGAAAATCACACTGACACTGTTCATGATCGGAGGTCCCAAAATGCCTGTGTTAACAATCTGCTGTAAAAATATCCCCAAACTAGTTACATTCGGGTGTGTGTTGCACAGTTTCTACATGCGCTAGTGACTTCACCAGTTTTTTTAAGATTTTCACAGCAGATTTTCAACATTGCAATTTTTTACACCTCCCCATGCACAGTACTGCTGTCATTTTTCACATCCTGTTCGGAATGTGTTTTTGCACCTGTGGTGCCAAATGCCATAGTCTCTGTGCAAAAGCAGTTTTCAACTAACAAACTGATATTGCCACTGTTCATGAGGTGAGGGGTCACAAAAAAAACATGTTGAAAATTTGGAGTGAAAATACCAATGAATGCCTGAGGCGTTACGGTTTCCGATCATGACGCCCCACCCTGTAGAGAATGACAGGCATCAGGGGTGTGACTTGGGATTCTTGCCTGTAATGCTCATACCATTCCACCCCCACCCACACCCTGCAGCCAGTGAGAGGCATCAAGGTGTGCCTTGGACTCTTCGGGGCCAAACTTCAACCCATTCTCCTATACCGCACCCATCTCACCATATTTGCTGGTGGAATGGGGTGCGCATAAGGGCCAAAGACCCCAAAGCACACTGTGACACTTGTCAGTGTCTGTAGAGTAGGGTGTGGTGAAATGGCATGGTCTTTATGCCTGACGACCCAAAGGCACACCCCAATGCCTGTCACTCTCTGCAGGGTGGTGGTGGGGTTGGCTTCAGTTCAATACTTTGCTGCCATTCCTATTATGCAGCTCTGTAACTTCTACACTACCAATGCCAATGCCAGCAAGCAAACATTCGGCATTGACAAATCCTTGTTTACATTTGATTCAACCAATTCTAACCTAAATCTTGTGTATATCTTATGAATATCAGAGTCTTCCAAAGTATCAAGATAAATTCTATAGGCATGTGTATCTACACTATTTGTATATCATTTAGAGTAATTAGATACAGCAATACAAGCCATATCCAACTCTCTATAATATTGCAGAATTTTTTTTCTTCATGTAAGGTCTATATTGTTCACTAATGACCACATTTTGTTGTCTGTATGACACAAGAAAAGAAAATGAGTATTTATCCAGGAGTCTATTAAAGCGTTTAAGCCTGGATGATTGTTTAGAACTTCTGGTCACCCAGACCTCTTTCTCTGATAAGCACATTTTCATCCATCTTTCATCGTGCAGTCTTAACACTCTTATCCAGTAATTAATTATCCTAGAGTCAACCAGAGCTTGCAATTTGGAATGCCCAGTTCTGCTCTTACAAAAGAGTCTGGGGATGATTTTTGGCAACCCATTACATTCTGCAATAATTTAGTAGCAGTTTTTTCTTAGTGATCAATGGGATTGAGTTCCCAAATTTCTGTTCCAGAAAGGGACTGGGCATTAAACTCTGCCTGCAGGCCATATAGGAGAAGTCTAATAAAATACCCTCCATAAGCATGATTAAATTTTGCCAAAGCCCCAATGGTACTCTTAGTTTTGGTAAGTGTTTGATCATAATGTTGGCTCCAAGACTCCATTGTAAGAGTAATAAATGTCCACATACATATAAATCAGAACTATCTCCAGCAGGTCATCTTGCAGGTTCCACTGCCACTTGGTGTTTCTAGCACTAAAGACCATTACTTTTGTCTTATTTAAGTCTATTTTCAGAGACAAAGACTCAGAAACAGTTGCTAATGGATCTAGTTTTTATTTTTGAAGGCCTGAGACAGTAAGAGAGCATGATACCAGGTCATCAGCATAAGCCAGGGAGGAGCAGATATCTGAACCAGTTTTAGGAGAATCCAATTGAGAAGCCTGTAGTTCAATTAATAAATTATCCAAATAAATGGAAAATAGCATGGGTGCCAGTATCCATCCCTGTCTTACACATTTGTTGGTAATTAATTTACTTGATAAAGTGTTTCCAGTGTGGATCTGGGCCCATGTGTTTGAATAAAGATTCCTAATACCGTTAACAAGGACTGGAGAAATACCACAATTCAACATTAAGTCACATAAAATTGACCTATTTATTGTGTCAAATGCAGAGCTGTAGTCCACAAAGACTACATACACTGACTACAATATATTTCTCAGTTAGGTGGGAGAGTATGAAACAGTTATATAAAGTCAAAAAATGTTCATGGAAACCAGCTTGAGCTGGAGCAAGGCCCCACAATACTTCTCTTTCCTCCTTGAGTCTTGCGAATATAATTTTTGCAAAACTTTTGCCTAAATTGTCCAAAAGGTATATAGGGAGATACATTGCGGGCTCCTTTTTAGAGCCCTTTTTATGTTTGCATGCACACATACGCAGGAAACATTATGCGGCAGCTTAGGAGAGAAGTGGGTTGTGGAGGTGCGGCACTGTGGCAGCCAACGGAGACACTGCATTTAGGGGCTTGGCACTGGTGGATCAATGGAGGCACACTGTGCCAATGACACTGGTCTCCAAAAGTGCCACCAAGTTGAAACATTTTCACTGCTGCAATGAGGGTCTGCCTCATCATTGCAGCATCAGTCATTCCACTGCAATGTGGGAGCTACCCGTCATTGCAGGGCGGTACTTTCCCACGTGTAACAATTAAATTAAATTAAGTGTAATTAATTAAATTAAGGAGGCAGTATAGCGCAGTGGTCTAAGGCGCTGAGCTGCAAATCTGGTGACATCCAGCAGACCAGACCTGGGTTTGAATCCCACAGCTTCCACTTGCATACTGTGTGATCCTGAGCAAGTCACTCAACTTCCTTGTGCTCCCAGGTTGCTCCTATAAAAAAGCTTTCAGCTTAGTGTGCTATACCTGATTAAACAAATAAATAAATAAACATAGTGGTGGCTTGCCGCAGCCTCTGGTCCCCATGAAAGCTGATTGGGGGTAGCCAATCCCCCTTTTGGGCAGCCCCCAACCCAGTTAATTTGCCGACAGGGGATCCCACTCCCCATTGGCATGATTTAACCCCTTCCCCCATTTGTTGTGTGCTGAAAGGGTGCCCAATCCCCCTCAGCATCATGGCCCTCCCAAACAGTCATTCTTTGCTGATAGGGGGCCCAATCCCTATTGGCTTCAGCACCCCTACCTCAAAAAGGCAGGTGGCACACTGGGAGCCCACACCAGTGTGCTGGATACAAGCCTGGAAAAGAAATCTTCCTGCAATGTCTTTTTATTTTTTTAATCTCCCTGAAACAAAGGAAACGGTCCCATGCTAGTTGCTGTCCTCTCCCCCAAACCTGCACCCACCCATTGCTCACTCGATATCCCCACACCTCCCTCACCCCAAACTTACCTCCCGAGCCTGGCACGACGATCTACGGTGGAGCAGGAACACGTCTGCACTCTTCAAAGCCGACCGCGAAATGAAGAAATGCCGGTAAGCTGTATATTGGCATAAGTAGGGGTTTTTCAACTTTGGTGCATATCTCAGGAATTTTGGGGAATTTTGGCTCCAAATTTTCAACATGGGGTTATTGAGATGCCTCCTCATGAATTTATGCACTGTCATGGTGTTATTCAGTCCTGAAAGGTGATTTTACAGTCACTGTGTGGAATCACCTTCTGGGACTGAGTAATGAAATGACAGTGCAAGTGTTCTTGAGGTGGCCTCTTCAAAAACCTATGTTGCAAATTTGGTGAAACAAATCCAAAAAATGACTATTTTATGAGCATGCATTGTGCAGGTTCCATGCACGCTTGTAACTTCGCAAATTTGTAATATTTTCACTCCAGATTTTCAACATTGGCATTTTTCCACACCTCCTTATGAACAGTACAGCTGTCATTTTTCACATCCTGCCTGAAATGAGGTTTCGCACTACAGGCGCAGAATAGTGCGGTGTCTGTGGGAAATCAGTGTTCAGGACACATTAAGAAAATCTCAGTGACACTGTTCATGAGTAGAGATCCTAAAATGCCTATGTGAAAATTTGGTAACAAAAGTTCATAAAATGACTGTGTTACGAGCATGCGTTGCGCAGTTTCCACGCATGCTAGTAACTTCGTGAATTTGTAATATTTTCAGTCCAGATTTTCAACATTGCCATTTTCCACCCTCCTTATGAACAGTACAACTGTCATTTTCACATCCTGGCCAAAATGTGTTTTGCGCTTCCGGCGCAGAATAGCGTGGTCTCTGTGGGAAGTCAATGTTCAGGACAGATTAAAAACAAATCACAGTGACACTGTTCATGAGCAGAGGTGCTAAAATGCCTACGTTGAAAATTTAGTGACAAAAGTCCATGAAATTACTGTGTTACGAGTGTATGTTGCACAGTTTCCACACACCCTCGTAATTACGTGCATTTGTAATATTTTCACTCCAGATTTTCAACATTGGCATTTTTTGCACACTTCCTTATGAACAGTATAGCTGTCATTTTTCATATCTTGCCTGAAATATGCATTTACACATCTGGCACACAATAACGTGGTAGCTGTGGGAAATCAATGTTCAGGACAGATTGGGAAAATCATAGTGACACTGTTCATGAGGAGAGGTCACAAAATGCCTATGTTGAAA
Organism: Neoceratodus forsteri; assembly: GCA_016271365.2. NCBI lineage: Eukaryota > Metazoa > Chordata > Ceratodontiformes > Ceratodontidae > Neoceratodus > Neoceratodus forsteri. The sequence goes on from CM028138.1 coordinate 776,680,526, forward strand.
ATTTGATGAAAATAATTCCATTAAATTACCGTGTTGCACACATGCATTGCGCAGTTTCCACATAAGCCCAGAAGTTCGAGTATTTTTAATATTTTCACTACAGATTTTCAACATTGCCATCTCTTCACAGCTCCCTATGAATGGTACAGCTGTCATTCTTCACATCCTGCCTGATCTGTGCTTTTGTACAACTGGCACAGAATGTCATGGTCAATGTAGGAACTCAAAGTGTGGGACACATTAACAAAATCACAGTACTACTGTTCATGAGAAGAGGTCCCAAATGCTTTCATGAGGTGGGAGTTCACAAAAAGGCCATGTTGAAAATTTGTAGTGTAAATACCAACAAATGCCCGAGGCGTTAGGGTGTCTAACCATAATTTCCCACCCTGTACAGACTGACAGGCATCAGGGATGTGCCTTTGGATTGGTGACTGTAATGCTCATGCCATTCCAACCCTACCCCACCACTCTGCAGCCAGTGACAGGCATTGAGGTGTTCCTTGAACACTTTGGCCCCACAGTTCTCCCTGTTCTCCTATACTGAACCCATTTCAGTGTATGTCCTTATGGAATGGGGTGACTGTACAGCCAAACACCCCAAGGTACACCTCAACACATGTCAGTGTCTGCAGGATAGGGTGAAGTAAAATGGCATGAACGTTATGGGCCATGAACCACATGCATACCCCAATGCCTGTCTGTCTCTGCAGGGTGGAGGTGGGGTTGGTATGAAGTTCAATACTTCACTGCCATTCTTATTCTGCATCTCTCTAACTCCTGCATTTCCAATGCTAATACCAGCAATCAAACATTCAGCATTGACAAATGCTTATTATGAATTGGTACAATGATTGCACCAACCCATGAATCTGGTATGTCATTATTCCAAAAACATTCATTAAAAAAGGGAACCAGGAAATATGCCCAGTCTTCAGTGGAAAATAAAAAGACTTACCCGGGGATTTTATCAAGACCTGAGGCTTTATTATGTTTGACACTCAATATTGCTTCAACAGTTTCTTGTTTTGAAAAGGGGGCATGTTGAATTTTTATATCTCTCTTATCCACACTATTCCATATGTTATCCAGACTAGAATCCTATAACATATTGCCATAGAACTCTACCCATCTTTTAGGTACAACATGATGAACCAAATCATTAATCCAACCCTTACACCCTTTGGCAACTAAAAGCCAGAAAGTTTTAGCATTGTTATTTTCTACAGCTACATGCATTCTGCCCCATTGTTGTTCACTAAAAAGTTAATTTTTTTGCTTTATTAAAAGCATGTATTGTTTCTTTGCTACCTGAAGTTTAGTTACACTTTTCTGGTCTGCTATTGTTTTGACTTCTTTGAATGTTTTCCGCAGGAGTCTTTTCTGTATTTTACAATCATTACCGAGCCATTCAGGTACAGATGAACACTTTGAGTTAAGGGTTATAGTTTTATATATTATGGCCTCATGGGTGTTGAAGAAAAGTTTTAGATTTCCATAAATCTGGGAGGGATCAGAAATGGTGCAATCCTAAGAATTTATAAATAGAGAAATTAAAGTTATCACACCTTCTTCCAACATCCATGTCCATTCCAATGTTCTTGTATCTCTAATTGTAATAGGAGTGGGCCTTGGAGAAATTGCCTGTTCTACTTTAACTGTTTTACACAAAATAATTGGAAAATTATCACTTTCAGCTCTGTTCACAACAGCAAGGTCCTCCCAAAAATTTGGAAGACCTTGCCAAAGAACTGGATCAATAACCTAGGAGCCAATATTAGAAAAGTAAGAAGGAGAACATGTACTAGCACCCTGAGTTCTACTGTTTAAAGGGTAGATCTAGTTATCATTCATAAAGTTTATCAATTTATGACCATTATAATTATATTTCAAGTCAGATGTAACTCTTTTTACTCTGTCAGTATTTGGAAACATATAACCCAAAATTGATTTATCACATAGACCATCAAATGAGCCTATTCTGGCATTAACATTTCTAGTGAGTAGAAGAAAAGCATTGGAATAGTCCAATTGAGCAGCTCTAACTGAGCTGATTAATCTATCCCAAGTGTCATTTAGGAGTTTCCTATTTCTTGATGGTGGAATGTAGCAATTAAACAACAGCAGCGTTGGCGCTGAAAATGTCAAAGATATCCCCAGATGATTTTAATCAGCAATCACTCTTTTAACATCAGAAAAAAAAAAACTGTCTTAATAAAGGTTAATAAGCCACCAGAGTGACAGCCCATTTTACCAGACTTACACCCTGGGTTGTGTATCAGAGTATAACCATTTATATCTAGATCATCCTCCTCTTTCTTATTCCAGGACTCTTGTAGACAAATAAGGTAAAATGAACAAATACAGTCAAGCCAATCCCTATCCTGTATTTTTGACCTAAAACTTGCAATGTTCCATGATATTAAAATTAGAGCATTATTATCCATAGATACTGATGTCAGATTCTCCATGGATGTGTCCAAGTTTACACACCCTTAGTATCATTGGGATAAGGATCTTTAGTAAGAGTCAGATCTCCACCACTGAGAGAACATCAGGCCTGTGTTGATTAACTCACACTTGGAGAGCACCAATTTTGGACAGCAGGCTACAAATATTGAGAGAGGCCAATTTTAGAGCACCACGGCCATTACCACTGTACAGTGTCTGTTGCAATGGGCCAAGGTTGAAGTGGATGTTACTTGACAGGAACAGAAGCAGCAGGGTCAACTGTAACAGAAGGTGATTGTGTAATTTGAGGTCTGCCAAGAGTTTTTATCTGCTAACCATACCATATTTTTTGGGCTCAGTAATATGGTAAAGCGGGGGAGAAGAAGTATGGTTGGCATGTTAGAGAGATGGAGCACACATCTGTAGAGGTTGATACATCTGAGATAAGTGTCAACTGTGTAGCTCATTGTACCAGGTCTTTGAGATAAATCTGTTTCAGAAAGTGGAAGGGTTATTGATATCCTGGTGGCTCTCATCAGGGCAAGTGAGAGATATGGCAAGTAGTAGGAAGCTAGAAGGGGCATGTATTAATGAGTAGCCATCGTTAAAGTATGAGTATCCATTGTGGTTAGATAGGCAGAAGTGTTTAGGTTATGTAGCAACACAATGGGTAGATAATAATGGTAGGTGAGGGTGGCTTTGAGTAGAGTAGGTAGCGCCACCTGGTGGGAAAGCAATAGTTTGATTACTGGGGAGGCAAGCCAGTTGCAGGAGAAGGAAGACAGAGCAGAGGTACTGTAGCAGGAGGTACCAAAGCAACTGGGAGGGAGAAGATCAAGGCAGAGGTAGCAGAAGGAACCAAAAGCAGGAGGCAGCAGGTGGTGACATAGTAGCTGGAGGGGTGGAAGAAGATAAAGACAGAGGTAGCAGGAAGAACCAAAAGCAGCTGGGGGGGGCCCAGGCACTAAGAGGTACTAGCAGCTGAGATAAACTACAACTGGAAGTATAACTTAATGGTGAGGGCTGCCAGCTACAGATGATCCAGATATCAGGAGCCAGGGACTTGAGTCCCAGGGAGTGGGGCAGGGGATGGGATTGAGGATAGGATGGAGAGATATTAGCTTCAGAAGGAGTGAGTGGAGGGACAAGTAATTAGGGACAGTAAAGTGAAAGCACAGCAATTTATATTAGGAGTTGAGGGAGGTATAGGTCCTAAAACAGGAACTTAACAATTTAACAAAGTATGATGGTTACATACATGTGAAGAGATTTGAGAGAACAGTCAAGGGAAACGTATTTTTAATATAAAAATGTCAACATTTACTATTATTGTGTTATTCCCTTTCTATTGATGGTATATAGCCATAGTAATACAGTTTTAAATGAGACATATTAAACAAAAGGTAGTGAAGGGTTAAATAACTACAAGATTTAAAGATGAACTAAAGAAATTTGCTAAAGAAAGTTGCAAACTAAAATGTTGATTTAATGTGATCAGCAGAAGGTATGGCATGAACAAACAAATCAGCTGGGTGGAGTAAATGTGACTGAGCCATCTTCGCTCCCTTTGTTTTATGTCCCATTTAAAATGCATTGTTATGGATATTTCAACCCCATAGAAAGGGAATGTTAATATTTTGCTCTTTGATTGGTTCAGTAGCCCATTACGATATACCTAGCCTTCACAACTGTGATTGTGATGACATATACAGTTTACAGTTTTGTTGTATAAATATTAATACCATTTGCAGAAATTACAAGGAAAGAAAGAGTGTGTGTGTGTGTGTGTGTGGGGGGCACACTGGGTAGATACCAAATAAGAAATATAGTAATAATCAAAATATTAAAAATATAAAATTCAATACAGTGCATACAGTGTAAACAACACAGACATTTAATAGGCACACTGGCACAAATAAAAGCCCAAGCTAGTGTAAGAAATTCCATGGAACCCACAGCACAGAACGTGACAGGCACCAGATGGATTCAGTTACACAAACAGACTGAGCTACTGTAAATTGAAGCTTCGGATTCCATATGGCTGAGTGGCTGAAGGCAGACAAATAGGATGTAAGTTGTTTAAAGGTAAGTTGTTCCATAGATGAGGCTGCCTGTGTCTCAATGCAAGCTGATCTGAGTTTCCGGTGTACATCAAGGTATGTGGAGTCTGAAATGGAAATGGCAGGGACATATTTACTTCATCCAGTATGTAAAGCAGCAAAAACAGATTAATGGGAAAATGAAAACATTTAAATTGTACAATATAGACAGGGTTGGGCGGCTATTTACATACATACTAACATACTAAAATGCCAGCAGAATAGGGCTCAATTTTCAGCACCCGCACTGAGGGCCGATTTTGGTGTCCATCCTCCCCCTTGGGTCCTCAGTCTCAGATGTTCCACCTGAATTGGGCCTGCTCAATTTTACCCTCCACCTGTGCCTGTCCCATCCCCTCTTAAACCCATCCACAGTCTCGATCTCTACCAGCTCCCTGGGCAGTGCATTCCATGGCTCCACCACCCTTTCAGGGAAATAACATCTCCTCCTCTCCCCTCTGAGCCTGCCCCTTCCAGCTTACACCCATGACTTCTTGTTGCCCCACCCTAATTCCTTTGGAGCACCCTGACTGGGCCTCCTTTATTGATCCCTTTCATGTACTTAAAGACCTCTATCATGTACCCCCTGTCCCTCCTCTCCTCCAGGGTGTACATGTCGAGCTCCTTGAGCCTCTCCTCATAGGTCCTCTCCCCCAAGCCCCAGATCATTTTGGTTGCCCTAATTTGAACCCTCTCTAGGAGTATAATGTCCCTCTTTAAATGTGGTCTCCAAAATTGTACACAGTACTCGATGTGTGGCCTAACCAAGCAGTTGTACAGTGAAGAGGATCACTCCCACCTTTCTGGAGGTAAATCTCCTGGTGATACATCCCAGCATCCTATTTGCCCTTGCTGCTGCCCTCCTGCAGGTCTCTGAGTTGTTCATTTTGACATCCAGCACTAACCCCAGGTCCCTCTGACCCTCCGTAACTTGAATCATGTCTCCTCCCAGGGTATACCCTGGCCTGGATTTCTGACTCCCAGGTGCAGAACCTTGCACTTCCCTGCATTGAACTTTAGTTTCCACCACCTTTCTAGAGTGTCCAGGTCTTCCTGCAAAGCCACCCTCCCCTCCTCCCCATCCACCACTGCACCTAGCTTTAAGTTATCTGCAAAGACACTCATCTCACTCCTGATCCCCCTCCTGATGTCTGAGATATTAGCGTTGAACAGGAGCGGCCCCAGCACTGACCCCTGGGGAACTCCACTAGTAACCCACCTTGGGGATGAGGCTAACCCACCAACCACTACCTTCTGAGTATGCTCAGAGCCAATTTCCTGTCCATCTTAGCAACTGTCTCCCTCCCCCCATTTCCTTCAGCTACCCAGCAGGCCACTGTGGGGTACGAATCAAACTTGCTAAAATCCAGAAAGAGGACATCCGCTGGCCTACCCTGGTCCAGGGCCCTCATCACCCAGTCATAGAACTCAACAAGATTTGTCTGGCATGATCTTCCCATGACAAAGCCATGCTGCCTATCGTCTAAGTACCCAGTTTGCTCCAGTAACCCCCCTAGCCTTTCCTTGACAATACCCTCTATTACCTTGCCAACCACCGATGTCAGGTTAAGGGGCCTGTCATTTCCTGCCTCCTCTCTTGATTCCCCCCCCTTGTGAATCGGCATGACCTGGGCCACCCTCCAGTCTTGGGGCACCCACTCAGTCCTCAGAGAGATGTTGAAAAGCTCCACTAGAGAGACTGCCAGGACATACGCCAGTTCCCCCAGCACCCTGGGATGTATCTCATCCGGCCCAGGTGCTTTATCCATACTAAGGGACCTGAGGGCTTCCCTTACTCTCTCTACTGGGATTTCAGCCTCGTTCTCTCCCTTTTCACTATGTACTACTGGGTCCCCACCTGTCTGTGGTGGCCAGTCCCTTTCCCCAGACCCATCAGGGCACTTAGTCTCTACCTGTCCCACCCCTTGCTCTGATTTGCCCCTGCTCCCCTCGCAAGACATATCCCCTCCATCCCCCCTGGTATAAACTGATACAAAGTACTCATTTAGGACTTCTGCCTGTTTCCCTGCCTCCTGTGCCCAAATAATAGACTGTTAAAATAACAGTGATTGACAGAAAAAATAAATTAGCAATTGTTTTTGTGAATTTAGTCATGCAAATACATTATTTTCTTTAGACATGAACTGCAAAGATGTTTCATTGTTTGCTTAATTGAGTAACTGTCATTCCTTTGTACCTTTTTATAGGTAATTCATGCTGTTTCAGTCTATTCTGTTTTGCACCTTACATGATTGTCTATGCTGTTGTTATATCATGCGCTACTTTGGCACTTCTGTGCTCTTCCATGCTAAATTGTTTCATACATCATTTCTGTCTCTATGTCTTTGTTACATACTGTGCTGTCACTCTCCCAAGTGGTGCCTGAAAGTAGAGAACAAAAAAAAAGCACAGTCCTCACTCACATTCTGTGTGTCACAGAAAGTATCCGTTATTAGTCCAAAAACATGTTGGTCCAATAAAAGGTATCATACCTTCCAGTGTTTCCTGTTTCCCAAGGATGAATATGATTAGAATCTCTTTTTCCAAAAACATACACACTCTGGCATGTTGAGTTGCACTGCCTCTTCATCAATGAGGTAGAGCTGCCCTCTAGTGTCACAAATAAATTCCAAAAGCAATTAAACATTGTTTAAACATAAAATTAAGTCTCCAGGGGCCTGATATTCAAACTTGTGCAAGTGGAGTGCAAAACATTGTGTTGCACCTTGTGATTGCCTGAAGATACTATATTCAGTGGACTAGCACACTGGTGCTATTCGCCGGAAATTAGGGCCATGTTGGCCCAGTGCTAAGCCACTTGACACTGCCCTGTAAGGGCACCCAAAGTATGCCACCAGAATGGATAGCAGTGGAGTGCTATTTGCAGTGCTCAAAGGGACTCATGCAAATGAGCCAATTGGGCATGCAAGATGTTAAGAGGCCATTTGCATGCTCATTGTGGGCTCATTTGAATGGAAAATGAGGCAGCTTAGTGTGGCTCTTCCTCCCCTCAGTTGCCCAGTCCCATACATGTACATATCCTTTGTGCTAGTGGTACTCCCCCTGCTGATCTCCAGCCCTTTCTGTAAATGAAAAGTATCGCTGGTGCCTGTGATAACCCCATGCCGATTGTTGGCCCAATCTGTAAATTAAAATTATCCCTAGGGCAAGTGGTACCACCCCCACCACTCACCGGCCCATTCTGTAAAATAAAAGAATCCCTGGTGCTAATGTTAACCCCCTTACTCTGATTGCCAGCCCTGGCCTACTGAATATGATCACTGGTGCTAGTGGTAACCCCCCCATCCCTCCAATTGCCAGCCCCGGCTTAGTGTGCATTGTCCCTGGTGCTAGTGATAACCCCCTCCCTCTGATTGACAGCCCAGAAGTAAAAGCAAACCTCTCTGGCATCCAGTGGTTCCCCCATGGAACTGGGCATACCCCCCAACTCATCATTGCATTATCCGCTGTGTCATGGGAGCATACAGCGACTGGCAGAGCCCTCGTTACACCTCCTCGGCTGGCCACCATATGTACAGGCATGGAGCATAACTCTTATCTATAGTACAGGGCGTGTTACCCTGTACTATAAATAAGAAACAGAAAGTGATGTCAGAAGGAGACCAAAGGTCAATCAAGTCTGCCATTTAGTTACCCAGGACTTATTATTGATCCTGGGTCCTTCTGGTATTTGCCTTATCTGTTCAATATTTTTTTATTTGATCCTGTGCTCTGTCCCACCCTTGTTTGAATGCTGCTATGGTCCTTGCTCTCACCACCTCAGCCGTAGGCCATTCCAGAGTTCCACCACTCTTTCAGTAAAGAAATGCTTCTTTAGTTCCCTCCGAAAACCCCCTCCCCACAACTTCCATTGGTGCCCTTCAGTAGCTGAGCTGATGATTCTGTTGGCTAGCACTTTGTAGGGCACTTTATACCTCTCAGGAACTTGAAGATCTGGATCATATCCTCACTGTCTCTTCTTGTCTCCAGGGAGTACATGCTCAGTGTCACAAGGTGCTCCTCATAATAGAGTTCATGGAGGCTCTGTATCATCTTTTCTGCCCTCCTCTGTACCACCTCCAGCCTGTCTATATCCTTCTTCAGGTGATAGCTCCAGAACTAGACACCAAACTCTAGGTGAGGCCTCACCAGGGACCTATGCAGGGGTAGGATCTCCTCATTGTTCCTCTTGTCTATTCCCTTTCCAATGCACCCCAGCATTCTATTTGCCTTGAAGTATGCTTTGTTGCACTGACTTAACTGCTTAAGGTTGTTGCATATGATGACTTCCAGGTCCCTCTCTCCTTTGGAGGTGCTGATCTTCACCCCATTCAGCCACTATTCTGTACTGGAATCACCCTTCACCAGGTGCATCACCTTGCACATTTTCACATTAAACTTCAGCTGCCAGACATTTGACCAGTTTTCTAGCCTTAGGAGGTCTTTTTGTAGGTCCTTACCCCCTTTCACAGTGTCCACCCTTCCATAAAGTTAGGTGTCATCCATGAAGAGGGCAAACTTGCCCTAGATTCCTACTAATTAATGGGCATGTTAAAGAAGGCCAGGCCCAAGACTGATCCTTGAGGTATGCCACTTGTGACCTCTCCTTCTCTTGATTTTACCTCACTGACTACCACTCTCTGTCATCTATACCCAGGCCAATTTCCCACCCAATTGATGATGCTCTTAGCAATATCCAGGTCCTCCAACTTTTGTAACAGGTGATTATGTGGCACTGAGTCAAATGCCTTGCTGAAGTCAAAGTAGAGGAGGTCCACAGGGTAGCCCATACCTAGTTCCCTGGTTACCCAATCAAAAAATCTAATGAGGTTCATCTGGCAGGATCTTCCTGGCATGAACCCATGCTGTTTGCTATCATGAAGACCATTTATTTCAAGATAATCTACTAGGTCTTGTTTGATTATGGTCTCCATCAGTTTCTCCCAAATAGATGTGAGGCTAACTGGTCTGTAATTTCCTGCCTCATCCTATTCCCTCCCTTGTGGAGTGGAACCACATCTGCCTTTCTCCAGTCACCCAGCAGGACACCTGTCTCTATTGACTGGCTGAACAAATTTGCCAAGGAGTCAGCCAGTTCCTCAGAGAGCTCCCTCAGCACTCTCGGGTATAACCCATCAGACCCTGGAGCACTTGTCTGTCTCAAGGTGCGCTAGTGCCTCTCTGACCATGTCTGTGATTATTGTAAATGATTCCATTTGTGGGACCCCCTGATCAGCTACCTTAAAGCCCCTTTCAGGCATTGGTACTGAATTTTCTTTGATGAATACCGAGCAGAAGTTATTTAGGTCAGTGGCCTTTTATCTGTCTTGCTCATCCATCCTGTGATCATCTACCAACTTTGATATCACACTCCTTTTTTTCCTTTTGTCCTGGATGTAACGAAAAAAATGTTTTCCCCCACACTTGATCCCTGTAGCAACCCAAAGCTCAGTTGCCACATTTGCTTACTTTAATACTTTCTTCATCACCTGATTTGTCTGGGTGTCTTCCTCCCTATCACCATTCCCCCCCCCCCGGTTCCTTTCACATTTGTGAGAATTCATCTCTTTTGAGCCTGATCACTACTTTTACCTGGGCTGTGGAACCAAATGGGTCTTTTTTGTTTGTTTCTCTTTGTTGCAGTCCTGATGCAGAGTTTAGTAGCCTCCAGTATGCATTGCTTAATCAGACCTCAGATATTGTCTACCTTCCACTTTTCATGGACACTGGACAGTTGGTCACTGACTATCTGTCTCATTCTTTCAAAGTTAGCCTCTTTAAAGCTCCGAATTTCTGCCCAAGATTGAGATTTTATATTTTCTATGGATAAATCAAACCAGATGGAGTGTGGTCAATGTTATCTAGCAGCTCCCCTACCCTGACAGCTTCAACTAAATCCAAGTTTTTGAGGTAGTGGTAACCACCCTACCTTTGAGGTTAAGAGGTGTTATTCCTGCCTGTACATATGGTGACCAGACGAGGAGATGTGAGAAGAGCTGTGCCAGTCATTGTACACCCTGGCAGCAATACAGATAAGGCTAATGCAAGGTGGGAAGTATGCTCGGTGCCGCGGGGTAAACCACTGAATGGCAGGAAGGTTTGTTTCTACTTCCAGCTGCCACTTGGAGGGAGAGGTTTATCACTAGCACCAGGGATAATATAAACTAAGCCCAGGATGGCAGTTGGGGGGTTACCACTAGCGACAGGCATCATATTCATAAGCCAGGGCTGGTGATCGGAGGGACAGCGGTTACCAGTAGCACCAGGGGTAACATTCAGTAACCCAGGGCTGGCAATCAGAGGGATAATTTTAATTTACAGAAAGGGATGGTGATCAGTGGGGGCGGGGATGGCTGCCAGGGACCAGAGGGGGCAGTTGTGCTCCCCCTGTTGTCAACCAGCTCAGTGGCTACATTAGCACAGACAGCTGCTGGTTGCCAGAGTTAAGTTGGAGTTTTGTTTCACGGTAATTGTGCTGCACAAAAGACTATAAAATCCTTTGTGCAGCACAATGTCACTGAATATGAGGTTGCAGGCATATTCATAGCCACACCCCTCCCCTTGCTCACACGCATAACTTATGTGTTGCACAGGAGCTTACCCACTTTGCCTGCACAACAGCTCCTTTTAAATATGGGGTTCCAGCACAAACCCCTGTTTGTTTAGGCAAATACCTGTTAACGCCTGCACAAACCTTTGAATATTGGGCCCCATGTGTGCATTACGAAGTGCATAGTTAAGTGAGGATACATTGTGCCCCTTATATGTCTGATTAGGACATCAAAAAGGCTGTGTGTTTGGCAGTTTCTGATCTCCCTAAAGAAGCAAACAATTGACATCAATAGAAATTAACAATTTAAGTTTATTGTCCATAAAACCCCATGGGCAATCATAACTGCTGTCCATTGTATACTTAAAGTGCTTCATACAAAGTGCAAATATGACATTTCCTTCATTGCAGTGTTTCATAACAACCATATTCCACTATAACTATAAAAGAGTTTATGCTGTAGTGATTATATATTTAGTGATGACTGTGAAAAGTGTCTTCAAGGTCCAACATAGTGCCCTTCAATCAATCTGCTATCTTAGGCAATTGAGCACAAACTATTTTACAAGCAATCACTAATCCTACAGTCCAAACCTTGACATAGTGCAATTGCAAACCCTCGCCTATTATCAGATAAAAAGCTCCAAGCAGAGCATTTCCAAAGGGCTTTTAGGTGGCATTATCCTTAATTATCAGGGGAGGGGATTGGGAGTGAGACCCTAGAAAAAAAATGCTGCCACAAGATCCCATACAAAATATCTGACCATTCTTCTTAATACTTTATACCAGTTCAGTTATAACCCAAAGTAACTACAGCAAGATATTAGGACATAAACATGATGAAGAAAAAGAGCCTTAGTACAACATCCCTTCACACTTGGTAGTGCTTCACTTAGTTTGTTTTCTTTTTGCTTTGGTGCCTAAAAACAAACATTTCATTTGTACATGTAGAACACTTACCTAGTGAACAAAATCTAAATAAATGATTCACAGGAAATCCATACAATACTTAATCTTTAGTCATTCTAATACTTTACAATTGTTTTACAGACTTGAAGGGAAAGATATCTAAATGGCAAAGAGTTCCACGTCATAATGGTGATCGCCAAATAGCGATCGCCGTTAAGGCGAGTATACATCGCTGAAAATGAATTTCAATGATGTACACTCACATCTCAGACAAAAATGACCCCGAAACCTACTCTAGCAGACCAGCTCAGCAGCTGCCTACCACAATGCCTCCCACATACCATTCCTCCTGCCACCCCCACACATGTGCATGTGCACATACCATACTTCCCGCTGCAGTATTTCACCCACCCCATTATCCGGTCACTCCCCTGCCTGATAGCCATGAACACAGGCCCCGTGAACTGAGTCGCCATTTTGTAGGTGCCCAATTTCAGTCACCTTGTTCACTGGATACCATAGCAAAGATAATTTAATAGAGCTGTACAGCATGAGAAAATTCTGAATTTGTGGAATTCTGATGGAATGCTGAAAATGTGTGGAATTTTTTAAAATTTACCTTCCAGTGAAAGTGGTGGGGGCAAAGACAGTGGTGGAGTTCAAGAATACTTGTTATAGACAGAAGGATATAATAGTGGAAAGGAAGGGAGGAAGGAGAATGAGCTGCAGATTGGGCACAGTTTGTGGTAATAGTGTAGGTAGGGAGAAATGGGCACACTGGATGGGTCAAGTGGTCTCTGTCTGCTGTCAAATTCCATGTTTCTATGTTTCTGTAGTCATAATCCAGCTGTCTAGTCAGATAGAGATCTGAAATTTAGCATGATTACCTGTTGCTAGGTGCTCAAATGGTGTGCCAAATGTCATGACACTAGGAAACATTGTCTCAAAATTATTGGTACTCAAAGTCTGTCATTTTATTTTTTTTTTGTGGGGCATTTCATGAAAATCATTATCTGAATATACTGTACCTCAGTCACCTTTGGAGCTAGAAATCTGAAACTAGGTACATATATAAATGTAGCAATGACCCATATAACTGCGCAATTTTATAACATTTCAACAGATGCTTTCAAAATTATACTACAATAACTTAAATCTAAATGTTGTCAAAATGTGTGGCTACCTATAGAACAGCCCCCTTTAAATTTCTGTAAATCCTGAACATGTGGAAAAACTTGGATAAGAAATTCTAAAATTGGATGGAAATAATGGAAAAAATTGATTAAATGTTTGGCTACCTATAACTCAGACCACTTTTAATCTAGAAATCTGAAATTACGTACACTTATAAAAGACATCAGTACCTGTATACGTACAAAAAGGGGTATCATTTGAATATGTACTATGCAAACTAGGCAAAAATAATTGATATTTAAAATTGGGCAAACTTCCATTGAATATTTGAATTTATTTTTTAATATGGTCATAACTCAACTGCCTAGTGAGGTAGAAATCTGAATGTTAGTAAGATTACTAGTTAATAGGGACTCTAATGATGTACCAGATGCCATGGGCTCAACTGTCAAGGGGCCCTTAGATTCCTCAAAGTGTGGCAATCTAGGGCTGTGTCGATCTTGGGGTGCGTCATGGATCCTGAGACATATTTTAAAAACATGAGGGTCCCTGCACCCAAGAACAGAGATTTTCTGAAGCCATATGGTTGGTGCCAAAGAAGTGGTGCACCTGTGGGGTTTGAAGGAAAGATCTGTCTAGCCCCTTGCCCGACACAACACTTGAGATTCCATGAAGGGGGGTGAAATGACTACAAGACATTGACAGGGGGCAACAGGAGCACAGGGAGTAGAATAGGGAGTGATGGGGGCATGGCGGCAATGTGAGTTTGTTGAGGTGGCACCTTGCAGGGGTGTACTGCGCAAGTGTAGGAAGCCAATTGGCCTGGGTATGGAGGTTTGGCAGGAATGGTCCAGGAGATGGCCTTAGGTGCACAAAGCCCTGGGACCTGCCCCATAGGTGCCAATGATCCTACTACATAGGCAGGCAGCAGTGACTGCAGGGTGCTGGGTGCAGGTGGTGGATGAGAGCAATCCTTGGTCACCATGACAATGCTCTGGTACTCAGCTCCCCACATGGAGGCAGATTGCTGCTTGCTTATCATAAAACTCAATAGTAGGCAAAGAAGAAAGTGCACATCAGTTCTGCTAAAGGTGCACAGCCAAACCGACAATACCAGCAGAAGGAGATGCATGGCAAAATACAAGGCTGTTAGCCCTGTGTATATACCCAGCAAGTGAGACTTCTTTATGGTGACAGAGGAAGACTCACTTGTTTGATCAATATGTAGGGTTAACAGCCTTGTGTTTTGTCATGCTTTGTATTTAAAATAAATTAAGTTTCCACTCAAAGTTCTTTGTTGTGTGCCCAACCTTCCTTTCCTTCTTCTGTCCACGTATGGTGCTGGAGACATTGGCACCTATGGGGCAGGTGACAGGGCTGCATGTAACTGAGGAAGGGTCCTGGACTCCTGCTGTCAAATCCTTGTAATCAGGCCAGTCATCTGCATACACTTGAACAGGGCACCCATGCATGGTAACACCTCAGTGCCATCACATGGCTGCCTTGCCCAGTTACTCCCCATTCCACTCGCCATGCTCCTTCTGCCCTCAGTCAATGTCTTGCAGCCCCCTCCAGTCAATGCCCTGCTGGACAGTGGTGCAGGGCCCTTAGACCACATCCTTGCTGGTCTGACCTGAACCCCCTATTGCCATCATGGCAGGGCTTCTAGAATACTAAATAAGACTTGCCATGGCACAACAACCCTTGTGACCTGATGCGCAGGTGCATTTGCCACAAGGGTGGAGAAGGTGGGCTTTGCCATGTGGCATCCTGATTTCACCACAGCTGACATTCAAAAACCAGGCTAGCTGCAAAATTGTGATGAAAGGTACTCCTTGCATCATACCCATTTGGTGCAGGCACCTTGCAACATAGTTTGAATTCTGAAAATCAGGCCCAATGACATTAGGATGCAGTATCTCAACATTATAAGTACTCAATGCCTGTCATTTTATTCTTTGTGGGAAATTTCATGAATGTTTTCATCTGTATATACCTAATATAACCTTTTAAGCTAAAAATCTGAGACCAAGTACATATATAAACGTAATAATACCCCATATAACTGAAAGATTGTATAATACTTCGATGAATATTTTCAAAGTTATGCTACAATAACAATGATCTAAATGTTGGCAATCTGGCCACTTATAGCACAGCCCTCTTTAAAGCTTGAGATTTAACCCTTACATGGCCGCGGAGTGATATATCAGTCCAAAATACTTATATGTTCTAATTCTGTCGGCAGCCTATGGGTTAAAACTTGGTGCACATACCCATGTTGCATTTTTTCCTAAATCCTGAAACTATAGTGAAATTCTAGATGGCAATAACTGGAAATGTAATTTTCATTAAATGTTTGGTTACCCATAACTCAGTTCCCTTTCAATCTAGGACTCTCAGGATTGGTACACCTATAGCCGGCCCACTGGGGCAGCGGTTGGATTTCTGCTTACGGCGCCATGACCTGGGTTCAGGAATGGACCCGGGTCACTGGAGAACCAGCCGGGGAGAAGGATGGAGCATCCCAGGGACTGCTCCCCTTCTCTGTGGGGAGGGTGGGGACAGTGCTCGGCACTTGATGGACCCCTGACGGAGGCTGAGGGTCCTGCAGCTACAGGCACTTGACAAATTTCAGGGGGTGGGGCAGACACAGGTTGTCATTGCACATCCCCGCCTCCTCCTGTGCACAAAAAGGGGAAGAAAACCCTGCTCCTGCCTCCGTGATGATGCCCTCTCCGGCTGCATTGGCTCTCAGGCCAACTCCTGCCATTCCTGTGTTTGCAGTGCCCTTGCCCTGGGGTGCCATGACTCCGCCCAGGGGGGAAAACCAGGGGGCACAGGGAGGGCAGCTAAAATGAGTAGTCACAGCCAGAGTCCATGACCAGGCAGATGGTCCCGGCGGTAGGAAACAGGACAAAAATATAGAATAAAAAAAAAAAAGATTGGTACACCTATGAAAGAAATTAGTTCCCATATTCCGGGCAAATTTGGAATTGTGTGGATTTGTACCTTGAAAACTAGACTAAAATAACCAAAATGTAATATTTCACAAAATTCTACAGAATTTTCATGCAAGTTCCATGGAATCAGACTATTAATTCTGCAGGCATTCTGCTGGTGGACTTTTATATTGTGCATAGCTCTTTAATTAATTACTTTCTGATCTATACTGGGAAGAGAGTTGTGTTAATGCCATAATCGGCTCAATCCACAAAGGCATCCTAGGCATGCTGCTCAGGATCAGGTGCAGAGAAAGTGCACATCCACATTTGTGTATGCGATAAGAGTGCTCCTGTCATGTGCAGTGGGGGCATTTCACTGCATTTCCCATCCCTTTGGACATACAGGGGGCCTAAAGCTTTCCACCATGGGATTCAATCAGTGGTTGAAAACCTGGTGCAGAGGTGAGGTGTTTTGGCTTCATTGGGGACTGGGGTCCACCTGGAGGGATGCAGGCCTATACTGGTGTGATAGTCTGCATCTGTCCAGGAAGGAATCAGGATCCTAGGTGATAGTTTTCAGTGCTTCATTGGCAACCATTTAAACTAGCCAAGGGGGAGGCACTGAAAGGGAGAAGGGAAATCCTAGCCTCCCCACAAAAAATAATTAGGTTAGTTAGTGAGGTAAACGCTAACATAGAAAAGTTGATAGGGAGAAGGGCAAGGGTAAATGGAGAAAAAGACAAAGGCAGTAAGGACAGGGATGGGGCAAAAAGGGGTAAGGCCATCAAAAAATGGAGGGTAATGAGTACCAATGCCCATAGTCTAGGTAACAAGCTCCCTGAACTGGTGGCCTTGATGGAAGAGAGATGCCTGAATATCGTGGCAGTCACAGAAACATTGTACACATAGAACCATGACTGGGATATCAACATACCAGGGTACACAATCTACAGTAGGGACAGAGAGGGTAGAAGAGGAGGAGGAGTAGCTCTCTGAGTAAGGGCAGGGATCAAAGCAATGGAACAAAAGGGTAAACAAGGAGGAGAGAAGACACTGTGGGTCACCTGGAGACTGGAAATGGCACCACAATCTGCACTGGGGGAGGAACTGGACAAGGAAATGATAGAAGGCATCCTTAGGATGGCAGAGAAAGGGGAAATATTGTTGATGGGGAACCTGAATATGCCAGATGTTAACTGGAGCACCTTTGCTGCAGCCACATCCAACAGCTGGGCCATTCTCAGTGCCCTACAAGGGGCATGCATCAGACAGCTAGTTTTGGAACCCACTCAGGAGGGAGCAATCTTAGACATGGTACTGTCAAATGGGGATGGAGAGAGAGGATCTCAGATCTAGAAGTGGGCAGCCCTCTGGGAACAAGTGACCACCAAACAGTGTAATTCATGTTAAACTCAGCTGTAGAGTCAAGCCATACATAAATGAAGCTACTGGACTTCAGGAGGGCAGATTTTGTCAAAATGGGAGAGTGCCTCAGAAAAGCACTAGCAACAGGCAAGAAGGAAGTGTGGAGGAACAATGGGGAAACATCAAAACTGCAAAAACAGTGGGGGAATTCATGAATGCATGGGAAAGACATAAGGCAATTCTGGTGGGAGTAGGAAGGAGTATGCTGTTATTAAACTAGGATCTGCAGCTTCTCCATTTGGTGGGAAATAGGCAGACTAGGTGGTCCAAACAATCCTCATCTGTCATTATATTCTATATTTCTATGTTTGTATGGACTGGGCCATATGTCAAACTTTCTGGGTCTGCACAGAGTTTATCACCAACTGAAAATCAAATAAAATCCAAGTAAAAACGAACATTTGTCCATGCTGAATGTTTGTTTGCATGTTGTGTCATGCAGGTTTTAGTTGTGTTGTAGAGAATTATGATTGCAGATTGGTATTTTATGTAAGAGAGTTTACAATGGAGTCAGTGAGTTGTAATGTTTGTTTTTATATATTTTAATTTCTGAAGTAAGACACAGATTTTAAAGGTAGTAAATAGTCATAGTCTTGTTACATGGAAGCTATGAAAAAAGGATCCACGACTGGTCATCGACAAAATATTTGTCGAAGGACCAAACAGTGAAACTGGCAGGTTGACTGCATTTTGCAGTCGGCTGCCGGTTATGGAGGCAAACAAGTTTTTTTTTTGGGGGGGGGCTGTTCCCTGAACCTCCATGGAGCAGGCTGTTCCCCCCACTCCTTCCCACTTCTGATTCCAACTCTGAGTCAGATCTGATTGGAGGGGGCTGCAGGACCCCTGACAGGCAATGCTGGATTGCAGCTGGTTCCCTACCGTGACGTGGCACTGTAGTCGATGTAGGGGACCCACTGTTGAAATGTCACTGTCGGATGTGTATACCTGAAAAAAGAAGAATGTATCAGTACAGTGCTGTGGTATTTACCATAATAAATATATAATAATATCATTCTATTACATCCAGAGTATGAATATAGCATACGCATTGAACAGGTAAGCTCAATGGGAAGAGATTTTTAGAAACTGTGAGTGGTGGTAATGTTTAATGATATGCGTAATTAATTACTAAAGTACACCACGACATGCATGACAAACCCATGTGAAGGAAGATGCCCCTACCATCACAAAGCATCACCTGGGCAACAGAACATTATGCAATACCTTCCCAAGCTCAGAGTGCTGATGAGTGACATTACTGACCCCCATTCTCATTATTGTTGTGCGAAATTGAAAAATTTTGCACAGCAAAATATTTTGAAGAATTCATGCATTTTACAAAATATTACACTGGGCGAAATGCAAAATTGTGTCTGTGGAGCGAGTGAAATTTCACCTGCCAACTGGTGAAATTCACTGGTCATGGGTGAAATTTCGCCACCCGCAGGCAAAATTCTTTAATTTCACCACATCAGCATTCTTCCCTGGTTGTGTCTAGTCATCCCTCACCCCACTTCTCACCAGCCCAAATTAAAAAAAAATCTTCTCCCTGGAATCTAATGGTCCCCCTCTGACCCCATTATGGCGGAAATTGAATAAAGCCCTCTCTCCACTTGCATACTGTATGACCCTGAGCAAGTCACTTAACTTCCTTGTGCTCCCAGGTCACACCTAGAAAAGCTTTGGCTTAGTGTATCTTTCCTAGTTAAACAATTTCCCTTTCCTTTCCCCTCAAGTTACACTGAGTAATTTTACTCTCTCCTGACCGAGTCCCCTCCCAAATCTGACCTTCTGTTTAAAAAGAAAAACAATAATTAATTAAATCCCCATTCCACCAATTCCCTGGTGTCTAGTGGACCCACCATCCCCCAACCTGGAATCGGATTGCTCCTCCCGCTCCCCCCAGTACCTCGATCAGACAACCGGCACAGCCCTCCACTCACCTCCACTGCTGGCAGCCTGACAAAGTGCTTCTATGAATGAGTGCATGCTCATGGCTAGCAGCCTAAGTGTTTTAATGAATGAGTGCGCGCTTATACAAACACAAGCTCATTCATTGGAGGTGAGTGGAGGGCTGTGTTGGCGGCTTGATCGGGGTAATGGAGGGTAGCAGGGCGGATGCTATCTTTTGCCAGTGTTGGGGGTCCACTAGACACCAGGGAGGTGGAGATTTAATTTTTTTTTTTTTTAAATACAAGGTCAGATTCAGAAGAGGACTCAATTGGGAGAGGGAGGGACATTACTCAGGGTAACTTGGGGGGTGGGGGAAGAGCGTTTTATTCAATTTTGGCCATGATCAGTCTGGGAGGACCACTAGACACCAGAGAGAAGATTTTCTTTAAAATTTGGGCCAGTGAGCAGCCAGGGGGAAGGGATCACCACTATGGAGTCAGAAACCCTCACACCCCTGGATATGCCCATTTGCAGCAGGTGAAATTGCAGCATAATTTTACCATTTCATCACAATTTTGTGAAAAATGTCATGCAGCTAAATTGTTGACTTCATGGCAGTTTCACTGGCAAAATTTTATTTTGCAACATCTCTAATCCTCGTGCTAACCAACTGGCCATCTGATCTTGTCTGTGAACTTGAGTCACTGGCATGGGAATACACATTACACTTTGATCCAATGACTGACACTGCACAATGTTTCTTCATAACTTTTTTGAAATTTTGACACTGAATTTTTAACCTAGTCTTTGTATGACCCCCATCTTCTAAGCTTGACAGGTGTCATTAATAAATTACTGAAAGAAACATCACTTTGCACCACAAATGCAAAACACATTCAGGCAGGATTTGAAAAATGACACCTCTCATTTGCGAGTGATGTAAAAAAAGTGCCTATGTTGAAAAGACTGAGTCAAAATATTGAAAATTATTAAAGCTGTGAGTGAAAATCAAAAAAATGTCAATGTGCCTTCATAGCTCTAGTGTTTTAGTTTAAGATTTCCACCCACAATATTTTTAGCCTAGTCTTTTTATGACCCCACTTCATGAACCTGGTAGGTGAAATTTTTCAAATCCTACCTGAAAGGTGATTGTGCAGAGTGACTGTGAAATCACCTTTTGGAACAAACATTTCACCTTCCTTGTTTAAGAGGCTGGGCCCCAAAAAAGTCTTGTTTAAAGTTTGGTTTAAATATGTAGAAAAATATAAAAGTTAGGCGTGAACACCGGAATCCTGCAATGTTCAGTCATAACTTACTCATTTTACCATATTGTTTCACCAAGTTTTCTACATGGGCATCTTATAATGTCTCCTCATGAACCATATAGGTGAACATTTTTGGTTTTGGGGAACACTACATTGGTGGGGGTTACTTGAAACAGAGGGAGAGGAACACTTTGAGCTGTGGTCTCCCATCATCAAAATAAAACAGCAACAAAAGTCTTCTTTGAATAAAATAATAATCTCTTGCCCATTGTTTACTCTTTCATTTTGTTACTTATACCACCCTCTGTGATTGGCAACCATGATTAGTGTTCAAGATTAACACCTCAGGATAGCTGACAGTTTAGTGATAAGGGGTTCTTGATTTTTTTTTTCTTTACAATGCATATACTAAAATGACACCTCTGAGATATTTAACTCTGCTCAGCTTCTTGCTGGGTGATGTCATGCAGATGAAAGAATCGAGTCACTATGTGGTATCAATGACATGAAGTTTCTTCCCTGCAAGCAGAGAACAGTGTTCATTGGGTTGTCATTGTCAATAATTGTCAATACCACTGCAGCCTGAGATGCAGTGGACCAGACAAAGACACCCCACTGAAATCCATTAGTGTAACAATATGTTTGCTTTGTGTATAAGCAAGCAAACATAAAAAGTCACTGCAAGATTTTTTTTAATTAAGTGAGCAGACATGAGAAATGAAAAAATATTTTTCTTTTGTTATTTCAGAATAATCTATTCAGTTATACTCCCAAATCCTTCATTTTTAATGTTAGTTGATTACACGTAAGTATTTTATGCTTGTTTGGTTATACAAGTTAAGTATTAAAATGATACTCAGAACAGGCCAGACCTCCCAAATCATATGATTAACAGGTAATTCCATGCACTGCAAAGTTTCTTGCATCTTCCCATTTGTATTGTCTAAAAAGTATTTAAACTTGTGTAAACAAAATTTCTGGAATTTCATTCAACGTTACCTGTAGGACGTATGGCATCACTGGGAGCAAAAAGCAACAGAACCTCACTGTACAAGCCAGGCACCTTGTGGTATCCAGCATGGTCCTCATACTTGTAGATTATGGCCAGGGCCACTGGAAAATTGCTCACGCAATTTTTGGCGGAATCCGCAATTTTCACCATCCTCCGCAAAAACGGACATGTTCTGCAATTTTTTGCAAGTTTTGAGTTTTTGTATTGAACTGTGTAAAAAGTATTAACATTTTAAATAAAATACTCTCAAATATATTGACAATTTTGTATGCAGACTTGGGTTTGGCCAAACAATACAGTGCAAGGTAGAGTAAGGGTCTATGTTAAACTGTTTTCTTTTTGAAACCTTGTTGTCTTGTTTGGTTTCAAAATCCACTGGCCAAGCATAACTACACTTAAACACTTAACATTTGTTTTGTGTTGAAGCTGTCTATCATAAAACTTTTGGTAGTCACACAGACTGAAACAAAGGATGGGAGAAAAAGTGCAAATTATCCCATTCACTTAAATGGGGTGCAAATTATGAAGCCTTTTTGTAAGTGCTAGGGCAAGTTATTCCACGTGAGCATACTTGCATTCAGACTAGTTTTGATTCAAACAGCTGAGTATTTTTGCATGGCCCTGCCAATTTTATACTTGAATAAGCTAGTTGCTAACAGTGATCTCATTCTTAGCAACTACCCCTAGATGCTCACATGCAAAGACTACAATAAAAACCTGACAGGTCTAACAACAAGCTTATAAAGCACACATTTTATCTGAACATTTATCTTTAACTAAACAAAATCATTGCAGCCAGAGTAAAACAAAGGTAAAGTACAGGGTACTCTGACTACTGTAAGATGCAGTAAAAAATACATTGGTATTTTTTTACATTTTATGGTAACCATGTAAGGCCCACTAGGTACAAGTGCCTGTTTTCAGGTACAACCCAGGAGCACTGAGGAGGTTAAGTGACTTGCTCAGAATCACACAGTATGCAAGTGGAGGTTGTGGGAATCAAACTCAGGTCTGCTAGATGTTGTCAGCTCATTCACAGTTTGTTACTCTATCCTCTAGATTATACTGCCAGCCCCAATAACCCCCATATTTAATGTTTAAATATGTGATTTCAAAAATAGTGTACAGCACCTACAGTGCAAACTATGAACATTAAACACTTTAACAACATTTTATTAAAACTGAGTTATTCACCACTCTAGCTGCTTATTCTTTCTTGTACCAAAGTGGGTGAATAGCTGACAGAGCACTGTAAACAGCTGTCGATTAGGCTTCATTATTCTACAGCCAGAAACAGAAAAAAGTATTTCTTCTGGATTTATTTAATATTGATTTGCTGTGGCTCACTTTATAGAATCTATTTAGCACTGTATTTTTTTTAACTTTCTTTTATTGCTTTTACAATAAACAAATGCATATTGTACAATCTTCTGTCCGGTATCAGACATTTTTTATCAGATACATCAAATGTACATTAGGATAAGAGCCTAGACAGAATGGCTTCAGGATAGGGGGAGAAACGTGTAAATTGTAGACAGTTAGCTTAACTAAATATGCCACAGCAAACTAAGGCTTTTGGGGTCAAGTCCAAAACGTTCAGAGTCCCAAAAAGTAATCACTCAACATCCAGTGCTGATATGAACCCCAAACCTAAAATTAGAAGGTATTTCTATAATGGTAGCACTAAGCATGCAATTCTATGCACCCATAAATCGGTTTGTCTTGAGCTTTAGAAAAACTCGAGCAGTTGAATAGATAGCAGTAAACTCAAGAACAAATATAATTATTATCACAGCTGTCAACAGTCAGGTTTCACAATCAGAGTCCAAATCACTGCCAGTCACGATTCTCAGACGCTTGAAATTCCCTAGTTATCGATTTCACTTTTTCCTGCTTCAAAAGGATCTGTAAACTGAAATGTCTTACCACCATAGTGGATATGTAGTTGAGCCGGCATCAGAAGCGAATGTGCTACGCCTAACCCCCGGAGCCGAGATCTCACCGCATCAAACTTCTTTCTTCTGGTGCGTGTCGCAAATGATAGGTCAGGAAATAAATGAATAGTATACCCGTTAAAGGCCAATGTAGAATTCACAAAAAAAAGATGAAGTGCAACACAAAGGTTTGCACTATTCCTTGTCCTTATGCAGGGGCCAAAAAGTGCTATTCACAATCGGATAGCCCATCATGCAATCTGACTGTGAATAGGTGCAGATGGGGACAGCCCTAACCCAGAAAAAACTGTGGGATACCCAGCATTACTCCCACAGCCAGTCAAGAAAATTGTCCCACAGCCAATACTGCTCAAGCACTGAAGTGCTATTCACAAAAGTAGCCATTCAAATGAGCCCATTGAGCATGCAGGTGCAAGTAGCAATTAGCATGGCAGTTATGGGCTTATTTGCATGGCATTCATGTGGAGTTGTGCACCCACTTACCAGCCCATGCTCCACACTGCCCCAGTCCCCAGTGGTCTAGTGGTGCCCTCACCCATACTGATCATCCACCTGATATCAATAAAATCAAAGTTACCATAATGTAGTGTCCCACCCTGGTCCCTGATCTCACACCCAATCTGTTTTAACATTTTTCCATAGTGTAGTGTCCCACCCCGGTCCCCAGCCTCCCATCCAATATTGCCAAAGCATTTTCCATAGTGTAGTGGTCCCTTCCCCATCCACAACCACTGATCTCAAAATAAAACCCCTTTTCTATAGTGTAGTGGTCCCACCCTGATCACCAGTCTCAGAATAAAACATTTTTTCCGTAGTATAGTGATCTTTCCAACCTCTTCAATCACTGATCACAGAATTATCACTCCTTTCCATAGTGTAGCTGTCCCTACCACCTTCCCTGATTACTGATCCCAGAATAAAACACTGCTTCTGTAATGCAATGGTCCCTCCCCCCGCCTGGTCACTGATAATTGACCCCAAATGCAAAAAACCCTATTCCATGGTAGTCTAGGGTCCTGCTTCCAACCCCCACCCTATCCAGTGAGACCCACCACTCCATTCCCCCACATCCCAACCCATGATCAGTAACCAGCACAGCCCTCCTCACACCACCACAGCTGGCATCTGACTGAGCCCTCAGAGCACATACTGCATACAGTATGGCTAATTGACTGTGACTGACCAATTACATTCAGAGAGATATGCAGCATACAGTATGCGCTCTCTGAGGGCTCAGTTAGTGGCCAGCCATGGTGGTGTAAAGAGGGCTGTGCTGGTCACTAATCATATGTTTTGACTGGGGGAGCATGGTGGTGAGTCTCACTGGATGGTGTGGAGGGAACAGGAAGGACCCTAGACTACCAGGGAATAGTGCATCTTAAAATTGGAGTTAGCAATTGGTGTCCAGGGGGGGGACTATTACAGTGTAGAAAAAGTTTTTTTTTAAATCTGGGATTGGAGATTGGGGAGGGAGGATGAACCACTACACTATGGAAAATGCTTTGGCAATAACAGGTAGGGGATTGGGGACCACAATGGAGCACAACACTATGGAAAAATGTTGAAACATATTAGGTGGGAGATTCTGGACTGGGGTGGAACACTACAAAATGGAAAACTGTGGTAAAATATATCAGTTGGGAGATCAGGGATGGGGTGGGACACTACACAAGGGAAACATTTTAAACCAGATCAGGTGGGTAATTGAGGAATGGGGGAAACACAGTACTGCCACAAAGCACTAGGGCTGCATGGATTATCACCAGGTTTTTGCAGGCAGTGTTTTGTTGATGCAAGGGCCGTCACAAATGGCCTTTGCATTGATCTCAACTTTTGTGAATAGGATTGCAGGGATATGCAGGTCCCCTCTTTCTCATTTGCATTTCAGCCCCCTCATTGCATTGCCCATTAGCAAACCCAATTTGCCTGGGCAAATTGGGCTTTGTGAATACCACCTCTGTGCAAAACACAGTTTGCCATGTGCAAACCCAATTTGTGCCTGGGCAAAGTTTTGTGAATCCTGGCTCTAAAGTAAAAATATAGAAAATTAGCAAAGTTATGGGTGAATATTGAAATATTTCAATGTTCACTCTTACCGTAACTTGATAGTTTTATATCATTTGCTCACCAGTTTTTCATCATAACCAAGTGGAGAGCTAGCGCAGAGTGAGTGTCGGCAGTGTCAGAGAGGTAACACAGGGCAGGCGTGTTGCTAGAAGCAACTGTTGCTAGAGCAACACTCGATCTACTCCCTGCATTACCTCTCCGACACTGCCGACACTCTCGCTCTGCGCTACCTCTCCACTTGCTTCAGACGGCAGCTTTTTTACAGGATTGTAAATTAAAATAACCTGAAGTGCGCAGTTTGTTTGGTTTTCTGGTACAGAGTGTGACTTAGTTTCACTGTTTGGCTGCATATTATTTATCACTTTTAACCACGCTCGGTCACGCTACATGTCACTGATAAAAGTGAAAGTGCTGTCTACCACTCGCTTCAGCTGGCTTCTTCTTTTAGAGAATTCTCAATAAAAATAACGTAAAATGCAGTTACTTTGCTTTTTAACACTGAGGGACTTGCTTTCAGTGTCTGCCTGCATATTAGGTACCATTATTTGACCATGCTCGGTCATGCTACATTTCACTGATAAAAGTGAAACTGTTCCCCACTCTTTCCCCTCCCTATAAAGACGATGACTTTATTCTAAGATTAGTAAAGGAAAGTAAATAGAAATATAAACCACTTTTTTTTAATTCTTCAAAACACTCAGTCTTACTTTAAACTTTTGACAACAACTCATTTATTCATGCCAGACAGGGACAACTTTTTTGCTTTCCCACAAAAATATTTATTTCCATTTTATAAGATAGATAATCCAATATGGGGTGTACAGTCGCGCTTTGATATATGCATGCCTTGGGTGGTTGAACGCACTCAGCCTGCAGCCTCATGCATCACAACACACACCAAGGCGTGTGTATATCAGAGGGTGACCGCTCACCCTAGAGTGAATTATCTATACATACTATACATATATATATATGTAATAGATATACCACTCTGGCGTGTCGTCGCTTGATATACGCACGCTTTGGTGCGCTGAACGCCATACGTGTGTGTATATCAGAGCTCGACTGCACACCTCAGAGTGGTATATCTATCTTATAAAATGTCAAAATTGTTTTGGAGGTGGGTAAAAGTGCAGGTGTGCTGTCGCGCTCGATATACCGCACGGTCATGTGATGCTCAGGATCCAATGAGCAACAACAATGTCCCGATCCATTTTATAAATATATATATATATATATATATATATATATATATATATGTGTATATATATATATATATATTGATCACACATTTTCAACATAGCCTTCTTATGAGCCCAGTGCATGAACCTGGTAGATGAACATTTTCAAATCCTGACCAACAGGTTATTTTGTACAGTAATCACAAAATCACATTGCAGCCAGGATTTGAAAAATGTCACTACCCTTGTTTATGAGGTGGGGTCCCAATTAGGCCATGTTGAACATTTCATGTAAAAATATTAAAAATGACAAAGTTATGAAGAAAAGTTCAAACCCAATTGAAATACAATAAACCAGACTTACTTTATTTTCTTATATTGCAGTTGTCGGTTCCAGCAGCAAGGTGTGTCTTTGATCTAAGAGTGGCTTTATGTTGTGGGACATGTTCAGGTGAAGGAGGGTGTGTGAGGTGGTGATTGCTGAGTGAGGGAGTCAGGATGAGGTGAGTGAGAGACTAGGGATTCTCTGAATGGTGAAGGATATTTTTTTTTGTAGGTTAAGCTAAAAAAATAGATCAACAAGGGATGGTTTCCTTTATTTCAGGGGGACCCAAGCTGACACTGGGGACTCGGCACTCCACTGTTGGGGTGTTATTCAGCAGCACTGGAATGGGCATCCCGGTGTCACTAACCATGTTTTGGGGAAGGTGACCATGGGATCTGGAGGGGAGGGGAGGGGGCAAGAGGGGTAGCACTGGGAGTGGGCTCCCTGATCCACTTATTATTTATATATTGTGTACTGTATGATGGATGGATAGATAATTTGTAGCCTGGGTACATGCTAACAACTGGACTGACATAAATGCATATTGTTTTCAGTTACTGAAAGTTCCAATAATTTCTTCATAGACTTAATTTAGAGAAAGTTGCCACTTCTCAGTAACATGCACTATACTATGAGTATTAGTAAATATTATTCATTTACGCAATACCCAAATCTTAAAGTGTATGAGAGATAGAGATAGAGAGAGAGAGATCAGTGATCTCACTCAAGCTAGAAGCAGCTCTCTCACTACAGTTACAACAAACTCTAGCAAGAGCCAATATGGCTGCATAATGGTATTGTGGGAGAATGAAAAATGTGTAAACTTGCAATGTTTTGCACCAATCATTGAGCCAACTAACTACACTTTCTAATTGTTGTGATAACACACATACTGACTAATACATACAGTAGTAGTAGTAGAAATGTAATGTTTGAAAAAGAAGTCATTTGCAATTGTTACAAAAGTAAAAACAGTTCTTACAATACATTAAAATCACATAATATCACATACTACACTCTCCACTAAATAAAGTGCAGAACATAGTACAGATTGCAGAGAATTAGACAAGTCATCATGTACTTTAAGCTACAAGTAGGAGAAATTCAGTTTTTGAGACAGAAGTTTTATTAAATACACAAAACGCAAAACACATTCCTCAGGATAAAGTCCTACCAAGAGTCTAAAACCAGTGTATTTTTTCATTAATACATCTATATAATAATATCAATCATTTTTATTGTCTGTTTTCTTATTTTGCTGATTTGATAAACATATTTAGCCATATTGCCTATAGTATAATGAACCTCAGTGCTAAGTAAAATCATAATCATAAGGTTTTTATCCAGATTATTCCAATCATTTATCATTGGACTAAGCCAATGCAGTCTAGCAGTCTTATACCAATTGCAATACCATAAGACATGTAACAAATCTTCCTTTTCACCTACACCACAGTGACACTTTTGAGCAGTCGGGCACTTTCTTAACTCTAGCCTCTAGTGCACTGCTCTCAAGATATTCAAACTTGTACCTTACACAAGTTTTTCTCAGATCTGGATATGTAAGGCTATCCAAATAGTATTTAAAACCATGTGGCCCTTGGTTTTTAGCTAACCATAGGGAATATCTTAAATGATTAATATTTTCCATATCTTTTTACCCATTGCATTTGGATTTTCTTCTTAATATATTTTTCATACTTCTAACTCAATGTAATATTATTATTGACATATTTCTGCACTTTACAGAGATTATTTATTAATTTATTTTCTCTCCCGAGCTGCCTGCCACCTGGTATCATCTGCCCGGTCACGGGCCACGAGCTTCCACTCCTCAAATTTGGCCACGAGCCCTCCAAAGCCCCATGGCTTACCCCCCACGGCGGGGCTGCAGCACTCCCCCTTGCATGCCACAGCCATTGGGATAGGTCGGAGGGCTGGTCTGAGGAGCTAATTTGAAGCCATGGCAGGCTTCACTGAGGGTGGCAGGCAGCTTCCATCTTTTTCTGGCTTTTCTGGGAAGGCGGGGTCATGCAATGATGCCTCCGTCTGCCCCGCCTCTTATGCGTGCGAGTGCCGGGAGCTAGGTGATCTCCTAGCCTCCGCTAGGGGTCACTGATGCTCCTGCCACTACCCCACCCTCCCCCCGGAGATGGAGAGCAGTCCATAGGATGCTCCATCCATCTTCCCCTGGCTGGCCCTCCAGCGACCCAGGTCCGTTCCCAAACCCGGGTCACCGGCGTCGCATCCGGAAATCCAACCGCTGCGTTGACGGGCCAGAGAGATTATTTTTTTAAAGCAGCATTAATCTTACTGTACCAACTGTTAATATTACATTTATTGATGCACCAATTCCCCCCCCCCAAAAGACATTTACTTGGAAGTCTACTCTGTGTCATCCTTGTAACTTTCAACCAATAATTACATTTCTTTATATCAAGCATGGCCTGGATATCAACAAGTTCTAATTCAGCATGGATATAAGAGACAGGGCAAGAATGCCATACTCCTAATGTGGATCTCAAAACCTGTTATGCTGCACTAGTCAGGTTCTCTGGTTTATTACATTCCCATATTTCTGCCCCATAAAGAAACTGTGAAAAAAATGTCATTTGGATCTAGAACCGGTTGTTGAACAAAAAGTTTGACAAATAACCAGACAGCGAAACTGTCATATCGGCCACATTTGTGGTCTGCAGATGATTTCCAAGTTGGAAACATGTTTTCTTTGGGGGGCTTCACCCCGAACGCCCACACAGGGGGCTGTGCTCCTTGCACCCAGCCACTTTTTATAATCAACTCCAAGTAAAAGCTCATTGGGGGGGTGCAAATCCCCTGAATACAGTCCCTGGGATCCAGCTCTGTCTGTACAGTGACCTGGCACTGTAGTCACTGTACTGACAGTTGCTGTAAATGTGTCACTGTCTGCAGTGGATACCATGTCATTTTAACATTAGTAATGCTCTTACAGTGTTGCCACAATACAATCTATTAAATCTGTTAAGGTCTTTTGCCATCCTAGTAACCTTATCCACAACATGTTTTATATGTAATGTCCATGCTGTATTAGATCTCAACACAATACCAAAATAGGTGTAATTTTCTGAATTAATTCATTTGTGCAGCCCCACATACCATGACCCTGCAGTTTTCTTCTTTCCCAGTATCATAGTCTGGGTTTATTGTACATTTATTTTCAGTTTTAATACTAATAATTCCTGATTTAACAAATGTGACTGTTTGTGTAGGTCAATTTTTGTTAATGACATCAAAATTATGTCATCTGTATAGTCTAATGCTGGGAAAAAAACTATTTAATGTTTTGGGGGCATCAGCATTTACTTTTTAAATTTTCCTCAGGAACCCATTGATGTATAGGCTGATGAGAGCTGGTGCCAGGACACATTCTTGGCATACTCCCCTGTTAATATAGAACTTTTTAGACACCTCATATCCCATACCCTGTCTAATATTGGCCCAAGTGTTACTATAAAAATGTCAAATAATTCCCACTAATGCTGGATCAATACCACTATCAAGTATTATAGCCCACAGTGTTGACCTCTCTATTATGTCAAAGGCAGAATAGAAATCTACAAAGGCCACACATACTTTTTGTTTACTTAATATCACACATTTCTCTATCAGATGGCACAATATACAGTAAAATCATTTTCTGTTGTTAAATAACCATTTCTGAAACCTGCTTGCAATTCATAGATACCACTGGTTAATTGTATTTGGATTTTCAGCTTCTCAAGGATAGTTTTCAAAAAATCTTTAGAATTACATTTATTTATTTAGTTATTGAAATCTTTCACCAGGAAGGCACACTGAACAACAAGTTGCTCAACTCATGGTGTGACCTGGAGGAAGGGAGTACTAGAGAATACATATAGCAAAACATATACATGACATGCAGTCCCAATACTGTGTATAAACAATGCTCAAAATACAAGATACAACAGTGGAAGGAATCACAGGAAGCATTATACAATAGTAGGGAGCAGTTTACAATTAATAGTACATATAAAGTGCAAGTCCTAGTGCACAAGTGCAGGTGTCTTATATATGATATAGACCTAGGTAAGGAAGGAGTATTAAAGGGACATCAGAATTAAGAGAGAGAATAATAGGTGCAATTAGAGGAGATGAAATTATAAAGGGCAGAGGAGAGGGAGTGTGAGGATGAGGAGCATCGGATTTGTTGCGGAAGGGGATTCCATATTTTTGGGAAATGATGAGAGAAAGCAGACTGGCCAGCAAGAGTAGAATGGTGAGGATTGCAAAAGTACAAGAGTCAGTAGATCTAAGGAGTGGATGGGTAGGGAGGTATGCAGAAGGTGGAGAATAAATACAAAGGAAGAAAGACAAGCTAATATTTAGAGATGAGTTTGGCACAGTGGGACAAGCACCTCTTGGCAAGAGAAGGGAATGACAGGGCATGGTAGAGAACACAGTGGTGAGTATATACAGGGGAGTCTAGGGCAAAGTAGCAGAAAGAATTAAAAAGGGGATTCAATCTGGAATGGGAGCAGCATAGTAGACTACAACACAATAGTCAAAAATAGGAAGAATCATGTTTTGGACAATATCATGCATGGCCAAAAGAGGAATGCTGTTACAGTTCCTGTACAGGGGGCCAAGCTTTGGGAACAGTGTTTTCATGATGGCATCGATGTGGCCCGAGAAGTTGAGGTGTTGGTCCAGTCATACCCCAAGGTATCTAAAAGAAGAGGTGTCCTCTTACATGGTCCCATGCAGGGTGTAGAAGGTGAGCAGAACAGGGAGCCTAGCAAGTTTCTGCCTAGTGACAAAGGTCATGCAGACTGTTTTCTTGGCATTCAGAAAGAGTTGATGGGAGGCAAGCCAGTGCTGGATCTTGTTAAAGTCAAGCTGAAGTTTGGTTTCCACATCAGAAAGAGAGTGGCCGGAGGGGTAAAAGACAGTGTCATCAGCATACATGTGTGTAGATGAAAAGGTGCAGGCTGACGGTAAGTTGTTTCGGAAGACTGAGAAAAGAAGTGGGCCTAACACTGAGCCCTGGGGGACTCCAGGGTGGATTTGGTGAGGAGTGAAGCTGGACTCAGCAATTTTCACATTGTGTCCTCCCTGAGAAATAGACTTTAAACCAGCGAGTAGCTGATTGTGAGAGTCCAGCTGAGGAGAGAAATTGAAGAATCATATTGTGAGGAACTGTATTGAAAGCCTTGGCAAGGTCGACAAAGATGGCAGAGGTAATCAGGCCATTATCCATTCCAGTGTAGACTGAATCAGTAAGTCTGAGTAGGGAGGTAGTGGTAGAGTGATTTTTCCTAAATCCAGATTGGAATGGGGTGAAGAAATTAGAGTCATAGAGAAAGTAGGATATTTGGGAGAGGACAATATGTTAATGGCATTTAGCAAGGGTAGTGAGCAAGAAAATAGGGCAATAGTTCCCGGGGAGGTGGAGTAGCCACTGTTAGGGAGGGGGAGGATGATGGCATGCTTCCTGGGCATGAAGATCACATCTGTGGTGAAGGAAAGGTTCAGAATTTATGACACAGGGTTGGCAATTGCAGAGGCTGAGAGATGGAGAAGCTTGGAATTAAGTTCATCTGGGGAGTTGCTTTTAGAGGGGTTAACTAATTGCCTCCACAGACTCACTCTGAGATTACACCACTTGCCTCCTGAATCTCTTGTATACTTTTAACAGTGAATTCTGAGCCTTTCTAAGCAAAATCAAGCCATAGTCAGCATGTCACAAACAAATGCTAATAGCTCAATAACTGTACATGCTAGACACAAAGTATGAGTGGCAGAGTTATTCAGCACAAAATTGCCTTTCTAATGGTGGCATGCATGTAATAATAAGTAATTTTGTTTTTTTTTTCTATGCTGATCGAAAGAGCAAACTAAATATTTTTTTCACTAAAAAAGGGCAACATAAGCCATTTTTTGTTGGAAAATATGTAAAATATTAACACTAAATTAAGCATACAGACATTAGATGGTGTTTTAATATTATGTTTGTTAAAAAAAGATATCTTTTTGCTATAAAATGTAATTTTTCCCCATTTTAGTCAAGGTGCTTTGGTGAGATTTGAGGGATAAATCTCAACCACACACACCATATCATAAACAAATGTGTATAACTCCAAAAGTATACATGATGCACATAAAGTATCAGCATGAAAGTTGTTGAGCACAAAAATGCCTTTCAAATGGTGCTATGCAACCAGTTGTAATCAATACAGTTTATTTTATACCTGCTGAAGTGCTAAAAAAGTGAATTTTATTCAAGTTGCTTAGGTGAATCCTAATGGAAAACATGTCAGCCATACACACCATACCATAAACAAATGTGAATAACTCCTAAAGTATACATGATATACACAAAATATCAGTGGCAAAGTTGTTCAGCACAAAAATACCTTCCCAATGGTGGTATGCAAATAATAATATGTAATTTTTTTTTTTTTTAAGTTGGTTGAAACAGCAAAAAAATATTTTTTTCACTAAAACAGGCAACATAAGCCATACACACCATACCATAAACAAATGCAAATAACTCCTAAAGTATACATGATATGCACAAAATATCAGTGGCAAAGTTGTTCAGCACAAAAATACCTTCCCAATGGTGGTATGCAAATAATAATATGTAATTTTGTTTTTTTTAAGTTGGATTGAAACAGCAAAAAATATTTTTTTCACTAAAACAGGCAACATAAGCCATACACACCATACCATAAACAAATGCAAATAACTCCTAAAGTATACATGATATGCACAAAATATCAATGACAAAGTTGTACAGCATAAAATTACCTTACCAACGGTGCTATGCAGTCAAATATATATTATATTCTGTTACACTATATATTAAATATATAAGTGACTTCTCCAGACGTTGCAAGGGCACACTGGGAGTCAGTAGCCGACTTCTGCAGACATTCTCAGGACACACCAGTGTATTTTACTGATGACTACAGATGTCTGCTAGGAGACAATGAGTTAATAGATAGCAGGGCAGCAAGGGTGTTTGCAGGTGAGAAGAAAGAGAATGAGAAAGGATGGTCGTCATGAGATTGGTGGAGGCCACAATTGTCATTTTATGGGGGGCATCATAGTTCAACTAAATGTGAGGGCAGATGTACATGTTGTGAAGTAGGGATAGAACTCATCAGTCTCAGTTGCATGATCTGCTATGAGAGAATTGTTATTTTGAGGACAGGAAGGGGGGATGGGGGGAGAAAAGGGCATGAGCTATTTTCCAGAACTTGGAGGAGAAGGCTAGGTTATGGTGAAAAGCTGAACTGAAGTACTCAGCCTTAGCTAGCCTAGTTGCTTTTGTGCACGTGTTATGGAGTTTACGGTATGCAATAAGATCACTTGGTAATTTTGTTGCTTTGTGTTTCCTCCATGCCTGATCCCACACTCAGAGGCAGGCCAGTAGTTCTGGAGAAACCCAAGGGACAGGGTCACCTCATACTTTGGTACACTTGAGAGGGGCATAATGATTCCAGATGGCAAGGAACTTTTCTTTGAATAGACAAGGGCATCATCCTCAAGGGGTGCTGAGGCTAGCGGGGCCCAGTTAGCATTTGCCAGGTCACAGAGGAGGGGGCTAAGTCAAGGGATTTATATGAGCATATCAGTATTGTTCTATGTGGAGGTTTAGGTGTATGAATCTTCCTGACCAGGTAGATCGGGTGATGGTCACTTATGGCGTTAGGTAGGATTCCAGATATGAAGACACAATATGGGTGTGAGGTAAGGGCACAACCAAGCAAGATGTGATTTTGAGTTTTATTGTTCATTACATCTAATAAGCTTATTGGCCTATACGTGTTTGGATCATCCAGTCTTCCTTTTTTGTGTATGGGCAGTATTAGTGCTCCCTTCCATGTTTCTGGAAAGCAACTTTCCTGTATACTGCACTTTTGTCATAAGCAAGTTCCAGAATATCCACTTTCATGATTTTTATCAAAAAAAGATCCCAAAGGTGGCAGAGCCTGCCTGAGTAATGGCAGTAGTGTAATTTCCTAAGCAACCAGCCATGGAGAGCATCCTGACAACCTCCTAACTGTTCGGATCACAGGCGATGATTTAACTTTGAAATAAAATATAGACAAATTCTTCCGCTTCAGGTGAATACCAAATTTGGCGATATCAGTCAAATGCAGAAGCTAATTTCAGGCCCGTGAAGTTAGTGCAGTACCATGAGATACTGATCCAGCAAGATGGGCTGACTGGATTTCTACTACCCCACGAGGAGCTCCAGGGAACACAGCAGGGCCAGCCTATACATTATGGCCACTGCTCCCAAATACGGGTCCCACCAGCAATGCCAGGCAAGTCAATCAACTTCTGATCTGGGGGCTATAATGTCCAAACTGGACAATATATTACTGAATGCCAATGATTTGGAAAGAGTAGCCAATAAACCAACATGGACTTAATTGCGCTAGCCTCTCGGGTGGCCCAAACTGAGCAGTCAACCCAGAGCCTTGAGGCAAGACTATATAGCCACCAGGGAACCATTCTAGACCACTATAACAAAATCCAGTATTTACTGAACAAGGTGTATGACATGGAAAATCGTGCCAAGAGAAAAAATATTAGAATTGTGGGGTCCCTGAAGGAGCAGAGGGCAGGGACATGTACACTTTCCTTCATATCCTGATGCTAGAGCTGCTTAATGTCAATAACTGCACAGCCCCAGAGATTGAGAGGGCTCATCGATCTCTAGCCCCGCGCTCACAACCTGGGGAGAAACCCAGGCCCATCCTCTGCAAATTCTTCTGGTACCCTGAAAAACAATACTTTCTTCAGAGGTACAAGAACAAGAATCATTCCAATGGCATGGCTACTGCATCCAGATGTACCAGGACTTTTCACAGGACCTTTCGAGCAGGAGAAGGACTTATGCTGGGGTTAAGCAGCAATTTTATAAAATGTATATCCAGACCTTGATGAGATAACTGGCTAGTTTATGATTAAGTTCAATGGGAAGTACATTGCCATTAGCTGTCTGCAGAAGCTGAAAAATGTATTCAAGAACACTGTTGCAGATCGGCAGCATCTTCACCAAACAGCTGTTTCCCATGAGGCAGTTCACCAACAAAGATGGAAGTGAGCCACGAGGTGTATGCACTTGACATACGTCAGAAAGTCAGAGGGGTAGAAGAAGACACACCCTGGCAATCTGCCACAAGGTGATGTCCCAAAAAAAAAGCCCAGAGGGGACACCCCCGGGAAACCCCAACCCAGAAGAAAATGCTCCCACAGCCATCACTGAAGATTTCTTTTTCCTGATGCTAGCATCTGCTCACCTGTGGTGGCCCCCATTAAGACAAGCAACCGCTACAAACCCCTGAGAGAGCAAACACTGGCCCACTTGGACTTGAGGATCGGGTATCCAAATTCATCCACGCAAACAGGGACTATACCCACTGCCTCAGGGGACTGGTCCCAACTACCTGATGACTGGGAAGAGTGTGTACAACACAAAGAGTCTGAGGATGAAAATTCCTTAGACAAACTGGAGGCTTTGCTTAATGCCTCTGCAGATACTGACTCAATGGACTAACTCTTAAATTGAATGAGATTTTTGTATAGTACCTTACTGCTGAAGAGCAGCCGGGTATCAGTTAACTTCCTCTCTCATTTTACTGCTGTGAGATTTGGAGGGAGGAGGATCGCATTGTTAGCACTAAAGTTACTAGCTCACCAGTTCATTTTGCTTAAAGGTGGTCTACCTTTTCACTTAATTTCAGATTGTCTGACCACCCTAGCCCACCTCTAGTGGGTAAAAAAGGGTAGCACCTGTGAATAACGTGTTACTTTCCTGAAACCACATTTGGCTGCTGCCTAGGTTTCATAAAGGGCAGCTGCTCGTATGGATAATGCCTCTAAAATGTGCCAGAATGATGTTATCCAGCTGCATTCTCACAGAAGGCATTTTGTCAGCCTCTTGAACATAGAACTGCTGCACAGAGTGGGGTGAGGAAGTAACTAAGACAGGTTTCCTATGATCAATCAGGTAAAATGTATTGAAACATCGCATTGGCCCTCCTCCCTCAGAGACTTATCTAAGGATCCTTACCCAAGCTTATCTATGATGAGCACCCCCGGCTTTGGTCCATGGACACCCAACAGGATCCTGGCAGTAGCAAGGCTGAACATGATTCCCAACCCCCCCAGGATCTTGAGCTATCTTCCACCTGTTGGACCTAGAAGGGACTTTTGGCCATTGGATGAATACATAGTCCTGACAAAGAAGGGCTTTGCCCTCTCTCCATAGAAGATGCTCCTCCACAACTAACTGCTGGTATGTTGAATCTGCAGGATAACAACCTCCCCCCAGAGGGTGGCTCTGGGAACATACGGCTCCATAAAGCTGATAGGGAGCCCAATTCCACAATTGGAGTCTTATCTCTACTTCAGGTGAAATGTTGCCTTGTTGTAATTTGTTGTATTTTGTTGTTGATCAATACAGTACAGTTTTCAGTTGTCTCAAATATTGCATGTATGGGCAACAATCAGATAAGTTTTTAAGAGTCTGTGATTGGCTCCAAAAAAAAAAGAATGAGGGGAAAGGAACACAGAAGTTGGTTTCAGTACACACTGCACCGATATGATGCAGAAACAAAAGGTACCACAGACACCCACCTTATAAGAGGGTACACCCCACTATCTGAACCTACTAGAACAGTTAGACATAAAGGGCTTATACCTTTGACCGGGATGGGCAGTTAATGACCAAACACAAAGGTATGACTTTTCTGACTGGGGAATATGGTTAGCATCTCAGACATAAATCTAATCTCTTGGAATATCCAAGGATTGAAATCCCCAATCAAACAGAAAACAATATTGACCCACTTAAAGAGCCTACAGTGCTACATAGCCTTCCTTCAAGAGACCAAGGTAAGTAATCAAGAGGCCAGGAAGCTGGCAAGGGAATGGGGGGGCAGGGCATACCTTAGCAATTCAGGTAAGCCTAACAAAGGGATTTCCATTCTGCTCCATAAGAAACTGCAGTGGAAAGAGATTCACCATGAAGCTGATGTGAAGGGTCGTTGGATTTTAGTCAAACTGGGCTCTCCAATAGGTCCCATATTACTGGTAAATACCTATGCACCAAATGAGGATGCTCCTGCCTTCTTCAATGCCCTCTCCAAAAACTACTTGATCAATCCCTGGATAATCCCAGGATATTGGTTGGGGGGGTCTCAACTTTGCAATGGACTTTTTGATGGACAGGTCCAATGCCAGACCAGAACATCACACCAACTAGCATAGAGCCCTTTTATATATGCTCACCCTGTGCCAGCTGGCAGATGTGTGGAGACTGCACATCCATCTGTGAAAGACTTCATTTACATCTCAGCAGCTTGAGCAATGGCCAGTAGATTAGATTACTGACTGACCTCAGGGGGAGTTATATCAAAGGTGACTAATACTTACATTGCTCCATTATATTTACCAGAGCATGCTCTGCTGGTGCTCACACTGATAGTTGACTCAACAAGGCCGCAAAATTCAACTTCATGGAGGATAGACAACCTG
Source organism: Neoceratodus forsteri (assembly GCA_016271365.2). Classification (NCBI taxonomy): domain Eukaryota; kingdom Metazoa; phylum Chordata; order Ceratodontiformes; family Ceratodontidae; genus Neoceratodus; species Neoceratodus forsteri. The sequence continues at coordinate 776,719,293 of CM028138.1, forward strand.
CTAGTATAGGACACTGATTTTCAAAACCTGGTTAAGATAGAAACAACCAAATATTTCCATAATAACCCCCCTGACTCAGCCTCTGCTGCCATGATTTAGGAGGCTTATAAGGTCAAACTGAGAGGGCTAATTATTAGCTTTGCAGAACCCAGATGGAAATAAAGGTACAAAGAAAAGGTCCAGTTGGAAGCCCAACTTAAAACTGAGGAGGCAGCATTTAAAGCTCTGCCCCTCAGGCTTAAAGACCCCAATCTTATCTCAGACTTCACAAGACACAGAATACAACTTAACCTAGCAATGAGGCAGGCCGAGTTATAAATAAGGAGAACCCAACACAAATACTGGGCCCATGGAGAAAAAGCTGGGAAGTTGCTAGTCAGCCAGTGTCAGTGGCTCAGTAGGTAGCACACTTGCCTCTGAGGCTGGGAGATCAGAGGGCTGTGGGTTCAGTTTCCACATCTGGCACTTGGGTTAATATCCCAGTACTGACACTGTAGTGCAGCATGAGAGGGGTGCTGCACTTCTGAGGTGCCGTCTTTCGGATAAGATGTTAAACCAAGTCCAATCTGCCTGGATTGGTGGTAGTTCAGGTGGATGTTAAAGATCCCATGGCACTTATCGAAAAGAGTAGGGGAATTTCCCCAGTGTCCTGGCCAAATGTCCCTCATTCACTAAAAAATACGACCAACAGCTTAATCTGGTTCAAGGTCAGTTGGCATTCATCTGTATCCCCTTCCCCCAGGTCGTGCCTGAAAATAGGCAGAATTTGTCTAGTGCACTTACCTGGTCAACAAAAACTAAATAAATAAATAAATAAAAAAGAGACAGGCTAACAGGCATATCCAGGGACTAAAGAACCCACAGGGCAAAATAGTTTATGATCAATGGGAAATCAAAGAGATCATGTCAGAATTTTACCAAACCCTGTATTCTTCCCAAACAAACTGAGCTAAATCCAAATTCACAGCTTTTACAGACTGGTTATATCTCCCAGCTCTGTCAGAAAACCAAACACTTACACTGGGTATGCCAGCCACCACCTCAGAAATCAGCAAAGCTATTCTAAGCATGGCTTCTGCACAAGGCCTCATGCAGTGACGGTACCCCGCAGACTTCTATAGATTGGTGCACCTTGAGGTGCCTCCCTCATGCTAACAATGTTACAGGAAGCCCACTTGGAGGGGGAGCTACCCACTACACTGAGGGAAGCCATGATTACTATCCTACCCAAAGATAGGAAGGAACATACAAACCCTGAAAACTACAGGTCCATCTCTCTAATAAATGTTGATGTCAAAATCCTGGCTAAGGTTCTGGCTACCAGACTGGAGAAACATTTACCTGATATTGTTCACCCCTCCCAAGTGGACTTTGTGAAAGGAAGACACAGCCTCATCATCCTGATGCAAAAGGTGGCAGGTCTCCCCTCTTCCACGGCACTGGTAACCCTAGACTTTGAAAAAGCTTTTGATTCCATAGAATGGGAGTACCTACACACAGTACTAGATCTGTATAATGTAGGGCCCTGCTTCTCTTCCTGGATCTGAACCCTATAAAGGAAATCAAGTTGTAAAGTTATAATCAATGCTACCTTATCCCCAAACTTTGAACTATATAAAGGCACAAGGCAGGGTTGTCCCCTACCCACCTTGGTTTTTGTGCTAGTCATGGAACCCCTGTCTGCGGCTATCCGCACCAATCCAGGGATTCACGGAATACAGATGGGAGATAAGCCCTCCATGCCAAACTGTAAAGCGGATGATTGTTTGATAGTGACAAGAAATATTGAAAGCAGAATACAACCTATCCTGAACATGCTATGGGCATTTGGAGATATATCTGGTCTGAAAATGAACATAGCCAAATCAGAGGCACTCCCATTGAATACCCTTTCTACTCCCAAAATGATAGCATCTAAAGGTCTCAACTGGTCCCCCTCAGAAATCAAATATCTGTGGGTAAAGCTTTCTCTTGACCTACCCAGCCTGGGAGACAGGAATTATGCCCCAGTCTAGGCCCATCTGTCCAAGGAAGTACTAAGGATTGCCCTTGGCAGGTAAGATAGCCACAATAAGAATGATGATGGCCCCCAGGATATATTATCTGGTTTCTCATTTACCTCTCATCCTTCCCAAGCTATGGGCACAGAAATTCTACTCACTAATGAGCAGATTCCTCTGGGGCCATAATAAATCAAGATTTAGCGAGGCTAAACTTTGGGCCTCTAGAAAAGAGGGAGTGGAAACCTACCTGAGTTTTCTTAATACTCCTATGCCTTCCTTACTGCCAATATATGCAGGGGCCTGGGCATAAAGGCCCATCCAACCCCGATATAGTTAGCAATTGAAACAGCGGCCTTGGGGAGTATCTCTCCGTTTAGCTATCTGGAAGTCTAACTACCAAAGGAAGCCCAAAGATGGCTGACCATAAAGGTGAGCCACCAGGCCTGGATCCAAATGGAAATGGTAGCACACAAATGCTTGGATCTGGGCCTACTGACCCCCTCCTTTGGAATAACCTCCACCTCTATGTACAGCACCATCCGATTAGGTGGAACAGATGGATTAAGGCCCAGATTTACACTTTCCAGGACCTGGTGAAGGAAAAGAACAGCACCTTTGTCTCCTTTCAATACCTGAAAGACAATTATTACTTGCCCCAGAAGTGTTTTTGGCAATGTCATCAAATTAGTACTGTAGTTGGAGGAGAAAAAGGTGTCTCTGCCCAACTTGTGTCAGGAGCCCCAGATCCCCCCCAGCTAAACTACCCCTCCTGACCTAGTCCCAGAAAAATAAATGTTTGGCCAGGAATATACAAGGCTGGATGAAAGACTGCATCCCAGATCCCTCGATTCCTGTGAAGGCTAGGTGGGCAATAATTCTGAACGTTGAGATTTCAGGTCAAGACTGGAACAGACACTGGAAAATTACACATACAGCTTGTGTGGACCAGTGTAGCCTGCTGATTAGAAACAAGGTTTTACATTTGTGGTATCACACACCCTTCCAACTGAAAAGAATGGGTCTGTTAACACAAGATGTATGCTGGAGATGCAACACTCCCAATGCAGAACTGCTCCATATGCTGGTGGAAATCTGGTATTGATGCTGACAGGCTTAGATTGAAGGTCCATTATAGAGACTACCACTTGATGATCTCCAATAGGAAAGCAGAATTCCTGTCCAGGGAGATCACCTCTGCAAGGAACTGACCAGCTCAGCTCTTTTGAACTGTGGACAGACTGTGCAATCCAGCCTGTATGCAGGTTCGCAAAGCATTATCACAAGATAAGTGTGATGAGTTTGTCCGCTTCTTTGCAGATAAGGTTGCCACAGGACATCTGTGAAAACAGGCATTTTTTGTTCATAGATTTTTCAGTATAAAATAAATGAAATGAAAAAACAAATGAAGGTTGCTGACAATAGATCGGGAGATCTACCCAGCTGTCTCTAATGGAGGAAGGGTGATCGGTTGGAGGTTGCAGAACCACGGTTTGGTTGGGCGGTCTTTAGCCAACTAGTGAGCATGGATGTCATAAGAGTCATCCAGAATACGTGACCGACCTGCTGTAATTTGGATCCGGGCCCAATTAGCCTCCTGATGGGGTGTGTTGAGGTCATCGGCCAGGTCCTGGCCGAGATAGTCCAGATTTCACTGAAGGTAGGTGAGTTTCCTGACTCCCTTAAGGAGGCGGTGGTGATACCCCTCCTTATGAAATCTTCACTGGACCCGGACTGTCTCACCAGCTACAGACCTGTCTTGAACCTGCCTTTTGTGGGTAAGGTTATTGAGAAGGCAGTTGCGCTGAAGCTGGATGACCACCTTATCATCCATGACATCTATGATCCTCTCCAGTCAAGATTTAGGAAGAGGCATAGCACTGAGACCTCCTTGGGTCCAGTACTCCATGATCTTCTGATAGTGAGAGACTGGAGGACTTGTTGCATCTTAGTCCTCCTTGACCTCTCTGCAGTATTTGACACTGTGGCTCATGACATATTGCTGGAGCATCTGCGGGTCATCTGTGAATTGTCAGGGACAGTCCTCGGATAGTTCCACTCATTCATTACTGGTAGATCCTAGAGAGTTGCATCTGGAATTTATTCCTCTGAGGCATTCTCTCTACCATTTCAGGTACCCCAAGGCTCTGTGCTTTAGCCTATGTTATTCACAGTGTACATGCTGCCATTAGGAGACATTGTAAGATGGTATGGCTTTAGTTTTCACTGCTATGCAGATGATACTCAGCTATATATGTCCTTTGTACCCAACCAGGATGATGCAATTTCAGTGTTTAATAACTGCCTCACTGAGATCCAGGACTGGATGAGTACCAACTGGATGAAGCTGAATCCTGACAAAACTGAGGTTCTGGTGGTGGACCCAGGTCACTGGGTAGAGGAGTCCTTGGTAGAGCAGGCCACTGGGCTTTTGCTTGGTGGTCACCACCTGATGGCCTCTGAACAGGTGTGGAGTCTGGGCGTTAATTCTGATGAGGGGTTGACCCTGAAATCTCAGGTGTCATCTGTCATCAAGACCTCTTTTTACCATTTGAGGAATGTCACCTGGATTAAGCAACTGGTTCTGCCTGGTGATCTTCCAGCATTGGTCCATGCCTTTGGGACCTCCCTCCTTGATTACTGCAACTCCCTATACCTAGGGCTTCCTGGGGTTGATATCCATCACTTGCAGCATGTGCAGAATGCTGCAGCCAGGTTGCTGACTGGGCTATCTTGATCCAGCCATGTTACACCTGTGCTGCACAAACTGCATTGGGTGCCAGTTCAGTGGTGGATCACCTTCAGGGTTGACTTGCTAACCTACAAAGCCTTACATGGACAGGGACCGGGTTATCTGCAAGAGCTCCTCCATACCTACTGCCCCCTCTTACCACTCCACTCTGTTGATGAGGGGTTGTTGGAGATTCCCAGGTTCATTTGAAGACCTCCAGAGCTCATGCATTTGTTTTCATGGCTCCCACCATGTGGAATTCTCTACCTCATCTGATAAGGGGGTGCCTGACTGTGGAGAGCTTTAAATCTGCTCTCAAAATATTTTTATTCTCTCTTTATTTATTTAAATATTGGTAACGGTAGAGGCATACTGAGCTAAGACTCATTTCCAGGTGCAAACCTGGAGAAAGGGGAAGGGGAGAAGCACAATTAAAATCAAAAGACAGCCAGTCTAGTGATGTGGTTGCAAAGATGACACAATAAAGAGTATATGTTGCTTGCATTACAGACAAAATGCTAAAACCTTGTACAAGACTGATTGCAGTACAGACAAAATGTTAAAACACTGTGTATGGAGGACAACTTAATTAGCTTACAAATAGTCTGTGCAGATTGGGCAAACTCAAAAAGTGCATAGTTCCAGAGTGAAAAGAGGTGGAGCTGGTGCTGAAAGGAAGAGTCAAAATAGGTTGATAAACTAAATGACGTTGCTGGATCTGTGAAATTAGGGAGGAGGGAGAGGAATGGTGTGGTCAAAAGCTGGGTAAGGGTAGACAAGGGTTCAGGAAGAGGGCTGGCAGGAGCAGGAGGAGGGAGGAGTTTTGGCTGGCTTCTAATGGAGAGAAAGGAGGGGGAGAGACAGATGAAGGAGGGTAACTGGTTCTAGACAAAGGGGAGGTGGTATGAGAAAGCAGATTTTCCCAGCTGAGGAGTGTGGGTGAGGAAGGGAGAAGATGCGCAGGTTCCTTGAGTGCAGGGATTAGGAGGAGGAGGAGGAGAATGGGATAGGATGGGGAAGAGGAGATGGGATAAGTATGAGGGGAGTGACCAAAACCAGTTTTTAGAGACTAAAATCTAAAATCTTGGACTTCAGACGTGCAGATTTTGATAAAATTAGGTAAAAACTCAGACTTAACCTGGATAAATTAACACGGACAGAGGGAGTAGATCAGTATTGGGCATCTCTAAAGGAAGCAATCATAAGAGCATCAAAACAATGTATGAGTTGTGTGAGTAAAACCAAGAAGAGAAGAAAACCCCTATGGTTGTCCAAGAAAGTGGCCACCAAGGTTAGGGAGAAACGGATGGCCTCCAAAAGATACAAGCAAACAGGATGTGAAAAAGACAAAGATACATACAAGGAGAAACTGAAGGAAGCAGGAAAGCAAATCAGGATGGCTAAGGCACAAACAAGAAAGGATCACCTGAGAGGTCAAAAAGGGAGACAAGGCCTTCTTTAGATACTGTATATCAAGGAGAAAAGGAAAACCAGTGGAGGTATAGTAAGACTTAAAGGGGAAGATGGGGAATGCACAGAGGATGACAAGCACAAAGCAGAAATCCTTAACAGATACTTTTGCTCAATATTTAATAAGGAAGAAGAAGGCTTTGGTCCCACCTTGACAGAAAAAAGTGCAAACAGCAGCAATATGAATTTGGCAACTTTAATAAGGGATAGTGTCCTGAAGGAGCTAAAAAAACTTAGGGTTGACAAGGCCATGGGTCCTGATGAAATACACCCCAGGATACTGAAGTAACTTAGGGAAGACCTGGCGGCACTGCTGACTGAGCTGTTTAACCTCTCACTTGAGGTCAGGGAAGTTCCTGTGGACTGGAGGAAGGTCATGGTTGTCCCGCTTCATAAAAATGGCAGTAGGGAAAGTGCTGGCAATTACGTCCCAGTAAGCCTGACCTCAATTGTTGGCAAAGTGAAGAAAACCCTAATTAAGAAAATAATTATATCCATTCTCAAAGAAAATGATATAATTGACCCAAGACAGCATGGTTTCACCACAGGAAGATTATGCCAGACAAATCTAATAGATTTCTTCAAATGGGTAATAAAACAATAGATCAGGGCAGTGCTGTGGATGTAATATGCCTAGACTTCAGCAAAGCTTTTGACTTGGTCCCACATATAAGACTATTGTACAGACTTGGCAGTACAGGAGATGAGCATAACACGGTAAACTGGGTATGGAGCTGGCTTAATGGAAGGACTCAGGGTACTGGTGAACAGCCAACTATCGGAGGAGAGAGAGTTAACTAGTGGTGTGCCACAGGGATTGGTGCTAGGGCCTATCCTCTTCAACATTTTTATCAGTGACATATCTGTGGGCCTAGAAGGCAAGGTGTGTCTGTTCGCAGATGACACAACGATATGTAATAGGGTAGACACTCCGGGGGGAGTAGAAAGGATGAGGGTTGATCTTCAAAGACTAGAAAGGTGGACAAAAACTTGGCAATTAAATTTCAATGCCAAAAGTGCAAGGTCATGTACCTAGGGAGGAAAAAATCCTTGTGAGGAATAAACTCCTGTGTGGAGTGAAATTGGAAGCCACAAAGCAGGAAAGGCATCTGGGGGTGATTATAACAGATGATATGAAAACATCCAAGCAGTGAGAAAAAGCACCTTTAAAGGTGAACAGTATGTTAGGCTGCATTGGAAGAGGAATTACAAGTAGAAAGAGGGCAGTGATTATGCCACTGTACAGATCAATGGTAAGGCCTCATCTGGAGTACAGTGTGCAGTTCTGGAGAGCTCACCTCAGAAAGGACATAGACAGACTGGAGACAGTGCAAAGGACAGCTACAAAAATGATACTTGGACTCCACAACAAGACATATGTGGAATGTCTGCATGACCTAAACATGTACTCCCTGAAACAACGCGGAGAAAGGGGGGATATGATTGAAACTTTCAAGTATTGAAGGGAATAAATAAGGTCCAAGTTCAGGACCTATTTCAGATCAAGAATCATGCAAGAACGAGGGGACATGGGATGAAGCTGGAAGGAGGCAAGTTCAAGAGTAACACAAAAAGTTCTTCTGTAACCGTGAGGGTGGTGGATATTTGGAATGGCCTTCCACCAGAGGTTGAGGAGACTAGGTCAGTCAGATTATTCAAGAAGGCATGGGATAGGCAGAAAGGTATTATAACACTGAATAGCAGTTAAGGGAGGGGGCTAGGCTTATGGGCAAACTAGATGGACCACGCAGTCCCCTTCTGCCATCACTTTCTATGTTTCTATGTTCAATGTCACCTTTCCTGATAACTATGTTTTGGAGCTCTGTCACCTAAATTATTTTTAAATTTCTATTGTTTTTAGGTTTTGTTAAAGTGCTTTGATATTTGTTGAATTGTGCTTACAATAAATAAAGATTGGCATCATTATTATTATTATTTCCTATGGCAGTATGGATCATTGCAGTCATTATGGGCTAGGGTAACTCACTTCTGCTCCAGGATCCCTAATGTGACACTTCCCTCAAGCCTGGGTTTTTGGCTACTGGGCCTTCTCTCTGAGAGAGAGAGCACCTGAGCAACAAGCATGGGCTATGGCTTACTCAGGCCCCTGTAAAGCTAGTCAGGCTTGTATTAAAACACTGGAGGTCTCCAGATGTCCCTTTATACAAGGAGTGGTATCAGGCCATGGAATCCCGGGCTTCCCACACTAGGTTGGTTAATTTTGCTAAAAACACCTGTCGAGCTTATCAAGAAATCTGGGCCCACATATGGAGGCCTTTATCCCCCATCCCCTCCCACTGAAGGATATGGGATCAAAAGATCTAATGAAACCCCTTTGAACTGAAGTGGTGATCAGGATGGATCAATGAATTGCTTATACCTACTTGACTGTTTGTGTGTCTAATGTATTCCAAACTATACTCTGCTACTGTATGTACAAAGGTATAAATTATAATCTGTGTCTGTATTTTTCCTGTGTGTATTTGTGCCTTAAAAATGGTAAAACTGTGCCATTCAATAAAAAGATTAACTGAAAAAAAATAGATAGATAGTTAGATAGATAGATAGATAGATAGATAGATAGATAGATAGATAGATAGATAGATAGATAGATAGATAGATCGATCACAGAGAAATATTTCAGCCATTTCTTTTCAGCAATATATGCATCTGGTACCATTGTAAACTTGTTAGAGTCTTTTGTTACATAAATCCATTATATCCCTGTTCTCTATTACCATTAACATTTTGTCCCATTGTTTTCTATAAAATAACATGTTTTTTCATTTAAAACATTTTATGTTGTTTTCTCTCTTGACTTCAACTTTTAAAATAGTTTTTATCTTTTGGTTTCTTTATTTGCCTTGTCTGAGCACATAGATAAACCTTAACATTGCTATAGTTTCTATCATAATGATTTAAATGTGTGCGTACTTTAGTATCCTTATATAATTCATGTTTAATATTGTTAAACAATGAAATAAGTATTTCCCATAATGTGACTGCTGTGCCCATGTTATGAACATTTAAATTACATGCTGAAAAATAATTCTGAAACATTGACTTTACTTAATTTTCCACTATATTAGACCAGGCAGACCTTTTGTTCAAAATTATCTCAGTGATAGGGAGAGGAGATTTTTCAGGACCTATTGGTTCCTTGTAAAGGCCCTTCAGTATTAATAGAAAGTGATCACTGTTAGAGCTCAGCATAATCTGTAAGCTTCTTCACATTGTTACAGCACCAGACCAAAGTATTAGATCTAAGACTGTCATCCCAATTGCACAAATACTGTATATGCACATTCCCCAGTAAGGTCACCATGCAATCTACCATTTAGAAAGTACAAATTAACCTCTTTCAAGATATTCATCAATTTTTTACCAAAATTGTTCTTAATATTGTCTTGCGTATTTCTAGGATATACTTTAGGTGAATCATTTATATATTCAAATCTTAAAGTATCCTTAAGGCCATCAAAGCCAGCTATTCTAGAATTCAGGTCTGCCATAATTAAAATCTTATATTCTGATAAATTTATTTAATATTTTACTAGAAGCAAACTTAACTGTTGCCACATAATCCTCATGATAACGATTTGACATTGCCAGAAGTAAATAAATATTTAAAATACGTAGTTTAAATGTATTATGATCTATTTTAACACATACATTCTATCTAAAATATAATTTCAGTGGACACAAAAGCACCATATTTAATATAGGTTACCAGGTCTTCTGTCCTTCTCCCATATTTACTAATTTTTTCATCATGGTGTTAGAATATTTCATATCCATTCAACCCTATATTATTACCCTCCATGGCCCAAGTTTCCTGCAAACATATGACATATGTTTTTGTAACAAACTCCTTCCAATGTTTGTCCACTAACTTATGTTCCAATCCATCCACATTCCAAGATATTAAAACAAAAAGCGTTTCACTATTCTCCTGTAATGTTTCCTCCAGTGCATCTTCCCAGCACACTGGGTTTCCATTTTCAATATCCCCTAACTTCTCCTGTTCAGCAATGTTATAACAGACTGGATTTAGATTATCAAAATGATCTACCTCAATTATGTGTTGTTTACATTGCACAGACCTCTGTTGCTCCTCATGCAGTAGTAGTAAGTAATAAAAATGTTATTCAATTCATATACAAAATGAATGAATCGGATAGCTCAACAGAGGCAAGCTCATTTCCAGTGAGGTCCATTGTGCAAACTCACAAAATTACATAAAATTACATAATAGACAATACAAATACAAAACATATGCAAAATTAGCATTCAACACAATTACATAAAAAAAAAAATATCAATAATACCCTAATTAAAGTGTATGCTACTGCTAGTTTTCATTCAAAACTCAAGGATACCCTAAAACAATTCAAGCATATTTTATTGTCTTTCTTCCTTTATAAACCAAGATTTAATGTTGACCACTCTGTTTATACCATTTGCTAACTGAAGGGTTTGTGGTATGTAGTTCCAAGTTGTCCCCTAAAAAATGTGATCTACCCAGCTTTGATCTAAAATTTGGTTGGCAGTATTCCAGACCTAATGCTGACCTCAGGCCTTGTTTTATTGGCCGAATTACTAACTTATCAACAATATCATCTAGGACAGGACTGTTCAACCTTTTTGGAGGTGGGAGTAACATTTGTAATTTCAAAATAAGGCAAGAGCAACAACAAAAAGTGTCACATGTTGTTCCCTGTATGCGCTACATACAATGCCCATATTTACACATATTTGCACATTTTTTAAATGATCTGTAATGGAAATAATGACAGAAGTAGTCAATATTGATTTATTCATCAGATTTTAAGTATTTTTTTAATAGTTTTCTTTAAAAAAATATTTATTGCTATTCTAGTGTGAGCTCTAGCATTGCATATTATCAGCCAACTTTATGTAGTCTGGTGTGTAGTGTCGTTGAAGTTATAGGAATATATTCATTGTTTCTCTTTTGGTGGGTGACCTGAAGCCATGGTAGCTGTGAATGAGTAAGTCTAGGACACATTTTAGTCTCACTTTAAATTTCTACCTTCATTGTGCTCTGCACAGCACTTTCCCCTCATCATCATTTTATTTGAATGGGCTCAACAGCACTTCTCCATTAAATGTGCTCTTCAGTATTACATTTGAGTGGGCAAGTCAAATGTAATTTAAAACACCTGAGCAAACTAAACTCACTTTAAACTTCACTCTCAAATGTCCTAAGCAGCATCAATCCTCCCATGTGTAACAGCCAGCCAGTTCCAAAAACCTGTTACAGCTCAGCTTCAGCAGCATTACATTTAATTGTAATTTTGAAGCAAAACATTAAAAAATGACAGCACTTACTCTGAAGCTGCACAGAAGGTACATTAAGACAGCCAGCCATAGAGGTATAGCTCAGGTAAATTGGCAAAGTATCAGCAGCATGTGAAGAAATTAACGGATCTAGTTATATTTCACTATGTCAGCAACTCAGACCGCAAATTTGAAACAAGCAAAACAAGCAAGTGGCAAGTCACTGAGCTACTGAGCTACTGTGTGATTTTATCAATATTTTACAGCCCACCTTCTTCCAATGTTAATTAAAGTTAGCAGGAAAGGACCACAATTAGAAACAGGGGGCATTAATCAGACTTCATTAACTTATAAAACGCAGCCTTAGGCTTTGATACTCTTTCTCTCCATGGTTAGCAAGATCAGCAGCACATTAAGACAGCAAATCAGACTGCATTTAACTATTTACCTATCGACTGTGATTTGAAGTCCATGATTTGCAGTCTGTTCTTGCGGTCTAATAATTACTGCCATTATTACCTAAAAGAGAATGAATTAGGTTAAAACTGCAGTCAGGGAGCCACAGAGACATGCAAAACAAATCAGGGGGAAAAAGTAATTCATTCCAAATGCAAAACAGAAGTGTGAACAACAAATCAATCAATGATTTTAGCTGTACCTTCGTGAGCAACACAGAAGGGCTTGGCGAGCCCCTGATCTAGGACACGCCCTAAGGCATATTTGGTCATAAATAATAAAGCATATAAAGACTTTCTTTGTCTAAGGTTAATCCATTGTAGTTTTCCACATAATTCTACTCTATGTGATCTTTTAGGAGCATTTAGAATGAATTTCATTAACTTATGATATACTATGTCTAGTCTATTTAAACTACTTTGTGAAGCATATGCATAAACTAAATCCCCATAGTCTATCAATGGTAAAATTAGGGAATTTACCAAATGCTTCTGTGTTACTTCAGTCAGGGAAAATGTATTCCTATATTAACAGCCTAAACATTTCCCTACTTTTTTCAACAGATCCTTTATATAGATCCCATTTCAAGGTTGGGTCCAGGTGGACTCCCAGATATTTATAACTCTGCACATACTCTAAGATAATATTATTACATGTTCTGTGGCCAGATATTCAAAACTTTGCTCCAGGGCTAAATACTACTGCCCTGTGTGCTACAAGAGCCTGGAACAAATAGCCCGTCATATTCAAAAGGATTAGCCCCGGTGCTAAACCTGCTGAATATAGCATGCTAAGAAAGCTGGGTGAACTAGGCTGAGAGTGCAGTGTTAAAATAGCCCAGGAATAAGAGAGCTTTGAATATAGCAACAGGAAAGTGCAAACTACAGCAGCAGCTCAGTAGACTCTGGAGCAAGCCAATGTTGCAGGTGGAGAACATTGTGTGTGAGTGCAAAGAGATGTCTCAAATCTACTGCAAAAAACAATGCAAGCCACAGACTGCAGAACTGTGCTGTGCTGGTGAGAGGTTGCCCAGGGTTAACCCGATTGCACAGCACTAACACAATAGTCCCATACAAACTGGTTAGCCTGGGGCAAACATTCCTTATATTCAAAGCTCCCATGCAAATGAGCCTACTTAGGTAATCCATAGGCAAACATGCATATTTGCATCTCATTATGTGCTGCTTAGCATACATTACCATGCAGTTTGCCTGGTGCTAGTGCATGGGGCACACAGCTCCACCTCTTGGTCAGACTGGAAATACAGGCTGGAAGCTGCAGGAAATATTTGCTGGCAGGAACAAACTGAGCAGACAACTCCCGCATCACTGCAGTACAACATTATATATATATATATATATATATATATATACACACACACACACACACACACACACACACACACACACAACAATGGTGAAGCTGTCAGATAAATGGTTTATCTACACAAGTGCTGTTGAGCCTCAGGTAACCTCACGAGTGGCACATAAGCCAAGTGAGGTGTCAAGAATCAAACAGCACAGGTCAGATAAATCATTTATCTGAAAGCTCACCACTGTATATTTCATTTATGCAATAGGGATGCTTTCTATCACTGCAGGAACATTTGGTTTTGACTGTTTAGCTTTTTTTTAAATGATAATTTATGGGAGTTTTGGTTAACATTCCTAAACTATGTCTGCCTAGCATAGTGATTGCTATTAAATGAAACATCACTCATTTTGTAGAAAACTTCTTGCTGAACAAATGTCATGCTAACAGTAGCATGCTACCTTTTTCATTTTATTCACATTTGTTTGTCAAAACATGGAAAAGAAAATATAATTTTATGCAGTTTTTTTGCTAATTATAAAAAAACCTAATAGGTATCCATAAATGAAACACCACTCGTTGTGTAGATATTTTTGTGCTGAACATTTTTTGTGCTCACAATACAATGCTGTCATTTTTTGTTTTAAGCTTATTCACATTTGTTTGTCCAAAAAGTGAACAAAAAATATAATTTTCTTCTGCTTTTTTGCTAATTGTAAACAATCTGTAAGGTATCTATACATGAAACACCAATCATTTTGCAGATTTGCAGATACTTATGTGCTGAACAATTTTCATGCTTACAGTACCATGCTATCTTTTTTGTTTTAAAGTTATTCCCATTTGAATATGGTTAGTAGTGTTTCTGAGGCTGAACATGCTAAATGAATTCTAAAGAGATTTGTGACATAGTAACTGTGTATATAAATGGTCACTGTATGTATAAATGTATTTATACATACAGTGACTCAGATAAATGCATTTATCACACTGAATTTATGTCCACCCCATTGCATATATATATATACATATATATAGACCAGACCTGGGTTTGAATCCCACAGCTTCCACTTGGATACCGTGTGGCCCTGAGGCAAGTCACTTAACTTTCCTGTGATCCTAGGTTGCAACTCAGAAACAACTTTCAGCTTAGTGTGCTACTCCTGGTTAAACAACTAAATAAAATAATAATATATATATATATATATATATATATATATATAGAGAGAGAGAGCAAGATATACACACACACTTCCTATGGCCATATGTGCTCTGGAAGACACCCCCCCCCACCAACATAGGCACCCCATAGCAGGTGTGGGTGGAACACAGTGGGGGAATCAGGAATGCATGGGACAGGCATAAAGCAAACCTGGTGGGTGTGGGAGGATGTAGGCTGTAGGTTAACTAGGTTATGCAGCACATCCATTCTATAGAGAATGTGGCAGATTGGCTGGGCCAGGCAGTCTTTCTCTGCCATCTTGGTCCCTGTTCCCATGTGTGCCTGTTGCACACCCTAGTAGTCTAGTGCTCCCACAGCACGATTCCCTGACTTCCATAGCTGTTGAGATACACATATTCCCTGGTAGTCTAGTGGTCCCCCCACCACGCAGAATGATCCCTGACACCCGTATCTGTGGTGAAGCACATATTCCCTGATAGTCTAGTGGTCCCCCCACCCCCTCAGCATGATCCCCTACCCCACAGCACATCAATACTGGTAGTCTAGTGTCCCCCATTGATGACACCTCTTCCCTGAAAATGCACCAAGCTTCAGGCCGCGACTGGCTCAGCCCTCCTCCTCACCTCCCAGCCCAACCGCTGGCTGAGATATGGCTTGATCGCTTACCGTAATGAATGAGTGAGCTCAGTCATTACAGTACGTGATCAGTCATACCACAGTCAGCAGCTAGCCATGGAGGTGGAAGGGGGGTTGAGCCAGTTGCCGGCTCAGTTCAGGGCATTCTGGGGGGAGTGAGTGTCCTCACATGGGGGGGCACTAGACTACCAGGGATTGATTTGCTGTGGGGTCAGGAATTGTGCTGGGATGGTGGGAGGACCAGTAGACTACCAGGGAATATGTGCTTCACTATGGATATGGGTGTCGGGGATCATGCTGAGGGGTTGGGGGGACCACTAGACTACCAGGGAATATGTGCTTCACATCAGATATGGGTGTCAGGAATCATGCTGGGGAGTGGGAGGGACCACTAGACTACCAGGGAATATGTGTTAGTTCTATGTCCGTAGGGGTCGGGGTTCATGCTGGGGGATGGGGAGCACTGTGCCACATTACTACCTAATTTTTGCCAGCAGTATTTAGTGCAGCACTTTCGGTGGCACTAGGTCCTGTAGCATGGCGCTATACTTTCGAATATGCTGCTTCACCGGCATTCATGGCCACTCCCCTAACCTCCACCCCCTGCATACATTATCTTTTAGCATCAGCACTACACTATCTCACAGCGCTAATGCTATTTGGTCTTTTGAATGTTGCAGTTTGGTACAAATCCAATGCTGTTTCAGTGCACCGGATTTTGAGCCAGATGCAATGCTTTAAATATCTGGCCCCTGATCTGTAGGTTTGTTTCTGATAAACATATTTTTGCTGTTTAGAAAACATCATCACTTAGAATTGTTTAGGGTTCAAAATCAACCTAGACCTCATAAAAAATATTGTAGTTCATCAATAGCTTGCTGGAATATCAGCTGAATATTTTTTATAGAGGTGCTTTCAACATACACAATAGTATCATCCAGGTATAAATGATATTTAGCACTATAATCTGCCACACTGACATTATTCAAATAAATGTATACAACTGGGTCCAGGATTAAACCCTGAGATATGCCTGTTACTACAGCCCTCTGATTAGACATCCAATCCCCAATTGTAGCAACTTGTTTTCTATGGGCCAGATATTACTGAAACCATTTAATTACAGAACTGGACATACCAACAGTGTTGAGGTTGGACAGGAGGATGTCATTGTTTAGGTTGTCAATAGCTTCGGACAAGTCTGTAAAAACTGATATTCCCTGTCCAAAGCCTCAATAATATCTCCAGTAACCTTCACTTAAGAAATGAATTATGGTTTACAAAAAACAGAAGAGCATTTAGAAAAGATATCCTATGACCCACATCTCTCAGTTTAGCCAAACCATGTAGTTCAGTCAAGTCTACCAAATGTAGGCCCAAAGTGTCTAAAACAGTATTTTTATCCAACAATGAGTAAACTACTTCTTTATTTTTGACCAGAATAGTTATCTGTGAGGTCTCATGTCTCCTTTCCACTTTTGTCACACCATTTCCTCTTAGGTCTATCTGTGAAAAATTACTGAACAGGTTACACATTGAGCTCTTTAGGAGGGCTGACTTTGCCAAAATGGGTAAGTGCCTAAGGAATGCACTAGCAAATGGGCAGGAATGAGGGGTGGAAGAACAATGGGGAATAATAAAAACTGCCATCACAGAGGCAACAAGCCTTTGTGTGAAGCAAATAAACAAAACTAAACGATGTAAGAAACCACTATGGTTCTCAAAGGAAGTGGCAGTGAAGGTTCAAGAGAAAAAGAAAGCTTTCAGGAAGTACAAGGAATCACAGAAGGAGCAGGACAGAGAACTGTATCAGTTAAAACAAAAGGAAGCTGGGAAGGCAGTCAGAACAGCAAATGCCCAAACCGAGGAAAAGATAGCCAACTCAGTTAAGAAGGGGGATAAAACCTTTTATAGTTACATCAAGGAGCGAAGGAAGACCAAGGGAGGGATAGTGAGGCTTAATAAAGGGGGGGGGTGGGCAGAGGGAGACTGTGAAAAGGCAGAATACTAAACAAATATTTTGCTCAGTATTTACAAAGGAAGAGGGGGGTACCTAGAACAAACAGTAGAAACACACTGGATACAGAAGTTGATACCAGCCCATTTACAGAAGAAAGGGTTCTGAAAAACTCTTAAAACTGAAGGTGGACAAAGTAATGGGGCCTGATGGATTCATCCCAGAATTCTAAAAGAACTAAGGGTAGAATTAGTGACACCACTGACTACCCTGTTAAACAAATCATGGGAGGATGGGGTGGTACCCGAGGACTGGCGGAGGGCAGATGTGATTCCCCTTCACAAAAGTGGGAGCAAGGCAGAAGCAGGAAACTACAGACCTGTTAGTTTAACCTCAGTGGTAGGGAAAATGATGGAATCACTTCTGAATTAAAGAATTGTCAAGTATCTAGAGGCCAGAGGGGCACAGGACCCAAGGCAGCATGGATTCACAGCAGGAAGGTCATGCCAGACAAATCTGATAGACTTCTTTGACTGGGTGACCAAAGTAGTAGATCAGGGAGGGGCTGTGGACATGGCCTACCTAGACTTTAGCAAGGCATTTGACACAGTCCCACACAAAAGATTAATATACAAGTTAGCTAGCCTGGGAGTTGGTCCCAAGATGACAGCCTGGGTAAAAATTGGCTGGAAAATAGGACAGGAGTAATAGTAAATGGAGTCCACTCTGATGAAAGGGGTTACTAGTGGGCACCGCAGGGTTCAGTATTAGGACAGTCCTCTTCAATGTCTTTATAAGCAACATTGCAGAGGGACTGAAGGAAAGTATGCCTCTTTGCAGATGACACAAAGATCTGCAACAGAGTTGATGCACAAGGTGGGGTGGAAAGGATGAAAAGGGACTTGGCAAGGTTAGAGGAATGGTCAAATATATGGCAGCTTAGATTCAATGCTAAGAAGTGGGTAATGCACCTGGGAAACAAAAACCAAGGGGAAGAGTACACAATGGGGGTGAGATACTAACAACAACAAAAATGACAAGGGACCTGGGGGTAGTCATATCAGATGACCTAAAGGTGGGCAAGCAATGTGAGAGGGCAGCAATGAGGGTTGGGGGGATATTGGGATGCATAGGGAGAGGCATCACCAGTAGAAAATGGGAAGTTATTATCCCTCTGTACAGACAGCTGGTCAGACCCCATCTGGAGTACTGCGTGCAGTTCTGGAGAGCCAGTCTTCACAAAGACATAGACAGGATGGAAGCTGTCCAGAGGAGGGCACTAAAATGGTGCAGGGTCTGCACCGGAAGACATATGAAGAGAGACTAAAGGAGCTAATATGTATAGCCTCGAGGAAAGGAGGAGAGGGGACATGATAGAAACTTTCAAGTACCTCAAGGGAATCAACAAAGTCCAAGAGGTAGCATCTTTCAAAAAAGAGGTGTGCAGAACATGGGGCACAATTTGAAGATAGAGAGGGGTCAGAGGTAATTTAAGTACTTTTTCACAGAGAGGGTTGTGGATGCATGGAACAACCTTCGGAGGAGGTCGTGGAGTCAAAATCAGTGGTGGAATTCAAGCATGCATGGTACAGTCATAAGGCAATTCTAGGGGATGGGGGTAGGAAGAAGTAGGCTGCTGGTTAACTAGGATCTGCAGCTTATCCAGTAGGCAGGGAAATGGGCAGACTGGGTGGGCCAAGCGGTCCTTATCTGCTGTCAAATTCTATGTTTCTGTGTTTCTATGAGCCCAACAATCTTTAATATTTTTCTCTGGGCAGTTCTTTTAAACCAAAGAGGCTTAAAACTGATGGTGTTTCACCAGTGTCAGATCTATTTTTGGTAACTCTATTAAAAACTCTTTTCTATTTGGGTATGTTATATAATACTCATTTTCCTCTAACAATTCACTACAGTACAAAACATTATTAGCCATTTTAGAAGAAACAAAGGAAGCTTCAATAGTGTCTTGACAACCATCCATGTGTTTTGTTTCTTTTTACCTCTGTGATATCTTCTTCATACATCTCTATATCTAATCCTTAAAAGATCAGGTTTACAAAAATAAAATAATCTGTCACCACTCAACTGTGGCCATTCTTCCTGTGCTGTTACTTTCAGAAAGAGCTTTTGCTTTCTTTGATTTTCTTCCCATAATTGACTTCTACTTCCTGGTTCTACTCCAACCTTTTCATTAACCTGCTCTGTGCCACTTTCTGATTTTCATTCTCCAGTCATGCTAGCCCTTCTTATTTCATCAGTATTCTCCTTTTCCTATCTTTCTTCTGATTTCCTAGATCATTCTGTAGTAAATTAATTTATTTCTCCATCTTTGCCAGATGATTTACCATATTCATGGTTTCCTTATAGTTGGATTTATTAATTACTTTAAACTCAAACTCTAAACCAGCTTGAGACCGAGGTTCAGCAATTATCTGTGGCTCTTTGAACTCTTGTAGTGGTTCCACACATTCCACACTTTCAATATACTTTTATTCATGCTAGGACTAGCTCGCAGAACTGAAGGGCCCAAAGTTTGCACTTTCTGTCTTTTTTCTTCCTTTTACCATTTTTGGTCCTTTTCACTTTTACTACATTAGAAGTGCCTGGAATATTAATTATACTAAAACCAGGTCTCACACTGGAATTGGTCACCTCTGAGTTCCATGTTAACGACTCAGATTCTTTTGGGGAATTCACGTGGTCTAGTTTTCAGATTACATCATTCAGTTTAGCACCATTTATTGCAAAGTCCTGTCTAGCTGTTTCTAATTCATTTTTAAGCACAATCAGCTGTTTCATCAGAAGCATGCTTGCTGTAAGTTGATGTTTCAAAGACATTACAAGCTCTTCATTTAAACAATATGGTACATATTGTGGATCACTAATACTATAACCCATTTCAGTATATACAGTAACTGAGGAACTGTGCAAGTCTTACATTCATGTCTGGTCTCTGCCTCATTCCATTTAATCCCATCTGTTGAATATTGCAGTTCTGCTGTTACAGATTGAAATTCTGAAGCAGTAAGGATTATTCTAGCATTATCCTGAGAGGCTGTGCTAGAGTAAGACTGATCTGTTCTGCTATTTCTTTGTGTGTTATCATATTGCAGATTTATATAGCTATATTCTTCTGAAACCTCTAGTGAGATATCTGTCACTTCACTATTGTCTGCATCTTCTCTAGCCCTGTTAGGATCTAGATCAGGAGATTTTTTTAAACTGTCAGTGCCCCTATCTTTTCTATATAATATAGGTAAGAATATGCTAGGCCTCAACATGAGAGTCAGGGTCATTTTGTTTGTAAAAAAGCACTATTGATTTTTAATCGATCAGTAATTTTTGACTCTTTAAATTTTTCTTTTTTCTTGCTATTAGTTTTTCCCTCTTTATCTTCACCACATTTGCTAAATCATATAATAGAGAACAGTCTCCCTAGTTCATTCTCTGCTGTAGGGTGCTAATCATTCTGCTTTTATAATAATTTGTCTTATACAATATACACTTACACAAGATTATATAATAAAGCAAGTGGACAAGCAGAACATGGCAAATGTCAGAAGAAAAGCAAGCAGATGTTGTTACGCCAGTCCCTTACAAGTGGTTCAGCAATTGAAGACCATCATACAACTGTTTTTTTTTCTTTTGAGCCTTTGAATATCTTTTATACTTTCTTTATATGTCCAGTATTACCAGATATCTCTCAAGTTTTACCAGGAGAGATCTTTTCAGTTATTAAATTATTTTAGTTTATAGCTGAATTCTAAATCCATTTACTCTCAGCACATTAACCACAGTGAAGCAGATGGCTTAAGGAAATCACTCTCTTCAAACTCATTTTACAACAGAAAACTGCAGCTTGTGAATCAAGACTGATTATGAATTCACTTACACTCAAGAATGTCTTCAGGAGAGTTTGTGGCTCAGTAGATAACTTAACAGAAACATTCTCCTTTAACTCATTTAGCAGCAGGGAAGCTGTAGCTGGGTTCCTCAGGACAATTAGGGTGCTTAAGGAGAAGGAGGAAAAAAAAACTGTTTAGCCTGAGCTGGGGAAAATTAGGAGCACTCAGCAACATGTGTATTACTTGATTGTATATAATGTAACTAGATATTACACTGGGCCTATCTATAATAAAATAATAACTGAATTAAGTATCTTGGCCCAGATATTCAAACTGCGCTCAAAAGTAGCGCAACAGCAGGAGCAAGCACAAACCCGTTGCGCAAATGCGCAACAGGTGCGATATTCAAACATGGAGCACAGCAAATTGCGCAAGCAACCAACGTCTCAATATCGCACATACTGCGCCATGGCACAACCAGGTAGGAGAGGCTGAGCCAAAATGCTGCGCTATGGAGCAACCAGGGAAGCTCAGCTGAGCATTCCAGAGCTGCCATAGCGCAAGCACAGCCCCCCCCCAGAGCAATGGAACTGCACATCCAGGGAGGCAGGCTGGGGCCCACCGCCAGCCATGCCACACATGGGCACAGGAACACACTGCAGAACCCACACCACACCTGCACCCCAAAGAACAGCATCACTGGGGGTGGGACAGATGATCTACCTGCCCATGGGGACAAGCCAACAAAGCATAGCAGAGCCATGACACCCCAGCACAACCACTGGCAGGCTGAGAGTGCCACACACAGAGGGTTGACAACCACAGTGCACATCAGCCCCCCATACGCACAGCACACCCTGCACTGTGACCCCAAGACACCACCATGTGCAATGACTGGCACTGCAGGAAACCATGCAGTCCCCCAGCACTCGTCAGCCCATGCAACACAGAAGCCTACAAGCCACACACCCTGTGCACCCAGCAGTGGGTGGCAGCAGACAGCAAGACCAATAGAAAGTCACTGCCATGCTGAAGATACCTCCCATGCACACACACACACACACACACACACACACCCAGGACCATATCACCCCACATGGCATGTACACCACTGCAACTGAACAACCATAGCCAGCTGCAAAACAGAGACCAACACAGTATTCATATCAAAATATAAATGTATTGTCAAAATTTGTAAAGTGCAAAACAATCAACTATAATTATTTACAAGGGGGGTATGGGTACAAGGTAGGGGTGGGCAAGGGGTAGGGATGAACAACTTGGAGAGGGAAGGCAGGGTGGTAGGGATGGGTGAAGTGGGAAGGGTAATTTGGGCTAAGGCCCAGCAGGCTGGTCCTCCTCTGCTCGGCGGCGATGCCTCCTCTGCAGGCCATGCCTGTGAATGTCCCTCAGGATGGCCTGGTTTTCTAGGGACCCTTCCGTCAGCCTTCGGATGTCCTGCTGTATCCTCCTGAGAAGTATGAGGCCTAGGAAAATGGGAACACAGTCAATGGCTGTGACTGACCACAACCCTGAACACCACCCAACCTGCAAGCCACATAGCCCAATGTCCCACACCTTTGATGGCATGCACCCACCCACAGTGAACATGCATACATGGCCATCACAAACAGGCGGCACCAGCTATGTGCACCACCGCCCACACACACTGCCCACGCAATCACAGTACAAACTAGGCTGTCATGTGATGTTGCAACGCATTGCGATGCCAGTTACACAGCTATGTGCCCAGTGCATGCCTGGACCACCAGTGATGCATACACAGACATGTCGTGATGCTGCACTGTGATGCAGGTCACCTGTATCACGCCACATACATGGATACATAGACAGTGTCGGCAGATAAGGGCCTATGGGAACCCAGTCTGGCCATTTGGCCTTGTCGATCACTCTCTTGTCCTATAAGTCCGTTCCCCTCACCCCTGACCTCCAGAAGTCCCTCATGGCGAACCCACACATACAGATATCCGTGACAAGTCAGCCCCCACCACATCCTCTTGCAGGGTGTTCCACTCGTCCACCACCCATTATGTGAAGAAACACTTTCGCATGTTCCTCTTAATGAGCCCTCAACTGCATCCCATGCCCTCTAGTCCTGGAACATCCTTTAGCTGACAAATATTGTTTCCTGCACTCTGTTCCCCTGTACAATACTTGTATGTCCCCATCATATCCCCACAGCCTCCTCCCTCCAGGGAGTACATGTTCAGTTCTGTCAACCTGTCTGCATAGGACTTGTGATGCAATCCATGCACCATCCATGTCGCCCTCCTGTGAACTTTCCACCCAGTCCCTGTCCATACGCAGGTATGTTTTCCGGAACTGTACACTGTACTCCAGTGTGGGGAGTCACTAGTGTTTCGTCTAGTGGAACTACGACCTCCCATTTGGTTGTGTCCATCATGGTTGGTGGTCCTGCCCCCCCAGCATGCAATAGCATCCATGACGTAATGATACTCACACTCCTCCAGCAGCTCTGTCTGCCGCTGCTGCTGCTGCTGTTGCTGCTGCTGATGCTGCTGCTGCTCTGGCCTGACGGCCTGTGGCACTGGGGCCCTGGCATGGCCCACATCAGCGTCCGGCGCCCTCACCATCCGGCCTGTGGGAGACATATGGTGAGACAACATCAGTGTGACGCAAAAGCAGAGTGCCCCTGCCCCAGTAAGACTGCCTGCCCACACAGCCATAACCATCCATGCGTTAGCTGCACACTGACACACCTATGCACAGCCACCAGACACACACACCCCTGGAAGATATAGGTGAATAGATGGTGTACTCACGTGGCCCTAGGCACCAGGCCCGCCTGGCATGGGAGCGCAGCTGCGTTGAGTTCGGCTCCCTCCAGCGGAGATCACTGTGCCAGTGCCGGCACTGCTCTGCAGACCAGCCCGGACAGTGACCCCACCTGGTCAGTGGCCACTTGCTGCCACACATGGGTCCTGGAGTCGGTGAGGGGCCTCACCATAGGCCCCTCATGGTGGGGCTCCACTAGCCACCAGGTTAGCCACTTCTACTGCACTCCAGGACACCGCCCTCCTCCGAGCCATGGCCCCAACTTTACAGCAGGCAATATGGCGCCCCGCTGCGCTGTGACCCCACGTGGAGTTGTTGCGCAATAGACCAGCACAGGCTCCAATCACGCTGTTCGCACAGCGCCATCACTCTACATGGCGCTGTAACCAGACAGTGCAATAGGGACGTACACATGGCATGCCCACAGCGCCAGGGGTCAGAGGGCATACACAAGGTCACGGCAATGATGCAAGGCTACGCACAGCGCCATAGGATGTATAGGCATCCTGCACGACTGCTAAGCAGAGCACCAGTGCCACAGTGGACTATCGCGCAGAAGTGCCACAGCGCCATATAGTGCCCAGTGCTGTAGCACCACTGGCACAATGGTGGCTATGGCCAGAATCACCTATCGCTCAGCAGGTGTGCAGCGCGATCGGCGCCTCGTAACCTGTCTGGGCATGCGCAATGCAGTGGCACACAGCCACAAACATGCGCCATCGGCTCAGCCGGACCTTCCTATTGCGTTAAGTGCAAATGCGCGATATTCAGCCGACATATGCAAATCAGTCGATCAGCATGCAAAGGCGCGGTGGCGCGATTAGCATGTCATTAAAGTTCGCACACCTCATTTGCATGTGTTGCGCTATAAAAATGCGACACTGGGTTGTGGTGGCCAGATTTGGTTGTTGCAGCTGAGAGGTGAGTTACATGCTGTGTGATGCTCAGGACAATGCTCATGGGCAGGGGTGCTGGAGGATGTCACAGGTTGAGGGCTGAGCATGATGAGGGCACTTGAAAGGGGCAGAGGGCACCCTTTCCATCAGTATCTGCCATGCGGCGAGAGAAGGGGCTTCTTCCCCCGCCTGCAACTATGCTCATGGGGAAATGCTGTGGACTGCACAGTGACAGGTGTCCACTTCCACCCATACAGATCAGCATGACTGATGAGAACCAGGCCGAGGGTGTGGACGGCGGGTGTAGGGAGGCCGAACTTCAACCACAGCAGAGACCGAGGCCCTCTTCCAGGCCTACCTGGAGGATGAGCCGCTTGAGTGGGCGGACGGGCACCTCAGCAGCGTGCAGCTGCATGGGAGGTAGCTCTGGCCGTCAACCTGCACGGAAGCCACCAGCGCTCCGTGCAGGAGTGCCACAAGAAGATGGGGACTGACCGCAGGAGGCTGAAGAGAAGGTGGCAGCCTTCAGGGTGTAGCGTGCTGCCCTGGTGGGGACCACCAGTGGTGTTGCAGCTGACCCGACCGAGGAGACACTGGTCATGGCCATGCAGCCGAGAGTGCCATTGCGGGTGTTCCTGGAGGATTCCAGACAGGTGGAAGCCCATCACTGCACAGTATGTCATGGTGATGTTGTGGGGGCGGCTGTTGTTCACATGCACTCATGTACTCTCTTTCTGTTTCAGATCCTGTTCGTCTGCAGGAGGCGGTGGTGGTGGGTGCTGACGTGCGGCAGACCTGCTGGACCAGGAGGAGGGACCTTCCACCTCTGCCAGCAGCCTGCACGCACTGCAGCAGCAGGCGGCTGGGCCGACAAGTCCACGGCAGTGATCATGGGTGCAGGGGTGCACAGCCTGTGTCACAGCAGTCTGGCATGCAGGTGTGCCAGCATGCTGTGCCTATGGCAGTGTCACGCACCGGCACTATTGATGATGGCAGGCCTGCAATGGCCAGTGAGAGGTGTGTGTCCCACGAGGACACATGGCAGGCCAGCACATGCCCCCGGGCGTCAGCTCCACACCTGTGTACCAGCATGCTGGCACAGTCACAGGCTGGGCCTGTCAGCACGGTGGGGCAGCATCGGTGGCTGAGCAGGTGTCTGGCACTGTTGACAGCACAGGGTGGAACAGGTGGACCTGGGGCCTCAGCAGTTGGGGCGGCAGCAGCAGTTGCACACAGGCCTGGGGGACAGCGTCCAGGCAGTGGCACTTGTCCACCGCCCTCAGATCAGCCCATACCTGGTCCTGGTGAACAGCGGCCACCTTTCAAGGGTGCTGTGCACCAGACCATCCACACCCTGGGGTCACGATGCCATTGGGGACAGTACCCTTTGGACGACACCCGCCTGCTGCAGGAGTCGGTACAGCTGCAGGGGTGGGTTGCAAGGTCGTGGAGGCACTGACTGTGTCCGTGGAGCGGCATAGCAGGGAGTGTCTGGGACCGGGCCGAGATGGTCCATATCTGCGGACAGATGTGACCGCTACCGCCGACAGGCTGACCCAGGCAGTGGTCTCTGTGGCGACCGCATTGACCACACTGTCTGGTGACCCTGTACCCACCCACACAGTGTGCACTCCACTCCCATTCCCGGCGACGTGCGACACCAGGCCTGTCGACGCCGGGTTCTGCTGTGGGCATCCCGAGCACCCCTGGTGCAAGTTTGTTTGGCGGGATGCAGACCCCTGTGCGGTCAAGGTTGCGGTTGCGCACTGGGACCCCTGGTGGTGCACTAGCACCACCCGATGTGGCCCCTGCGCAGCCTGCCAGTGCTGCTAGGCCATGGCGGGGCCGCCCACGCATCCGTGGTGGCCGTGGGACAGTGCTCCTGACTGAGCTGTCTCCCAATGCAGGCCCTGTCTGGTGCTGCCCTGTGTGCAATGTGTGTCATGGTGGGCAGTGCACTGCGGTGCTCTGCTCACCAAACTGACACATCGACCACCTGCACACTCTCCCAACTGCTGTCCACAGGTGCGTGGATGATGATGCCTGCATTGCACTGTACACCAAGTGCAGGTTGCCCAGGTCCTGACACACGACGCGGACAGTCCAGGTGGTGAGGTGGTTGGTGGTGCTAAGTGATAGCGTGTAATTTCTGCAGTGCTGTGCTGCTGCCCTGTATGCTGCCTGGTGTGTGTGTGTGTTCATTTGAGTGCTCACCTCTCTGATGATGTGTTGGTATGCCTAGACCCTTCAACTTCCTGACCTTCATGCAGTGTGTTCCCCTGTGTGCCTGTGGTTTGCGCATGAACAGTGTTGCCTGCACATGTCCCCTTGACTTACCTGTGTCGGGCATAGTGCTCTTCTGCAATGGTGTCCCGGTGCAGCTGGGCCTGCCGTGTCAGTCGGGGGTCCCTCCGTCCTAGGGGGGGCGGCTCATCACCCATATCACCGGCGCCACTGGCGTCCCCATCGCTGTCCCCCTCTTGGACCTGTACGGCTATCCCATGGTCTTTGGCCATGTTGTGCAGGATGCAACAGGCCAGGAATATCCCACAGGCCTTTTGGGGGCTGTACTGTAGGGCTCCGCTGGAGGTGTCCAGGCATCAGAAGCGTGCCTTGAGCATCCCAAACACCCGCTCTATGATGTTCCGTGTTGCGGCATGTGCCTCATTGAAACCGTGCTGCGCTGGGGTCGTGGGGCGCCGGTATGGTGTGAGCAGCCAGGGATGGAGTGGGTATCCACAGTCACCTGTGTGGAGATAGTGGAGATCAGTGTCAGGTCAGGTCCATATTGCCCATATCCTTGTGTGCCACTACCATGGCACCTGTGTCATTCCCACCCTTGCACAGAGTTTGCATTCCATACATGTGTACTCACCCACTAGATGACCCGTGGGGATGTTCCCACTCTCGAATCGATGGCACAGTGCTGATTGGTGCCATATGAAGAATCATGTGCTCCGCCAGGTGTGTGGCACAGACATTGATGATGCCTCAGTGGCATCACACACCACCTGGCAGTTGACACTCGAGAAGCCCTTTCGGTTCTGATATGCTTGCCCGTTGGGGAGGGCCAGGTGCGTCTCGGTGGCCACATGGGTGCAGTCATAGCACTCTAGCACGCCAGGCATTTGTGCTACCCTGTGGAACTCCTGCATGTTTGCTTGTACGCTTCCTGCCGCGGTGCTGGGGAAATGGATGTACTCCGCAGCATGAGGCAGCAGTGCGCTGAGGAATTGGGTGAGGATGCGTGACGTGGCTGACCGCGTAATGCCTGTGGTGTCCCCTGTCGGCCTCTGGAAGGTGCCGTGGTGAGCAGGCACATGCAGGCTGTCACCTTGGTCTCCACGGACAGAGCATGACTCCGTCGTGAGGGTGCCTGCATCACATCACTGCACAGCTCACTGAGCTGTCTCAGTATTGCCTGTTCAGGCGGTACCGGCCATGATCTCGACATCGCTGTACAGCTCATAGCTGATGCGGCACGATACCGCCTGTCGGGGTGTACTCAACTATGGCCCTCCACGGCCACGCCCCTGCAGCATGCTGTCTCACCCCTCATTACAGCTTCCATGTGGAAGCTGGCACTGTCCATCTCCTGGCTTCTGCCTCCCCAGCTGCTGTTCCTGTGTTACCCCCACTGCCCCACTGCTGCTTCCACTGCACCAGGCACCCCCACTGGCCTCTCTGTCCTCCAGGACCCACTGTCCCTCTGTCCTTCCTGCTCCTGTCTCTGTCTCTGTCTCTCTCTCTCTGTCTCTCTCCGGTTTGCGGCCTGCTCGAGTTCTTGCGCCGCTCCTTGAGCCGTTTATTTTGGCTCAGATCGATTTCTTGCCAACTTCCGGCTGAGCCACTCTTGCGCATTGCATAAGTGTTCAAATATTGCATTGCGCACTTTATGCATGGACCCGCCCCCTTGATTGCGCGCCTTCATTTCCATTGCGCTGTGGCTCAGCTTGTTTTCGGTGGTGCAACTGGCCCCTTCTCAATATCGCAGAATGGCGCATTTTTGGAGTTGCGCACACGCAACCCTGTTGCGCATGGCGCAACCCTTTTGAATATCCAGGCCCTTATGTACCTTACTTCCCTACTGCCTCCTTAGGTTAATATGATAAATTTGCTTATTAATACTAAATCAAGAATAATAACAGTATTAACTTGCATCAATGTGCATTGTGGATTCTTATTCCAGAAGTTTTCACACCAATCATTTCAATTCCAGTTAGTCTGGTGGTCTTTTTCTAACTGGTGTAACTCTCTGGCAACTTTAGGCACTTTGACTGCTTTAACCATTCATGAATCTAAAATTATAGACTTTGACCACCTTGCACAGAGCAAGCCGTTTATTCTTAGCTGCAATCATACTTGTTGAAAGCAACTCTAGTAAGTTTTTAAACTTTAGTAAGCTTTTTAAATATTAAAAAACTTTTTAATAGCAAACCACCAAATATTCTCTACACGTTCAGCTCCTCTCGCAATCTAAAAATGCCGACACTGATCACTAGACACCAGCACATGCATTATAGCGCTTTGGTCATGGGATCTTCAATGTGCAAAATGTAAGCTGTTAAAAGAACTACTCAAACTTAATCTCTGGCTATTAAAAGTTATCATGAATCATTACTTCCACCTGTACCTAAGCAGTGCTTCCCACTAGTATGCACTATGCACTGCACATTAATTAAAAAAATATGAAAATGTGAAATATAAAACATAAAAAGGCATTCCTAGCCTTGGACAAAATAGAGAAAGTAATAAATAGATATATAAAATAAATTAATCAAGCAAAGAACAAGATTTGGATTTTCCCATCTACTTTTCACTCTGTTGTTCAGCAGCACTCTTCAGGTTGTGTTTCTTCTGTGTATTGAAAGCCAACTTAACACAACAGTCAGTAGTGTTATCCAGAAAGCACCCCCCTTTCAGATACTCTTAGTTTCTCAACTCTTGGGAGTTGAATTCACTAGCAAGAACAATACTTCTAATTGCTTCTGCTCCTCTGCCATACACCCTCTGCAAGGCTTGTGTCCTCCTCCTCAGTCGATGGGCTCCACCACTGCCTGCACTCCAAGTACTTGTTTAGAAAAGGACAGTGGCAGAAAGGCAGTACAAACAAACCATCCACACAAAATGGTCTGGGAAAAAAAGCTCACACTCTAGAGGTATGGGTAGGCAATGATGGCATACCTTTTTAAATATAAAACATGACTTGTGAGGTGTTTGTGTCCTCTGCTTCTCCACAAGAGAACAGCATTCAGTGACTCATCATCCAGCTCCCTGTATCCAAGACTAGAACATTCATGTATTAGATCAATTCAGGAATGTAATATGTCATCAGCCAATGTGAGAAATGAGTAACTCACTAGTATATATATACATGCATGCATATATATTCCAGTGTAACAAAGCAGTGTACTGTATAGACACATTTTTATAGATTAAAGAAAGACATTGAGGGATTTTTTTTTCATGCTATGAGGGACATTGGAGGGTGAAGGGTTGCCATTAGACACCTCATTTAACTCAGCAATGATATTCAGAAGCAATGAAATGCATAAGGCTGAAACTAATCTAGATAGCAGCTGAATGTAGAGTAACAATTTTTGCACTAACCACTGAGCCACCAAACTGCACTTTCTGATTGTTGTCATACAATCACACTGGCTAATACATATGCACATAAATGTATCCCGGTACATGCATATATATTGCAGAATAGCATAGCAGTGCACTGTATACACACACAGAGTATTGCCACATAACGGCTAACATATACACTGCTTTATAGGGCATTTATTTACTTGTACATCTAACCCTAACTTTTAATGTATTTATGATAAGTACTGTGTTTTGCACTAACTTGTTGTACTAAACTATAGCATGATTGTGTAACTAAAGTGGAGGAGCAGGGAAGTGTGGTTGATGTGGCCTATATGGACTTTATTATTTATTTATTTATTTATTTATTTAAACAGCAGTTTGGAAAACCTTTGAGCCATAGGTTCATTTACAAAGGTACCTTGTCACAGTAAGACAAACAAAAATACACAGTATAACAGTACAACATAGTATAACAGTAACTTAAGACATAGATACAAACAAGCTGGTACAGGTAGAATTGATGCAATTGGAGATATGGACATTGCAGAGGGACAAGAGGGAAAGGTATGCCTCTTCACAGATGTTACAATGGTATGCAATAAGGTGTATATGCCGGGGGGGGTGAAAGAATGAGGGAAGACCTTAGAAAACTGGAGATGTGGTCTGAAGAATGACAGCTGGGATTTGATGCAAAGCAGTGCAGGATCAGTGGGGTGTGATAATAAAATAAGTTTTGTATAGGCTGTGTCTTTATGGTAATATGAAAGAAATGCATAGCAGAGTTGCAGTTAGATGGTACTAATGGTAAAGAGAGAAAATCATATAGCTCACATTTTAAGTTTTCAGTGCAACACAAAGTTATAGACAGAATATGTTTAAATTGTGCAAGCTTAAATATTTAAGCAATAAGCCACAAGGGGGTGTGGGTTATCGGGGGATTTACCACGGCTGGTGTGATTTGCCTACAAGATGCAGCAGAGTGGGTAAATGCTGTGGTAAATCCTCTGATAACCCACATCCTCGAGTGGCTTTTTGCAATTATACCATGATATCATGTCATACATGCAACTTGAAATTGTATTTTTTTTTATGTTTTGCTGTGATAAAAAAATGATTTTAATAAGAAATATTGTTCCATGAAAGGAAATAGTCCCTGGTTTTGACTGTAACATTTTATGCAAGTTGTGTGAACTCAGTGAAAACTAACGCATAGTGAGGTTTTCAGTGCTGAATAACAGTTACTAATGTTTTGAACTTTGTAAACTCTGGTACATTTAGAAAAAAACTGATTTCTTAGTGCTTACAACTTTGTAAGGTTATATTTTAAACTGTAATACATTATTTTTTTCATTAGGAAGTTGTTTTTTAACAGTTCATATATTGTATAGATTTTTTTATTTATTACTATACTTTGTTGTGCATAACCAGCTTGCTTGGTTCTGTTTCTTTAAATCATTGTGACGTGGGTTGCATTTCATTCTGTGGATGTAGTTGTGTGAGACTTTTGATCTGTTGAGGATAAGAGAAAAGACTGTTATTTTTAGGAGACATGTTAATAATTGGCTCTAGGGTATGCGATTGGATCGTTTTGTGGGAGAAAAAATTGTATTGTACTTTTGTTTTATTTTGAAATGACGTTAACTCTCCATAGTTAATGAGATTTCCAATTGAAGGTATTTTCGGGTGTGGTTCTGGGTCTCATTCATTGATTTAATGCATTGCTTTCTGCATGGAAATATTTGCAGCTTTAGAGGTTGTTTTGATCGTTGTGTCTTCGCTGTCATTTTCTGTTGATTTGCTGTTTAGGAGCTGTAGTCATGTGCTTGGTCTGATTTTATGCCCTCTTGCTGTACTGGCAAACATTGAGAACTCTTATCACTTCACAAGGTATGTAAAGGGGAAGAAGGTGGATTTGCTTGGCTGCGGAACACTGATTTTTGTTTCGGGGCAGATTCACAGTACTGGCTTCGAAGAATGTTTTCTAGTGGCTGCAATGGAGAACTTGTGGAGTTGCTGTTACCACTGATAATTGGACCCCATTTTTTAAATTCAGAAAGATTCAGCTGCAAGTAACTTCTGAGAGATGTCTCACTTTTATGACCTGTTATAGTCATGATGTGTCTGGCTTCCATACTGGAACCATTTAACAGAGTAACTGTGGTTGCACGGATGGAGTGGTTCGTAAATATAGTTTCTAGGTTGGCTTCTTTGCAGATTTTTGGCAACATATTGCCTAAATAATTTACTCCCATGGGTTCAGACCTGCATGGTATCTAGTATCAATTGGTCTAGTATTTTTGGTTGAAGAAATAAAGCTGGAGGGTTTGGTGGGAGTTTTGATAAACATTTCTTAAAACTACTGACTGGGCATAATGGATTGTTGGGCTGTGCAAACATGCAGCCTCGGTTAAATTACTTTGTAGGGTCAAAAATTTCTTTATGATTTTTGCTTTGCTCATTAAATGTTTGGTAAGGTATTCTTCACCATTTTCTGTGGATTTTATTTTAAAGGATTCAACTGTTAGTTGTCTAATTCCTTCATTGCCATGTCTGGCAAAGTATAGTACAATCTCCATCCAGACTTTTTTAACAAGCCCAGTGGCAGTGAGTGGGCTTAGTGCAGATGAATTTCTGAGTCTTGTAAGTTGGTTTATGGCTATTGGGGCATGATGGTCAGCTTTGTCTTTTTGGAAATGCTTTACTACAGCTTTGAAGATGTTGTTAGTTGTGTTAAACTCTGTGTCACCCATAATGTTTATGCTATGGCTTAGGGGAGGATTATTTAAATGTCTGTTTAAGCCTGCTCTGAGACTTATATAGCTGGTAAGTACGTACTCATTCCCATCACTATTGTGAGTAGTGGTGGGTGAAGCAGCCTCAATTCCCTCTATGAAGTGATTCACGGAGCCAAGGCGAATTTGTGGAGTACTCCGCAACGTGAAGCGGAGTAATTTGTGTTATAATGGGTAACGCGAAGTCCATTGAAGACAATGACTTTGTGTTACTCCACCTTCCCAGACCACTACTCCACCAATTTTAAAGGCAAAGTGCATTGAAAAGAATGTACTTCACCTCATTTCACCTTGTTTTTATGCTCTGAAGGTGAATTTTGCAGTGATTCATGGGATTTCAGGTCACATAGGCTCTATATTGATCTGCACAGCCTCAGTTCGGGGTAGTGTGTGTAGGAAGCTGTAAGAGACAGTGTGCTCTGAGAGCTGTCTGTGATTCAAACCTAAAAGCTGTTAAAAAAGCCTTTTTGAGTAATTTTTTTTGCTCAAACTTTAGTTCATTGATAGTAGGAAACCCTTCTGTGCTCATACCATCCAGCATTTTTGTTTGTGTGTGGATTTTGAATGTTAATGTACAACATTGAGTCTGTGTAGTAAGAGACAGTGAAAGTGTGCTTTGGGGGAGGGGTGTATCTGTACTGTAGGAAGATTTAAGTTGGAGAAATAGGGAGTTCTTTGTTTTTGGTTATATTTTTTTGATATAACTGTGTTAATGCACACACAGTAATATTGTCAGTAATTGTTGAAATTGTTTTGCTGATTGTGTGCTGTGTGGATCTGGTGTAGCAGTTCATAATTTCAGGTTGTTTACAATATATGGTATATTACTGAACTTTTCAATTTGTTATGCATTACTTGTAGACAAATTGTGTGTGTGTGTGTGTGTGTGTGTGTGTGTGGTCCGTGACATCAAATAATACACCTTTTATTGTGCAACAGTGTAACTGAGGGCGCAGCAGTGTGAACCTGTTATCCACTGAAGCTGTGTGATTTTGTACTGCCATTGTGGTATCTTTTCTTTGATTTGCTGCTTGCTCTGCCATAAAAATATGCAGTCAGTGCCCCTCCCCACCAGCAAAAGGAATTGTCTTCCAGATTGGATTGTTTGTGACTTTAGCACCACTGGTTAGTTAAGGTGTTGTTTTCACTTGTGAATTTGCATCTGTATCTGTTGCTGAAGTCACAGTTGCTTTTTTGGCTTCACATCCAACATCCCCCCCTACCCATAGTGAACAATCCAAAATCAAAATTTGTTTAGAATATCAATGTTGATCCCCCAAAATGCCCACAAAGAGATGTGCAAGCAAAGCTGGTTGTCGCCATGGCACTGCTGTCAGTGGTAAGATCGCCTCTGAGCATGGTAGTACACAGACGGAGAAGTGCATTGCTAATGTGAGGAAAGGCATTTCTCCTGCAATGTTTTTACAGCCCAATCAGTAGCTTCACTCATAGTTGGAGGAGATGATGTTGTCCCAGCTCGTGGTGTTAGTGTAGTTACTGGTAGTGGTATGAGTATTGCTCAAGTTCCACTTCTGACCAGTGTACCGTGTCCAAGAATATAGTGGAGTATGAAGCAGTGTGAGTGTGTGGCAGTGAAGATGATGTCATACTTTCCAATAACATCCCAGTAAATGAACATGAGGAGTCTGATAATCATGTCAATGATAGCATACAATGTGACATTTCTTCCACCGTGGTACAGGTCATGCATTTTCCATGCAGTAATTCACAGTGTGGTGAAAAAAATATCTGGTGATAGTGGTGTTGATGATGATGATGATGAATCTGATGACGATGATGCTGTGGTTGCAACATGCAGTCCACATGCCAGCATCCAAGCTGAAGATATGGATGTTGGTGATGTTGATGAATATGATGATGATATAATTGACCCAAGCTGGGAACAGGAAAAAAAGAAATTCAAGGTGGCTGTGTCTGGGTCTGTTTGCATTAATCCTCCCTGCAAAAATGTGTTATTTACCAGTTTCAGTTGATGGTGATGATGATGATGATAATGACCCAGTAATAATAATAGGTAGTCGTTGTGGTCAGTTGCAGTCCAAGTATGTTCTGCCTAAAAAATCACGTAGCACACCCCACACTTCATTGTTTAAAATAACGGAGTCCAATAAGCAGCATCAGGGACATGTTAAAAATATAGCATCACAATCCCTTGTTTGGAATTTTTTGTGCAAGATGCAAATGATGAGTCAGTTGCAATCTGCCAGGTTTGTCACGTGCGTATGAGTTGAGGTTAAAAAGGGAGCCATTTGGGAACAGGAGGACAGCATACGCATCTTAAGAATAGCCACATGGCACTGTGGACCCAGCACAAGATGGCAGCTAATACCACAGTGGGGCAGTCACCCTCATTATCAACCATAACAAGCATGTTATCCCCTTCCATGACTGTTAAACCCAGTAGGAGATTAAATGTGAACAGTAGTGATGAAATAAGGGCAGAGCAGAGGATTACTACAGGCATGATGAGGTGGAGGAGCATAAGGATTTTGAAAGGTTGTCCAGTGCTGGTGAGAGTAGCAGTTTTGGTGGTGGTGGTGGTGAATGTAGTATGTCTAGTGCAAGTGGTATATCAACCCCGGTTGGTAAATGTGGCAAAATAACTGCATTTGTGGGTTTGTCATCATCACCTGTGCAACTGTCTTCATCAAACGTCCACACTCCACCCCCTGCCATTCACAGAGCAGAACCATTTGTCATCACACCCAGTGTAAAACGTTTAAGTCAGCCCACATTACAGAGTGTTTTTGTGCATTAGCTGAAATACCCACCCAATCATACAGTGTCACATGAACTTAATGCTGCTGTAGCTGAAATGTTACCAATTGATCTTTTGCCCTTCTCCTTTATGGAGAATTCTGGGTTCCGGCAGTTTGCTGCATGTGCCTGTCCAAAATGGAAAGTCCAATCCAAGACATACTTTTCAACCCGTGCTGTCCCTGAGTTGTACCGTACTGTGTCCAACTCAGTAAGACATGCC
Source organism: Neoceratodus forsteri (assembly GCA_016271365.2). Lineage (NCBI taxonomy): Eukaryota > Metazoa > Chordata > Ceratodontiformes > Ceratodontidae > Neoceratodus > Neoceratodus forsteri. The sequence continues at coordinate 776,755,284 of CM028138.1, forward strand.
CTTCAACATTCCTCATCTCCATTCATCCATTTAAATATGGATATGTGGACAAGTGGCAAAACAGTGGGGAGTTCATATTTGTGTATAACTGCACACTGGGCACAGGTGCTGGGGGTTGTTTGTGATGTGGTAGTGTGAATAATCAGTGCAGTAAGGTGGAGTGTCATGGTAGCAATCTTCCAGGAATTTGACAGTATGTAACGATTGCTATGCTCAATGTGACCTGTTCACACAGTGGTGAAAACATGTTGGATGTGATACTGACTGAAACTCACAAGTGACTGAACCCCCTGTCGCTGAGAGCTGGGTTCATAGCAAGTGACAATGCGTCAAATGTGGTGAAATGCATCACGAATGGTGGAATTTTTCATGTTCCATGAATGGCCCATTGTTTAAATCTTGTGGTGTAGGAGTTTCTGCAGCACCCTGATGTAAAGGAAATACTGACAGTTGCACACCATATCTGTTGTCACTTTTCACAATCTGCAAAGGCCATTGACCAGCTTCGCAGTTGCAGATGCAAACAGCCTCCCTCAGCACCGCTTGAAGCTGGAAGTTGTCACCCAGTGGAACTCACATTATACATGGCAGAGAGGTTGTATGAACAATACAAAGCCATCTCAGAATAACTTGTGATGCACACTAGCCGTGATAGTTCCGGGGCCTCCATGTCTATGACAACTGAACAGTGGTGCCTCATGGACTCTGTAATAACAATTATGTGGTCTTTTGAACATGCCACACAGGCAGTGAGTGGTGAGTCTGCCTCCATTAGCCAATCAATTCCACTGCTGTAGGTGGTGAGGCAGACATTGGTGAACAGCATGGCCTAGATGTTGCCGGAGACAGTGCTAGCAGTGTGTTGCTGAAACACATGCTGACAGCATTCAACCAGAATCGTCACATTTTGAGCATTCAGTGTAGTGACAGCTTTGCCATAGCAACAATGCTTACCCATGATACAAACATGGAATTGCCTCAGTACTGGAGGGAGGGCCTGAACAGGTAAAAAATGTCAGTGGGTAACTGGTGCACTTGGTTCTTGGGGCACAGAAGTCACGTGCCAAGGTCAGCAAACCTCAGCAGAATAATCAGGCTGAAGGTACAACTGGAGGAGTATCAAGCATATCCTGTAAGGAGAAGGGGACTGCAGTTCCAGGTGGTCTGTCATCCAAAGCAGTTGGTGTCAACCCACTTTGGGAGGCTTTGTCCCAAGTGAGGATTTGTGAAATAAATGATTTTGGAGAAAAGGATGATGTATCAACCACTGGACTAATTGAAGCACAGTGAATGGTTGAGTCATATTTGTCTGAAAACAGGCATCTGTCAATAACCGATGATCCACTTTTGTACTGGAGTGGAAAGGTCAGTGAATGGCCAGAGCTGACTGCAGTGGCACTGAAGTACCTCACATGCCCACCTCAGTGTAAGTGTCAAGAGGGTATTCAGCTCAGCAGGTGCAAGTTAGGGATCATTGTACAAACCTCTCTCCTGCAAATGTTAGTTTGCTAAGATTCATAAAAATGAATGAGAGGCACATACAAGCACAGACTGCAACCTCAGTACTCATACCCTGGCCTAGTCATGGTGGTTTTCGTGATGTAGAAATGGACCATCCTGGTGGCACTTGTAGTGGCATTATGAAACAGCCTATCACTGACATAGATAATGACACAATGGAAAAAGAATTTCCCACTGGTCAGACTTCAGATATAAATGACTGTGAGGGCAGCTTTCTTTATGAGGATGATGATGTGATTAATGTTGACAGGTTTTAACTGAAGTTGTTAAAAGGCGGTGACATTTGCTGTATGATACATGTTTTCTTTTTCATGACTTTGTGTGCCTCCCTGGACCACCACCAGGACCACTGTTAGCCACTCTCACCACAGAGAATGACTTTGTGTGCCCCCTGGACCACCACCACCACCAGGACTGATGTTAGCCACTGCCACCATCACCAGATGCAGGAAGATGTTCCAGGGAATGTCATCATGTGCCACAGCTGTCACCACCAGCACCCACCACCAGTGTCATTCTGACAATGTTTTCCCATTACATTGGCCATGCCAAGGCAGAGGGAGTCAAACAGGAGACCACATCCATTAGCCACAGGCACAAGGCTTCTTAATATTAAAACTATAAAGTGAGTATGTGTACTAATGTTTATTATGCTATTCAGCTTCCTTTATCTGTATGTTTTGTTTTCTGTTGCTTTTCTGAGCTGCAATGGTCAAACACATATGGTAAACTTATTTTGTTTTTTTTACAGGTTAACAAAAAATGACTCTCCTTCACTGAAAGTCGGTATCAATGGTACTGCAGCAGTACCGTACACAGGAACCTATGGAATATCCATTTCAAATCCATACTGTTAAGTATATATGTATTATTTCATCTGTTCATTCTTTTTTTAAAAGAGTGCAACAAATCTGACTGAGAAGGATTCATAAACTAGGTGACATGTGTACATCACAAAAACTATTTCTACAACTATTTTCTGCATCATACATGGGAGGAGATGGTGAAACTGAGGAGGGGGGACCCTTGCCGATCGGTGGTACTGGGGAGATGGGGGCCATCACTGGCAGGAGGGAGGGAAGGCAAAGCAGGGGGATGAGGTAGCAGAGGTGGAAATCTTGGCCAAGAGAGTGAGGGAAGCCCTCAGGTCCCTTAAGATGGAGAAAGCACCAGGGCTGGAGAAATGACATCCCAGAGTGCTGACGGAAATGGCGGGTGACCTGAAGAAACCCCTGGAGAAGCTTACAGCATTTCTATGAGGACAGGGTGGGTGCTCTAGGACTGGAAGGTGGTGCATACAGTGCCTATCCACAAGGGGGGTATCAAGGGAGGTGGCAGGGAACTACACGCCCGTCAGCCTGACATCAGTGGTAGGCAAGGTGATGGAGGGCATTGTCAAGGAGAGGCTGGGGGGGATCTAGAAAAGTCAGGGTGCCTGGATGATAGACAGCATGGATTCATTGCATGGAAATCATGTCTAACAAACCTTGGGGAGTTCTATGACTAGGTGATGAGTGTCTTGGACCTGGGTAGACCGGTGGACATCCTCTATCTTGACTTCAGCAAGACGTTTGACTCTGTTTCTCAAAGAGGCTTGCTGAATAAGCTGGGAGAAATGGGGGTGGGAAACCTGATTATCAGATAGATAGGCAGCTGGCTTCAGGACTGGACACAGAAGGTCATGGTTGGAGGGATAGTTTAATCCCCAAGGAAGGTCATTAGTGAGGTCCCTCATGAAGCATTCCTTGGGCCCCTCCTGTTCAACACCTATGTCTCTGACATAAGGAAGGGTATCAGGAGTGAGATGATCCTCTTTTCTGGATGACTCAAAACTGGGGGGCGTGGTGGATGGGGGGGAGGAGGGGAGGGTGGCCCTACAGGGGGACTTGAAGGCTCTGAAAAGGTGGCCTAGAAAGTGGAAGCTGATGTTAAATGCAGGGAAATGCAAGGTACTGAACCTGGGAGCCAGAAGACTGGGCCAAGTGTACACCCTTGGGGGAATGCTACAAGTCTCAATGGCTGAGAGGGACCTGGGGGTGGTGGTGGATGCCAAGATGAACAACTCTGAGACTTGTAGGAGGGCAGCGGCTAATCTCAACAGGATGCCGGGATGCATCGCTAGGGGGATCACCTCCAGAAGGAAGGAAGTGATACTCCCTCTGTATAATGGCTTGTTGAGGCAGCACCTCGAGTACTGCGTGGAGTTTTGGAGGCCACACTTAAAGAGGGACATTGAACTCCTGGAGAGGGTCCAGAGGAGGGCAACCTCCAATGATCTGGGGCCTGGGGACAGGACCTATGGGGAGAGGCTCTAAGAGCTAAATATGTACACATTGAAAGAGAGAAGGAGCAGGGGACATGATTGAGGTCTTCAGGTACATGAAGGTTAAATAGGAGAGCAGCTCAGGGTGCCCCAAAGGAAAGAGGGGGTAACTAGGGAGTAAGAAGGAGTGGAAGCTGAGGGGAGATTCAGGAGAGAGAGGAGGAGGTGCTACTTCACTGAGAGGGTGGTGGAGCCATGGAATGTGCTGCTCAGGGGGTTGGTGGAGGCAGAGACAGTGGAGGGGTTCAAGAGGGGGTGGGACAGGTACAGGGGAAGGGTTCTGGAAGCAAAGTCCTGTGCAGCAGGAATAACTGGGATTGGGAAGGAGAAAGCCAAAGAGAGGGAGGGATGGAGGAGGGCAGTAAGTTCAGCTCCCAGGTTGGGGGCTGACCAAATGAACAGACACGAAATATCGTTAAGCCTATTCTGCTGGCATTTTAGTATGTTAGTAAGATATCATGTACTGCATGTGGTGTAATGCTCCCATTTCACTTAGTTACCACTTGTCAATTTTCTGGACACAAGACAGATGCATTTTGGGGATGCAGAAAAAAGCTGGGGACTCTGTGTGACCACTGCACGCATGAGACACTGCACATTAACTTCTGGGGTACTTTGCACGTGGTGTAATGCTTTCATTTCACTTTATCACTTGTCAATTTTCTGGACATAAGACAGATGCATTTTGGGGTTGCAGAAAAAATCTGGGGACTCTGTGTGACCACTGCGGGCATGAGAGACTGCGCAATAAATTCTAGGGGACTTTGCATATAGTGTAATGCTTCCATTTCACTTTGTTACCTCTTGTCAATTTTCGGGACACAAGACAGATGCATTTTGGGGATGCAGAAAAAATCTGGGGACTCTGTGTGAGTACTGCACGCATGACTGAGTGCGCCATTAATTCTGGGACACTTTGCATTTCATGTTACACTCTCATTTCACTTTGTCAGCACTTGTGAATTTTCTGGACACAAGACAGTTGCGTTGTGGGGATGCACAATAATTCTGGGGACTGTGTGTGAGTACTGCACACATGACTGAGTGTGCCATTAATTCTGGGACACTGCATTTCATGTTACGCTCTCATTTCACTCCGTCAGCACTGGGGAATTTTCTGGACACAAGAGAGTTGCATTTTGGGATTGGGAATTCTGCTGAGTCTGGTAAATATTTTTGGAGCTTCAGTAATATTTACTTTCTGTCATGCTATTGTGAGGTATTTGTCAAAAAGCAGGACTGAGCACTGCAATTATACAGTGATAAACTACACGTGTGCAGTCCATCTTCTTTCCTGTGTATGCAGACACTGTCCCACGTCAAGCTGCAAACATATATATATACAGTATATACAGTATATATATATATATGCTGATGCTGACTTGTTGCACTGTTCATGGTGATGGTGTAAAGAATAAAGATAAGAATATATATTGCATATTTTATTTGTACCATCAATGGCAGCAGACAAAGTCATATGATATGTTTTCAGAGATCTTAGGCCAGTGTGCACCTCAATCACTTGTCACACAGACACAGTGAACACATGACTTTGCGTAGGTAATAGCACACAAAATCATGCTTTTAAACAAACCATACCCAACAGACATAAAGTATTACTGAGGCATCCAAAATATTTTATGGTGTACAGACATGTTCAAGTTAGAATATATAATAGGTCCTTCAGTCCACTGCCACATCACTGTGCTACCACTGGTGCCGTGTCGTGTTATGGTGGACATCAACTTGCTGAAAAACTGACACTGTCAGTGTAAACTAGAAAGACATATTACAGAACAAATAATGAAAAGAAGAGATGTGGTAGTAGTGTGGTGGCAGTGAACTGGACCTTATATATTTTCTGACTTTATAATGTCTGTGCACCATGAAATATTTGGGGTGCATCAGCAATACTTCATTTCGGTTAGATACGGTTTGTTGAAAAGTAGGATTTTTGGTTGCTATGATCTGCTAAGAAAATATACATTACATATTCTTATCTTTATTCTTTATACCATGAACACAGCAACAAGTTAGACAGCAATTAGCATATATATGTTTGCAAGAAGCTGGACAGTGTCTGCAGTACATACACACTCGGGAAAGAAGACTGTCTGCACACATGCAGTTTAGCACAATATACTTGCACTGCTCAGTCTGTTTTTCCACAAACACTCCACGACAGAAAGTAAACATTAATGAGGCACCAAAACAGTACACACACATATGCACACACACACACACACACACACACACACACACACACACACAGAAGGAAGGGGGCAGTATACAAAGTGTCATGCATATGGAAGATAAAAAAAGGGTATAATTACATACAAGGGTCAGGGATGGTGGAAGAATACATTTTATAACACAGCAAGGAAGGTGTGGGGAGGCACATGGAGTGAGGGAAAAAAACTAATGTGGGATCCCATGGTGATCCAGAAGTAGTTCCATCATGGACATAATTTGCAATTGTTGTCCTTCTATGTGATCTAGCCACTGCTCGACAGCATTGACCCTCTGGTTGTTCTCCTTGACAGCACTCCAGAGAACTGTTAAGTCAGCCTGTGTTACATGCAGTTCTCTGGGGTCCACACATTCTACAGGCTGACCTGCTGGTGGTGGGGGGGTGCTGGTGGAGCAGCAGGTGCTGCTGTGGCTCTCCTCTTCTTAGGGCTGCAGCCATGCACAGCTGCACCCTCTGCCAGAGAAGGGCCAGCAGGTGCAGGCATGGCCCATTCTGTGACAGCCTGCCACTCCAACTGGTGGTGTTTGTGCATATTGGTGCACTGGCTCCCAGTCCCTAGGTGAGTCCCAAGGGGGCCACGGTGCACCTCCACCTCACATAGGCACTACCAGACCACACTGCTGTCCCCCTGACACTGTCAAAAAACTGCCAAACAACAGAGGTGTGGGGAGGACCAGGCACAGGCAGGGGTGGGCCAGATGAACTGGAATATGGCTGGTCATGGTGCTCAGAAGGGATGGGATCCACACCTGGACCCAGGGACACAGGCACATCCTGCTCCAGAAGACTTGATGCTGGAGCTGGTGCTGAACATGATGGTAGTGGTGGTGCTGGTGGTGGTTCAACTGCCTCATAGTCAGAAGGCAGTGTTGGTCCTGCTTGTGAGGGAGGGACACTCAGAATTTTCGATCAGTCCAACAGGAACCAGCAGCCATGCCCCCTATGCATGCACATGGTACGATACCTACCAGTACCACGCTCTCACAGACATTCCCTCATCCTGGTCCATCTCTCCTACTGTGCTCCCTCAGTCCAAGCAATGACTACTCACACTGTCACATGAAACACACACAGTCACACAGACATAGACACGCAACTAACTACTTATAAAGGTAAGAAGAATACATTTACAGAAAGAACAAATTAAGTTGGGGGGAGTTTAGACCAGTGGAGGTAAGTGAGTTCATTGGGGTGGTGACCAATCTGAAGCACACTTTTTGCAAACTGGATCCAGTGCTGATGCATTTCTTGATGAGATGCATGGACACCACTGGCTCGGTGTTTGCTCTGATTGTCCAGTGTTCCTTATCTGAGGGGGTCTTCCCTGATACTTTGAAGGAGATGCATCGACACCACTAGCTCGGTGTTTGCTCTGATTGTCCAGTGTTCCTTATCTGAGGGGGTCTTCCCTGATGCTTTGAAGGAGGCATTGGTAAGACCAGTCCTAAAGAAACCATCCTTGGACCCAGAGGTTAGGGAAAATTACTGACCTATCTCCAACCTTCCCTTTCTGGCAAAGATTGTGGAGAAGGTAGTGGTGCTTCAGTTGGAGGAGCACCTCATGGCCCATGAACACTTCCAGTCAGGGTTTCGGGTGAGGCATAGCACAGAAACTGTGCTTGTTTGGGTGCAGAAGGATGCCCTCAGGTCTAGAGATTGCTTGACCACCTCAGGGTCTCGGTGTTTGCTCTGATTGTCCAGCATTCCTTATCTGAGGGGGTTTTCCCTGATGCTTTGAAGGAGATGCATTGACACCACTGGCTCGGTGTTTGTTCTGATTGTCCAGTGTTCCTTATCTGAGGGGGGCTTCCCTGATGCTTTGAAGGAGGCATTGGTAAGACCACTCCAAAAGAAACCATCCTTGGACCCAGAGGTTAGGGCAAATTACTGACCTATCTCCAAACTTCCCTTTCTGGCAAAGATTGTGGAAAAGGTGGTGGTGCTTCAGTTGGAGGAGCACCTCATGGCCCATGAGTTGTACGAACACTTCCAGTCAGGGTTTCAGGTGAGGCATAGCACAGAAACTGTGCTTGTTTGGGTGCAGAAGGATGCCCTCAGGTCTAGAGATTGCTTGACCACCTCAGGGTCTATGGACTCACTGACACTCCCATCAGCTGGTTTGAGTCCTTTTTAACCAATGGGAAGCAACAGGTTGTGATGGAGAATCTCTACTCCATCCCTAGTCCCCTATCTTGTGGACTACCTCAGGGGTCAGTGTTAGCCCCAATGTAGTTCGAAGTGTACATGCTACCCTTGGGAAGGATCATTAGGAGGTATGGCTTGGGTTTTCATTGCTATGCTGATGATACCCAGCTATACTTATACTTTACCCCAGGAACATTCAATGCAGTAGATGTGCTAAACAGCTACCTTGCTGAGATCAATGACTGGATGTTCTCAAGCTGGTTGTGACTGAACCCCAATAAGATGGAGGTATTGGTGGTGGAGTCAAACAGAGTGCATGATTGGATGGCCTCTGGATCAGAGACTGGACTTGTTCTGAGATCTGTTCCATTGAAGGCCTCCTCTACGGTGCTAAATCTTGGTGTCACTCTGGATAGGAGATCAACAATGGAGGCAAATCTTCCACCATCCACTCCTGTTTTTTCCATCTCAGAAATGTCACCAGGATAAAGCCCCTTGTTCTGCCTCTGGACCTCCCCACTTTGATGCATGCCTTAGTTACTTCAAGGCTTGACTACTGTAATGCGCTTTACCTCAGGGTCGTGGAAGGATCTCTCCGCAGACTGCAGCTAGTGCAGAATGCAGCTGCCTGGTTAATTACTGGACAGCCAAAATTTTGCCACATTTCACTGGTGTTGCATGAGCTGCACCAGCTGCAGTCAGGTGGAGGATCCTCTTTAAGGTGGGTCTTCTCACCTATAAGGCCCTACATGGTCAGGGCCCCTGGTTATCTCTTAGACCTTCATGTACCTATTTTCTCAGTTTGCCCCCTCTGTTCCTCCTGTGGAGGGCTCCTGGTGATTCCAAGGATGAGGTTGAAATTGGCTGGTGACAGGGCCTTTGGTGTCTCCTCCCTCATCCTGGAATTTGCTGCCCCTTGGGGTTAAGAGGACTCCTACTCTGGAGTTATTCAAGGCCCACCTTAAGGCCCTCCTATTCACTCAGGCTTTTTTGGATTAAGCTGTTAATTTACAGATTTGATTTGATTATAGCTGTTGGTAATCTGATGTTTAGTTTATTATCTATGGATAATGTTTATATGAGGCATTATTATTTATATGCTAATATTTATCTCTGTTCCTGAATATGTGTCTACTTATTTGTATGGTGCCCAGAGCCTCCGGGACAGTGTGACTTTTAAATAAATTTTGCCTGGCCATGCCTAAAAAAGAGTACAGAAAATACAAAATCATAGCTTTTAAAAAAGCTGTTGGGTCTAAATCAAAGTTTAAATCTCCTCCTCGCTCTGATCTCCAAGTCTCAGCAGTGACAAAACAATACACTCCTCTCTCTCTCTCTGTCTGCACAGGAGAAAGTGAAAGTGTCTGCTTGTATGACTCACTTCCTTCCTGCCTGGCTAAAGAGTATGTGACTTACAGTACTGTAAGCCATGTGATGTGTGGGAGTTCTGCCAAATCTGAAACATGAAGTGGATCACTTAGAATCTTAATGAGGAACGCAAAGTCTATTGAAAACAATGACTTTGCCTTACTTCGTATTGCCATTCAGCCTTAATGCAAAGTGGTAATGACAAGGCGGAGTGAGCACTTTGCATTGCCCACTCCCTGTAGAGGAGTGGCAATGCGAAATGCCCACTTCTCGTTCATTTCGCCGGTAGAATTTAAATTTGCCGCATCTCTAATTGGGAACTGTACTACAGTGCTGCCTTAATATGCTGTTTAATTCTGAAGGAGTGATGGTGGCTAAGTTTATTTGTATTTCTTTCTGCTTTGCCTAATCAAAAAAACATTTATTGCCCACCAGATTTGTTTTTTGTGTATCTATAATGCTGTTGCTTTTCCAATTCAACCATTTCCTGTATTGTGATTTCTTCATGAAGCTATCTCTTCATTGATACAGGATTGGCTGCTGTGTGTGAGGTGGCGAGAGGTGTCAAGTTCAAGCTGGCAGCTATGGAGACTGGAGATGATAGAGGCAGCTGCACGAATGACTGGAGCATCGGGATTTTGGCCGGTGGCACCAGAGCGATGGGCAGGGAATTTCTATTCTATTGAGTTACGTTTTCTTGTTGAGACCTTGTGGTACTATTTTCAAGGTTTCTAAAAATTTCATTGAGTTCAGTTTCGTCGATAAGCTCAAATGACGTATCCATGACTTTTTTTTTTAATACAAGGCCTACTACGATTTCTTAGCAAGAGAACTGTGGCAGCATTGCGGCATTGGTGGGGATATAGCAGTAAGACCTTTTCAGGGTGGCACGAGGATGTGGCAGACTGGCACCTTTGCCAGTGATTATCATAGGATTTACAACAGGGCTAAGGTGTCAGTCTGCCTTTCTGATTGGCTCCTGTTTAATGTCCATAGTATAATCACAAATAATATTGACAAATGAGCACATAGTTACACACAGAAACATGTTTACACAGTGCAAGGCAATGTGTCCTTAAATTTCTCTGGTCTTAGATGTTTTATGACCTTGTATATCTGCATAGCATTCCTTTTGTGGCTTTTGATCTTAACACTGCAACATGTTATCTATAACACTGTGCTTTCCAGCTGATTATTTCTCTAAAATGGTGGCATTTGTGTAAAGAATTAAAAAATTTTTTTTGAGAAGGTCTGTTATAAAATCACCTATTTTATGCATATCAGTGCAGCACAGGCAAGAGGAAAACATTACAAAGAGAGGGAGATATCAAAACTCAATTACAGTTGAAGGACTTATTAAGTTGACATACTTCTGATCAATCAATCTTTCTTGAAAGAGAATTCTACCCACACTGAACAAAATAGAACTTTCAAGACTGCTCAGCCCAAATGAACACATTGCACTGCTTGCTTCAGGTATGGCAGAGATTTTATCTAGTCTGTTGGGTATCTGGATAACTGCCTTTCTCTACTGTCATAGCATGATGTCTGCAAGGCTATACCCACTGCAGTGATAAACACCAAGAATATTCCACTGTTGATCTCTTTTGTATGAGCCCTCGCTAAGCCTTCTACCAAGGTTTTAGGGACATCCAAAATAATTTCATGGGGCCATTAAAAAAACTACAGAATTGTGATAAATAGGCCCTGTTTATTTATTTAATTTATTTATTTAACAGTCTTTAGGATTACAACCTTTGAGTCAGGGACTCATTTACAAAGGCTCCGCATCAGAAAAAACAAATACAAACACTTAATACATATAGATATAGAACAGAATGGCAGCTAAAGGTTGCAGTTTTTTTCAGTTATACAATATTGCAGAATCAAGATCAGCTATACATTACATTGAACATGTTACCAAGAGCTGTATTTTACAGTTTTCAAGAAAACAATAAGTTTGCTGATAGAGGGAGGGAGTAACAGGTTTGATATTTGCAGCAAAGTAGAGAATTAGATATCTTGTCAGTGCAGTCAAAGGAGGCATTGTTAATAGGTTTAACTAGATGTTTGTGTTTGTTTTCTCCAAGGCATCATTTTTAGGAGTTTTCAATGTTTTTTTCTGTAAAAATAAAATCAGACACAAGACGGAGGCCATACAAAAGAATATTTTTTTCTCATGAAAGAAGAATCTTCTTTCTTGAGATGGAAATTCTTGTTTCCCATCTGACATACAAATGAAAGACTCTACTACAAATGCTTAGAACTGAAATTTAAAATTCTTATAACTCAGGAACCAATTAATAGTTTTTTCATCAAAGGAAAATAAAAAGACCTCTTCATAGGGCAAGCCCCTGCTATCCATAGGTTCATAGGTTCATAGTTGAGTACAAGATCAGGAGGCAAAGCCCATTAGTAAGCTTGCCACCCTAGGGTGGGATATTTTTATATATAATCAAATTTTGAGTTACCCATGAATTGATCCAACTGATATTTAAACATATCAGTGGTCTTACTCTCTACAACAATGGGTGGCAATGTATTCTATAGGTTGACTATTTGGGAAAACCACTGACATCTCTTTTTAGTTCTGCAATTTACCGCTGTAAATTTGAGATTATGAGATCTTGTTTGTGAAATACAAAAATGTGTTTCTATCCCCAAAGTTTCTATAAGGCCTGGTTCTCTTATGGTTTTTTAAGCTAAACAAAGATCACCTCTAAGTTGTCTATATTAGACAGAAAATAAGTCCAACATTTTTAATCTTTCTCCATAGTTTTTATCTCCCAGTCCCTTAACTCTTTTTGTCATTTTTCTTTGGACCCCTTCTATTTGTTTCTTACCTCGAATTGTATAAGGTGAGCAAAAAGGTGCACAATAATCCAAATGTGATCTAACTAGACTAGTATAAAGTGGTAGGATGACCCGAGATTGTCTGCTTTTAATATTTTTCCATATGCATCCCATAATTCTTTGGCTTTTCTTAACTTTTAGTGCTGTATTATTCTCGAAGTTAAGCTTATTATCTATAATAACCCCCAGGTCTTTTTCAAATTCTGTTACTTGCAATTTTATATTATTAAGCAAATAACTATTTTGCATATTATTATGTCCCAGATGCATTACTCTACACTTTAATTCATTAAACATCATTTTACTTCTTTGTGCCCATACTTCTAATCCTTCTAATTCCTTTTGAAAAGTTGTAATCACCTCACTGGAGTTAACAATACAACCTATCTTACAATCGTCTTCATATTTTGATAACCAGACATTATCAGTTGTTTGCAATGATTTGATCAATACATTAAATAGTACAGGGCCCAGCACAGAGCACTGGGGCACTCCACTAGTCACCTCAACCCATGTAGACTTGACATTTTTTATCGAAGTACATTGACAACAATTATTTATTTAGTTAGTTAGTTTTTGTTAACCAGTTAAGTGCAGTAGACAAATCCTGCCTATTTTCCGGCACGACCCAGGGGAGGGGGATACAGATGAATGCCAACTGACCTTGAACTAGGTTAAGCTGTTGGTGGTATTTTTAGTGAATGAGGGAAATTTGGCCGGGACACCGGGGAAATTCCCCTACTCTTTTTGATAAGTGCCATGGGATCTTTAACATCCACCTGAACTACCACCAATCCAGGCAGATGGGACCTTGGTTTAACATCTCATCCAAAAGGTAACCATGATTCAATCCATTTTATTAAGGTATATGGAAACTTTAAATTGCTCAGTTGTTCTAGTAATATTCGGTGAGAAACTTTGTCGAAAGCTTTTGCTAAGTCTAAAAATACTACATCAACTGGAAGACCTGCATCAAGGGCTGCACTAACATTCTCAGAAAAGTGTCATTGATTTGTTAAACAGGACCTTCCCTTAATAAACCCATGCTGTGCTATATCTTGTAAATTATTTTGTTTTATATGATGTTCTATTCTACTCAAGATTAACCTTTCTAGTATCTTTCCAATTACTGAGGTTAAACTGACTGGTCGATAATTTGATGGTATGATTTTGTCACCTGTTTTGGATATGGGAATATCCAACGCTTCTTTCCATGCTGAGACGCATTCTCCTGTTTCTAAGGAAGAGTTAAATAATCTACACAAGGGGCCTGCTATGTTATTTGATATATCCTTTAGGAATCTGGGGTGGACTCCATCTAGTCCTGCTGATGAATTAATTTTTACTTTTTATAATTCCCTGTGACTTCTTCTATTGTAATAGACTCAATTCCATCATTATTACAATCAGTAATTGAACTATTAAATTGTTCTTTAGCAGTAAATGTAGTAAGAAAATAACTGTTAAATTCCTCTGCCATCTGAGCTTCATCAGTAATAATGCCTGCATTTGCCTGTAAAGGACTTATTGTAGTCTTGGAACCACGTAGTGAGCCAACATAATTGTAAAATGTGTTCTTGTTATCAAGTGTATCTATTGCTAATTTATTTTATATATCTATCTTATCTTTCCTTATACTTTGTTTAACTTGATTAGTTTTTTTTTTTGTATTTATTCCATGTATTTTGGGATGGTTGATTCTTGTATTTCTTATAATATTTATATTTTTTGTTTACTAATCTTTTAATCTTGCTGTTCCACCATACAGGATTTCTAACTCCCTGTTTATACTTCCTCCTGTTAGGGACCCAAGTATCCAAACAGTAGTTAATTTTGGTCAATATTAGAGACCAAACTTGATGAACATCAAGACCAGCTAGTTCTGTATTCCAGTCCCACATAGATAGATATTGATTTATTTCTTCATAATTAGCTTTATTATAATCCTTAATTATAGTAACCCCCTGGTTTCTATAGATTGTATATTGAACAGGATCAAATTATGATCACTATTTCCAAGAGGTCCTAAAATTTTAGGTTCATATACTGCTGACCACATGTTAGTTAAAACAATATCCAAAACATTATTATCTCTGATCCCTTCCTGTATTATTTGATCCAGGTCTTGATTGACTGGTATTTCCAGAAAATCTTTTTCTATAGTTACAATAACACTATGCTTTACACAATCAATATTAGGAAAATTAAAATCCCCCATAATAATGTAGTTATTAGTTGGCTTGAAATTATTAATTATTCTCAGAGATTCAGTGTTCTGTTCCTTGCTAATGTTTGGTGGTCTATAGGCCAGACCAATACATATTTTTTTATTTAATGAAACAGTAGATAAATCAATTTCTACCCAGATCATTTCTTCATCTACTGTTTCAGGAGAAGTACAGTGTGATGTAAAATTATTTGTAATATACAAAGCTATCCCATCCTTGTTTATCTGTCCTATTCTTAAATACTTTATTAAAACCAGGAATATCAGTATTCCAGCAAAGTTCATGAAACCATGTCTCAGTGACGCCACAAATATCAATTTTGTCTTTTTTAATTATATAGTTTAACTTATCCATTTTATGGGTAAGGCTTCGAGCATTGAGTAATACAACTTTTATCTCTTTATTAATTTTTTGGTTTTGTTAAGGCTCATCAGGAGACATTACCTTTTTTGGGAAAGTTAAAGATGAAATTGGATCTAGATTAGTACCTTGTTCATATAAGGAGACAGTCGCCCCCTGTATTAGTTTAAATATTTATCAAGGGAGTTGACAAAATGTTTCCCTAGAAGATCATTCCCAAATTTACTTAAATGCAGCCCATCATTTAAATATAAATTATCCTGCTAACAGAACTCTTCCCAGTGTGTCAAAGACTGGGTTTCTTGCCTTTCTGTCCATGTTCTTAGCCAATTATTAAATGTATGAATGTTCATATTAATTCCATGGGAAGCTTTTGGGATTGTCAAAATCTCAGAGATAATTAATTCGCATCCCAGGTTATTTAATTGATTGGATAAGGCCACCATGTCCTGTTTAATATCATCTAGGGGATCTCTGAACATATTGTTTGTTTCAGCATGTATCAATACAAGTGGTTTGTTACCAAGATTTTTAAACATTGTTTTACTCCTGTTTGTCAGATCAGCAATTTTTGCCCCACTAAATGAAGATAATGTCTGATGAGATTTATCTGGGTTACAAACAAGCCTGTCAAGTCTTTGATCAATGAATCCCACATTACGAGGAGATTTCTATGACTTAGCTGAGTATATTAACCATGTTCCATGGTCTCAGTAGTATCATACCCGGCATTATTTGTTGTTACTTCAATATTTATTAGATCATTATCACCACTACTGTCTGAGTTTAATGAAACTGGAGGAGTATCAAAAGTTATTAAAGTTGGAGATGGACTAGTTTCTGTTCCTCCTTCCAGTGTTGCCAATCCAGAATGTGTATTATTTAGGGGGAATGTTAAAAGTGTTTGTACGCCATCCTTTTTTGGGGGGGGGGTTAAGAACTGAACAGTGTACCATTCATCATCCCCTCCAGTTACTTCGTTCTCTTTTCTAGTTCTTTTTTTGATATTACTATGGTAAGGAGTAAATTTTTTACAACATTACATCTTTAGGTGCAGTATCAGATGCACTTGCTATAGCCCTGTCCTGAACCTGTATAGTTGTAGTAGAAGCTGGGAACTTTGAAAACACCATTTGACTAATAGATAAATTAGCACCTAATCTATTTCCCATTTTATTCTGACTAATATCTAGATGGGCAAATCTATCACTAAAATAATGTAATTCTTGTAGCAAATCTTCATTGTGCACACATTTTCTACATATAAAGGGATATGGAATATCCTGTTTGGTTTTTAAGTACATGAGACAATTGATATATTTGATAAATGTTTCTCCAACTTGTAAGTTTATTGTTTCAGTCATTTAAAGAATCAAAAGGAAAAAATAGTGTTATACACCAATATAACCTTAAATCTGGTTTAATAACAACAATTATTTCTTGCAGTACAATATTTATATCTTTTTTTTTATTTTCCACTCACAGTTTATTATGTCCACATATCCACTTAATAACTAATTTCAGTTCAAGGCCCCTTAATTAGAACCTTTACTATTTTTAAAACCTCCAGACCAATTGTCCAAGTAAACACTACCAAATATAAATGTAACTTTGGCTTTACACACAGTTCTAATGCTCCTTAGGTTTCCTTCTACTTACTTTTTCACCTTCTCACTCATAAGATTTTATTTTAGATATCCTTCCACTCCCACCAAACATGCCTAACATGCGCAGATGCGCATGTCTTTGCGCACATTTTCGCGTGTGACAACTCATGCTTGCCCTGCCCGAGCTCACCCTGCTCACTGCAGGACACTACTAAATAGTGAAATTTGACCCTGGAAGTGTACCTAGAGGTCAGGAGTTACCCCGTATAACTGAGTGATTAAAATCACTTTCTATTTGTAAATTAAAACGCCTCAAGGCTTGCTATCGCTATTTCGTCCCCTTGTGATATACAAATCACAAAATATGTTGCCCTTCTCTGAGTTGTAGTCCAAAGATAGGACTACAGCTCCTCTTCCTGGATACCAATACTGTAAACAGGACTCCAAGGACTCACGGTAGCGAGTGAACTAAAAATACTAATTCATACACTAAGAAAAATGATACAGTTGCATTTAACAGCACACAACAGTTTGTAAAAAGTATATTTGTATGTTGTGCAGCAAAAGATTGCAAATCACTTTAGAATAAAATTCCATACCACATGGGCTGTAGGGTTGAGCAACAAATGGCCAAACTCCCCATTTTTTACACTTTTACATACTCCAGATCTCAGAAACCAGATATCTGACCATCATAAAACTTGCTATTTTAAGGGACCTTGCCCCAAGACCAGTTATGCAAAATGTCATGCAATTCCATTGAACAGGGGCAAAGTTAATAAATTTCCAAGTCAGGGGTTTAACATTAAACACCCTGCTCAGCACTAACTATAGGGGTGCTACCGGCTGGATTGTATTAGGTTGTCTTGTTTTATCATAAAGGGTGATGGATTTTGTATGTAGCTTGTTTACTGAAGTTAATCTGTTACTATAGTTTGGTGATTTTCCTGCTATATTGTGCTCCTTAGTGTTTTTTCATAGGGTAGTGGTATTTTTGAGGGCTGCTTTGTTTTGGCCTTTTTAGGTTTACATACTGTAGTGTAGTGCCTTCCTATAAAAGGAGGTGTGGTTTCAGTGTTTCTTCCCTTCATTCTTTTCTAGATGGCAGCTCAGGGGCACTTTCTTTGCCCAGGTTAACTTTGTTTTACAAGTGTGTGACTGTTTGGCAATTCATACGGAGGCAACAGCAACAGTTGATGTGTGTGATTCAGGATGAGGGCCGTGTAGCTCAGGGGCACTTTCGTTGCACAGATTAACTTTGTTTTACGTGTGTGGCTGTTTGGTGAGTGAAATGGAAGCAGCAGCAAAAGTGGTTGGTTGTGATTCGGGGACTGACTTTGTACAGTGTGGCTCAGTAAAACTTTCTTTACACAGATTAACTTTGTTTTACAGATGTTTGGCCATTTTTTTTTGGCAAGTGATGGGAGCTGATATTGTGTAGTTTTGGTCAGGGACACTTTCTTTTTACAGATTTTTTTTTGTTCAAGGACTGTAGTTTGCTATGCTGTTAGTGCTGTAATGTGACTGGTTTGTAGGTTGTGTTTTTCAGGGTGTCGTTACACATGTTACTATTGTTCTAATAACATGTACAGTATATATTGTGTCTATACTTTTAAAAGTTAGTGAATAGGATGTTCATTATATTGTAATAGGTTGTATAATTTCATAAGTAGTGCTAATTACTTTCAGATATGGGGAAATATCTATTGAGTTTATAATGAGGAAAAGTTCCAACCATGTAATATATGTATGCAACAGCTCATGACAAGGTGTGAGATATGCTCTGATAAACACGCAGTCAGCAAATACAAATGTTCCATTGTCAAAACAACAACAGAAGAGGATATTTCACTTTTAGGGCTGTAAAGGTCTTGAATTCATTACATGAAGAAGTAACTGAAGCACCAACATTGAATGCATTCAAAAAGAGATTAGATACACATTTACTAGATAGAGGGAATTGAAGCCCCACTCTGGTGGGAGACAGGTTTCATGGGCATGTTGCCTTCTCCTGTCTAGACAACCTAGTATTGAACCTAGTATAGTGGCATGGTAAAGCATGAGGCTGCAGTATGAGTGCCTTGCTACCCTAAGAAGTGCATTTATCGGAGCATAGCCCATCCCCTGCAGAGTGTTTTTGTGCAATAAAATGGGTAAAAATTGAAAGATTATGAGAACAACTTTTATGTTTTGCAAGTAAAATGCTATTTTTTAATTAAAATTAATTATGAGTTAGAAAATGTAGTTCCACACTTTCTTAATTGGGGAATGAGCTTGCGTGAGTGGAAAATAATAAAATAAACTGGTGCTGTTATGACAAGAATTAACTGTGGCAACTGTTACTTATCTTCAGGTGTCAAACAGTTCATTTTCACATGGTAGTAGACTCAAGGAAATGTATTTATTTTTTCCATAGATAGAAGTTTATGAGGTTCACTGATATTCCAGGCAATGAACAACTGGATAAGTTGAAGGGCTTGGTGAATGTATGTGCTTCATCAGGTGAATCATTCCAGTCAGAATGTCAGGTAGGGGAGTGGTACCTGACTGCATGATGTGCAAGGTTGCTTGTCTGTGAACTTTAGGTTTGAGTGTTGTTCACTGGACAAAATTTCACTCCACTTGCAGTGATCTGCTGTTGAAACAGACCAGTAACTTTTGAGACAGGTCTCACACTTATGGCTCATTACAGCCATTATTTCATTGCTTTCTAGACCAGCATGTGACAGAAGGTGTACTGTGGTGGAGCAGAGTGATCAGTTGGTGTATTTTTCTGACAATCAAGAATCCTTGGGAAAGGGAAAGTGAACATTGTTGAACCAGGAGTAGCACAATAAACTGAATATTGTTCCCAGATGCCACAGGCATCACACTTATGGCCCATTACATACATTATTTAATTGCTTTCTAGACCAGCCTGTGACAGGAGGTGTACTGTGGTGGAGCAACGTGAGTGGTTGCTGTATCTTTCTGACAGTCAAGCCCCCTTACTCAACCTTGCATGGCTCAATTGGTAGCACATCTGCCTTATGGGCCAGAAGGTCATAGGTTCTCATCCCACAATGGCATTGGGCTCATACCTAAATGCTGGCACCTGAGTGCAGTATTAGGGGGGTGCTGTGCTGTTGAGGTGTGATTTTTGGGGATGAGATGTTAAACCGAGGTCCCTTCTACCCATCCTGGTGCTGTCCTGATGGGTGTACAGGTGGAATTAAAAGAACCCAAGACACTCTTCACAAAGAGTCCTTGCCAATATTCTCCTTCCCATAAAACTGGTTCACGCAACTGTCCAAGGCTGTGTGTAGGTGTTGATGTGTGGTATGGCTGCCACTACACAATCAGTCACCTCACTACCAGTCTAGCATTGCTTGTAAAGTGCTTTGGGGCACAATGTGTATGAAAAGTGCTATATAAATGCTGATTATTCTTTCCATTATGGTTATAAAAACTTTATGCCCATGGGTTCTTTACTTTCCTAATGGAGCTAGTATCCAGATATTCCTGAAACATTTTCTTTACGAACATATGAACATAGGAAGAAGCCAGCAGAAGAATGCCATTAGGTCCATCTAGTCTTCTCATATTGCAGGATCCACAGCTTGAGCAACTGTCCCTGCTCCCCTCTCCCCTCTCCTCCCATCCTCCCTACCCATGATACTTACTTGTCCCACTCCTATCCCAGTCTCTCTTGAAGCTGCCCACTGTAGTCTATGAGACAATCTCTTCTGGCAGTGCATTCAAAGTGCCCATCTTCTCTGTGAAGAAATGCTTCCTGATATCCCTCCTAAACCTTCCCCCAGCCTAAGACTGTTGCCCTTCATGTTATGGTTGCCACTTAGCTTAAAGAGACCTTCATTATCCACCTTATTTATCCCTTTTTAGTGCTTGAATGTCCCAGTCATGTCCCTGCTCTCTCTCCTTTCCTCTATGGAGTACATGTTAAGTACCCTCAACCTCTCCTCATATGCCTAACACTGCTGACCCACTATCATCTTTGCAGCCCTCCTCTGGATCTTCTCCGGTAGGGTCATGTACTTCCTGAGGTGTGGACTCCAGTACTGAACTCCATACTCCTGATGTGGCTTCACCAGTGACCTGTATAAGGGTAGTATGACCTCCTGTCTCCTACTACTGATCCCCATTGATATGAATTCCAGCATCTTGTTTTCCCTTCCTGTTGTTTTCTTGCATTTCATGGAGTGCTTCCAGTCACTAGTGATCATCACTCCCAGGTCCTTCTCCTCCGATGCAGATAACTGGGCTCCACCCAGGTAGTACTCTATCCTGGGATTCTTGGCTCCAGTGTGTATAACTTTGCATTTCTTGGTATTTAAGCCAAGCTGACAGATTCTGGGCCACCTTCACAGCTTTTCTAGATCATCCTGTAGGTACTGTATCCCTTTAACTGTGTCCACTCTACCACTGAGACTGGTGTCATTTGGCCCTTAATGTCATCCCCAATGTCATTGATGTAGACACTAAATAACACCAGCCCCAGCACTGAGCGCTATGGGACTCCAATAGTAATGTGTCTTGCCAGATAACTCTCCCAACAAAACCACCCTTTGGGTTCTGTTCCTCAGACAATTTTTCCACCCATCTGGACATCTTATCTCTGATCCCAAGATCCACCAACTTCCTAATTAACCTTTTGAGGGCACATAGTCAAAGGCCTTGCTGAAATTCAGATACAGGATGTCTACCACCTGGCTGCTGTCTACTGTCTTAGTGCTCCAGTCAAAGAAGTCAGTCAGATTCATTTGACATGATCTCCCCCCATAAACCCATGCTGCCTTGTGTCTTGGAGACCATGCTCCTCTAGAGATTCTACCAAACTTTTCGTAAGTATGGTCTCTATGAGCTTGCACACAATTGAGGTTAGACTGACTGATCTGTCATCCTTGGGACCTTTTCTGTGGAGGGGCACCACATGTTCAATTCTCCAGTTCCATGGTACCATGCGTAACTACAGTGAACTATTAAATAGGCCTGCCAGTGGCCCTGCCAGTTCCTCAGTTAGTTCCCTTAGTACACTTGGATGTACTCCATATGGGCTTGGTGATTTGTCCACCTTCAATACTAGCAGACCCTCCCTCACTGTATTCTTCTCTCTCATTGCATCTGTGTTCCCCTCGCCCCCTACTTCTGTTATCCCTCCTGAAGGCAGTGGTCCATCCTTCTCCCTAATGAAGATGGAACAGAAGTATTCATTTAATATCTCGGCTCCAACAACTCCTCCAATTTCATAAGCCTAACAACCCCATCCTCCTTGTCCCTTTTCTCACATATATATTGAAAGAAGGTCTTCTCCCCCTTTTTCTTCCTTCAACTATCTGCAGCTCCTTTTGTATCTTAGCTCGCTGGACTTCCTTACTTGCCTCACTAACCAACCTTAGGTAATTTTCCCTAGCCACCTCTATCTCTTAGCCTTCCTGAACTTTCTATATGCTAACCTCTTTTCCCTCACTGCCTGGGTGACTCCAGAACTGAACCAACTGGGTACTGTGACCTTGGTATTCTTCCCCCTGAGCCTAATGCACATCCATGTGACAACCAGCATTCCTTCCTTAATGAAGAATCTCCTTTGGTCCACCCCCCATATCTGCTGGGATGCCTGCCAGATGGCTCCTAAGCACTTCACTCATCTTACCAATGTTGGTTCTCCTAAAGTCCAAGATTGTAGTCCTGCCCATATCCAAATGGAACCACACTGTGCAATGGCCAATTCCACCCAAGGGTTCCCTGATCATTATTTCCTGTACATGCTCCTCGTTTGTGAGCATCAGATCAAGAATTGCCTTTGCTCATGTTGGTTCTGTGATACCTTGGGTCAGGAATCCATTTTGCAGTCCTTCCAGGATCACCTGACTCCAAGCACATGTTGGGGGTGGTACACTCCAGACCACTCAGGGCAGGTTGAAGTCCCCCACAATTACCACCTCTCCTTTCCCTGCAGCTTCTAATATTTGTGAGCTAATTTTCTGTCCCTCTCTGCATCCTAATTATGTGGTCTATAAACTACCCAAACCTCATCTTTCTCCCTCTATTGGACTGTAATTCAACCCATAATGCCTCCACCTTCCATACCTCTGACTCCTCCCTCATGCAAGTTATTCCCTCCGTGTTGTAAATTGCCACCCCTTCCAGAATATCCTGCCCCTCCTCTGTAGTTTGTATTCAAGGATCGCAAGGTCCCAATCATAGTGTGGTGCTACCCAAGTCTTGGTTACTGCCACTATGTCCACCCACCTGTCTGCTAATAGCACCTGCAGGTTATCCATCCTGTTGCCAAAACTTTATGCATTCAAAGACAACACCCTCCACCTGGAAACTGACCTTCCATCCATTCTCTCTCTCTGTTCTTCTCTGTACATTTCTTCCCTCTGTGTGCACCCCTCCACCTACTCTTGTTATGTGTTCTTCACCCCCTCCATCCTTTGTTGTTTTTTCACTCCTTCCACTTCCTCCCTCTAGACCTCTTCAATCACTGTGGTGGAGGTTCATTGGCCTCCTCCTCTTGGAGTCTTTGGGCCTGCAAACTCATTGCCCCCCCACTTAGTACTTAAAATTAAATGTAGTGGTTATGCATTCCTCCAGTTTGTCCCTGGGTATGGTACAACCCTCCCTACTGAGGTGTAGCCTGTCTGGTGAAAACAGTGCTTTGTTTGGCCAGATCTCCTCCCACTCCCCAATACAGATAAATATCTCCTCCCTACACCATTTCCTTAGCTAGTCATTAAAATCCTCTTGTTTTCCTGGCTGTGCTGGCCCTTGATACTGGTACAGTGTAATCCGTTTAAGTGCATAACCTTCAGAGAGCCAGAAATGATGTGCTTAACTGGGCTATGTACTAAAAGGAATTAGGATTTTTAGGCTCAGCCTGTTCCTTTATTACAGTCGGCAATGCTGACAGAAACCAAAGGCAAGGTTAGCAGTAATTGTTAATGACTTTACTTTGTGAAAACACAAATAAATACAAGATTCAGTAATTAACTGTATAAAGCTCTTTAATCTGTAAGTTAGTAAGTTAAAAACATTTAAAACTGTAGACGCAGTAACCTATGTGCTGAAAATTTCAGTTATGGTAGCGGTCTCTTTCCTAAAGTGTAAATCTTCATGCAGATGTCCTCAGATGCACAGTACAGTTTAAAATCATCCTTAATTGTTGCATTTACTTCAAGTAATCTCTGCAGTTGCCTGAGGCAGTTCTGCACCTTTGCAACAGTGTGTACAGGCTCTGCCTCATTGCATTTATCTTCGTCATTATCCTCTGATGTTTATGAAAGAACTTGGGCAGCTATTTCACTGTCCATAGCTTCTCCATAGCAGGGGGTGTTATCGTCGAAGGTTACAAAGTTTGCAAAACTTTCTGGGTCCATGTCTGGTGGCGGGGGTGGGAGAGGGGGTTCCATCTCCTCTGTGGTTTCAGATTCTTGTGGGTCAGAACCAGGGACAACAAAATTAGCTTTTTGAAAGCACTTTTGAATTGAAACTGCTTTCACATCAGACCATGCCTGATGCAGAAGGTGAATGGCATCAATGATTTTTAGACACCATGTCATCTCAGTCAGGTTGCTTATTTCTCCTGAGTCATATCTGGCAAGGATCCTAACCAGCAATCTGCATTTGTACAGCCCTTTTAGGTTTTTAATGATCCCTTGTTCCATGGCCTGGATAAGGGATGTAGTGTTCTGGGGAGAAACGCTAGTTTAACATTTTGGAGATTAAATGTGGGGTGTGCACTGCAGTTGTCCAGTAGGAGGCAAATTAATTTTCTTTTCCATCTCATTGTATGGTCCAGATCTCTAGCCCATTCAATGAAAAGTTTGGACGTAATCCATGCATTGTGATTGGCTCTGTAGATGACTGGAAGTCTACTGACATTTAGACTCTTAAAACATCTGGGCATTTTACTCCTGCCAATGACAACCAATTTGAATTTGTCAGACCCACTCATGTTCACACATGTTAAGACCTTAAGTCTTTCCTTAGCTTTTTTACCACCAGCTATGGATTCTGCCTTTGAATGTCAATGTGCCATTCGGGGTAGCTTGGTAAAAAATCCCAGTCTCATCTGCATTGTAGACAGTGTTGGGGTGTAATCCACAAGCAGAGAAGGTAGCACAGTACAAACCCAGTCATCAGCAGAGGGTGAATCCACATCTTTTTTCTTTTGCCATAGGCATGCTTGAAAACAATGTTGTGGTGGGATTTGAACCAGGACAGCCACCCATTTGTAGCCTCAAACTCCAGTTTCTGAAGTACATCAGTCAACATTTTTGCTTTGTGCAGTAAGAGGGGAACTGAAACCAGAATGTCAGCAGTTCTAGCATTTTTACACTACATGAGGAGGGCTTCATCTATTGTGGAGTACTTTCCTTCTCTCTTCCATTTTCTGTTATGGTTGCGGTTACTGTTCCCCTCAAAGTCAACCATGATTTTTTCCTTGTTCTTCAGGAGCCGGGAGGTCTGCAGCTGAGAGACACCCCAATGCCGAGCCATTGCCAATTGTATCAACCCCAGCTGTACCAGCATATTTAGAGCTTCAATTTTCTGGCTCAGGGTGAGCTCTTTGTTCCTCCATTGTTGGTGTTCAGGATCCGCAGGACTAGCCATTGTTGCTGGTGGTGATTGTGCAACTGTGCTTGCTTCATTCCATGTGAGTCTTTTCAAAGCACAACAAGTACAATTAGGTAAGCAATAAGACATGATAGGGTGTGCGTTACACACTTTAACTCATGGCTAGGAGGAGTAGTGAGGCATGAGGCCACTGGCTGAGTGCATCCAGACTCCTAGCCATGTGTTAAAGTGTCTAACGCATATCCTGGAGTATATTATTATGCTAATGAAATGGTTATCTAAAATGCAAATTATCTAAAATGCATAATATTTAATAGTAAAACACTTACGCGTTTGTCTTACTTGTTAGTAAAATAGTTCCTCTGCCTGTTTTTTTTTTTTTTTTGACTTGAGGACTTTTGAGTTGCAAAGGCATCCTTACTTGTAGTTATTATGGCACTACATGATTCTGAAAGAAACATGGTAAATTAGTTTTCCATTTACAGAGCTGAGAAATGATAAGCTATGCGAGAGAAGTTGTGGCCAACTGGCAAGTTAGTTGTTGATTGGAACAGCCAGTGAGCAACTGGGCCCAGAAAGAGATTGTGGTAGCCATTTTCTTTTTATGTACTGACTCTGGGAGACAGATATCATGGCAGTCCCTGTTTTTTTATTTTTTTTGCTTGTTTAGTTCATGCTGCATGATGGATATACAAAAATTGGTATCATGCAAATGTCACTAAAAAAAACAACAAAAACTAATGAAAGAGTGCAAGGCTGAGGGAATGGTCAACTGGCCAGCAGGTTGAGGATGGAGTGCGAGCAAGTGGTCAGGGTGAAAGAGATCATGGCAAGGTTTTATTTATTTTGTGCTTCAATCTTGATGGTATGAAAAAATTAGAATGTTGAAAGAGCGAGGGCAGCTGAACAGGAGGTCAGAGGTAGTTAATTTTTTTTTACAGTGAGGCTGGCATCACTGTTGGCTGAAATAACATGGCTACAATTTCGTTTTCTTAATGTTCTGAGTGGGAGGCATCACTCATATCAATGCCCACTGGGCAGTGATGGACCTTTTTCCTGTGCATCAAACACTTTATTGCACAGTCAGTGGCCAATCAAATTGCTTATATTTTCATACCCATTTCATAACACCAATTAGCACCTGATTATGCTATGAATGGAATTAGTATTGACTGCGGGAGTCATTGTAACCGTCGGGCAAGTCAAGAGAGACAGATAGTCAGACAAGGAATCATTTGATGAAAACAGCTATGGAGCAAGATCATTGGTAGCCATTTAGCTGGGATTTCTGATTCATTTCAGGGAGGAGGTTTAAGCAGGGCTTTATGGAAATGGAATTGGGGTCTCATATTTTTATCCACATAGATGGACTATGCACTTAAGCAATATTCACTTAAGTGGTTTTGACTGTATCATCTCTGAGAAGACCATCAAACTTGTTTCCTCCCTGTAGATCTTCCCTAACTCCCTAAACCTTATTTGGAGTACCTAAATCTCCCCCCCCAGCTAGATCATTAGTTTCTACGTGTATAACTAAATTTGGTTTTCCTCCAACCTCCCTTACTGTTTCCCTTATTCTTGAGCCAAATGTCCAGCTTTCATTCCTGGCATACAAATCACCCTCCTGCTTGCATTTGGGTCACCTTTCCTTCTCAATTGAATACCCTTAATTATGGAATCCCCTGTGATTGCAATCCTTCCATCTCCTGAACTCTTTCTCCCCAGCTTTCCTTTCTTACCTTCAGTACTTTCTGCTGCCCCCCCAACTGCTCCTGTGCACCCTAGTGAGCATATCTCTAGATCCACTATTTATCCCCCTAACTGTTTTTTCATCTCCCACTCTGCCCTTCTCCTTCTATCTTAATCTGTTTCCACATTTCCCTCCCCTCTTTCTTTCCTTTTCTCTCCCTCTCCCCATTCTCAACTTGGTTTTGCCTACCTCCTCTTCTCTGCCCACTCTGACTATTTCCCTCCCCCCTCCCCTGTGCTCCTGCTTTCAGCCCTGGCTCAATCCGATCTCCTACCTCACATCTTGCTTCCTGCTCCTTCCTTCCAGACAGTGGTGCAAATTGATCCAATAAAGGCACCCATTCAGAAGTTCCCACCCCTGAAGCTACCCTCACATTCCCACTCCTTCCCCTACCACTTGAAATTCCTCCACCCTGGGCTTTCTGGTCCTGAGGTAGAGATACTCCTGTATACTGGGTGGGACTTCCCACTCCCATGTCCTGCCTGACATCCTTGCTTCTCTGGGTGTACCACCCCTCTCTGCCTTTCCCTCCACTGCTGTGCTGCTCTGACTTCACACACCATTCTCCCCAGCTCCCATTTCAGCAGTCTTATTTCAGCCTGGTGACTCTAGCTTGTTCCCAAACTAAGGTCACCTGTATAGTGCAAGACATGGCATCCAGTGCTTAAACCTTCAGTGCCACTGGGCCGGCACTCCAGCAAAGTTGAGCAGCATGTCAAGCCATGCACCCCTAAAGAACCCCAGCCTGGTCAGAGCATACAATGAGGGGGAGCAACATAGCTTTTCTAGATCTGCAGGACTTAGAGGTGGGTGGTGACTGATCCTTGTACTGTTTTCTGTATTGTTTTAGCTTAGTAACAAAACCATTGTTGCATGAAGTGAAAATTAGATAAGTGACTAGATTTACTTCTTGTGTCTGTTGGGGCCCACCTGTAACATTCTATAGCTGACAATCTAGCAATGCTGAGATTCTGTTGTGCGGACCATTCCATAGAACTCCTGTAATCTAGAGTTCACCATCTCGAAATCAACTGTTTTAAATGTGTTGCCACTCCCTTTGTAATCACCAGTATGTGAAATGGACAGTGCCCAGGTGGTTGTTTTTATTGTATTTTTTCCCTTTTAGAGAGTTTGATTGCATTGAGTTCATCAGTGGCAATAGTTGTGATGAATACTGGCCTTGTTTGCATTTCTTTTTTTTTTGGACAGGATTTAATGGATTTTACACTGCTGGAAGAGGTGGCTCATCTTTTCTTGACATTTCTTGTACCTTTGGATCACTGAAGATGCCAAATTTAACAGTAACATAATTGAACATTTTGTTTTTGGTTGGTGTTTTCATGCCAAGCCAGAATTCAAGATAGCAGATTGGGAAGTGTGAAGGAGGTGGCAAGACAACAGAAGGGTATTGTGGTTTAGTAGGTCTGTAGGTACTGGCAATAGTTATTTTGTGAGGTATTAGAAAAAATTCATACTGTAGGTTGCAATTGGTCTTACCCAATCTAAAGGCTAGATTTTCCCTGCCCCTTCCATATATTATTTTATTTGTTTATTGAACAATTTTTGGACAGGAAAGACACACTAAGCTGAGGCTTGCTTCCAGGTGTGCCCTGGGAGCACCAGGAAGTTAAGTGACTTACTCATGATTACACAGCATGCATGTGGTGACTCTGAGGTTCAAACCCAGTTCCCCAGGTTTGCAGTGCAGTGCTATTAACTACTGTGCTATACTGCCACCCTATTATTTAAACATGTGCATAATTTTAAAATTAAGTCAATTTTTATTTCATTTCAGATTTGCATTTCACTGTTTTTTGTGCCCATTGTCATAACCAGTCTATTTCCACTAAACAATTAATTCTGTTGAGAACAAAGCAATTAATTCATAGTTACAGTAATTTTCTTTCAGTAATGCCCAATAATGTCAAGGGAGAAGTTATTGCATGTGTGTTTTGCCACTTCTTTGTATAACTTCAAAGAGGAAGGATCTCTTTCAAAAAGGTCTGCTTATTGGGACCTATTCATGATTGGGCAGAAATTACATGCCAAAGGCACGTATCCCAGACTCGTGGTTCAGCATCCCAGGAGAGTTGCTCGATGGCTGTATTCACAATACAACTGGCCACCATGTGGCTCCACTCTGTGCATGTGCCCCATGGCATGCAGGATCACAAGGGGAGGACGGGTGTGGAGTGGAGGACCTGAGCAGGCAGCCAATCAGCTGCTCAACCTGGGTCCCTGCAGTGGATCCCTTGTGCTAGCGGGCTGCCATACTGGCAGCCAGAGCACAGTGCACCATCACCAATGTGCAGGACAAGTGCCCAGTCTGCTGTCCCCCTCCCTCCATGTGTGCCCTGATGGCTGGTACAGCCTGTTGTGGGGGGTCCTCTGAACCCATTTATCAGCACCACAGCCAGTGGCAGCAACCTGGGGGGACATGTAACTGGCCCCTAAGGTTTATGGCTGCCCTGAAATGGCATAGCTGGCAACCCATGCACAGAGCACTCATCATCATAGTGAATGCTGTGGAGTGCTGGCACACACCCCACACCACCCCCAGCCCGGCTCTACATGGAGCTCTGTGATTGGGTCAGAGGACTGGGTGTGTAGGGGGTCACTTATCAGTTTTGTGAATACAGCACAGGGGTGCAGTGGGTGCAGGGAGGTATAGGGTGGCTACATGCTGCATTTATGTAGCATGTAGCAGCTCCACACCTTAGTGAATAGGCTCCATTGTTTTTTAAATTATGTAGAGGTGTCATTTGCACAGCATGTTATGTTGAAGAAATGGAAAAGCATCTTGTCCATACCGTCAGAAAAGAACTTTACCTCTCCATGTATCAGACCTATAGAAAAGTAATCCAGGATAGTTGCCAACACTAAAGGCCAGGGAAGTTCCAGAAAGCCACCCAGCTCACCTGGCACTGTGTACATCCACTGAACTCTATCTCTGTTTGGCTCACCGAATGTGCCTGATAAGCCTCAACAAGTGCTACAGACCACATCAGCCTTGAACAAGCCTTTAGTCGCTGCTGCAGGAGGGAGAGCTTAAATTTTACAACTTAATAATTCTACTATAGTCCAGAACACTGCTCAGAATGCCACTGATGCCTGAAGCATACAATCAGATCATTGGAAGATTCAGTGAATAAAATCTTTTCCAGGATTAAAAAGTATGATCAGAGATCTGACTCACTATACACTAAAGTTGATTTTCTTCTGAATGATGCCAAAGTTAATATAGAAAAGTTAGAAAACATTACAACACAAGTTAAGAAAAACACTGAGGTTATACATAGAATATCAAATTAATTACAAGCTGTGGAAGCCACCACCAGTGATGCTATCAGAGAATTACAACATATCTAGGGAAACTGAAAATTTTTAGAACCAGGCCTGGTACAGTACAAGAAATTGTGCTCAATTGGCTTGCCTATATCCCATGATATAAATTTTGAAACTCTCAAGGACTTGGTAAAGTACATTTTCCTTTCAGTATTTGATTTACTGGGGGATAACCCATAGCGTTGCTCCTCATTTTGCAAGTTAATATAATCAGTGTGCCTCTTGGCACATACATGTGGTAAAATTACCATTGAATGTCCCTGTACAGCAAGAAAAGAAAAGTTTTGTACATAGTTCACCAAATATTTCCATTAATTTCTTTCCATTTAGTCTGCACTGAACTCTGCCACCCACCAGAAGCATATCCATAAGGAGAACACACGTCTGCTTGGGAGCGCAGTCCCGAACTACACTTTCTGACATGCCCATTGAAAAAAGGTTTTAATCCAGCAAACTTGCCTATAATGAAGCATCCCTTGCATCTGTATTTAAAAACTGACTGGTGATAATGCGACAAAATACATTTGAAAATGGGTGACAAAATCATACTAAATGCTGGAAATGAGAAGGAACATGAATTGAAGTTTGTGGGAATTGAACAGGTGATTCTGGAACCTAGAGGAGGAGATAGGGAAGTCCTGTTGAGTAAACATGAGTTCTTCCAGATATACACATTTTGGGAGTGTATAAAGAGAGAGGTTTGAATTGACAAATTGAAATTTTGCCCTTTCTGAAAGATAGACACTGACTCATACATGTTTCTCTTCTAGGTCAAGAAATGACAATATGTATTTGAGAACAAAATGGCATGTCTGTTTACTGTTCTTTCAAAAAATATGTTTGACTGTTCATATGTTTGACTGTTCTATGGCCCATGTGTAAGTACATCTGTCATGGACCCTTTGAAAGTGATCATAAATGATGTAACCAATAAGGGATAAAAGGCCCCCCCCCAAACTAAAATGGGACTTCTTTTTCCCCATCGTGTCCCACGCTCATCTTTCATTTGTTTTTCTTTTTCTTAGATTTAGTTCACAAGATGATAGTTTCATTAATTTACATACATTTTTTTCCATCCTAGAATACTGTATAATTGGTGAGTAAACTGTAAGAACAATTTCCCCAAATACAATGTTTTCTTTCTAAGTATACCTTCTTTTAACCCCTTCTATTGTCCTTTGTGATGTCTTTAAATAGAATGTAAGGACCTTCGGTTCTAGCCAAAAAAGAAATGTTTATTAGCTTACCTTGACACATCGGAGTACATCAGGGGCGTGTGGTATTTTTGTATATAATGGCCTCAATATTCAGAATTGCACCTGGCAATGGCATATATGGTGGCACAGTGCAACGGGGTTGTGCTGGTGCAGAACAGGGATATATTCAAAAGAGATGAGACATGGCGCATCTCCTCTGAATATATAAGGTAATGCATGCTGTGTAAATAGGATGCGTTGGTGCATCACCCCCAGACAGGGCTGAATACCAGGAATGGGAATTGCACCAGTGCAGCAGAGTTACGCCATGAGCAAATTCCTAATATTCAGCCAGCAGTATGAAAATGGGGACATAATACATGTAAGGCACAAATGGGGTCCATTTGCATGTCATTATGGCCCCATTTGCAAGCATTGAGTGGGTATGGCCAGTGAAATGCACATGGCACCCTGCACAGCATGTGGTGCTGCCAGAGGGGTTTAGTGATACCCCCTCGCTCCCTCCCCACAGCCCGATGGGCGCAATATAGAACTAAAAATCCCTGGTAGTCCAGTTGAACCTCCCCTCCATCCCTGTAGTCCCAATCATGGTAAATTCCTCTTTCAAAATGCCCTAGTGGTCCAGTGGAACCCCCTTCCCTCCCCGTAGCCATGATCATGGCAAAAGCCATCTTCCAACTACCTAGGTGGTCCAGCAGCAACATAAAGGAGAAGGATATAGGGAATGCAAGCAGAGAACAGGAGGAGGAGGAGGAGGACAAGCACAGCGGGGATCATGAAACAGATGAAACCTATGGAGCAACATAGAATGGACAATAAGCAATACAGGAACGATATGGGAATGAGCACTGTATTAGAGAGGGATGGAGAAATCCACCACTTGGGAACTGGAGGGGAGGTAGGAGCAAGTAGGAACTCAATCAACAAGGCGAAGGAGGCACAGATGATTATGAGTGCTGGAAGGGTATGAGGTACTAGGGGAACAATGGGGTAAATTCAGAAACAATAAGCTTAGCAGGGTTTATGAACAAGGAGACCATCAAATGATACAAACAGGTAAAAACAAGAGTAGTATCAGTGGCAGACAAAATTGCTAGGGTATGTTGTTTGCAATGAATGACTATGATAATTACTGTATAAATTCAGGCACCAGACAAGAAGAAACATGCTGCAGGGCTGTTGGGATGGGAAGGAGCAGCAACAGAGATGAAGTGCTGGGGCAATAAGCAAGAAGCCCAAAATGAATATTTGGAAGAGCAAGGGACAAGGTTAGGAATGAGCGATGGGGGGACTGGAAAACAACAAGGAGCAGAGTGTGTTTTTTTTGTTGTTTCTATGCTGTCTTGTGTATGTGCAGCCAACATATTGTGGTAATAGCAGATTTGGAGGTGCGGTCACTGTTGGGAGAATGCAGGGCATGCATTAGTAGGTGTGTCCCTCATTCCCCAATAAACCTGCATGATGGTGCCATACCATGAATACACAATGTGGTAAGGACATCTAACAAAAGGTCCACTACAATGTGAGCAAAGCTCGTCATATGCAGCGGCACCTCCCAACTTGCTTACCCTAGTGAAAAAGTAGACATGGCGGCACACCGCCTGCCATAATGCTGACATCGGGGGTGCCCAATCCCCCTGTTGGCATGCCCTGACCCAATGTATGTGCCAATGAGAAAGTCCACTCCCCATTGGCATAATGCACCCCCACATTTATTATGTGCCATGGGGGGGCCCAATTCCCCATGGCTCTTGTCCCCCTGCTTTCATTGTGTGTTGATGGGGTGCCCAATCCTCCGTCGGCTACAGCATCCCCCCCAAAACACTTATATGGCATGCTGGGAGCCCACCCCAGCATGCCAAATCCCCTGAAAAAGAAAAACTGTCCTATGATGTTTTCTTTTTAGGACTGTGAAAGAAAAAAATGGTCCCTTGTGGTTTCCCTGCCCACTGCCACAACCCGCGCCCACCCTCTGCACACCCTTCCTCCCCACACCCCCCTCACCCCATACTTACCTCCAGAGTCCAGTGCGATGATCTTCGGTGGGCCGGGAACACATCTGCACTCTTCAAAGCTGACCGTGAACTGAAGAAATGCCGGTAAGCTGTATAATGCCATAAATAGCGTTTATTCAACTTTGGTGCATACCTCGGCCATTTTGGGGAATTTTTGCTCCAAATTTTCAATATGGGGTTATTGGGACCATGCCTCGTGAATGCAGTCACTGTCATTGTATTATTCAGTCCAGAAAGGTGATTTCACAGTCGCTGCATGGAATCACCTTTCAGAACCGAGTAATGAAATGACAGTGCCACTGTTCATGATGGGGTCTCTCAAAAAGCATATGTTGCAATTTTGGTGAAAAAAATCCCCAAAATATCTGTTTTACAAGCGTGCATTGCACTGTTTCCACACATGCTTGTAACTTCGTGAATATGTAATATTTTCACTCCAGATTTTCAAAATTGGCATTTTCCACACCTCCTAATGAACAGTACAGCTGTCATTTTACATATCCTGGCTGAAATGTGTCTTTGCATGTCCGTCGCTGTACAAAATCAGTTTTTGGAACAGTTTGAGAAAATGACGGTGACACTGTCCATGAGCAGAGGTCCTAAAATGCCTATTTTGAAAATTTGATGCCGAAAGTCCATAAAATGACTGTGTTACTAGAGTGCATTGTGCAGTTTCCACGCACCCTTGTAACTTCACAAATTTGCAATATTTTCATGCCAGATTTTCAACACTGGCATTTTTTCACATCTCCTTATCGACAGTACAGCTGTCATTTTTCACAACCTACCCAAGATGTGTTTCTGTACCTGTGGCACACAATGGCGTGGTCACTGTGGGAAATCAACTTTTGGGACTGATTAACAAAATCACAGTACCACTGCTCATGAGGGGAGGTCCCAAAATGCCTATGTTGAAAATGTGGCTAAAAAACTCCCAAAAATAATTGTGTTATGGACGTGTGTTGCTCAGTTTTTATTCATGCTCATGAACACCAATTTTTCATATTTGCACTTCAGATTTTCAACGTTGCCATTTTTTTATGCCTCCTCATGTACAATACAGATGTAATTTTTTGCATCCTGCCCAAAATGTGTTTCTGTCCCTGTGTCGCCAAATGGCATAGCCACTGTGCAAAACCACCTTTCAGCTAACGAACTGATAGTGCCGTTTTTCATGAGGTGGGGTCACAAATAGCCCATGTTGAAAATTTGGACTGAAAATACCACCACACGCCTACGGTGTTAGGGTTTCCAACTGGAACACCCCTGTAGAGACTGACAGGCATCAGGGGTGTGACTTGGGATCATCGGCTGTAATGCTCATGCTGTTCCACCCCCACCCTCACCCTGCAGTCAGTGACAGGAATCGTGGTGTGCCTTGCACTGTTCGGCCACAAAGTTCACCCCATTCTCCTATACTTCACCCATCTCAGCATATTGCCTTATGGAATGGGAAAGGTATAATGCCCAAAGACCCCAAGCACACCATGTCACTTGTTAGTGTTTACAGGGTAGGGTGAGGTACAATGCATAAGCGTTATAGCAGATGACCCAAAGGCACACCCCAATGCCTGTCGGTCTCTACAGGGTGGGGGTGGGGTTGGCATCACTTCAATACTTCACTGTCATTCCTATTATGCATCTCTTACTCCATCACTACCAATACCAATGACAGTGAGACAACATTCAGCATTGACAAATGCTTGTTTTATTTGATTCAAGAGGGAGCAAGCCAGGAAATAGTAGTGAGCAACAGAGTAAGCAAGGACAAAGGACTGATTAGGGAATAGCGGAGGTGTGATAGTGTGCACCAAGAAATGCAACACTGTCAGGAAGATGTGAGCTGAAAGCAACAGGTACATGTAGCATTGAAAGCAATAGGACGCTAAGGACTGGAACAGCATTGGGGAGATGGAACACTATGCTATCTGTACAGTGAGTTTGTAGTGGAAAAAGAGTCGACATTCTCAGTTGGTCAGACAACAAAGGCACTGCGGAAAAGCCCAAGTGATCACAAACTCAAATACATCCCACAGAATGATAAACCCGATGTAAAGTGGAGTACCTCAAAGAGACACTATAGCTGAGTTAGCTGAGGCAGACACCTTCAGGACAGACACCATAGCATGGTCATCTGATGCAAAACTTCATGTCAGTGTAGAAGGAAAATGCCCAGATGAACTGGAAACTCTGCACAGCAGATGGTTAGGATTTAGTGTATGATAAGAAATCACAGACCCGCTGCACAACATTAGAGCAACCAGGCAGGTTAAAGCCATAGCGCTGTACAAAGGGCCCGAGCAACAAGAGCAGGATTAGCAGGTGAGGCAAAGGGGGGTGGGATGCTTAGGGAAAGGGGACAGTTGGGGAGGAAATCAGCACAGGAGATAGTGGGGTTGGGAAAGTAGGGAAGCAGGATTGGGCCCGCCAAGCTGTGGCAGACCAAGCAGGAACTACAGGAATGACATCTCACCCCAGAAGTGCAGGGAAATTTGGAGCAATGGTCCTGAGAGGAGTAGGGCACTAAATGGTGGAACTGCCAAAAGAAGTCACTACAGCAAGGAAGAGGAGTGACAAACTAAGTACAGGGAAGGGAGATGGGCAACCACAGGCAAATATGGGAAACATGACACCATACGAAACGTCAGAGACAAAGAGAATGGGGGCGGCAAAATAACCAGGAGCAGATTGAGGGAGAAGGGAGGAACAAAACAAGGAGAAGGGAATTAGAGGAAGGAGAGTAGCAGGAAGGAGTACAGGGGACAAAATGAAACAGATAGCTGAAAAAGGAATGAAAGGTGGTTCAGTCACACAAGCCACACAGGACACCAGCGCCTGCAAAGCATGGGAGGGACTTCACAACTCTCTAAGCGTGGAACTGCTGAAGGAGACTGGCCTTTATTGGGGATGTGGGAGGAGCTATTCCCCCACATTGAACCTCTTTTTTTAGCACTCCCAAAATATTTCAGGCTACTGGATGATGCTATTAGGTGCTGTGCTGTGTTTCAGTCCACATGACACTGGCTGTCATGGAAATTAGTAACCAGAAATTCTGCATATTTTTGCAAGGAATGGTAATACATCTACATATATCACTTTGTATCCACCCAGCAAAGGTAAGTTTTTATTTGTTTTTGTTTATTTTAAATCCTATTTGCAGAGGGGAGGGTGACAGGTGGGTGTGGTGGTGGTGGGGGGCACTTTCTAACCATCTTTTGTTACTGTTACTCTTTCTTTGAAGGTAGAAATCCTAAGGGTGATAAAATCCTGCTGCTGTATGGGTCCAGCCCAGATTTGGTTATTTAATGTGACAGTGTTTCTTACCAATGAGGTAAGTATTTTTTTTTTGTTTTGATTCTCTTTTTAATTCTGAAAAGTTAATCTGAAGTCAGACTCCGTTTTTTGCTACTGGTTCTCTCATTTCAGGTAATTTTCAGCCATGTGACAAAGAACCAGTCATCATCATTAGGAGGATTGTTTCTCATGCGGGATACAGGGGACATGTATACTTTAATAAGACTACACACAGCAGTGGAGAAGCCGAGTGAGAATGAAGAAGAGGCCATTTAAGACTGAGTCCACAATGTTGAAAAATGTGATCCCAGCATTTTGAACTACCACTAATGTGCAAAATGTTGAATATAGATGAAATTGATGCTCCTGAATTGCTCTGAGATTTCTAAAAAATACATCAGGCTGCTGCTTGCTACTATGTGGTGTCACGTTGTGTTTTAGTACCTAATATACAGCTCTAGTACTGCATTTTAAGGGGAAATGGTGAGAAAGGCTAAATAGACATGACATCAGAGGTTGTGAATTTCTCTGAGGTCCCCATGAAAATATAGCCAGCTGATGCATGCTGCTATATGGTGCCACACTGTGTTTTTATAACCACCCCACAGTTCTTGTGCTGCATTTTAGGAGGGATTATATAAAATGCTAAATAGTGATGTATTCTGAGTACCAGAATAATCCTGAGATCCCCCAAAAAACATATCCGGCTGTTAAGAAGTTGATGTGAATAACACGAACTGACATCCTGCAGATGTCACACTGAAGTATGATTCAGGAAATGTAATTGATGATGGAGGGAAGAGGAGGAGGAAGCTCTGTCACATCATTTTGGGTGAAGTACATATGTTGTGGCTGATGCAAGTAAATGTATATTTCTTTAAATGATTCATTAACATTATATTTATTTTACTGTGACCATGACCCTGAAGGAAGGAGATCTGTCACATCATTGTGGCTGAGGTAGATGTGCTAGAGTCAACACAAGTAAATGCAACTAAAAGAATATTTCTTTAACTGCTTCATAAAAACTAAATTTGTTTTCATATGACTGTGTCCCTGACTGTGACTATGTGGATGTTGTAAGCATGGATATGAGCATATAGCATGTGTTCCATTGAAGCACAGTTTCCCATATCACCACTTCCCATATCACCACCTGCCTCTAGCACCTGTTGTACATTTACCAGCATCTGCCTCACTGCCCATAGAAGTGGGAAGGCCTAACATTGACAGATAATGAACTATGGAGGTTGGAGCCCTTAATGTTACATGGTGGTGGTACTGGGATAGTGCAGGGGTGACGATGGGTGTTTTGGGGGATGGTTTCTGCAATTCATCAGTAGGTGACTTATGCATTGTGTTTATATCAATAGTTCTTACAGCATGATATGACTGAAGGTGGAGGGAAAAGGATGACATTCTTTAACCTTATTTTGATGAAATGTGTTGTGGTCAACACAAACAAATATAAATTTCTTTAAACGATTCATGGATTAAATTCATTTTAATGCTGTTGTGACCATAACCGTGAAGGAAGAAGAAGATTCTGCCTCCTCATTTTGGAAAAGGTAGACTCCATACAAGTAAGTGACCTTGATATGAAGGAAGGAGGGGACTCTGCCACCTGATTTTGAGTGAGGTAGATGTGTTGATGTTGATGCAAGTAAATGTAAAGATCTTTAAATGATTCATAGAAACATAGACAATGATGGCAAAAAAATAATCCAGTCTGCCTGAGTTCCTAATTTAGCCCTAGCACTTATTGTCCCTCCAGTGTCCTAGTGCTCCCCATCAAGTCCCCCAGTCTCCTCCCAGTGTCTGTCTCATTGTGTACCTGTTATATCTTTCAGTCTATACCAACTGTGCTTGAAACACCCAATGGTCTTAGCACTCACCACTTCAGCTGCAAGACTGTTCCATAGCCCCACAACCCTTTTTGAAAATAATATTTCCTCATGTCCCCATTGCACCTCCCTCCTATCAGTTTCCATTCAAGTCCACTTGACTAAGAACTAGCATTTAATCTAAACAGTTCCTCACAGTTCACCTTGTTAATTCCCTTCTGAAACTTGAAGGTCCCTATCATATCTCTCTCTCCCTTCTGGTCTCCAGCGAATAAATGTTTAGTGGCTTGAGGCTCTCCTTATAGGACCTGCCCTTTTGGTCCTGAATCTTATTTTTTTTTTAACTCAGCTGCACTGTTTTAAGCCTAACCTTATCCTTCATGAGGTGAGGACTCTAGGGAACTGTGCACAGTAATCCAGGTGTGGTCTCACCAAGGATCTAAATAGGGGAGGTATTACCTCTTCCCTTCTGCTATCAATACACCTCCCAGTACATCCTAGTATCATACGCACTTTGCTATATGCCTTATTGCAGTGACTCATTTGTTTCAAGGAGTCATGGATGATAACTTCAAGGTCCTGTTTCTCAGCCTTAGTGTTAAACTTCACTGCACCCATCCAGTATTCTGTCCTGGGCTTCCAATTCCGCGGGGCATTAACTTGCACTTTTTGGCATTAAATTTAAAGTGGCAAACCTTAGACCACACTCTATCTTTTGTAAGTCACTACATTTCCTTGATTCCCCGCTTCACTATCCACCCTCCTCAAGAGCTTAGTGTCATCTGTGAAGAGACACAACCTGCCCTGGATTCCATCACCAATGTCACTGTTGAACATATTAAAGAGGACTGGACCCAGGACAACTCCTTGTCATACCCTGCTTGTGACCTTCCTCTCTACTGATTTGACCCCACTGACCACAACACTCTGCTGCCTCCCATTTAGCAGATACCTACTCAATATACATTCACCTTAGCTACACGCAGGTTGTCTAACATTTTCAGCAAACATCTGTTAGGCTCTAAGACAAAATACTTGCTGACATTGAAAAACTGATGAAAATTAAATTTATATTACCAATACCATGACTGTGACTGTTACCATAAGTCATGACCATGAAGGTAGGAGGAGACTCTGCCACCTCATTTTGGATGAGGTAGATGTGTTGAAGTTGATGTAAGAAATGTATATTTCTTTAAATGATTCATGAAAATCAGAAGGTTAAAGCCTGTGGTTCAAAGGGGTGGTGCAACTGGCCACACCCCCATTTGGCATATTTAAGGCCTGCTCTCCTCACTCCACACACAAGTAATTTTTGATTGCAGGTGGAGGCTCTGTCCATCCTCTTTTCAGTCCCACTCTATCCCAGAGCCCTGCCCCCCACACTGTTTTTGCCCCCTCCCTTCCTTCCTGTTGGAACCTGCTGGTTGTGCTAGACTCCCTACCTAGTTTGTGCTTCTCCTGCTCCTTGGTCAGTAATTTTGCCTTCTGCTTCTTGGTCTGTGTTTTGCCTATGTCTGCAGTCAGTGCTTCTGTATCAGTTATTTGTTCTCCCTGCTGCTTCTGTGGTCCTGTTTGCTTTGTTTTATTTGGGGTCTTTTCTGGTACACTAGTGCACCTCTGTTTGCAGTGTTATATTTAGCTGCATTGCTAATCAAGTGCTCAGTTTATTTATCATATTTCAGTAATCTCTCTTCTCTGTACTAGGTGCCTGTGTGCTCTCAGTTCCAGTTGCTTTTTCCATACTGTAGTCCCAGGGCTCGTCACCTTAATTGTTTACACTTGCCTTTAGTACTTGCTCCCCTTAGCAGCTATCACTCTGTCTTATTCCACTGCCTCCGCCAGCAGTGTCCTGCCCTACTGCATCACTCCTCAGTTCTGTGTTTGTGTTATTTTGGTTCATTTATTGGTACTCCCACTTCTACCAAATCTTACTTTGCCAAATCCATGGCAGTCTGTTTCTGATGATAACCTAATCCTGCATTCATTGCTGGCACATATTTAACTTATTTCATTAGCTGCTTGGTGTCATGGTGTCATGTGTGTGGCTTCTTTGTTTTTCCTATGGCAGGGGACTGACGAGTCATAGCAGGCATCATGGCCCCAGGCAGCAGGAGTAGCTTCTTATTTGTCATGTATTGCATGCACCCCTTGCTCACCTGGCCTCCTTCTGCTGCTCTGCATGGCCTTTATGGCACTACATAACCAGCAGTTCCAGGTAGCTCTCTACCTAAGGGCTTCTGGCTCTACCCAGCCTTCAACCCGCCCTTCCCTAATATTATGCACCTGGTTTACATCACCATCCCAGCCTTTCTGTCCCTTGTACTATGAGCAATGCTCATCACCTTCCAAGTCAGGCAGCATATCATGTTTACTTGCTAAAAACTGCACCTCCTGCCATACTGGCTTTGCATCCTCCTCCTAGTTAACTGACTTCACAGCCTCCTCCTCTCCAACTTTTGGCCCCAGGGTTCACCTGGCCTTGCCATTCTCTTTCTCATAACATGCAATTCAATTCACTCCCAATTTGGCTTCTTAATGGACTTGGTCAGTATGCATACCTGTGGTTGACAAATGCTATTTGCCCTACCTAGACCCATGAGACAGTCCATATTGCTTAGCATGACCTATGTACAGGTCTCTCCCTGTCTTCTCTCATCCAGTCAAGACCAACAAGAGGGTCCACAGTGCTCAGTCTCACCTATGTAAAGGTCTCCCCATGTCTGCCATCATCCATTATGACCCACATCTGGGTTCCATGCTCATTACAACTCACTCCTCCACATTTTGGAGACATGACAACTGTATCCAGTACTTCCAGGACTCAGGGCTAGCCCTGTGGCTGACAGTCTCTCTGTACACTGAAGTCCACATCTTGAGCAGGTGAAGCTTGGACTGGAGTCCTTCTCACCTGGCCCATAGTTGGAAAAGTCCTCATTCCAGGTGGACCTTCAGTCATTAACTGTACAATGGAACCTCTCAATGTAGCATTGAAGATTTCAACAGCAAATGGGTGGGGCTCTCATGGGAAGGGAACCTTTAGATGCCCTGGTTGGTTTGGAGGCATCCTTTAAAGCTATTCTCCTTACAACCACCTCTGGTTCACCTGGTTTGTTATTAGATCAGTAGGCTGGCTGAGTGCCTCAGCTGTCATTACTCTCCTCCTCCTCCCACCATGGAGGTTGGCACCAAGATGCCCCAGTGTTGCAGAGTTCTCTCACAACCCTCCATGGCTTTCCCGATAGAGGAACAGAGTGAAAGTGTTCTCAAAAATTGCTTTTCCCCTGGATTGGACTACTAAATTGCAGTAGCAGAGCCATCACTAAACAAAATTATCCCAAAGCCTAGAGGGAAGGTGAGCTAGGCCTTCAATCCCCAGAGGTTTCCTCCTCAAGAGTTTTTTTTTTCTCTCATCTGTGCCAATGATCATAATAATGGATAGGCATAGTTGTAGACCCTTGATCACTTCATTAGGTTTCCACTG
The DNA here is from genome assembly GCA_016271365.2 of Neoceratodus forsteri. Classification (NCBI taxonomy): domain Eukaryota; kingdom Metazoa; phylum Chordata; order Ceratodontiformes; family Ceratodontidae; genus Neoceratodus; species Neoceratodus forsteri. The sequence goes on from CM028138.1 coordinate 776,797,469, forward strand.
TTTGATGGAGTTGGGTGGCTACCTGTAATTGTCCCCTCTTCCCCTTTGGTTATTCTCTCTCCTTAGAAAGCCAGGCCAACACACCTTACAGTCAGACCTCTGAGTAAGTCACCATTCATGTCATTTCCTGTCTACTCAAACAATATGACCAACTGACCCTTGCTACCAACCTGAACCCATACTACCAACTGACCTACATACATGTCTTCAACCCCTATGAGTGTTCATTACCTTGTATGCTTTGCTTGAGTCTCTTTTTGTGCTTCTTGTAAGGTACCTTTAGCCAAATGAATTTCTCCTGCAACATCTCAAGTGCTGGAACACTACCCTAAGGTTCCTTGCCTTCATACTCCTACAGGGCAGTATATCTCATGAACAGAGAGACGGACAACCAAATATTATTTGCATTATACAAGCATTCAGCCAGTTGCACAGTCAAACTGAATTAGAAGACTACAGCCTGTGGTTCAAGGGGATGGTGCAACTGCCCACACACACATTCAGTCTACTTAAGGCCTGCCTTCCTCAGTCCACACACAAGAATGTTTTCCTTGTCCCACCATCTACCCCTCCTTCTCCTGTGGCACACCTATCGCTACCTGTGGGCTTCTTTCTAAGGTAACTTTGACCAAGAGAATCACTCCTATGGCACATCAATGGGTGGAACCTTCCCCCTGGATTCCTTGCCTTCGTACCCCTACAGGGTGGTATATTCCATGGATAGAGAGGTGAACAGTCAAAGGTTATTTAAGTTACACATGCACAAAACCAGTTGCATGGACACATTGAATTAAATTTATTTTAAAGCAGCAGTGCAAAAAAAAATTATTCCAAAAAGCTAATTTTCTGCTACAGTTAAAAAAAAATATTGGCAGAACTGTTGATTTGGGTTTTCTGGATGCTTCTTGTGCTGTGTACCGTACATTTGCATTTTTGTCTGGATTCTTGCCTTCCTTAGGTCCTCAATATTATTTCTATGCAAAAATGAGGTGGCCATCTGTTTTTCTTCAGAAATAATTATTTTAAAACTTTCACAAAATTCTTAAATGAAAATGTAAATTGAAAATGTCACCACCAAAATACCCTGGAAGATATTTGGCATCCATTAGGAAGAAAAAAAAAGTATGGTCAAGTTTTAGCCCATTTTTGTTGCACTGCTACTTAAATTTGACCATGAATGTGACTGTGACCATGACTGTAAAGGAAGGAAGGGAAGACTCTGTCACCTCATTTTGAATGAGGTGGATGTGGAAGTAACAAGACACACAACAACAAGATGGGTAATTTTAAACAAGTGACTGTAAGTGTTAAAGTAAGACAGCCAGTTAATTAAACAAATAAAGTATAATTATTATAGTAACAGACTAAGAATTTTTTTTATTTATTTATTGAGATCTAGGATTAAATACCTTTGAGCTTGTTTACAAAGGTTCCACATCAGTGGGAGGGGAGACAATAATTTAAAAGGTAATACAAACAACGGTGTATAAAATGTGAACAGAAATTACAAAAGTTATACAAGCTCGAGTGTAACATGACATTGATAGGTGCAATCCCATAGGTTAGAGTACACTGTAAGCAATGAATGTGGTCAAACTTGAGCTTTGTTGGCAAAAAGATAGTTAGGGATAGGCAGAAAGAAGTTAGAGAGGGGCTGAGGAGGCAGTGGGTAGGAGAGGAGGGTGGGAGTGAGGTGAGAAAGGGGAGAGGAGAGTGGGAGTGAGGTGAGAAAGGGTGGGAGTGAGGTGAGAAAGGGGAGAGGAGAGTGGGAGTGAGGTGAGAAAGGGTGGGAGTGAGGTGAGAAAGGGGCAGCAGTCATAGACACTGTCATACTGAAGGGGTTTGAGGGAGTAACAGGGTGGGCATGAGGTGACCAGTGGCCATGCCAATGCAGTAGGATGCTAAGTGGTAGGGAAGAGAGGAGGGGGGAGGGAGTAAGGGTGATGGATGGAGGTGGCAAGGGGCCATGCCTGTGCAGGGAGCCACTAAATGGCAGGTCATAGACTGAAAGGCAAGGGCGACTAAGGTTTGCAGTTAAATAATTAATTTAAACATACAAACTGTAATACAGAAATAAAATAAGTCACAGACTGGAGCCAAAAAAATGAAACAGAAAGGTTGAAGAAAGCAAATAAGACTAGTACTAAAACTATTCACAGGCCTGCCTTGCTTGCTAGCTAAAACAGCTCCCACACATAATACCCCTTTAATACACAAAGCAAAGCCTCTATTTTAAAAACTAAAACAAAAATGAAATCTAGCTTCGCAAGGCACTCTATTTTTCAGAACAATTTGGTTACAAATACTTCAATTTCTAATACTTTTGAAGATTTTTCTTTTTTTTTTATCAGACAATAGGGGACAGACAACTGTCCTACTCTCTCTCTTCATAAGATTGCACCGAACACAGCCTCTGCATTACATATAGCTTGTTTCAAGACCGTGCGACCTCTAATCCCATGAAACATTGCAAACTTCACCTGTGTATGCCTCTCTGCTGGAGAACTGACAAATCTGCTATCCAAAAGTTTAACTCTACACTACAGTTTGCAATTCACTGGGCATATTCAGTTTGTAAATTTGGTGAAATTTGTAAAATTATCTACCTCTTTATAATTCTTGCTGAAATAAAGCACTGACCTTATTCATGGACTGTGCTGTATTTTTTTTTTTTTGTAAGCATAGCATAGTAGTTACTTATAATGAGCATCCCATGCTAGCTTGGAACTCAGAACCACAGATAATATTATTCAAAGAATAAGTGTACCTAGGGATAGAAACATGATAAAACAGTGCTTGGTAGGGAAATGGTTGTGGGAAAGGGGTGAGAATGGAGAGGGTAGTAGGAAATTGTCAGTACAGTGGAGTGAGTGGGTTACAAAGGGAGTTCCACAGGAATGGGTCCTCAAACCAATATTTCTAAACACCCTAAGAAAGTGGGCTACTGAATTACAGAAGACGGTATGTTCATTCCCTGTTATCCCATATGGTGGTTGGCAAAGGAGGTGAAAGGAAGGCTGTGCTGGTTGCCATATCAAACTGTCTGCATGACATCACCTTCATGGGTACAGGAAGGGTTGACTGGGTGGTCTGCATAGTGCAGGAAGAATGGGTGGGCCTGCTAGCCACTAGAAATGTGAAAGTGGCACCGAGATGGGTGCTCACCAGGTGAGAAGTACCACTACACCAGGGACTACCTATGCATTTTGGGCTGAGGCATCAGAGGATGGGGGGGCATAGACATTGTTGCACAGTGACACTGGCTGGGATTGGGGACCAGAAGTGGGGGGGGTGTCAGTAGACATCTTGGACAACATGGAATATACAGGGTCAGGTGATAAGAAGGGGTGCCTTTAGATACAAGATAAAAATGAGATATACAGTGATGAGTGACCAGAGGAGGTATCAATAAACACCAGGGAAAACTTGAGATATAATCAGATGGGTGATAGGAGGGTAAAGGGTGAAGGTTGTCACTAGTTATCAGGGAAAACTTTAGATATACAGGAATGGTTGATCTTAGCATGGGGATGAAACATAGAAACATAGACTTTGATGGCAGATAAGGACTGCTTGGCCCATCTAGTCTGCCCATTTCCCTACCTACAGGGTAGGCCGCAGATCCTAGTTAACCAACAGCCTATTTCCTCCTACCCCCCACAAGACTTGCCTTATGTCTGTCCCATGATTTTTTGAACTCTCCCACAGTTTTAGACCACACAACCTCCTCAGGAAGGCTGTTCCATGCATCCACTACCCTCTCTGTGAAATAATACTTCCTCACATTGCCCCAGAACTGCCCTCCTTCTATCTTTAAATTGTGTCCCCTTATTCTTGCAAGTCTCTTTTTCTGAAAGATGCTACCCTCCTGGGCTTTGCTGATTCCACTGAGGTACTTAAAAGTTTCTATCATGTTCCCCCCTCTCCCTTCTTTCCTCAAGGGTATACATATTAGGCTCCTTTAGTCTCTCCTCATACGGCTTCTCTTGCAGACCCTGCACCATTTTAGTTGCCCTCCTCTGGACTACCTCTATCCTGTCTATGTCGTTGCAGAGATGGGGTCTCCAGAACTGGACACAGAACTCCAGATGGGGTCTCACCAACTGTCTGTACAGAGGGATAAAAACTTCCTGTTTTCTGCTGCTGATGCCTCTCCTATACATCCCAGTATACCCCAGCCCTCCCCTACTGCCTTCTTACATTGCTTTATAGCCTTAAGATAATCTGATATTATTACCCCAGGTCCCTTTCCTTTTTGTTGTTAGTTACCACCTCCCACCCATTGTGTATTCTTCCTCTGGTTCTTGTTTCCCAGGTGCATTAATTTGCACTCTTTGCATTGAATCCTAGCTGCCATACTCTGACCATTCCTCCAACCTTACCAAGTCCCTTTTCATCCTTTCCACGCCTCCTTGTGTATCAACCCTGTTGCAGATCTTTGTGTCATCTGCAAAAGGCATCTTTTCCTTCCAGTCCCTCTGCAATGTCACTGATGAAGACATTAAAAAGGACTGGACCCAATACTGAACCCTGCGGTACCCCACTAGTAACCTCTCTTTCTTCAGAGTGGACTCAATTTATAATTACCTTCTGTGTCCTGTTGTGCATGCAGCCAATGTTTTACCCAGGCTACCACACTGGGACCCACTCCCAGGCTGGTTAATTTGACTATTAATCTTTTGTGTGGGACTGTGTCAAATGCCTTGCTAAAGTCTAGGTAGGCCATGTCCACAGCCCCTCCCTGGTCTACTACTTTGGTCACCCAGTCAAAGAAATCTATTAGATCCGTCTGACATGACCTTCCCACTGTGAATCCATGTTACCTTGGGTCCTGTGCTCCACTGACCTCCAGGTACTCAACTATTCTTTCCTTCGAAGTGACTCCATCACTTTCCCTACCACAGAGGTCAGACTGACAGGTCTGTAGTTTTCTGCCTCTGTCTTGGTCCCACTTTGTGAAGGAGATCACATCTGCCTTCCTCCAGTCCTCGGGTACCACACCATCCTCCATGATTCATTAAAAGAGTAGCCAGTGGTTTCACTAGTTCCTCCCTTAATTGTTTTAGAATTCTGGGGTGAGATCCATCAGGATCCATTGCTTTGTCCACCTTCAGTTTTAGGAGTTCTTGCAGAACCTTTCTTCTGTGAAAGTGGCTGACTCTAATTTCTGTCAAGAGTGCTTCTGTTAATTGATTAGGTACTTCCTCTCCACTTTTGTGGGAATACTCAGCAGAAATACTCGCTCAGTATCCCTGCTTTTTCACTGTCCCCTCTGCCCACCCATCATTCATTCTATTCAGCCCTCACTATCCCTCCCTTTGTCTTTCTACGCTTGCTGGATGTACCTATAAAGGTTTTATCCCCTTCTTAACTGAGTTGGCTATCTTTTCCTCAGTTTGGGCCTTTGTCTATTCTGACTTCCCTCCCTGCTTCCTTCTGCCTTAACTGGTACAGCTCTCTGTCCTGCTCTTTCTGTGTTTCCTTATACTTCTGGAATGCTATCTTTTTCATCCTGACTTTCACAGCCACCTCTTTTGAGAACCATAGTGGCTTTTTCTTTCATTTTGATTTATTTATTTTCTTCACACAAAGGCTTGTTGCCTCTGTGATGCAGTTTTGATGATTCACCATTGTTGCTTCACACCTCCTTCTAGCCTGTTTGCTAGTGCTTTTCTGAGGCACTCTCCCATCTTGCCAAAGTCAGCTCTCCTAAACTCCAGTACCCTCACTTTTGTATGGGTTGACTCAGTAGCTGAGTTTAATGTGATCCACATTGTTTGATGGTCACTTGTCCCCTGATGGCAACCCACTTCTAGATCTCAGATCCTCTCACTGCCCCTGTTTGAGAGTATGAGGTCTAAGATTGCTCCCTCATGAGTGAGTTCTGAAACTAGCTGTCTAATGCCTGCCACCTGTAGGGCATCAAGAATGGCCCTGCTCTTGGATGTGGCTGCAGCAAATGTGCTCCAGTTAACATCTGACATATTCAGGTCTCCTATCAATAGTATCTCCCCTTTTTTCTGCCATTCTAAGAATGCCTTCTATCATATCCTTGTCCATTCCTTCCCCCTGACATGGGGGTCTGTACACAACCCCTGTGCAGATTGTGGTGCCGCTCTAGTCTCCAAGGTGACCCACAGTGCCTCCTCTCCTCCCTGTTTACTCTCTTGTTCAGCTGCTTTTATCCTTCCTTTATAGAGAGCTACTCTCCTCTTCTCCCTGCCTGTCTCTCCTGTAGGTTATGTACCCTGGTATGTTAACATCCCAGTCATGGTTTTCTGTGTACCATGTTTCTGTGATCACAATATCCAGGCATCCCTTCCATCAAGGCCACCAGCTCAGAGAGCTTGTTGCCCAGACTACGGGCATTGGTACTATTACCTCCATTTCCTGATGGCCTTACTCCCTTGCCCCATCCCTGTCCTTCTTGCCTTTGATATTACTTTCTCCATTTACCCCAGCCCTTCTCCCTATCGACACCTCTATGTTGGTGTTTTCTACATTACTCATCATGATTATTTGAGGGAGGCTAGGGATTTCCTGCCTTTCCAGTGCCTCCCCTTGGCTAGTTTAAAAGCTGCCAATGAAGCATTTAAACCTATCACCTAGGATCCTGGTTCTCCTCCCGGACAGATGCAGCCCATCATGCCAGTATAGGCTTGCATCACTCCAGGTGGACCCCAGTCCCCAATGAAGCCAAATCCCTGAGCTCCACACAAGTTTTTCAACCACTGATTGAATCTCATGGTGCAGAACACCCTAGCCTCTCCTATGCCATAGATGGGCAGCACCTCTGAGAAGGTTACTGTGTGTGCTACTTCACTAAGACCCTTCCCCAATTCCACAAACTCTTCCTGCACTTCTCTAATCCCTTTCTTAGCCAGGTCATTTGTCCCTAGGTGGACAATGACATCCAGTTCCCTCCCTTGTGCAGCTGCTCCAGCAATCCTGAGGATTCGCTCCCTGTCCCTCCTAGCCATGGCACCAGGCAGGCACCTTACCTCCCTCTCCCTCCTCCCCAGTTCTACTCTTCCACAGTGGAGTCCCCACCAGGAGTTGTTTTCCTGCAGGGTGCCCTGCCACCCTCCTGGTCTCCTTTGTGGAGGTTTCCAGCATCCTCCTTGGTCTCCACTGTGGGTGCCTCCATAGAGGAACCACACTTTGCCAGAATGGCATAGGAATTGTGGAGAGGTACAACTGGAGGGATGCACCTCTGTTCCACCACCCTCACCCTCCCTGAGCCCACTGTGGTCAACCACTCCTCTTTCTTGGCAACCTCTGAGGCAACGGCAGTGGCACTGGTGGCCCCTGGATGGAAGAGGAGGTCCCACAAATCCTGGTCAACTCAGTCTGGAGATGAGCAACCTCCTTCCTCAGCCCAGAGAGGTGCCTGCAGATGGGACAACACCGCATCCTCCAGAATGTCTCCCGGAAGACTGCTGCTCCACAGCCACTGCACTGCACCACTCCAATCATGTCTTATTTCTGGCCCCATAACTGTTTTCAATCCTTACTCTTTCCTCTGTTTTTTTTTTCTCTCCATCTCCTTACTTTCTGCCTGTGTGCCCTTTAAGCTCCTGATTGTCCTGTTCTGAGACAAGAATATCCTACATTTCTCAGTGGACCACTTACTTGCTCAGAGGCAGACCTCTGGAGCTAGGAGGGGGCCGGAGAGCTACTCCTGCCCTTCTAGGATGGTGGGTCTTTGGTGGTTCTGTGATTACTCACTTCCTGCTCCCAAACAGGAAGTTCCTGTTGTCAGTCAAATCCTGTGCTTATAAAAATAGAACTAGCTTTCAGTGGGGGTGGAGGGGAGGAAGGAGGAGAATATAGTCCCAGCAGAAGTCCAGTCACACAACAGTCCTTTCTCCTGGTGTCTTCTGCCAAGATATTAGTAGAATCTTTCTAAGGCAGTCTTTGAATGTAGCTTCCTTCTAGCTAAGCCACTCCCCCTACTTACTAGATCTTTCTACCAGTAATTTAAACCTCACATCAGTTAAGTCCTTTCAATCACCTGATATTTACACATATAACTGTTCAGATACCCATTCAGTTCAGTTAACCCAGACAGACACACCCACACACACACACTTTTTTTTGTTTTGTATGTTAGTTTTTTTTACCCTAAATTAAAGGTCCAAGTACAAAAGTTCTTCTACTTTAGTCCCAGCAGAGAAGTCCAGTCACACAGTATTCCTTTCTCCTGGTGTCTTCTGCCAAGATATTAGCCACTAGACACATGGGAGAGCTTGCTTGATATGAGAGCCAGTAATTAGAAGGTTGCCACTGGACACCAGGAAGTACATTTACATTTAGGGAAGGGGTGTTTAGGATGTGGGGAGCCACTCTTTCATGTCTGATGTGACAGATAGCTACAGGAAAGGTGCAAACCTGCTACCATTTCTCCTGCAAATCAGCCCATTACTAACACTCATATGGCCCCCTAGTGCCTTGCATGTCCAATGGGCTCATTTGCATTTTGTGGCTGAATACCACACCATGGCTCCCTGTGATATCTGATCTAGAGGGCTCAGTTCCCTATAGTCAGAAAACAGCCCAGGTTAGGGTTACCACCTTTTAAGAAGCCCAAAGTGGGACATTTCTTACTGAAACTGGATTTTTCTCAGGATAGTATGTCATCTCGACCAATGCAACAGACATATTTCCTCTAAATAATCAGAATTAAGAGTAAGTGTTGTAGTTTTTAGTTGTTTCTTGTGTTTTTTTATTATTTTAAGGTATTTTAGTTAAGGTATTATAGTTTTTTGCAACATTTAGAGGAAAATCAAAAAATATTTTTTCTACTATAATGTCAGGACATTTAGTATTTTTCATGTTTTTCTGCAGGACACAGCTGCCCAAATCAGGACTGTCCTGCGAAAATAGGGACAGGTGGTAACCCTAGCCCAGGTCCATGTCAGGGCAGATCTACATACCTCAGCATTGTGCTGAAATGGATCAATATTCAGTCACATAGCATTGGTACACCATCTGACTAAATATGGCAAACTCTGGGTTGGGTGCAAGCACAATGAAAACTTTTGCACTTCACTTTTGCACATATTTGAATATATAGCCCCAGGTGTACAAATGTTTCCATCATACTGGATCTTTTACACCACATTGAGGAGGGACATTTGGAATATGGAACTCCTCCAATGAGCGCTTAACACTGAGGAGCTGGCCAGTTCCAGACATTTACATTCATCCTGACACTCAGAACCTTTGTGTAGCAGTAAAACATTTCTTTATGGTCCCTGTGAGGTCATGCAAGCTGTTTGACAGCCTAAGACATAAGCCAGCACATAGTTCCTGAGAATACATGAGTTAATGAATTAGAGAAACCATTGTTCCTGATGATGTGGCCTCAGCCATGAAGCATTGGCCTATTTGGTGGATGATACATTGTTAATAAAAATACTTTAATAACAGAACAGTCAGACTTTCACCTTTGATTTGTATGGAAATTCAAGTTCCAAAAGAAGAATTCCTCTGATTATACAGATAGCTGTAACATCAGTCAAGCTCTGGGTGTCCTGGAACTATTTTTGTTACTCCTCCAGGAGTGCCACGCCCATTAAAGGGCTACATAATTATTTATTTTTAAAAACAGGCAGTCGCCACCAAACCTGAATGCAAGATTGTAGAACTGGGGGAAGGTGGAAGAGGGACTGAGCACTGAAGGAATTAGGGTTGCCGTGTGGTGGGGGCATAAAGGTGCTATATCAGTGTCCCTCCTGGCATAACAGCTAGCTCTCCAGCTTCTCAACACAATATGGAAGGCACTTTTAAAATTATCCACAAAATGTACCTGTCCCATTCCAGTGCAGCAGGACACTGAGAAAATGCATGGCCAACACAGGATTAGCTATGAAGGGAGCATACACACCAGTTGTGTATGCCACAGAGGGTCCCTCTCATACAGATGGGGCAATTCCCAGGATGAAAAAAATCAACTAAGATGAATAAGGAAACTGGCACACTTACCCAGAGTGACACAGTAGAGGCAGCACATTAAATTGCTTTCAGATGCAGTGCAATTTATTCCATGTTGGTTCACACCAAAACAGTAAGTGTGGATGCATGCAAGTTCATCACATTTCATGCTTCAGGCATTTTGTCAAGAGACTGACAAACCATGCTGACTGTACCTATTGAAATGCTTCACTGAGAGGTATGTACACTTCCAGTAACAGCTGTGCAAAGTGCACAAAGTGCAAACCAAAGCAATGCTAGTGCAAAGTGTCAAAATTCAAAGTGCAAACGTGTCCCATTCAAGAACTTAAACACAACTTCACTGTCAGTAACAAAGGTTACAGTAAAGGCAGTTACTAAAAGGATAATTACTGTAGAACTATTTTATACCTCATCAAACTTCCATCACGGTCTCACTTTCAATTTTCAGAATGCAACAAATTATCATCGTGCTCTGCTACTGGCTGTCCACCTCTGATCAACTGTCAGTGATAAAATACAGATACTGTGTTCTACCATAGCTCTGTTTACCAGTTTGTGGTGTGCTGTTTCAGTGCTGGGTGTAAAGATTTCCCTTGTAAAATGGTTAAAAACTCCAGACAATAAACTGGCTAAGCATGATTTCCCAGCATTGTAGGCTACGGATATTAATGCTCAGTTGCTGAGTGCCATGGCTGGCATTTCAAGGATGATGGCAGAGAATGTGGTGGAGGAGCTTGTCAGTGCATCACTACCTCCAAAAACAAGGAATAGTTCATTCAGTTTATCCCCCTGAGGTCAGATTTGAAATTGAGTGGCATGCAATACAGCAGGGGGTAATGAACACTGTATGTCTGTATGAGGCAAAGTACAGGGTAAAATCAATGAAAGAACTGTCCACACTTTCAAGCATGATTATCTAATCAAATTAAAAGATAATCCTGATACACATGATTTAGAGTAAACACGGTCCATTAAAGCAAGTGATCACCCTCCAATCCTGATGGAAGATATTGAAAAAGAGCTGAAAGTGATCATAAAGTCACTCAGAGCAGAGGGGACCATTGTTAGTGGGTGAGTTTTGGCTGCTGTTGCTACTGGCATAGTAAAAACCACACACACTCACATGCTAGCTGAAAATGGTGGTACCCTTCCTTTTTCAAGGCAGTGGTCCTGGTTATTTCTGAACTGCATGGGCTTTAACAAAAAAAAGGGTACTTAAGCTGCCAGAAAAATTCCTGTTGATTTCCCTGAACTGAAAGCATAGTTTCATAGTTGCATTTCAACTGCTGCAATGCATGATCTGGTGCCTCAGGAACTTGTTTTGAACCTTGATGAAACTGGTGTGAATTTAATTCCTTGTTCCCAGTGGACTATGGACAGTATTGGAAAAAAACAGATAGAAGTCTCTGGTCTCTGGGACACGAGGCAAGTGGCCATTGTGTTATGCTGCTCACTGGCAGGTCACTGCCTCCATCCCCAGATCATACACCAGGGTAAAACCAATAAATGCCATCCATGCTTTAAGTTCCCTTCTGACTGGTGTATTGCCCATACTGAGAATTATTGGTCAAATTCAAGCACCACAACTAACTATACTAACAAAGTTATTGTCCCTTACATTTCTAAAATAAAAATACAAATTAGTCTTTCTGATGTCCAGCATACAGTACTGATCCAGGACTTGTTCAGAGGCCATACCACATCAGATGTTCTTGAAAATCTTAAGGCACACAACATTGTTCTCATCTACATTCCTGCATCCTGCACCAACCTGCTACAACCATTGTACATCTCCATAAACAACAATTTTAAAGATGAACTAAAGATGCAGTTTACTGATGGGTATGCTCACCAGATATTAGAGCAGCTGCAGGTTGGCAACAGCAGTTCACAAATTAAGAGATCAGCATCACTTAAAGCATGCCATGCTCAGTGGCTGGTAACCAGCTTTGCTAAGCTGTCTACCCAAAGAGAGGAGTGTATCCAGGGCTTCAGCCAGGTAAGCATACTCAAGGGCCACACCTCTGCCTTCATAGAACTCAGAATGATACTGTTTATTTTTGTGATAAGAATTTTGGTTTACCCCCATTACCCCCCTACTTACCCTTTAAACTTTTTTCTGCCTACAGAATCTGAACAAGAAATAGAGCAAGTGTAAGCACCATCTACCAAGTTGAAAGACAGACAACACTGTACAAAAATATTTATGCTGTCCTCTTTGCTTATACAGTATACTGTTTTGAATTTTTAATAACATTCCTCCGTTTCCTTGCTATGGACCCCATACCTGAGCAAAAGCCATGGAAGAGCTGTTGAAGATGAATGCATTACAGTAGTGACACCAAGAAAAAAAAATGTCATGCCGGAATTCATTGACAACAATGACAATGGAGTGTTTGAATTTATTTTTACCTTCCTCTTTGTTTAGCAATATAAAAAATAAAAAGCTTAAGCACACTATAAACTCCTCTTGAGCACACTTGTGTCACATCAACAATAACAACTATCAAGGGGTTGGATCTGAAGGCAGTTCTCATTGCCGAGCAACATCAACACATGTCTGTGTCTTTGAACTGATGAATGATGACACAAACACAACTGTAAATTTACTATCACACCTTAAAGACACTGTGCGATGATAGTGATGTTATTTTTACAGCAACCAATTCTAGTTCTACAGTAGGTAGCCATGCTGGCTACTAATTAGAACAAACATGGGATTTAGTGTCACCAGTGAGTTAATTGCAGAAAGCTTCAAACATATGCTTGTGTGTCAATTCTGAAACAGTGCCTGAACTTTTTAAGCAATCATTTTAAACTGCAGAAATCCAAAAATGAACAAAATCTCTCTTTGATCATTAAGGCCTGCTGGTACCATTGCTCTGGATGTAATGGGACAACTTTCTCTCCTCAGCCTCACCCCTTACCTTTACTAATATCTTCTCAGTGCCCAAGAAAGACCAGTCATATGCACAATGGAACATATTTTGCAGAGTATACTGTATACTGAAGGAACAAAATCCAGACTGCTATGCTGGATAACCGGTATATTGTCACAGAAAGTCTCCAAAGTTATGCTTTGCCATGGAAAACACTGATAGTACCATTATAAAAATACCACTTTCACCAACAGACAAAGGTAAAGGTTGACAAAGTTCAGGGCAATAGTTGCTTCATCACTATATCACTGGTCTATAGGAAGAAATCCCCCATAAACAGAAATGCATTGCATTCCAGCTCAAAAATGTGAGCGAGCAGGGAGAAAATCTGTAGGTGGGTCAAGGTCTGCTCCTTGCTCCAAATAGTGCCTCAGAGACCCTACACCTTCTATGTGTGGAATGTTAGTGTAAAAGGACTTCAGGTTGTGAGTGACTATCAGATGCAACTCCTCAGTATGGGTGTCCCTTAATATACACAAGGCTTCCTTGGAGTTCTTAATCTATGACCTGATATTGCCCACAAAAGGGGCCAGGTTACCCCTGAAAAAGGGACTGTGCTGTCTTAGTGGGCCAATATGATTACCAAATTTCAAATAAACAAATAAATCAATAAATAAGTAAGTAAATAAATGTGGTCATTGATGTACAAGGAGAGAGATTCTGAGAGATAGTTAACCCCAGAGATTATAGGGTGACCTGTGGGTGAAATAAGACTTTTCTACACCTTGTGGAGCTTGTAAATCCTAAGATGCATGGGATGGGAACTAGTAAAGAAGCCTTTAGTATCATTAATGATGCTCTCCCAAATTGCTTTTTTAAGATATCCATCCATCCTATTTTTTGAAAAACAGTGTTGGGTCACAAGACAGTGGTCAAAAAACACTTTTTGATAACAAGCTGCTTTTTAGCCTCCTCAATGTAAGGCAGCGTACCTTGGACCTCAAGAGTGTCAACCTTGTCTGCAGGTTTGATGGTAATCATCTCATTTGCTTGGGAGTCTCTCATAGTATTAAATTCCTCTCCTGACATATTCACAAATGAGGGCTGAATGTTACCATCGATACGGACCTACAAGTCTTGCTCACATGTCCTTAGAAAAACATCAAATATGGAATTCCTGGGAGGGATGAAGGTAGAGTTATCTCTAAATTTCCTTATTATTTAGCTATCCTGACTTGTTGGTATCAAAGCATTTGATTATGAATATCCAAATGGGTCTATGCCCCTTTTGCTAATTGAGTGCCTCTACACATGTTAAAAAAATACATGAGATTAAGTAAGCCTGTAAATTTATGGAAATACACTGTGGAATCAAAATAATCAATATTGTAAGTCAAAACAAATTTCAGTGAGTGGTTTAAAACATACAATTCTGCTGGAGTATGTACATATTAAGACAGACTAATAGCATTGCTTAATTGCCCTGCTATCAGTTCTTCCCTCTGCCCTTGACTTTGTAGTGAAATTTGCGCTTGTGCTGTGTACTGCCCTTTGTGTTCCTGGGACCCTCATGCTTCTCCTTATGTGGTTCAGATAAAGAATGCTATAGATAAACTAAATGAAGTGCAGTCAGTACTGCAGAAACCAAAATTGTAACTTCATATATCAAGTTACAAAACATACAAAATTGTCAGATAACATAGAAGTTTCAGGTCTGCAGAATTTGAATCCACAGTTTCACTAATAAAATAACAAAGCATCCAGTCTTTTCCAGATGACAGAGCAGTCAGCTATTCATAATACAAAGTCATTACTTGAACTATCAGTTCTCAATACCTATGCTCATGGCATTCAAGTCAGAATTTGGAACAACTATACAAAACTCAATTCAAAAATTTTGTGGAAGTGAAACTTCAACATTCATCAGAATTTCACTAAAAGAAGATTAATTTCACATGCCACTACTCATCAACATGCTTTTAATTTCACTTAGTTCAAAATTCTTATCGCTTGAAAAGTATTAGGGAGAAGACCAAGTGGTATAGCTGTGTGGAAAACAACTTGGCCATGTAAATGTCAACCCTAACTTAAAGAAAACATCCCTCATTGAACCACTTAGTAGCCATTTGTTGTTCATACCTGTTGCTGCATTCTTTTTATTTAATTCTTTCTACATGAATACCAGTTAGAATTTATCCCTGGGAATTATCTGAATGTGTTTAAAAGTGTCTCTGCTAAAACATACAGGTGGTACAAGATGGTTCAGAGTTTGCACCAGAAGCCATATGAAGAGAGAAAATGAGCGTATTGTGTATACCCTCAAAGAAAGGAGGGAGAGGAGAACATGATATGATAGAAACTTTAAAGTACCTCAAAGGGATCAATAAAGTCCAAGAGGGTAGCATCTTTCAGAAAAAGAGATGTACAAGAACAATTGGGCACAATCTGAAGACTGGTGGGTGTCAGAGAGGCAACGTGAGGAAATATTTTTTCATGGAGAGGATGTTGGGCACATGGAATGACCTTCCTGATGAGGTTATGGGTTCAAAAACAGTGGGGGAATTTAAGAATGCATGGGACAGACATACGGCAATTATGGTGGGGGGGTAAGAAGAAGTAGGCTGTAGGTTAACTAGGATCTGCAGCTTGTCAAATAGGTAGGGAAATGGGCAGACTGGGTGGGCCAAGTGATCCTTAGCTGCCATCAAAGTCTGTTTCAGTGCTATGTTTCATACCAGTTGCCTCCAAAGAGTGAATATAATCTCTTTGGGCAAGTAATTGGAGAACTGGAAGCATAAAGCTTTCCTTCCATTTTTTGTGGAGATCCCTGAATAATGTGTGAAGAGTCACTCTTGTCTTACAGATCTGAGTAAAAAGAAATAAAGTAATTGTTCAATTCAGGAAACCCAAGGTTCAAGCGTTGTCCATCCTCTTGTGATAGGAGGTTTCCTAGGAATCAAAAGAATGTTAAATCTATGATGTCAAAGTGCCATTCTGGATGATGTATCCTGGAGGGACAGCTGAAGGGTCTCAGGGTCTGGCAGAGCTTGGAAGGGTTAGTTAGGTCTGAGACTACACATAAGCAACCATTAGAGGTTTCAAGTCTGACCTGATTTACCAGAGTGTCTTGTAGGAAGCTATTCTACCTTACGAGAGAAAATTAGATTTTTTTTCTGTGTGTGTAACCTACTGTAAAAACAATATATTTTAATTTCTGTTGAATTGCTATTCCCTATAGCCTGTGGGTGTAGTATCCTGTACTATCTTCATAAACATCTTGAGCTATTTCAATATACAGTGCAAGTCACATTAAACTGTTCCTGTAACTGGCTGGTCTAGCATTTTCCAGCTGTTCTTTTTAAAGCTGCATTCTTTGTTGCATTTAATTATTAAACATTTCATTGTGGATTGCTAACAACTTGCATTTTGCTAAAGCTTATTTAGCAATGCATTTCAAAAACACTGCAGAAGAGTTTCAAGTTGCATAGCACTGTCAGTTCTTATCTGAAATTACTGTACAATACAGTATTGTGAGTGCATATTTTCAGTTATCCTTTTGGCATAAAAAGCACTACAGTAGAAGTGCATCAATGCCCCAGAAGAAAATACTGTAGTATAAAGTAACTCATCTAATTTTTGATGTTTTGAGTTAGTACTCTTTTTTTAGCAGTTCACCTTGACAGATTAATGTCAATGCTCCCGGCTGTCCACCAGTATCAGGCAGCGCAAAGCAGCAGGTAAAATTGTTGTCTGATTATGCAGTAAACACAGTTCCTGACAGTGTGGACACTACTAAAGAAGTTAAAGTGAATGTCTTCTTAAAAGAGGAGTTGTAACATGCTGCTGCAATTTATGTTTGAAAGTTAAAGCCATGGCTCTGGGCGCTAATGAACATGCCTACTGTACAGCCATGGCTTCAACATTCAAACATGGATTGCAGCACATTAGAGCTCCACTTTTAAGATGAAATTCACTTTAAATTCTTGAGTTGTATCCACACTATTCGGAATTGTGTTTACTTCATAATCAGAAATTTTTTTTACTCACGGCTCGGTGCAGTCTACAGTACAGTAGTGCTGGTGGATGGACGGAAGCATCGGTGGTCATCTACTGTTTCAAGGCAGATGGCTAAAAAATGAATATTAGCTCAAAACATTAAAAATTAGGTAAACTATTTACAGCCTGTGGCACTGAAATGTTTATGTAATCTATTACATATTATTGTGATTTTGAAATGTAACCTCCTGGGTCATACCTGAAAGCAGACACACTGCTGCCTAGCGTACTTACCCAGTTACCAAAAACCAAATAAACAAATAAATTCTTTGCACAGAACCACTTTCTACTGTATTGTACAGTACAATACTGTGCAGTACTGTACAGTTCAGCACTGCACTGCATAGACATTGACTAAACATTGGGAAAAGAGAACTGTATGTGCACTTCATGTGAGCTGCATGGGAGTTGGAAACCAGTCAAGAGTTAAACTTGTTAGGATTGTTACTGCATTTACAGTACTAAAAACTGTGAATGCAGTGAGCTGGAGGAGCACTTTATGTGACTTGTGCTGTATTTTAAGATACTTAATGTTTCTGTGACTAAGCCCTTTGAGGTACAGCTAACTGATTTATAATTGGCAAAACTGCATTTTTGGTTGTAAAGATAAGGCTGCCATTAACATATTCTGTTTCTAAAGTAAGGTGTTCTCAGGTGTGAGAGAAAGAGGTAGGTCATGTACCCTTGAGCAAGGAGTGCTGTACTGTGTGAACAGTGACTCTAGAGGGACTCAGACCTGGAGATACCCCAAGAGAGTGTCTGGTCCAAACAATGGCAGCTACTGATTACTTTTGCAGGCATCTGAAGGGTTCAAGAAGGCTGGCAACAATGATAAGCAAGCTGAGTCTGGGAAAAGACTGGTTTGCCACAACCCCTTCCCCCACAGAAAGGATTAAACAAATCTTGTATCCCCTACTAATTTTGGTTTTTTTTTTCCTGTGAGCTGGCTGTTTCCAGTTCCTATGCCTTCAGTTCACTCTTTGTGTGAACCCACATAAGTTTATTCTAACATCTCTTTCTGACTTTAAAAAATAATAAGGCACTAACAACTGTCTGGTCAGCCCAGGCACATTATCCTATTGCTACTCTCTGTAATGTCTCATGTCCATATTATAGGACTGCAGCACCAGGCTACACCTTAGTAATTTTGAGTTCTGGCCACTAGTCCTATGCAACCATGTAAGGGAGTTATGATCTGCAATCAGGGTGAACTCCCATCCATACAGGTAAAGTTGTAGCTTCTGCAAATCCCAGACAACACCCAGGCTCTCCTTCTCGATAATGGCATAGGCCTCTTCTCTAAGCAGCACTTTCGAGCTCAGGTACATGATTGGGTGTTCCTCTTCTGAGTGTGTGAGGTAACTCAGAACCATGCCTAACCCACTGACAGATGCCTCTACATGCACAATTAAAATAAGAGAATAGACCAGGCTGATGAGTGCAGGTGCCCAACACAATACATCCTTCATCTGGTGGAAAGTGGTATCACAGATTTCTGTCCACTGAGCCTTTTCCGGCATTTTACTCCAGGTTAGATCAGACATGGGTTCAGCAATGCTGCTGAAATTTGGCACAAACTTGCAGTAGTACCCTTCTGTCTAAGAAAGGCCTGCACTTTACTCTTGGTCATGTGCATGGCCCATCCCTGGATCTAATTAATTTTCTCTAGCTCAGGCTGGATATACCCACTGTCCATCCTGTACCCAAGGTACGGCACTCCTGCCATTCCTATCTGGCACTTCTCAGCCTTGAATGTCAACACAGAGGCCTTTCATCAATGGAGCACCTCAATCATGTGCCTGACATGATCCTCCCAGGTCTGGCTATAGATGGTAATGGCATCCAAGTACCCAGTGCAAAGTCTCCTGCCTCATTCAGGATGTGGTCCATGAGCTGTCAAATGTTGGATGTACATTCTTCATCCCAAATGGCATTATCATGAACTCAAATAATCCAAATGGTGCTCTGGCCCATGGCTGTACCACATCTTCTGCCTATGTTGTGCAGTGGCTAGATGCTTCTGGGCAAACCCAATGAGCTCTGCCAGCTGGCACCTGAAAATCAGGACATACTTCACAACAGATACCCCTTGGGAAGCAATCTTACCCTCCATTTCATCCCTTAGCAAATCAAGGGGGCCCTCAACCCATATCCAAACAGGATTCAAAGGGTAAGAGCTCTGTGGAGTTTGGAGGACTTCACCATATATATGAATAGCAGATGTGGAAATTACTTGTCCCACTGTCTTGCATGCTGGCCAGTGAATTATTTATTTATTTTTATTTATTTGAAAAGGTTTCACCTGGAAAGACAACATGAAATATAAATAGCTTGTTTCCAGAAGCATCCTGGGGAAGGGGGTACATAAATGTGAGGATAAAGTGAAGTCAAAACAGTCAAATATGCATCAAATACATACAGTGCAAAACAATACATACAGTGTTGTATTAGTACTATGGAATACAAATATCAAACAATCAACTACATGAGTGCAATTCAGATACATACAGTGTTATGCTAATACAATGCAGTACTAATCAGTATTAGACAACAGAAGTTAATGAAAACAGGGAGTGGTATACAACAGAGTGAGGTCAAGACATAGGAGGAGAGAAGACGTTATAGTCATTGGTGGGAGGGTGGTAAAGGACAATGAGCAGATAGCATGGGTAGCATTATGCAGTCTTAATCATAACGTAGACACAGGGTAGGTAAGGTGCTGAGGGAGGGGAAAGGAGGGTAGGAGAGTGTGGTGGGTGTGGTTGAGGGAGGATTGTTAGGGTGAGAGAGGTGTTAAGGTGCAGGTACAGAGTAGCAGAAAGGATAGAGGCAACACAGTTGGGAGTAAATGCAGGTCTAGATCTGAAAAGCCAATATTTGACAGTAAGTGAGTGCTCAATGAATTTTAGGAAGGGGAGTAGATGCATAAAAGGTAGGGAGGAGGAGGAGGAGGAATGGATGTGTGAGAAGGGTTACTGCATGAGTGGCAGGGGAGGGTGGGTGGAAGGGGAGGGAGAAGAAGATTGATCCTCCAGGATGCTGAAAGCACTGTCGGGGGGATATGGCAAAAAGGAATAGAGGGAGGGGGCTAGGAATGAGGGGGAGCAGGCCAGTAACTGATCCCCAGGAAATGAATCCCCTTCAGGATGCTGAGAACCCTGCAAGGGGAACAGGGCCCAGAGGAGTGGGAGATGGGGGTAGTGGGGGATATAAGATGTAGGGGTAGATAGGGTCAGGGAGGTGCCAGTTAGAGGTAGCAGTGGAAGCAGTTGGGAGGAGTGAGTGGAGAGGGGAGAAGGAGAGTATGATCTCCAGAAACTGAATCCCCTTCAGGATGCTGAGAACCCTGCAAGGTGACAGGGCCCCTTACCGTGGTCTTAACAGACTCATTGAATTACTCATCCAGACTGTTAGTCTGGGGGAGGTATGGCAATGCCTTGCACTGCCTTATGCCACACTTGTTCCAGTTACTAACCATCAGATCTAACATGAAGTTTGTGCCCTTGTCCAACAGAATCTCCTGGGGAAACCCCATCTGGCTAAATGTCCCCAGTAGTTCATTGGAAACATTTTCAGCCTCACTGGAGGACAAGGGTACTGTCTCTGGATGTGGCATAATCTACAATGATGAAAATGTACTGCTTGCCGGTGTGACTTGGGTGCTAAGTGGCCCCACAATATTCAATGCAACTCATCCAAATGGATCTTCACTAACAAGTAGGGGAATAAAAGCTGCCTTAACCTTGTTCCCAACCGTTCTCACCCTCTGACACTGCAAAAAAGTCCAGCAGTAGTTTGCCATGTCCTTAAATACAATGGGCCAGTAAATATAGCTAGAAACTGCTTTAGGTACTGGTGACACCTAAGTGTCCAAAAAGGTTATGTCATCAGCTAATGTCAGAAGCTGCTTTCTATACTCCTTAGGAAACATTAAGTGCTGGAGTACCCCTTCCTCCAGTCATTCCTTAGGAAAACACACATGCTACAGGAGCCCATTCTCTAATACTCTTCCATTTTCCCAGAACATGGAGAGTCACCTTAAACACTGGTGGCTGACTCCCTCAAAATTTGCAGGGATGTGTCAGCTGCCCAATTTCCCCCAAAACCCACTCTGCTAAGGAAACACAGCCCATGGGTGGATTCTCTTTAGTCTGTAGCTGTAGCTCAGAACTGCTGCTCCCAGCTCATTCTTTAGCAACAACTTCTCCTGCTATTGAGATAGGGGTTGCTTCCTCATTCACTGCTCGATCTATGTCCTGATATCTCAGTTCCCTCATGGGTAAATATTGGACCTACTATTGAAGTCATTACCCATGATTACATTTCTGGAGAGACCTTGTACAACACCCATCCCCCACATGCCCTGGCCACCTTCCAAACTTAGCATGATCTGGGACAGTGGCACTAAGACTGCAGGGACCATCACTTTTCTAATCCTAGAAATCTGACCTGGCAGAATCTGTTCCTCTTGAATCAAATCTTTCTTCACCAATGAAATGGAGACTCCAGTGTCCCAGGGCCATAATCCTTGGATCACCATCCCATTTACACATACAGGTTGCATGGGTATAGTGGAGTTAGAGGGCACTGCACTCTGTGTGCAGGCTACTAACTGGTGAGACCAGATGGCTTCCCTTTTGGTTCAGGCACAGGCAGAATTCTTTTAGGTTGCCCCACCCACAGAGTTCCCTTAAAACCTCCTAACATCCCTTTCCGGTTAGCTTTACAATGAGAGAATGGTAGGCTGGATGTGAACTGATCAGCCCTCTCAGCCGCCTTGTTTTTGGTACTCAGATTTCTACCCAAGAACTGTATTCGGTCCTCAGTCCCCTAGGTTGGTAAGACTTTGAGGGAGCTGCAGTGAGTGGAATGAAGGCTGGAGCATTGCTGTTGAGAATTGTGCCTTGATGCTCCCTGAAGGAGGCAGTGGTGACCCCCATCCTTAAAAAAATCTTCTCTTGACCAGATTGTCCTGCCAATTTCTATTAATCTCCCCTTTATAGGAACAATTATTTAGAAAGCTATTGAGAAGGCAGTGGTGCTGCCTTTTCAATCACCTATCTCTCATAATAAGGCAGAGTTCCTCTCCAGGGAGATAACCACAGCACAGAATCAACCTGCTCTGGTCTTCTGAACTACAGACAGACTGTGCAATCCAGCCTGTCTGCAGTTTTGGAGATGGTTTTCACAGGAAATGTGTGATGAGTTTGCTCAATTCATTGCTGATAAGGTGGCCAACATCAGGACCGAGATTCACCTGGCTACCTCCAATGGGAGTGTCAGTGGTCAGTGGCAGGTTGCAGTTCCTTGGTTTGAAAGGTCTGACTTCAGCTGGTTAGAAATTGTGAATGTCATGCAGATTTCAGGGTATGCAGTTGACCTGCTGTGGTTTGGATATGGGCCCACCCCACCTCCTTGTGGGGTGTGCTGAAGCCATTGTCCCAGCCCTAGCAGAGATTGTCCTGTGTTCATTAGAGACAGGTGAATTTACTGGACTCCCTGAAAGAGGTGGTGGTGACTCCCCCCTTAAAAAATGTTCTCTTGACCAGATTGTTTTGCCAATTACTACTAATCTCCCCTTTTTGGGGAAGGCTATTGAGAAGGCAGTGGTGCTGCAGCTGGAGAATCACCTTACATCCATGATATCTAGGATCCTTTCCAGTCAAGATTTTGAAAAAGACATAACATGGAGACTGCCTTTGTTCGGGTGCTCAATGATCTCCTGATAGCAAGAGATCAGAACAGCCATTCCATTTTGGTTCTTCTTGATCTTTCTGCAGCACACAACACTATGAACCACGTGGTGTTGCTGGAGAGTCTGTGGATGAGCTGTGGCCTGTCTGGTACAGTCCTCAGATGGTTCCATATTTCCTAAATGCATACATATGATGTTGTATTAGGGAGATGCACACACCTATGTGTTCATCAAAAGGCAGCCAACACTGGTGTATGAAAACATGATCCTAAGATATGTAGAGCCCCCCCCCCACCAGGAAGCTCAGTAGAGTGAAGTGCTGGAGTCACATTTGTTTCAACCAGGAGTCAACAGGCTTCTTTACTTTGTTGCTGTATTTGTTTTACCTTTTTTGGAACTGACTGCATCTCCAAATAAATCAATTTTGATTTAAAAACTATTTCTCTGACTCACATCAGATAGATAGATAGATAGATAGATAGATAGATAGATAGATAGATAGAGGGATACACTTTATTGCTTGGTCATAGACCTTCACACATATAAATAAAATACAGGTCATAAACCCACAGTAAACACATTTATATAGACAAGCAATTATGTTTCATAAAATGCTTATTGAACATCAAATACTAGACATCGTGTGGATTTCACATCTTAATTATTGTCCCTGCATAGTGACAGAAATTTCTGAAAATTAACTGAACTGAATTGAAACACAGTGCGGCTGCTTCTTGTGGTTTTTGTTTTGTTGGTCAATAGACTAGCAGCTGCACTGCCAGGATCTTTGTGTGCGGAACACCTGTGACTCATTTATTCTGACTACTGAGCCCCTGGCTCAGACACTCAGGGAGGAGCAGAGCATTCCCAGTATTGAGTTACAGGGCAGGTATACAAACCTTTGTTATTTGCAGATGATAGCTTCTTACAGAGAGAGACATAGGGAAAGCCATACTTGCTTTGGTGAACATTCTATGGCAGTTTGTGCAGGTCTCAGGTGTGCAGAATAATTGGGTCAAAATGGAACCTGGCACAAAACAAGCATGTTGGAAACCAGCCCCTAGGTTTCATGGTCCTGTACTGTACAAAACATTTTGTTAAATATCTGGGAATCAATATCTCTGCAAATTGAATTCCTGTGTAATGAAAACAAAAAAAACAACCCTGGTAGGTGCACTGAAAACTGATGTAGCCAAATGGAAGGTACAGTGGATATTACTGTGTGACAAGGTGCAAACCTTCTGCAAGAGGATGCCCCCAAAAGTCTTAAATATGCTGATATATTGCCCTCTGAGGCTCCAAAAGATCATCTGGAATCACTACATCAGTGTCAGTGGTTCAGCAGGTTGCACACTAATCTCTGAAGCCAGAACATTGGAAGGGTGTGGGTTCTAGCCCCACTCCTAGAACTTAGGGTAAAATCCCAATACTGACACCTTAGTGCAACATGAGATGGGTGCTGCAGTCCTGAGGTGCTCTCATTCAGATGAGACATTAAACCAAGTTCTCATCTGCCTATTCTGGTGGTTGTTCATGTGGGTATTAAAGATCCCATGGTATTTCTTGAGATGAGTAGGGGAATTTCTTGGTCTCCTGGCCAACTTTTCCCCATTCACTAAAAAAAATAACACCAACAGTTTAATGTGGTTTCATTTCATTTGGTTTCCATCTATATCTCCCACCTGAGATAAGACTGACCATAGGACAAATTTCCTAACCCTCTGTTCTTGATAAAAATAATGAACTAAATAAGCAAACAAATAAATAAAAACTTAAAGGGGTGGTAGGGGAATCCAGATTTTTGACCATGAGAATGGTACTCCCATTGACAAAAGGAGGTTTTCATGCCTTTAGGTTCCCAGCTACTGTGTGACTTGTGGTCTTAAGCAGCTATGGAAAGTACTGCATGTAAACACCTTTGATGCCACAGTTAGATTACTTGGTATCACTTGGTGGTATGGGGCAATAGAAGGCAATAAGCCCATCGGGAGTGCCCCCCACAATGTTGTGGATCATTAGTTGTAGTATCTAACCAAAGATCTAATTTGGTTAAAAATGTTTAAAAATTGGGACTAGTAATGAGGTCACTTGGTAACGCATTCCATGTTCTGGAAGCCCTAAGTGTGAAGTAATATAATCTGTCATTAGTGTTCACTTTGGGGATCGTGAGTTGTTTAAGATGCATTCTAGAGACTAATTTCCTTGTATAGTTAATTCCACATTGCTGCATAAGAGTTGGTTTTTCTAGGATTTTGTAAAGAAACAGGAGGTCTCCCCTTAACTGCCTTGTTTCCAAAGAATGAAGTTTTAATTTTTTTAACCTGTCGTCATATGGTAAATGTGTTAAGTGCGGTATCATCTGTGTTGCTCTCCTCTGGATGCTCTGAATGGTTGCTATATCCTTCTTCAGATATGGGCTCCAGAATGGTGACCCATAATCTGAGTATGGTCTAACGTATGTCGTATACAGGGGAATAATGCAACTTTCAAGTTGAGCCACAAGCATACAGTTTATTCTTCTATGTAGTCCATTAGAATTTTTAGCAAATTTATTACAGTGGTCACTACAGGATAGTTTATTATTGATAGTAATCCCAAGATTGTTTTCACATTTAGTTGTTTTAAGTGGTATATTATTTAATTTGTAAGATTGACATGGGTTAGTATTATCAAGGTGAAGTACAGTACAATTGCCATTATTGAACTCCATACCATTTAATAATGCCCATTCCTCAATTTTATGCAAGTCTGTGCACAATTGATTCATATTATCAAATGTGTCGACCTTCCTCCCAGTTTGGTATCATCAGCAAATTTTGATAAATAAGTGTTAAAGCTGGTCTGCATATCAGAAATAAATATATTAAACAGAACAGCTCCAAGATCAGAACCCTGTGGAACCCCACTAGTCACTTCCCCCAGGTCTGACAGAAGTCCATTAATTCTTACTCATTGGAGCCTATTAGTTAACCAGTTGTTTACCCAATTAGTTTAACTTGATGAAATTCCCAACATGGTCAGTTTATTGATTAATTTTTTTATGAGATACTCAATCAAAAGCCTTACTGTAATCTAGGACAATAATGTTGATAGGGATCCTTGCGTCCAACTCATGAGTAATTTGATTACAAAAGGCAATTAAATTGGCAATTGTTGAATATCCCTGCTTGAAACCTTACTGTGTAGTGTCCTGAAGATTTAGATTTGAAATGTCTGTTTCTACAAGGATTTTAATCTTTTTTTCCATTAATTTGCATACTACCAATGTTAGAGTTATAGGTCAATAATTTTCAGGGTTAGATCTATTCCCCTTTTTAAAAATAGGCATTACACAAGCTGTCAACCAATCCATATTAACTTTTGATTCATTAAAAAATGTATTAAAAATAATGGTAAGGGGAAGAGATATTGTATTCACACTTTCTATCAAGAATCTGGGATTAATCCCAGCAGGTCCTGGACTTCCCTTTTTGTTAAAAGTTTTTAATGCCTCCTTTGTGTGATTAATTGTTATGGAATAATTAGACTTGTTAACTTGTTTTGTTTTTTGAATCAAATGTATATCTAAGTTTGAAAATACAGAACAGAAGTATTTATTTAGATGATCAGCTATTATTTTATCAGATGTTATTGATGTGTTGTTAATTACTAATGGACCTACTTGTCTAATGTTGCCTTTGTTTTTATTTAGATAAGAATATAATGATTTTTGATCATTTTTATATGTGCAATCCTAAATTCTAAGTTTTGTTTTGATTTCACAATTGCTGATTTTAACTTTGATACAGAAGCCCTATAGGATAATAACATTTCATTGTCATTTGTTTGTTTTTTAAGTTTTAAAAAACATCTTTTTTTGTTTGATTAATGTTTTTATGTTATTATTTAACCATATGGGGATATAACCCTTTGAATTATATTTATTTTTTATTGGTATGCATTTGGATTCCAAATCCAGGATGACTGATTTAAATCTAGTCCAGGCATGTTCTAATGATAAAGGCAGTAAAATGTGTTCCCACTTTATATTCTTCATCTGGTAATTAATTACATTGAAATTGGCTTTATCATATTGTTTAAGTAATATATTATTTCTTAAATATTGTTGATGGTGGTGTAGACTAAATAAAATATGGATTTGTGATCGCTATTTCCAAGTGAATCTTATATAGATAGATTAGAAATGTGAATATCAATAGTTGTGAATAATAAATCTAATATGTTAGTTCCTCTAGTGGATTCTAAGGTAAGTTGTTCTAAGCCTAATTCAATTATCCCTGCAAGAAAGATCTTGCCAGATTCTGATTTGCTGGTTAAATTGTCTCAATTAATATTTAGCATATTAAAGTCTTCCATTATTATAACATTGCCCTTCCTTGCTATATTTTTAATTTCAGCAACTTGAAGGCGTACCTAGTGGAAGTACAACCACTGGGGTCCCCAGTGCAGGCTCAAAGAAAAGAACAGAAGGTATAACCAGTATAACTTACATATGGGATATTTGTCACGGTCAGGGAACTCCTCAGGGGGATGTTATGATTACCTATAAGATGTTGGTCAGTGTGGCAAAATCAGACATTAAAAATGGGGAAGGGGAGTACTCCACTGGAGAAACTGCTTAAAGTCCATGATCTGCAGTATGTGACAAATGAACTACAGTGGTATTAGATCTTAGTTCCCTGAAAAGTAAAGTCAAACATCCTCAGATTTATCTCTGGGAATACCCCCAAATGAGACATTTCCTGCATACGTGGGTCCACTACTTACGCTGCCAGCAAAGGTTGTTTGGAAGGACCTGCTGGGCCTGGTGGGGAGGGGGAAGGAAAGGGGAGGTAAGGGATTCCCAAGATAGGGGCTGTATATGAGTCTCTTAGATAAATGTTTTCCAGGTGTGGACAAATTGCAGGGTAGGTGGTAATGCATGTTAGGCTATAATTTGCCAAAAGAGGACTGGGAAACATGCTGAGCTAACACTTATAGGCATGCAAAGATGCTAAGAGCAGACTCCTGCAGCCAAACAAAAACTCTGCTTATGGTATTGAACAGCAGGCTGATGCAGCTGAAATTCCCCTACTTACAGTATAGAACAGGAGGCTGGTGCAGCTGAAAACCCTCCACTTATGGTGTAAAACAGCAGCAATGCTGTTGAGTATGAAACTGATGTGCACCTCAGCATGCTGGAGATATGGTGAGGAATGGAGTAACCTGCTGCATATCCTGTGGCCCTGCACACAGCTGCATTCATGGTGGAACCAAATAATATGAGTCATGGATGATGTTTTGGGAAAACAGATACCAAGAGAAGAATCCATCGTAATACAGTGCAACACCAGAAGGCTACCCAGTCATGGCTTCCCTCAGGTGCTATGAAGAATGGCAGCCACCAAAGAGGCTTTTGTTGTGAAGGTGTTGGATTACAGATCTCCCATCCATTAAAGAATGGTAGGAGGGTATGCACTGCTTAGCATGTTATTCACACTTACCCAACCTGGCAGTGCAGAAGCCAGTGGTTGATTTTTTAAGCAAAAGTTGCCTCAGAGGCTGTGCTGCTTCGGAGGCAGATGTGCCAAGCCCCCCTGCTCATGCTCTTCATTGGTTAACTAATTCTTTGCCACAGTAAGTAACTCCACCCATTAACGCTGCCTTGGAGGCAGAATCCTCATGAAACCAATCACTGACAGGATAGCAAGCAGTAGGAGAGCTGGTTCATTAGCATGCATTAGCCAATCAGCAGCAAAGGAAGTTGGCATGGTGCATCTGCCTCTGAGGCATTGCTGCCTCTGAGGTGAGTGACTGTCATTTAAAAAACATGCCTCTTTGTTTTACACCTTGCCTGAGAGACAACTACTCCACCCCTTCTAAACCCTGCCTGGAAGGCTGATGTTATATAGGTTACAAAACTCTGTCTCACAGGCAGACAAAGTTCCTCTGGAAGGCAAACCTTCCCTCTAAGGCAGACACTTTATATGTTATCCTAGATCCTGCCTTCAGGGCAGGTATTAAAGTGCACCTGCCTATAAGGCAGCACTGCCTCAGAGGTGAGCAACTTTTTTTTTTAAATTGCCTGTTTGTTGAACACCCTGTCTCAGAGACAACTACTGTGCCACTACTAAATCTTCTTCCAGTGCAGGTATTAAACCTACAGGAGTTCAACTTGCCTTCAAGGCAGTTGATAAAGCAATCTTATGCATCACCCTGTCTCAACAGCAGACATCTCTCTCTTGGGAGATGAGTTTCCTTTAAAAACATCCCTCTGGCTGTTGCTATTTTCAAACTCACAATATACCACTTACAAGGGTCACTGACTATGCAAGCGGTATGTTCTTTAAATGAAAATCACTCACCTCCAAGGCAGCACTTTTGCTGCTGATTGGTTAATGCATGCTGATGAACTGGCCCTCCTACTAATTGCTATTGTGACACTGATTGGTTGCTTTAGGAGTTTGCGTCTGAGGCAGTGCTAATGGGTGGCATTACTGTGGCAAAGAATTAGTTAACCAATGAAGAGTGAGAGCAGGTGGGCTTTGCGTACCTGTCTTTGAGGCAGTGCTGCCTTGGAGGCAACTTTCATTTAAAAAATCAGCCACTGGCCAGTGCAGAAGTCAACCCTTTTCCAGGACATATTGAATGGGGGCCCAACCTTGAGAGAAGGGTCCCCAGAGGGCTAATTAATTCCCAAAATGTAAACCAAGTTTAACCAAAGCTGGAGACTACAAATGGTTATCTTTCATGGCCTGTGGCCTTTTGATGAGCTGGTGGTGTAGACTGATCATCTATTTCACTATTCTATCTCAACAGATACCTGGAGAAAATTTCATAAGATGCACTCATGGTGGGGGGGCCTCTGCTCTCAACTTGCAGTTTACTCTTTCATGGTTTCAGTCATGAATTGTTGTCCAATTCATGCCTCAACCCTAATGTGTCTACCTAGTGCTACTGGAGTACTGAGGCAAAAGACATTGGTGATCTAATGTGATCTAGTGGACACAGCCTCCTGAGGGGGATACAAGTCTGGTGTAGCCTGTAATCCATCAAGCAAAATATATTGTGTAGCTCCAGCTAGGAAAAGGTACTGTAACTGTACAGTTATGATATATTTTGCTGTGTAAATGTTTGCACAATTCAGCAAAATCCAAGTTTAAAATGAAAGAAAGGGTAGGGTTAAGATTAACCAGCAATAATATTTATTGATATATTACATATCTCAGTTAGTAGTTAGATTTAATTACTGTATTTGTGAACAAACTATAAAGAGCTGATACAGAGGGCCTAATTCTCAAAAGTCAATGCAGACTGAGCTGTTCTGGAGCATGTATTGTATACAGCATGTATTCCTGGACTGATCAGTCATTGACTGGATGAGGTGGTGAGCAGAAGGCATTGCCGGTCACTGGCTCGGGCATAGGGGAGAGTGGGGTGGAGGGGAACTGACTACAGGGGTGGAGGAACTACTACACCAGAATGATAGTTATTATATTACTGAACAGTGGATTGGGGCTTTGGGGGAATAAAATAATAGGGCAGTTTTTATTATTTGTTAATGGGGATCAGGGCTTTGGGGTAAAACAACAGGGTAGTTTCTCATTACTTCTGAATGGAGGGTTGAGGTTTGTGAGGGGAGGTTCTGCTACAATACCAGGGCAGTTGATTTACTCCAGAATTGTGGATCGGGGCTTGGTGGGGGAACATAGCACATTGCTGCAAATTGTGCAAGCTTCCAAGAGGACATACTTCTAAGTACCTTTAGACCAACCTGCTGCAAGCCCTTGCACCCTGCTGGGACCCTTTAGAATTGGACTCAGAATTAACAGTATTTAGATTGGCATAGAAAATAACTAATCATCTGCTACTAAAATATAGGAGTTGGTATAAAATATTCACTTTGGGGAAACAGTTCTAACTCACCAGGAAGGAACTGGGTGTATTCATATATGGAGGCGTCCTTTCTGCTATAGGTATGTTTTACACGGGAATTGATATCAGCTCTTGCTGGCACTTCAAAGCAATGATTGTCTAGCAGAGTTTGTGTGTCTATGGTCCTTTTTATGCAGTTTCAGTATACTTTGTTTTTCCAAAGACAGCAACAACAAGGCCTCAAGAGCACGTTCCTTTTTTTCACTCACATTCTTTATTCCTACATGCAATTCTCTACATCATGTATGGTAAACTGACAAAGCAATTCTTGCCATCCAAATTTTGAGAAACCTGACTTTAAAAAAAAGTCTATAATTTATTCAGTTAAATGCAGAGGTGGACATGGGGGGTTGTGGGCTAAGGGGCTGAAGCCCCAGCATCTGATTCTGATGTCCACATATCAATCGGGTATTTTTGACATGGTGGTGGCATTGCAATACTTTAAACAACCCAGTGGTCCAGCAGTTTCTCTTAAGTCTGACTCCTGTAGCTGCTGCTGCTGCTTAGCCTCCTCCATTTACTGCTGCTGGGAATTGAGACCACTAACTAAGTTGTGGAGGTTGCAGCTGCCAGCTGAGTGAACCCAACTTACAGGGAGACTACAAGAGCATCTGGTAAGAGTACTTACTCGTCTCCTGCAGTGCAAAGGCTCCTCACCCCTGCATTCAAGCACTCATGTTTTGGATGTTCAGAACAGACTGGGATGGGTGGGGTGGTCATGGTGACGGGTCATGTCACTCACTTACTCATCTTACAGCAAGTGGAAGTGCAGTCAGTGGTGGACTGGATCCAATGGACCACCTACCAAGACAAGACCAAGGATGTAGTGTCCGTCAACAAGGTCCCAAGACAACTACTCCTCCTCCTCAGCTGCAGCCTGCTGTGCTGCTAATGCCTCACTCACTTGTTGCCTTTCTGCTCCTCTCAGGCTCTTCTAAACTGGTGATGGCTGTCTGTGCATAGCAGCATGATGCAAAGAAGAACAATCACTGTGTGTATATATCTGTGTATATTAATTTATTTATTTCAAACAGTCAGCAAGCAAGTGCCTGAGATGCAGAATGTCTGGGGGTGAGGACTGGGAAGCTCTCCCAATTCTGAATTAAATAATTTTAATATTAACAGTGAGTGAGTCACACACACTGAGTGACAGCACAGCTGAGCAGTGCCGGTGACAGTACCGTGGGCATGGGAGGAGGGTCTGGAAAAGTTCTCCTGTGACCTGCTGTCACTTTAAGAATGCAATAGAAAAAAAAATTAATGAGGCAGAGTTTGAGTTTTGACTCTTGGCCACTGGGAATATGTACTGAGGTGAGTGCCTGTACAAGGCACTGTACCATGTGTGCTGTTCTTCTGTTACACACACGTGGTATAGTGTTGGTTCTGAGATTACGCTCTCACACTGGTGGTGCATTAACTTAGTGTGTGCCTAAGGAGAGGGAGGAAGGAAGGCATTGGGCTGTGATGGTGTTTCTCTCTCTCTTGCCTGTGTGTTTCATATTTACCTTCTAAAAGATCAGCATATAATTAAATTCATCACAGTGTATTCTACTGCAATAAATCACAATCAGTGTGTGTGTGTGTGTGTGTGTGTGTGTGTGTGTGTGTGTGCCGCACCTAGGGAATCGGGATTGGAGATGGGCAGAGGGGAGGAGGAGAGGCAACTTACAGCCTCTGTCTCTCTGACTGAGGGCTGAGAAATGGCCTGCTGCCCTGCCCACTGTCTGCTGTAAAGTGGGACTGGGTGGGACAGGGGAGGCAAAAGGCAAGCTGTAGTATGAGCCTCAGTCATATAAATATGTAAAAAAATAAACATCAAAAAAGGATAAAAGGCAAAACATTTGCGATTTGCTGCTTCATTCAATGCCATGCTTTTGTTTTTCTGATGGTTTTGCAGGTCAGGGCTAATCTGACCTCTGTTGTTACAGTCTGAGCCTGCCCAGTGGCTGTGTGCACAGCTACTTTAGTGAAAAGAGAGAGAGAGGAGAGAAGGGGCTATATCTGATTGAACAACTTGAGAAACATATACCCTAAGGCTGCAGTGATGCTCCTAAATATGAAGTAGGGGGCTACACATCACTCAGATGATTTTTTCAGCTGTGTGCTCTGATGCTGACTTGAGAACTATGTGTGACTGTCTTTTGACATATCTTTTTTTCACAAAGATTAAGATACATAACCTTCACTAGTCTTAGGTCTGACTGAATGAATGTAGAGCATGTAAACTGAAACTGGGTTGTTGTACCTCTGCCCCCTTCCCCCATTTTGCTTGCTAGTGTCTGACTGTCAAAGTTCCCCCTCATTCTCAGCCAGTAGTGGGATAAAATAAGGGATTCTTATTTCAGCTAAATGTGACTGTTTTTTGACATTTCCATGAAGATATAGAACCTTTCATCAAGACTGAAATCTGAGTCACCTGACGGACTTTAAAGCCTGTACATGGGGTTGTGCCATTCATTTAACTGCTACAGACTTTTCATTCTTCTCCCTCATATAAGCTTTCAGTCTAGGGTGTGATGGATTTCTGAGCCTGTTCATGAGGTTGTGCCACCCATTTAACTGCTACAGCCTGTCATTCTACTCCCTAATATAAGTTTTCACTCTAAGGTGATGGACATCTGAGCCTTTACATGGTGTTGTGCCACCCATTTAACTTGCTACAGTCTGGTGCCTACCAAACATTTCTCTCATTCTAATTCTCAGCCAGTAATGGGATAAGGCAAAGGGCTTCTTATTTCAGCTGTGTGCTGACCTGAGCATTTTTTGTTTTTTGACATTTCAACAAAGATATCTAAACTTTGCAAACCATGATGCCTAAAACAAAAAAAACAAAAGATTACGTGCCTGGAATGAGGTTCACTGTTTGACAATGACTACAGAAACAAGCATAATTTAAAAATGCATAGTGTGCTCCTGAAAGCAAGGAGAGTTATTTGTTGCAAACTACATACATCTCATTCAGCTATTGCTATTTTGTTTGGTGGTACAAGTGGAACTACATCCATAACACAAGCATGTAGCGATAATAACCAGAGCATAAATTCAAATGAATCTTCAGATTCTGAGACATCTTACTGTGGTGAAGGTGAACTACCTTGTCCATCAGTGGATGTGTCAACAATACCAGCTAAGATACATCTGTAACTGCTTGTTCTGAAGGTAGTACTGGTAGCAACACAATAATTGATCATAGCTGAAAAACTTGAAAATACTGTAAACTACCAGGTTGAGAATGCTGAGGAAATAGAGGACTGGGACCTCAGCAGTGGCAGCTCTTCATCTGTTGTTAATATCACACTTGATTCCATTTCCGAATAGCTTGAGCCCAACATGAACATAGACACTAGTGAGATAAATATGAATGACGTTGGTAGCCCAGATAAGCTACCAGTGCCACTGACATTGACACAGATAACAAAAATGAAGATGAAGATGATGATAGTGAAACAGTTTGCCATGGTATTCCAAGTGCCAGTGTTTATGCCAGTTTGAAGCTGGTAACTGATCCTACTGATCAATCACCAGTAATTCTGCCCTCACTCAGATCAGAATTTGTAAAGGCAGAGCCCATGCAACCTGAAATAAGTAAATACCCCATGCAATATCATGTTTCTGGTAAACAGCTTAGAACTGTTCACAATGATTGGTACTATACCATAAATGAAATAACAGCAAACCTTGTTAAGCAAGACTACTTAGAATACAGTATTGCAAAAAGTTCAATGTTCTATTTTCCATGCATGGTTTTTGGAAAGAGAAAATCACAGTGAGTTCAAGGGGGTGTTACAAGTTTTTGTAAATCTCTTGAGTTAATAATTGCACCCACAATTGTTTTGAAGAATCCACAATTTTCACCATTCTCCGCAAAATCTGACATGTTCCACAATTTCTTGCAATTTTTGAGTTTTTATATTGAACTGTGTAAAAAAGTATTAACATTTTAAATAAAATACTCTTGAATATATTGACAATTTCCATGCAGACTTTGGTTTGGCCTAAACAATGCAGTGCAAGGTAGGGCAAGGGTTTTATGTGATATTGATTTCTTCTGAATCCTTCTCTTGTTTGGTTTCAAAATCCACTGGCCAAGCATAAGTACACTAAACATTTGTTTTGTGTTGAAGCAGTCTATCAGAAAAGTTTTTGTTGCCACACAGACTGAAACAAAAGATGGGAAAAAAGGTGTAAATCATCCCATTCACTGAAATGGGGTGCTAACTATAAAGCCTTTTTGTAAGTGGCAGGGCAAGTTTTTTCCTGTGAGCATAGTTTCATTCAAACTAGTTTTGATTTAAACAGCTGAGGATTTATGGATAGCCTTGTCAATATTAAACTTGAATAAGCTAGTTGTTAACAGTGATCTCACTCTTTAACAACTACCCCCAGATGCTCACATACAAAGACTACAATAACAACTGACTAAAGTCTAAAAACAAGCTTTTAAAACACAAAATGTATCTGAACATTTATCTTTAATTAAACAAATTCTTTGCAACCATAGAAAAACAAAGGTAAATTAC
Organism: Neoceratodus forsteri; assembly: GCA_016271365.2. Taxonomy (NCBI): domain Eukaryota; kingdom Metazoa; phylum Chordata; order Ceratodontiformes; family Ceratodontidae; genus Neoceratodus; species Neoceratodus forsteri. The sequence goes on from CM028138.1 coordinate 776,832,490, forward strand.
AGTGTACCCTGACTACTGTATGATGCAGTAAAAATATATTGGTATTTTTTAACATTTTTTGGTAACCGCATAAGGCCCACTAGGCACAAGTACTTGTTTTCAGGTACAACCTAGGAGCACTGAGGAGGTTAAGTGACTTGTTCAGAATCACACAGTATGCAAGTGGAGGTTGTGGGACTCAAACCCACATCTGCTAGATGTAGACAGCGCATTCACAGTTTGTTACTCTAACCTCTAGATTGTATTGCCAGCCCCCAATAATACCCAGATTTAATGTTTAAATATGTGATTTCAAAAATAGTGTACAGTACCTACAGTACAAATTATGACTATTAAACACATTAACAACATTTTACTTAAATTCAGTTATTCGCCACTCTATCTCCTTATTTTTTCTTGTACCAAAGTGGGTGAATAACTGGCAGAGCACTGTAAACAGCTGTTGATTACGCTTCATTATTCTACAGCCAGAAACAAACAAAAAAAAAAACAACTTATTCTGGCTTTATTTAATATTGATTTGCTGTGGCTCACTTTAAAGAATCTATTTTGCACTGTATGAGGTAGGTGCTTTTAAATTTTGGAAGATAGGCAACCCTTACAATAGCTTGTCGGTTTAGTATTCTTTTTAGGAACATAAACTTTTCTTTATGTTTTAAACATATTCAGGTGTCAATGTGTTCATTTAGCAATTTATACTGACCAATACATGCTGCATAAAAACATTAAAAGATTTATTGTGAAGCACTCAGGGTCTATAGTTGAACCCCCACAATTTCCCACAATTTTTGCAAAACATTCCACAAGTTTTGGTAACCTTTTCCGCAATTTTCCAGTGGCCTTGATTGTTACACATGAAAAGTCAAGTCAGCAAAGAGAAAATGGACTAGAGTGGTGATTGTTTCAAACTGAGAATACACATGTGGAGAAGTTCTTGCGTAAGCAAGCACAACAAGAAAAGGAGAAGAACAGAAAGATTCTCTGACAAATAATAAAGGCTGTTTGGTATCTTGCATCTCATGAGAATGCGTTGAGAGGCCATAGAGAAAGTATTGATGAAGATTTTGGTGGGAAGGTTTTGAACTTGGTTAAGTTGATTGCTGAATATGAGCCTTCACTCCAGTCATATTTGCATACAATTTCTGAGTTAAGACACAAAAGTATAAAGACAAGAAAGCAATATATATCACCTATAATACAGAATGATATATTACATGCAACTAGCTATCTAATAACAGATAAGATCATACATGATGCAAGACAGTCACCAGTTTACTCTATTATATTAAATGAAACAAGTGATACCTCTCTGCAAGAGCAGTTATCTCTTGTTGTCAGATACTTTTTGCCAGATTTCTCAGTTGAAGAATGCTTCCTAGGCTTATACCTCCACTGGGGAAGGAATCTTTGAAAAACTAAAATCTATTCTTCAAGATTATTGCAAACTTGATTTAAAGAAACTGTATGGTCAGAGGTACGGTGGGGCAGCAAATATGTCAGGCCAATTCAGGGGAGTACAGACTAAATTTAAAGAGATTTCACAAATTTCTTTGTATATTCACTGCTTGGCCCATGAGCTGTCACTTAATTTAACTGACACAGCAGCAAACTGCAGAATAACTAGTGACATGTTTGCACAACTTCAGATTTTGTATTCAACATTTGCAAATAGTCCAAAAAGAAATGATCATCTATAACAGTGAGATGAGTGATGAACTTGGAGGCTGTTGTTTGTGGTCATCAGCACCTCATCTCTATGTGCATAACTCATTGGTATGCATGAAAATATAGCCAAGAAGCTTTCAAAAACTCATATGCTCCCATTTTAAAAATCCTGGAGGAAAAGAACCAATGTCCAGCTGCTTCATCAGCTGCCTTGAAGCCACGGTAAAAGTTGTGATTCTGAAAATGAAAAACATAGATTCTATTATTTGCCTTTTGCACTTCATAACACATTTGCAAAATTAAATAGTCTCCATGTGCCCACAATCTCCATGTAATCATATTGCTGATACATTAGATCAGGTACAAAACCTGAAAAATAGCCTTTCAGAAATGAGAGCAGATAAACACTTTGAAGATATCTATACTTCTTCACTAAAATTTGTAGAAACACTTAACAGTGACTTCAACCTAGAGGTTACCTTAAGCTTGAACCTAAGGGTTCTTAAAGAATTCTTAAAACTGAAGGTGGACAAAGCAATGGGGCCTGATGGGATTAGACCAGAATTCTAAAAGAACTAAGGGTAGAACTAGTGACACCACTGACTACCCTCTTTAACAAATCATGGCAGGATGGGGTGGTACCTGAGGACTTGAGGAGGGCAAATGTGATTCTGCTACACAAAACTGGGAGCAGGACAGAAGCAGGAAACTACAGACCTGTTAGTTTAACCTCAGTGATTGGGAAAATGATGGAATAACTTCTGAGGGAAAGAACTGTTGAGTACCTAGAGGCCAGAGAAGCACAGGACCAAAGGCAGCATGGATTCAAAGCAGGAAGGTCATGTCAGACAAATCTAATAGATTTCTTTGACTGAGTGACCAAAGCAGTAGATCAGGGAGGGGCTGTAGACATGGTCTACCTAGACTTTAGCAAGGCATTTGACACAGTCCCACACAAAAGATTAATATACAAGTTGGCCAGCCTGGGAGTGGGTTCCAAGATGGTAGCCTGAGTAAAAAATTGGCTGGAGAAACGGACACAGAAAATAATAGTAAATGGAGTCCAATCTGAAGAAAGGGGGATTACTAGTGGTGTACCACAGGGTTCAGTACTAGGACCGGTCCTCTTTAATGTCTTTTGTAAGTGACATTGCAGTGGGACTGGAAGGAAAAGTAGGTCTCTTTGCAGACGATACAAAGATCTGCAATAGAGTTAATACACAAGGTGGGGTGGAAAGGATGAGAAGAGACTTGGCAAGGTTGGAGGAATGGTCAAATGTATGGCTGCTTAGATTCAATGCTAAGAAGTGCAAAGTAATGCACCTGGGAAACAAAAACCCAGGGGAAGAGTACACAACGGGGGGGGGTAAGATAATAACAACAACAAAAATAGAAAGGGACCTGGGGGTAGTCATATCAGATGACCTAAAGGTGAGCAAGCAATGTGAGAGGGCAGTAAGCAGGGCTGGTGGGATACTGGGAAGCATAGGGAGAGGCATCACCAGTAGAAAACAGGAAGTTGTTATTCCTCTGTACAGACAGCTGGTGAGAGCCCATCTGAAGTACCCGCATGCAGTTCTGGAGACCCAGTCTCCACAAAGACATAGACAGGATGGAGGCAGTCCAGAGAAGGGTAACTAAAATGGTGAATGGTCTGCACCAAAAGACATATCAAGAGAGACATAAGGCTCTTAATATGCATAGCTTCGATGAGAGGGGGGAGAAGGGGACATGATTGAAACTTTCAAATACCTCAAGGGAATCAACAAGCTCAGAGGTAATGTGAGGAAGTATTTTTTCACAGAGAGGGTTATGAATGCATGGAACAACCTTTCTAAGGAGGTTGTGAAGTCAAAAACAGTGGTGGAATTCAAGAATGCTAGGACAGACATAAGGCAATTCTTGGGGGTAGAGGGGTAGAAGAAGTAGACTGTTGATTAGCTAGGATCTGCAACTTATCCATTAGGTAGGGGAATGGGCAGACTGGGTGGGCCAAGCAGTCCTTATCTGCCATCAAATTCTATGTTTCTATGTCTTACTGTAGGCTACACATGAAAAGGAATGTAGTAAACAGTCAAAGCAATAAAGAGCATTTGAAATGTGACTTTTACTACAACACAGTCGACACCATTGTCAGTGCCCAGAATGATCAGTTTGCTCAGGTGCCCATCATTAAATCTCTATCTGTTTTTATACCAAAATGCTTTGATAATTCCACCAGAGAGGACATTAAAGCTGCTGCCATGGTCATTTCAAGTTCTTAAATTGACATTAATCCAGAGCTCCTCATTTCAGAATCACAGCTGGTATGTTAAGTACAGAAGATTCAAAGTCTTGCATCACATCAGATCTGCAGTTTCCTTCATGAAAGTGGCTTAACTCAAGCTTATTTCAAATTTTATGAAATACAGCATGTACTTAAATAGCATTCATGTGACAGTGGCATCTTTAGAGTGTTCATTCAGTAAAATGAAAATAATCAAAGCTCAGCTGAGGAACACAATGTCAAATGAAAGGCTGAGGTATCTCCCTGTTATTAATGTTGAGCGTAGTCATCTGAAAAGCATTCCTGTCGATGTTGTCATTGACAGGTTCAAGGGCATGAAACACAGGATAATTTTGCTGTAGATTTAGCCTCAGTTGAACAAATCTGTCCTTTTTTCCCATACTGTGTGTGTGAGTGTGAGCACTGTACAACAGCAGCATAAATTTGCAGGTGCAATGAAAGGTATTGCTACTTTGTCTTTATACCTTTCCCATACCTCTCAACTGTCCCTAATATTGAGGGATGTCCCTGATTTTACCTCAAAATGTTCCTCTGTCTCTCTCGTAAAATATGTGCTTTTGTTACAGAACAATGGGGATTAAAAGCACAAAATGATGTCAAATATTACAGTTACAGACTTGTTCTTCAGAAAATGCATTTCAACACAAATCATTTCATTCTATCAGCTTTCTGAGCGAATAGTACCAATTTATAAGATGTGTCCCTCATTTTGGGTTTTTGTTCCTGATTCTTTTAAGCATTGTCCCTGATTCATGAGGCAAGAGGTTGAGAGCTATGACCTTTCCACTTTCCAGCCTCCATTGCAACAACCTACTTCAATTTCTGTATGGCAGACATTTGGTCTGAATAATACCTGATTCACTTTTGTAAAACTTTAATTTGAACATGTACCATGGATTGCAAAAATTAGAATTAATGGCAAACTGAGAACTTACTATTACACATACTAATTTTTTGGCTGTTGTTGTCTATACACTGCAAGATAATTTCATCCTTCTATGTTTGGGAGGGTGTGTGCAATGCATGCATAATCAAACCCATGATAATGGAAACATTCCCCAGTAGTTATAAAAACAAAATATATGAAGTACTTTGTTTAATCTGGTCTGTGCATGGTGGTAGTCTACCACACACATGCATGGTCTAAGTACTGTTTCATAGTCTGCTCTGGTGCTGTCTACTACTCATTTTCAGCCATATCCATGTACATTGGTAGTCATTGCCTATGTGACACATGGGCATGGCCTTAAAATACCTCATTTTGGGGGACACTTGTGCATTTGTCTTGCCAAGCATAAGGATTAGTGGCAACTTGCTACTCATTACTCATGATGATAATTGGTTGGACAAGAGGCTCAGATTGCATCTCAGAGCATCAAAAATCTGAAATGTTTCTGTGGGCCTAGGCAGCCTACAGACACCTGACCTTTTGAGTTGTGTATTTTACAATCTCAAGCCACCTACGTTATATACCCAAATGTCCACCATTGCTTAAATCTAGTGAAATTTGTCCTAGTAAGGGGCAAACACTGTTGTCCCAGTGCCTGGCCAGTGGGGGGTTAGGTCAGGCAAATAGAAGGGAGGAAATAAAGGAGGGAATGGGGAAGGGGGATTGACTGATTCAGTGGTTGGGAGAGGCCACACATGATATGATGAGGTAAGTATGACATCACAAGGGGGATTGTTACTGAAGAACCAAGCAGCCCATTGGCCAGTATGAGAGAGAGAGAGAGAAAGAGAGAGAGTAAGGCTGGGTGTGTGTGTGTGTGTTATATATATATATATATATATATATATATATATAGATATATATATATATATATATATATATATATATGGTTTTGTAACATGGCATCAAACAGAAATGGCAAATAGAGTAATTTCATTGGACCAAACACAACACATGACTAAAGTAGGAGTGGTGATTAATCACTGGTAATTCCCGCCCCAACTATTAATCATGAGGTCACCAGGTCAAGCTCTAGCACTACTAGCTGTCACAGCAGCAAACAGAACACACACATCATGGCGAATATGGAAGATCTCAATGTGCCAAAACAAAGCTGAACAGAACTGTAAAAATGGAAACAACAACGCAAGTATTTCCATGTTACAAATGCATTAATTCCCTCCAGAGCTGGCTTCTACTGGGTAATTAATGCATGGTTGGGTGGTTGTAAGCACTCAGCCAAAACCTTGTGCCACAACCCCCCAACCATGCATTAATTCCCTAGTAGAAGCCTCCTTCATCGGGCAATAATGCTTACATTTTCTACAGTAAGTCTGTATCAGCGTAAACACTTAGAAGATTTGCTTCAGCATTCCTTGGTAGAACTAAAACATATATATATATATATATATATTGTACTTTGGAAAAGTATAATTCCTGTGGCTAGTTTGGACCAAGCAGCTGGACTGGGTGAGGATTATATCGCAATCAGCAGGTAAGGCAGGAAAAATAATTTTCTCTAGGAAAAAGTGCATTCCTTGGGGCTTCCTCTGGGATGCTGAGCCAGCTGCAGTTTGGTTTACTCATTTTGCTGGTTGATGGTTTGTTTCTTTTTCTTATACTTGTTTAAAAATTGCTAGAGGCTGTAGTGTTGCCAACAAGTGATTGAGTGTTTGGTAGTAGCTTACTTCTGGCCAGAGGTTTTTGGATTAGGTTCATTACCATGTGACATAAAAGCTGGGGTTAGATCAAGCAATGGGGCTGGTGGCCTTATCCAGACAAGCACTAGTTTGATTCGGATGAAGGAAGTTTTGGATGACGGAGGCCCGGGAAAAAGAGATTCTACTCAACTAGTGAATTATCGGCTACCATGGAGTTTTAGAATGGGCACAGAGAGCCAGAGGGTCCAGAGAATCAATGGGGAGAGGTACACTACATGGTGGTTGAGCACAGGGAGTGGGTTTGGGCTGTTCAGCCTGAGATCCCACAAAAGGAGGGATTAACCATTGGAAATCAACCTGCTGTAAAAAAAGGTGGATGGGAAAACTCATGGGGAGCACAGGCTCTGGTTTCTGAGGCAGAGAAGGAACAGCAGCTTAGGGACTCAAAACAACAGAGAACTGGGGACCAGAATACCAGGAGAAAGAGTTGGTTTTCCTTTGGGTCCCGGAAAGAATAGGAGAAATGTAAGAAGAAGACATAAAGCTGTGGCCTAAGCCAGGTCCCTGCTTTTATGGGAACCGGAGGAATTTCATGCTAAAAAGACAACTCAGAACTGGGGAGTGGGGCAGAGGGACAAAAGGGTTGGCAAGCTCTGGTGTGTAGGCAACAGAAGCCAAAACCTGAAAAATGACAAGGGCAGAATAGAGCACACCGTCGATAATGGAGTGAGGAATCATCAGCAAAAAAACAAATAGCGTGGTGCGTGTGTCCCCCGAGATTCCCAGCAACCTGGCAACAAACAGAGAAGGTGATGGCCATTTTGGGTTAAAATGAGTGGGGGATGCCATTTTTCAGGAGGCCACTCAGTGGGGCCCGGCATTGTTCATGTGGCCTAGAATGGACAAGCCAGCTGTATAGCCCCAAGGAGCAGAAGGAGTGCATGGATACATGGATAACAAAGAACACAGTGTTACCTGTGGTCATTAGATCAGAGGATAACAAAAGAAACAACATATATATATATATATATATATATATATATATATATATATATATATATATACTCATATATTTATACCACAGGGTGAGATCTTTCTCACTAGGATATCCTGTGCTATTTCCACTGCAGTGAGGATAAATCCTCATGACATCAGCAGAATGAGGATATCAACATTTATCCATACTCTGCTGATGTCACCAGAGTGAGGATAACTGCACTGCAGCTTGCACTCTAAAGGAACCCCAACACACACTCCAATGCCTTTTGGGGGGTGGGATGAGGGGTGCAAGAGAAGTTTTCAACCCTAACATTGAATTCCCTCACTTTTGTCACTGTGGAACAACCCTAACTGATGCATTAAACAGATTTTTTGCTATATATATATATATATATATATATATATATATATGTGGCATGGTAGTGCCACTATAGTTAGGGTTGAGTAACCCATTTAAAGTTAAATCTGAAATGTTGACACGTATAATAGATTTGCCTGAAATTTGGCATGTACAGTCTGGTAAAATAGATCTCAGCACTTGCCAAGTTTTGTTATGGTCGGATGTATTGTTGTGGAGCTAAGGAGCACCAAAATACACACAAATTATGCATTTTTGCACATTATTTGCTCACACCTACAGGTTGTATGGTTTGTGTGACTGGTCCAAAACCTTCAGGGAACATGCAGCCGGGGTACCCGATGTGTCTTTCATAAATTTCATGAAAAAATATTAAACAATTCAAATGGTATTCAAAAAACAACTTTCCCATTATAGTCAAAGGGAGAAGTTAAAATATACGAAAGTGTCACAAATGCACTTTTCACTTTTACAAATCACCCTTGTAGTGTCACAAATTGGCCATCTTGTTTTCAGTTGGTGGTCACAGAAATTTGGTATCCTCTAGAGACACAATTCCTACTGTGTTCACCTAGTCAAGTCCTGAGGATGGTAGACATGTCTTTTTGGGGTAAATGCCCAGAAATATTTTTTTTAAGTTTTTTGTAAAAAGCAGTGTTGCAAAGTACTTTAGCATAAGCAACACTTTTGTGATTTTTATTTGCGAAAGTGCCATGATTTGCGACACTATTTTGCGACACTATGGCCCAAACTATAGGGAATCTTTGCCACTCTGCTGCAAAAAATTGGTTTGGTCTTTTGGACTGAAATTTGGAGAGCAGAAAGCCAAGGTCCCACAGATGTGCCTTTTCATGGTTTGGTGAAAATAATATTAGAGGGCTGCAAAGTTACAGCATTCCAAATTTGACAATTTTTCCCATAGGTTAACATTGCGTGTCCCGTATCTCGAAAATGGTTTGAGATATGGACTTTTCACAGGAAGAATGCTTAGTCCCCCACTAGGGGCCTAAGTGCAAAACTAGCCTGGAAAGTCATAAATAATATGACATTTAAAACATTTTCTACGTCATATGGTTCTTGAGATACAAGCAATTTAGTATTCCAAGTGCTGATTTTCTGCTACAAAGTCCATTACTATGCATTCATTCTTTGTATTCACTGTGCTTATGAATACACCTTTACTGAGGAAAAAGGGTGTGCATTTGTGTTACTGTTAGTGCTTCCGCTTGCATTTTCATTACAGTTTATGTTAGCGTTTCCATTTACATCACCGTGTGCGTTACCCTTTGTGTTTACACTTACTGTTACCATTTACTTTTCTGATACTGTTTTTGTTTGTGTTTACTTTTGCATCACTGTGTATGTTACCCTTTACATTTGCATTTGCTCTTGTGGTTGCATTTCTGTAGCCCTTTGCATTAGTGTTTTCATTTACATCACCATGTGCATTACCTTTTCCTTTTTGTTTCTGCTTGCATTTGCGTTACTGTTACCATTTGCATGTCTGTAACTGTTTGCATTAGCATTTCCATTTACATCACCATGTGTGTTATCCTTTGCATTTGCATTTGCATTACTGTTACTGTTTTCTGTTTGCATTTACTTTTGTGTCACTGTGTGCATTACCATTTGCGCTTGTGTACGCGCTTGACTTGTGTTCCTTTGGTGTCATCATTTATTATTTACCGTAGCATTTGCATTTCAGTTGCATTACTGTGACTATGCATTACCATTTGCATTTGTGTACGCATTTGCATTTCCATTTCTGTTTGTGTTTGTGTTTCCTTTGGCGTCATCATTGGTGTTACCATAACTGTTTGCTTGTTCATTACTGTTTGCATTTGCATTGGCCTTAGCATTTGCATTTTCGGTAGCATTTCTGTTGTTGAGTGCATTACTGTTTCCTTCTGTGTCACCATTGCCATTACTGTTTGTGTTTTTGTTTGAGTTTGTGTTAATGTTTGCATTTTTATTACCATTTGCGTTTCCACTGCTGTTAGCATTTGCATTACCATTTTTATGATTTGCATTTCTGTTGCCATTAGCATTTGTGTTAGCATCTGCGTTACCATTTCTGTTTTCATTTATGTTTGCACTTGCATTTCTCTTACTATCTGCATTATCATTGAGATTTGCATCACCATGTGCATTACCATTTGCCCTTGAGTTTGCGTTGCCATTACTATTTTCTTTTACCTCACTATTTCCATAACTGTTTGTGTTAACATTACCATTTGTGTTTTTGCGCTTGCATAGTGCAGTGTAAAACATTATGTTTTTGCTATTTTTTCTGCATTCTCTTCCATGACACATAGCACAGCCAGTGTTTGGTTGATTGGTCTGAAGCTTTGGCATTTAGAATTTTTGCTTTGTTCAAGCAACATGCCAGTTTTTGTTTGCTGAAAAAATCTTGTCCCGGTCCAGAGTTATTGCCAATTGAAGTTGGCCGGCTTCATAGTTACTGATTTTTCAGCTGCCAGGTCCACCATTTTAGTGAATTTTCTGTCATAATTTGCACCATTTTGTAGTGGAAGGCTTCTTAAAGGTGCAGAAATGTTAAAATTGAATATCTCTGGAATGATGTGGTCTTTTCACATGAAATTTGGAGGGTGTTGCGTAGATGTCCTGGTAATGTGAATAATGATGTTTACATGTTGGAAAAAAAATTCACTGTGGAGATACTGTGTGGTGTAGTTACCATTTTGTGCATAGAATTCTGCATGGTGCTACTGACTTGAAATCTATACTGTGGGTAGCCCTAGTGGTATGGATGCACCTTGCAGTGGTTTGGTGTGCAAAACATTAACAGGTTTGGAATTATGCCACTCCAACAAATTAAAATTTGGTTCTTTCTGCTTCAATAACTTTTGAACAGTGTGTCTGATTTGCCTGGCATTTAGAATGCAGAAAGATTTATAAAACATCTTTGACTGTGACAATTTTTGGGTTGCTGGCACTTACAGCTGCTGAATTTTGCCTGCACAGTTGTTTGCTCATGGCACTGTGTGACCGTTGAACAGATATTCACACAATTCTGGACATACAGTGTACTATGGTACATGTCTTCATTTACCAAGTTTCATTTCGGTTGGTCATACAGTTTTTGCACAGCTAAAGTGACAAAAATAATGATAATAATAATAATAATAATAAAACTTCATTTATATCGTGCCTTTCTAAAATCAAGGCACCTTACAATATTTAAAAACATTATAAATAAAAACCAATACATAATAATCTGAGCTCCTAAAGTCACAGTGTTAATTAAAAGAGACCTTTGACCATAGATAAGTCTTCAGGGCCTTTTTAGATTCCTCCACTGATGCACACTAAAGAAGCGGGTGAGGTAGAAAATTCCAAATGGGTTGAAGCAGCATACATAAAGGCACAAACACTTTTTTTTAATTTAGTTTTTGTTGACTGGGTAAGTGCACTAGACAAATCCTGCCTATTTTCAGGCACGACCTGGGGAAGGGGGGATACAGATGAATGCCAACTGACCTTGAACCAGATTAAGCTGTTGGTGGTATTTTTAGTGAATGAGGGGAATTTGGCTAGGACACCATGTAAATTCCCCTACTTCCTGCTTCCTGTGAGCAGGAGGGACGCATTTTCTGGTGGGACCAAGATGGCGGAGGAGGAGGAGGACAGTGGAGGAGGACATGCTGTGGCTGGTGAGTTAGCAAGGCTCAGTGGGAAATATGGTACAGCTGGAATGCACTCTTAGGGTGGCCAGCATATCGTACCTCAGCCCCTGCTGCTTGCTGTGATAGCAATGGGTGGAGGATCCACTGAAAATGGAGTTTTGCTGCACTCCTCTTCAGTGGTGACACTAGGTGTTACAGGAAGTCCCAGAGCAGTCCCCATACCTGTGGAGGGCGATGAAGATATAGACGCAGTGGTCCATGTGAAACAGGACCTCTTATTACAGGCTGAGGCTGATTACATAGCAGCTAAACTGCATGCTGAAGAGAAAAAAGGAAACGTTCCATTCAAGGTTCACCATCACCTTCTACGGCATCTTCAGCAAAGGTTTTTGCAGTGGGCCCTCTAATAGAGGATACTACATCAGGCAAAGACACAGGATTGGAAAATCACTCACAGCGTGATTTGGCATGGTCTCCAGAACAGCACTGGAATGAGCTGGTTGGATCCAAACAGAAACAGGTCAGTGGGTTGCAGATCCCGATATTCCACTTGCGGGTTCAGGGAGTGTCACGGGGGTACTGGGGGGAACTGTGGATGGCCTCCTACACAATATGCACAGGCCTGATACAGTCCTGTTTACTAAACCATATGTGCTAGCCTTAGACCCTGTTTCAGGGCACACTTTATCTGCTAATACAGGTGCAGAGATGGTTATGATGGACTTGCCCGTTTCACAAGCATATTCCATTTCCTTCTCCCCTATACAGTCTCCAGCACAGCAGGGGCCTATGGAAAACATTATTGTGGCTAGTGATTCCCCCCAGTAGGAAGAAGCACTGGGATCTATTCCTATAGTACCTCCTGACAATGAGTCAGTAACCCCAGCCCTGACAGCTCCCACTTTTGCTAGTTTATTTCAAAAACCTGTTTCTTTAGCTAAATGCAGGAATGCAGTTCGGCTGTGGTTTTTAGGACCCGTGGATATGATGCCAGACTGCGTTTAGGTGGGGAAAATTCTATTGAAGCAGATGCCGGGGTTCTCCCACTCAGAAGTGTCTGCTTTAATTCATACACTGGGAGAATCTACATATGACATAAGTTTTCATTCCCCTGACATCCTGAATTGTTTCTGGATGAAGTATGCCCTGTTTAAAACTAACCGAGCTTGGACCCACTTTCAAGCTATACCTTTAACAAAACAAATTTTTAAAGTGATCACTGTCTTATTCAGAAATGAAGGGGTGAATATTATGGACATTTCATACTGGCTGGAGAAATGTTGTCAAATACAAGGGAATCCAGAACCAATTTTAGATTCTGAAGGTTTTTGGAATGGAGGGTGGAGGTATAAGGTGACTTTACCACAAACAGAGGATGGATTTCAACATCTACCAAGTTGTTTTTACTGGGTTGTGACAAGGGTTTCATTTTTTATCCTGGATAGCCATGCCATTGTTATAAATGCGGTTCCAGTATACATTTGAGTCAAACCTGTGATACAATGAAATATGCTCAATGTGGGGAAGAGGGGCATATTATGACTGACTGTCATCATCCTCACAAGTGTAGTCTTTGTGAGGAACAGCATTCTTTTATGGATTGTCCTTGGGCAGCCCATAATGCTGCAGACAAGGATTATACCACTCAGGATTTTTATTTGAATATCGCATTAAAATTGGCTTTGAAACAATATGGGCCCCCACTCCCCTACCTAAGAGGGCATCTCCTGAAAGGTCTATTAATCCCCCTTCAAAGGCCTTATCCGCTTCTGTTTTGGTTTCTCACATGCCTCCATCTGAGGCAGAACTATTAGTAGTAGAGATATCTAGTGATGCAGGTTCTATGCCTCCCCCCCCTTCCACCAGAAGGTGCCTTCACTGTAGTTAATAATGGAAGAAGGAGTTTACGGAAGAAAACTGCAGCATCTGTTTCAGAAGTCTTCCATCTCCCAGTGCAAAACACCTTTTCCACCTTGCAGGTTGAAGAACCTGATGTAGGTACAGAATTAGACTCAGTTTCGGTTCACTCTTCTCAAGCGGATGGACGATCAGACACTGAGCATTCTACAGAAGATTTGACTATCCCTCCAAAAAATAAATCTAGGATGGGTTCCCGTAAATGGGCCAGGAAGAAATCCTAATGTTTTTCAATTTTTTTTCAGGATTAATTAGTTCTTCTTTAGTTAAACAGTTAATGGGTTTTGTTTTTGTTTTATACGCAATGGATACGTTATTTAGTATTACTGTGGCCTCTTTAAATACTAACAGTATTCAGTCAGATAGAAAACAACTTTTGGTATACGTTTATTTGATTCCTTTTTTTATGATGTGGTATTCTTTCAAGACACTCGATTACATAGCAGACAAGAGATGGATAGAGCCTCTGTGGGATGGAAATGGGGAGTGACTTATTTGTCTATTGGAGAGGATCTTTGTTGCGGGGTTGGAATTTGTTTCAATTCCCCTTTGGCACAATCCATACAGGTAGTGGACATAGCCCCAGGCTATGCTTTGCAATTAGATGTCACGTTAAATAAATTGCACTGTCGGTTTATTAATGTATATGTCCCACAAACAAAGACAGCTAGAATTGAGCTTTTTAGCACTATACAGCTTTATTTGTTTACATCTCGTTATGTTTTCTTGGGAGGAGATTTCAATTGTGGGTTGTATTTAAAGGATAGGGATCCTCAAACCCAAAAATTATATTGTCATACCAATTGCCCGGCTGCTTTGATTTCACTAACTGGTTTGGTTGATGCTTGTGGTTTTTTTGGCTGGCCAGATAAGACCTATTTCAGAGGTAACCTAGCTACTAGGATTGATTTCTGGTTTATATCTCCTGCCTTGGAGATTAAATACCAGGACCCATCCTGTTGCTCCATCTGACCACACCATCATAGAACAGATGGTCTCTAATTATGATGGTATGCAACAAGGGCCTGGGTATTGGAGGTTGAACTTGGAACTGTTGTCTCTTCCAACTGTTAAGGATGGTTTTATTTCCTTATTAGAAGCACATAAATCAGTTAAAATGTTATATGATACTTCACAGGAATGGTGGGAGGATACAAAGCTAAATATTTAAAGATACTTTCAACACATAGGAAGTTTAAATGGGAAATTTAAGAGGGACCAATATTGTATTTACAAAACGCAGTTTCAGAATTTAGTGTTTCAAGCTTCCCAAGGAGATAAAACAATTCTTGCAGAATTAGCAGAAACCAGGTGAAAAATGAATGATCTACAATATAATAGACTTAGATCTTTAGAACAGGAATGGAAATTTGAAACCCAGGGTTCACAGGATTTTATGAATCCACTTCAATTATGTGCTCAACTACAATATCAAAAGTGGATGTCTTTAATTCAGGATGCTAAGGGGTGTTTTTGTTCCAAAAGGTATGAAATTATGACAACCATAGAGGAGCATGTACAGTCTTTATTTAGTCATCAGGAATTCTCCTAGGATGGTCATAAGGTTGGGTTGGAAAAATGTATTTTACCACAAGTTTTGTCATCCGATCAACAGGTGCTGGTGTCACCACTTACTCAATCTGAGATAATGACCACTTTTGCAATGGTTAAAAAGAATTCTACACCTGGAACACATGGAATTCCATATGAATTGTGCAGTGTGATTCTACAAGTTTTGTACCTGAAATCCTAGAGTTATTTCAGGATATGATGGTTTCAGGGAATTTGCCTGATTCAATGGGTAATGGGTTGGTGGTTTTTATGTATAAATCTGGGGACAGGACTGACCTTTTAAACTGGTGCCCCATCACATTATTAAATACTGATTTTAAATTGTATACCAAATTGTTGAATAACAGGTTGTTGCTTTGTGCACCTACTCTGATACATTCTTCTCAGACTTGTACTATTCCTGACTGGAGTATAATGGATGGGTTAATTTTATTAAGAGAAATTTTGTCCCGGTGGGAGACTGGAGAATTAACTGGTTTCATTCTTAGTTTAGATCAGGAAAAGTCCTTCGACAGGGTAAACCATGAATATCTTTGGGACTGTTTGGCTAGTTATGGGATTCTGGGTACTTTTATTTTTTGGATAAAATCTTGTTATTCTAATGTTAAAGATTTAGCATACCGTAATGGATGGATGGGAAAGGCATGCATGGTTACCCGGGGAGTTAGACAGGGATGTCCCCTGAGTCCCCTTCTCTATCTTTTTACACTGGACCCTTTAATTCATCGTGTTAATGATAATATTGCTATTTAGGGGGTTTCTTTTTCTAGTACCTCAGAAGAAATTAAAAGTATTGCATATACAGATGACATCTGCTTTCTTGTGGGGGATTTAACTTTGACCAGTTTAGTGGGACAAATACTTTGGTAATTTTCCAAATTCACGGGAGCCAGAGTTAACTATAGGAAAAGTAAATGCCTTCTCTTTGGATTAGAACATTTTTTAGAATCTAAGGTAATTGGGATCCCTGTTGTGACAGGGACCTGTACAATTCTTGGACTTCTTTTTGGTACTGGGGATTTGGCCTACTTAAATTGGTCCTCCAAATTGGACATTGCATAGGGGGAAATTTTACTGTGGAATAAGTGGAGATTGTCCACATTAAAAAGGGTACATATGATTAAGACCTTCTTACTCCCAATGTTTTTGTATTTAGCTGCAGTTTTTAGTCTACCCCCTAAGCTGGAGACCCGGATGTATGGTTGTTTTTTTCCAGGCATTTGGGGTAGTAGACTGAATCCCATTAAACGGTGTTTACTGTTTAGAGAGAAAAATGGGGTATTAAATGATTAATCCCATTGTTTTCTTTTTACAAGTTTTGCTAATGTAAACTTGAGACCATTATTATTGAAATCTGAGGGTATTTGGATCCCATGGGTTTTGGATTCCTTGGCAGGGATACTCCCCTTCAGGCTTCCTCATTCATGCATCACAAAACAGCGTTCTTTGTATATTATTCCAGAAACTTTAAGGGTATGTTTTGGGAAAATAAAACTTTGGTGTTTAGTACCAGAACACTTTTCACAACATGACCGGGAAACACTATATGCACATCTTCTATCTATTTTTTTCATGATACAGCCTGTTTTGACTTTAAACCTATTTCAGATAAAATATTGATTGGGAAAATGTTGACATCTACCCATATACCAGTTTATATGTGGATGTTATGTGGCTTTCACATGGGAAACTCAATGTCAAAGGAAACCTAAAACATAAAAGTGTAGAACCTCGTTACTGCCTAGGGAGACTTGTGTTGAGGTGGTGGAATCCATGGACCATTTGTTCTTTCTGTGTCTTTTGTAAAACAGTTTTGGAATTTTTACTGGGTAATGGCCTACATCACCCTTTTTATGATTTAACCCTGAGATTTTATATTGGGTATTCTTCCATTCAAATGGACTAAACATGATAGGGTTACACTTTTTATTTTTGGTGTGTTTTAAATTCTATATATGGCATGTGCGGTGTAGGCTGACACTGCAACAATTACAATATACAGAGAAGGAATTATTTCATATGATTACTACTACAATTCTTAGTCATAAAAATACTGAAAGGAAGTCAGTTCCATATGAAATCTTCCAGTCTTGGTGGTACAGTTTAGATTGGCTATGAGTTGGTAGGGTATATTTTGAGATACATTTCAGTCATTGCATAATTCCACTTTTGCTTATGACTAGTAATATGTGGTACTGAGTGTTTTTCTTTGTAATTTCACTGTTATTTTCTTCTGGTCTTAATTAATGAGAAGTGGCAGTTTCTGGTAGAAATGAATTATTTTCTGGTGAGGAGTATTCTTGATTTTGAGTATGGTTTAATTTAATATATATATATATATATATATATATATATATATATATATATATATGGAACATGAAGAATCCATATATTATGGAAGTGTATGTTGTGGATACTAGTTAATTTTATATGAGGTGCTTTGAGTTGGGAAAACATACTGCCATATAGTGGTATGCATGTATGGGGGGGGGGGGTATTTCAGCTTACAATGTATGGGATAATGTTGTGTTTATGTTTTTCATCTTATTTTCCAAATTTTGTTTTCTCCCTTTAGGTTTACAAGGGACAAAAAGTATGCTGTATACTTATTTTTCTTTGTTTTTTTTTTATTTTGTATGTTGTCATACAATTTTTAGTATTTTGTTCTCTCAGTAATCCTCTGGCTTCTTTAAATAAAGGGAGGACTTTCAGCATTTACTACTTGGGTTTTAGGACTCTAATGACAGAGTTTTTCATTTTTCCATTGCATGTATGATGAAATACATATTTCTGTTTATTATTTGTATTATCATTTAGTATGTAGTAATACTTTTGTATATATAATGTTCTCATATTTTGTTTTAGGGAGTTTGTTTAGCTTTGGTTATTTCTTCTTCCTTTTTGTTTTGGACTTTAAAAATGTTGATATTTGTTTTTGTTCATTTGGATGCTGTATTACCTTTTATATTACTTGTTTAATTTTGTATTATGATTTGGTGTACTGTAACACCTTGTGTATTTAGTTTGCTTTTCAGTCTTAATAAAAAATTCCCCTACTCATTTCAATAAGTGCCATGGGATCTTTAACATCCACCTGAACTATCACCAATCCAGGCAGCTGGGACCTCGGTTTAACATCTCATCTGAAAGACGGCACCTCAGAAGTGCAGCACCCCCTCATACTGCACTACAGTGTCAGTACTGGGATATTAACCCAAGTGCCAGATGTGGGAACTGAACTCACAGCCGTCTGATCTCCCGGCCTCAGAGGCGAGTGTGCTACCTTCTGAGCCACTGACACTGACACCTGACAATATTAAAGAAACACTCAGAATCTCTAGCAACCCCTTGACCGCTGAGCTCTTTCAAGTAGTCTGGACCCAGGCCACGTAGGGCTTAGTGAGTCAAAAGACCAACTTTAAAGGTGATCTGCCACTGAACTGGCAGCCAGTGCAGATCGTGCAGCACCGGCGAAATATGACAGGCATGAGACGTACCTGTTAATAGCTGAGAGCCGCATTCTGCACCAGCTGCAATGGTGGATATCAATTGCAGGAAGCCCTAGATAAAGGGAGTTGCAATAATCCAGATGTGAGGACACAAAAATGTGGACCAACGTTGGTAAATCCACAGATGAAACAAGGTGCTTAATCCTGGCAATGTTCCTAAGATGATAAAAGGAAAGTCTGACAACTGCTGACACCTGAGAATGAAGTGTCAGCTCATTGCCAAAAATCACTCCCAGGTTCCGCACACATTCAGAGGTAGGGAGCTAGACACCTCCCAGAAATAAACCTGAGAGAGGAACAACTTCCACCCCTCTACCCTAAGACCCAGGTCCACAACCATTACCTCCATCTTCTCTGAGTTCAACTGTAGCCAACTTGAACTCATTCAGCACTGGATTTCAGTGAGGAAGTTATTAAAGACCGATAGAGCTCTATCCTAGTCGGGTACAAAAGATAGGTAGAGCTGGGTATCATCTGCATAGCAGTGAAACCTCAGCCGATACCTTCTTACAATGTCTCTGAGGGACAGCATATACACTACAAACAACATGGGGGACAACATGAGCCCTGGGGAACCCCACATGACAGAGAGACTGGGCGGGGACAATTTATCCCTGACACCACTCTCTGAGTTCTGTCAGTGAGAAAAGATCTAAACCATCTGAGGACTGTACCCGACAGGCCACAGATAAACTCCAGGCATGTGGGAAGCACCCCATGGTCCACAGTGTCAAAAGCTGATGAGAGATCAAGAAGAACAAGAATGGGCTGCTTCTTCTGATCTCTAGCCATCAGAAGATCATTAAGCAGCCAAACCAGCACTGTATTGGTACTATGCCTCTTTCGAAAACCAGACTGGAGCAGTTCATAGATGTCATGGATAGTTAAATGGTTTTCCAATTGAGCAGCCACTACTTTCTCAATAATCTTCCCAGCAAAGGGAAGATTAGAGATCAGTCTGTAGTTAGCAAAGCAGCCAGGGTCCATGGAAGCTTTCTTCAGGAGGGGTGTCACCACCACCTCCTTCAGAGAGCTAGAAAACTCACCTATATCTCAGAAGCACCAGACTATCTGTGCTAGGACAGGGCCAATGGTATCAAGACAACCCTTTATCAGGGAAGTCAGGCCTGGATCCAAACTACAGCAAGTATTGTGCATACTATGGACAATCCTCATGATATCAATTAACTCAGGTCAGTCAAAGGAACTCCAGGAGCAACTGGAGGATGTGACCAAATGCCGATCAATAGCTTCTCCCATAAAGGAAGCAGGCAGGAGCTCAGCCCTGATGTTGACCACCTTATCTCCAAAGAAGTGAGCAAGCACATCACACTCTATTTGTGAAAAATCTTTCTGAACCTGAAGACAGGCTGGGTTGCACAGTCTGTCCACAGTTCAAAAAAGCTGGTAGGAGATAGTGACAAGAAACTGATCTTCCAGCAAGGATGAGCAACATGAACAATGTGCATCACAGCATCATGTGCACATATTGTATAAGGAGTACCACTGGGTTTGAACAACATATACAGTGTGCATTCCAGCATCATGTGCACATACCATATAAGGAGTACCACTTGGTGTGAGCAGCATGTACTGTGTGCATCACTGCATCACGTGTACATATTCTATAAGGAGTATCTCTTGGGGTAAGCAATATGTACAGAGTGCATCACAGCATCATGTACATATATTGTATAAGAAGTACCACTAGGTGTGAGCAGCATGTACAGTGTGCATCACTGCATCACATGCACATATTCTATAAGGAGTATTACTGGGGGTAAGCAACATGTACAGTGTGCATCACAGCATCATGTGCACATATTCTATAAGGAGTATTACTGGGGGTAAACAACATGTACAGTGTGCATCACAGCATCATGTACCCATATTGTATAAGGTGTACCACTGGGGGTGAGCAACATGTACTGTGTGCAACACAGCATCATGTGGATATATTGCACTAGGATTACCATGGGAGAGGCAACATGTAGAGAGTGCATCATAGCATCATGTGCACATACTGTATAAGGTGTACCACTGGGAGTGAGCAACATGTACAGTGTGTGTCACAGCATATTCGGCATATATTGTATAAAGAGTACCACTAGGGGGAGCAATATGTACAGAGTGCATCACAGCATCATGTGCATGTATTGTATAAGAAGTACCACTAGGTATGAGCAACATGCACAGTGTGCATCACAGCAGCATGTGCTCATACTATATAAGGAGTAAAACTAGGTGTGAGCAGCATGAACAGTGTGCATCAATGCATCACATGCACATATTCTATAAGGAGTATTACTGGGGGTAAGCATCATGTACAGTGTGCATCACAGCATCAAGTACACATATTGTATAAGGTGTACCATTGGGTTTGAGCAACATGTACAGTGTGTATAGCAGCATCATGTCCACATATTGTATAAGGAGTGCCACTGTGGAAGAGCAGCATGTACAGTTTGCATCACAGGATCACCTGCACATATTGTATAAGGAGTAACACTGGGGGTGATCAACATGTACAGTAAGCATCACATGTACATATTATATAAGGTTTACCACTGGGGTGAGCGACATGTACAGTTTGCATTACAGCATCATGTGTGCATATTGTATAAGGTGTGCCACTGAGGGTGAGCAACATGTGCAGTGTGCATCACAGCATCATGTGCGCATATTGTATAAGGTGTACCA
Source organism: Neoceratodus forsteri (assembly GCA_016271365.2). Taxonomy (NCBI): domain Eukaryota; kingdom Metazoa; phylum Chordata; order Ceratodontiformes; family Ceratodontidae; genus Neoceratodus; species Neoceratodus forsteri. Next base: position 776,853,754 of record CM028138.1, read on the forward strand.
CTGTGGTTGAGCAACATGTTCTTAGTGTATCACAACATCATGTACACATATTGTATAATGAGTATCACTGGGAGTGAGCAACATGTACAGTGTGCATCACTGCATCATGTGCATATATTGCACAAGGATTACCATGGGGGGGTAACATGTACAGAGTGCACCACAGCATCATGTGCACATATTGTATAAGTGTACCACTGGGAGTGAGCAACATATACAGTGTGTATCACAGCATATTCAGCATATATTGTATACAAAGTACCACTAGGGGGAGCAATATGTAAAGTGTGCATCACTGCATCATGTGCATATTTTGTATAAGGACAACCACTTGGTGTGAGCAACATGTACAGTGTTTATCACAGCATCATGTGCACATATTTTATAAGGAGTACTACTTTGGGGAGCCACATGTTCAGAGTGCATCACAATATCATGTGTACATATTGTATAAGGAGTACCACTTTGGGAAGCCACATGTACAGAGTGCATCACAATATCATGCATACATATTGTATACGGAGTACCACTGGGGTGTGAGCTAAATGTGTAGTGTGCATCACATCATCGTGTGTGCATATTGTAGATGGAGTATCAATAGGGGTGCACAACATATACACTGTGCATCACAACATCATATATAGGGACCCATGTTTTCTGCGATTCTGCTGTTGCAGCAGTGGTCAGAGAAATCAGGACTGACTGCAGAAATCAGTGCTTGCCACAAAAATCAGAAAAAACAGTCACACAGCCACAGAAATGCTAGCTATGCTATGCATTCACACAAGGCAAGGGCATAGCTATTGAGATGTTAATTATGCCATGGCATACATGCTCATTAGAAGGGGCAGCAAACTGATGCCATCCACTAGAAAGCTGAAAAGCTAGTGGCCGCATGGCATCTTGACTCATGCTGGCTCTTGTTACATAACTCCATCTAGACAGTATTGTGGGGGTGGAGGTGGTGGGACTGATGTAAGTGTGGCAAAGCTTGACTAGGTCCATGGCAGTTAAGATTTGCTGCTGTGTAAGTGTGGGTAGCTCAGCCGTGTTAATGTTTGATTGTGAGGCTGCTTACTGTGCATGCTGAATCCTTGGAAAATGAATTTGGAAAGAAGAACAGAAAGGTGAGCTGTAGTCAAGAAGTGAGAAGATTCAGTAGTGCCCATGGAGGTGCAGGCTGTCTTGGTGTGGTTACAGGTATCAGAGGAGAAGCTGATTGCAGAAACACAGGGCTGGCACCAGACTGAGGACTTGGTCCACACTGGTGGACATCAAGCACAGTTTTGATTTGTGGGCTGCAGTTCTGTACCTGCAAGTGTGAGAGTAATTTCTTGACAGATTTCTTGACAGATTTTCAGGGACCTGGGGGTAGTCATATCAGATGACCTAAAGGTGGGCAAGCAATGTGAGAGGGTAGCAAGGAGGGCTGGGGGAATACAGGGATGCATAGGGAGAGGCATAACCAGTAGAAAATAAGAAGTTATTATCCCTCTGTACAGACAGCTGGTGAGACCACATCTGGAGTACTGCGTGCAGTTCTGGAGACCCAATCTCTGCAAAGACATAGACAGGATGGAAGCTGTCCAGAGGAGGACAACTAAAATGATGCAGGGTCTGCACCAGAAGACATATGAACAGATACTTAAGGAGCTTAATATGTATAGCCTCGAGGAAAGGGGGGGACATGACAGAAACTTTCAAGTACCTCAAGGGAATCAACAAAGTCCAAGAGAGTAGCATCTTTAAAAAAGAGACGTGCAAGAACAAGGGAGCACAATTTGAAGATAGAAGGGGTGCTCAGAAGTAATTTAAGGAAGTATTTTTTCACAGAGAGGTTGTGGATGTATGGAACGGCCTTCCAGAGGAGGTTGTGGAGTAAAAACAGTGGTGGAATTCAAGCATGCATGGGACAGTCATAAGGCAATTCTAGGGGTTGGGGGTAGGAAGAAGTAGGCTGCTGGTTAACTAGGATCTGCAACTTATCCATCAGGTAGGGAAATGGGTAGACTGGGTGGTCCAAGCGGTCCTTATCTGCTGTCAAATTCTATGTTTCTATGATTTGGACCTGCAGCCTAAGTAGTGGCATTAAGCACAATTCGTAAGGAGGGTCATGTTGCCCAGCTGCAGCAGAGTTGGGGACCAGGATATTCTAGAACTGGAGCAAACAGATATGGAAAAAAATCTGAATGGAGAATTTGATTGCTGCTATACGTAAGTAAAATGAGGGTCACTGCCTGAAGAACACCATAGCCCCCTGAGTGGCAAGATGAGAGCATGCTAACTAGGGTTACTCTAGCTTAATAAGAATGACTTACTTGCATTTTTTAGTGTGTCCACCAAAAGGAAAATCATGAGTCAACAAATCCTTCAGACACTGCGAGTTTTACCCTCCTTCATTGCTATAGAAAGACAACCCCCCAAACACACAAATTTGCACACCGCATGCAACATAATTGTTGCATGGCAGCTAGGGTATTCCTAGTTTAAAAAAATAATAATCTAAAAGGACATTGATCAAAATCAGAAAAAAAAATGTCTTTCAAGTTGGTGACTTTCTTTATATCTGCTAATTGTAAATATAAACCAGAAGAAATCCAAGCAGATGTTGCCTTTTGAGTAGTTTTAGCTGTGTGTGTATGTTCTCTTCTGATTATAACCTAGGAGAACAGCAAAGGCCACCAATTTCCAGAAGAAGAAGAACAAATGAGCCTTCAAATTCGGGGTGGGAGGTAAAATTTATTAAAAGAGAAGACTTATGCCCATGGCTGTGCCAGGTTTGGGTTATTGCAGTTTAATATTTGTGATAAGAAGACTACGTACTGTTAAATGGCCTGCTGTTCCACTTTCAGTGTGGTATAGTGGTTGCATGAAGGGAGTCAAAGGGTTAACTAAGGCTTAATCCCTTTGAAGGTATAGGGTTTAGCCGCAATTTATCTGCCGCAGATTGGCCGCAGAATCAGCAGTTGTTCTGCTGCTGAAAGATGAGGTTGTGCTGCAGAATGCAGGCCCACTTTGCTGTAGTAAACAAGGGGCCCTGATCGTGTGCACATATTGTATAAGGAGTACCACTTGAGGGGAGCAACATCTATAGTGTGCATCACAGCATCTTGTGTACATGCTGTATATGAAGTACTAATGGGGGTGAGCAACACTATACAGCATGCATCACAGCATCAGGTGCATATAATGTATAATGAGTATCACTGGGGGGCAACATGTACAGTGTGCATAACAGCACCTTGTGCACATGTTGTATAAGGGCTACCACTAGGGGCAAAATGCACAGTGTGCATTACAGCATCATCAGCACATACTGTATAAGGAGTACCACTGAGGGGAGCAACATATACACTCTACAATGTGCACCACAGCATCATTTGCTCATATTGTATAAGGAGAACCACTGTGGGGAGCAACGTGTACAGTGTGCATCACAGCATCATGTGCACATATTTTATGAGGAAAACCACTAGGGGGAGCAGCATGTATAGTGTGCGCCACAGCATCTTGTGTACATTTTGCATATGGACTACCAATAGGGTGAGCAAAGTATAAAGTTTGCATCACAGCATCTTGTGCATATAATGTATAAAGAGTACCACTCAGGGGCAACATGTCGAGTGTTGTTACATGGGGTCCCTGCCCCCTAATTGATACCCTTAGGGGTACACCGTAGACAGCTAATGTTTAGGCATAGGCTATACTAATACTTAGGGCTAAGGGCATCTACCTTATAAGAGTAGATGTCAAGATATGAATACATATTATTGTAACTCACTTTGCTTGCTAATGCACACACATTATACCATGTATTTTCTGTCTATTTCTTACTTGTCAGATGCCAAGACACCTGTCCTTGAAGTAATTATAATGTGTAAGGCAACATTGCCATCTTTTGGTGATGGACACCACTTCATCTTGTTGAGTAAGACTTTGTATAAGAACATCTTTGTTCTAAAACTGATGACTTTACAAAATTATATAATGTTATCTTGGACCGTGGAGCCACCTCTAATTTAGCCAATAGGGCTCATCTCTGTAACTAGAAATGTTTCTATCTTTCAGTAACCATAGTAATTATCATAGGTATATAATGTTATGCTAGGTTTTACACTCGGAGACCGAGAGATCCCAAGAGACTACAAAGAAACCTTGAGGTGTAGGGAATGCTTAGCACTGGCTTCCGGTTCGTATTGATAAGAACTGCTTAGGGCAACTGTGATTTATCCCTGTCTGTAGTAGTAAACTTGTTTTATTACTTGAATGCAACTTGTTTGTGATTATTTGCATCTCCAATATTGCCAAGAACCTGAAAGTGAGGTTTAGACCTCTTACAATTGGCGACCGCGTGCAGGCGATATTGGGCATTGTAAATTTTCACTTGTTGCTATAAATTTCCCTTTTCCCACTGGGACTGCAGGTGTACATTTCTGTATCACCTCTCCCCGTCTTTTCTACCAGTTTGTGGATACGTGCAAGGTCTGGCTGACTTTTCGGGTGTGGTCGATGCCGTCTCGACCCACTCCATAGCAACTTTGAATTGCAAGCCTACAACTTATACAGTAACCCGGCTGTGTTTAAAGTACCCGTGTTGTGGATCGATACACAATGCATGGTCTTTTTCACAGTTTGAATTTTTCATTCCCCTCCCACATAAATGGCCACCGTATCAGATATCTGCGCAGAACTGAGACTCGATGTCTCAAACTTTCTTTCCTCCCATGGAGGATGGGCTGACTTTGCGCGGGACGCAAGTCAATCCAAAACCCCTGTACTGGGGATTTCAACCCAGTACACAGAGATGCGACAGTCAACCAATAGGCGTTGTGCTAAAGGGTTGATGGTCGCTGCTCTCTATGCTGCCTTGGATGCCTCCAAAGCGAGGTTTTAAACCATTGATCTGCAGATCGCATCTCTTAAGCAGGAGATGGGTCTGCAGGAAACAGAATGTGTCCGCATACAGCAGAACTTGGAGTCAGAACTCCAATCTCTGTGTAATGAAAAGGATTCACTATTGCATCATTCTGCACAGGCTGGTGAACAAGAAATGTGTACTCTGAAGACTGAGTGTGAAAGTTTAAGACAGGATAAGAGTCAGGTGGTACAGATGAATGATTTGTTGAGTACCGTAAATGCACAATTAAGTGATGAGATGGGTGAGCTGCAGGACGAGATCAACCAGGTACGTAATGATTTAGAAATAGCTTATAGGGACAATCGCGAATTGAGCGCCGCGTACCGTGTTTTGCAGAAACAGAAACAGGATCAGGTTGATATGGATGTTGCAAGTGTGAGTCATGATGAATGTAGATCTAAGATGGATAAACTGTGCCATCAGCGAGAGGTTTTGACTGGCCATGTTAAGGCAATGGGTGGTGTAGCCCCTGCCTTTCATTCGTTGTCAGAGGGGGAGCCATCTGATGATGATATCTCACAGTAAAATGCCCAGTCATGCCCCTACTATGGCCCAGATTCCCCACCCAGCCATCCACAGCATGGCGGGTCCCTGCCCACTACTCCCTAGGTCACAAGTAGACGACATTGTGACACTCATCATGGGAAATGACATCATGGTGGCGCCCATGATGGGGGGAGCAGGCCCAAGCCTGGTACCGATGGGGCCTCCAGTAGCCATTATTACTGTGGAAGACAGGCAAGAGATTGAAACCATGATTGCTAGGGCACTAGAAAGTGTTTCTCTTCCTGAAAGAAGTATGAAAGCCATTAAAAGTCAGATTCGACAAATTTTTCAAGAAGCTGGCACTCAGGAAGGTGTTGTTCAGACAGCGGCTGAAGCTGCAGCCCATGCAGCATTGGATGGTGCGTGAGACGTGCTGCCTTGCCTGATCGACCACCAACTAATCCCCTGCAAATGGCCTACTCTGTTCAGCAAATTGCTGACAGCATCGGTCGGATGAACCCATCCGACAATCTCAGCTGCCATTTGGAAAAGGTGTGCTCCAAGTTCGAGATGCTTAGTCTCACCGCAGAATACCAGGTCCAAATACTACGCCAGACAATCGATCCTGGTTTATGGGAAAAACTCCCCGAGGTAGTTCGCCAAGATGGGAATGCTACCTTTGACGAAGAAGCAGCTGAGCTCATTTCTGCTCACAGCCCTGGTGTGGTTGGAGTAATGCTAGCATACCCCATGAAGCAAAATGCTAAAGAAAGTCCAGTGACTTACCACCAGAGACTCTGGATGGCCTATCGAGCAGGGAAACATCTGGCACAAGAAGTCGCGGATGTAGATCTTATTGAATATAAGACCCTGTTCCTTAGAAACATGATCCCAGCCATGAGAGAGAAAGTAGAGCCAACCACATACCCGAATACGGATAGGTTTGCCTATATCCTTTGGAAAACCGAGATAGTGTACCAGTTGTACATTTGTGATTTGGGTTCCGGTTCCAAAAAGGTTGCCGCTGTGGAACCCTCTTCCGGGACCACGACACACTACACAGTGGAAGGACAGGCCCAGCAACAACATCCCAAACCTCAATCGGCCCCTCCAGCAAGCACCCAACAAAACCCCCAACAACAACAACAGCAGTGGGGTGGGAACCGGAATTGGCATAAGAACAAAAAGTACAAAGGCAAAGGGAAGCCATTACAAAGATTGGGTCCCTCATATAAAGAGATACTGAAGAAAACCGAAAATTTTGGGAGCTCCTGGAGCAAGTACGTTCTGTAGCAGATGCCGTTCCCACACAAACACTTGCAGCAGTACAACGGCGACCCATGACATTACTGACCATGGAGACACGGAGTTATGGTGCGCAGACCCATACCAGCCTGAACCCGGAGCCCGCCTTACATTGCATCAGTGCAACATGGTGAAGTCATCCATGCAAACCAAGCCCAACCTCTGCATGCCTCCAACAATATGGATTGAGAGTAACAGGCCCCAGTCCGCATTGTAAACAAGCTGGTCTTGGATACAAATGGAAGGCCCTGCACTGAGGCCGAGGTCGGGGGTCACCAATTAATTGTCTTGTTAGATACAGGTGCAGCTGTATCTGTGTTACACGACGACTACCCTGAAATGTCTCCATGGTCTACTGGACGGAAGACCAATATGTCAGGAGTTGATGGTGCTAGGTTACCTGCATACCGTTCTCTGCCTTTACCGGTAGAATTAGGCCATTTGAAGGCCTCACATGCTTTCCAACTGATGGTGTTGCACGATCACCCTAGCATCATTGGGATTGACTTTCTAGCACCACACAGTCTGTGTGGTGGATCTAGCAAACCTGCTGTTGATACAGATACAGAGTCAATACCATACAGTCTTAATTCCTGACTCACATGCTGTGACAACAATGTCCATTAACAACAAAAAGTATGATATCATAGATTTATTCAAGAATCATGAACTTTTCCCAAAACTTCTACCCATTCTGCAATGACATTTGGAAGCGTTTGCAGTTAACAAACATGATTGTGGCAGAATGCATACTGTTATTGAGGTGCCAGGCCCGGCACATGAGAGTCAAAGGCAATATCCATTTCTCTCTGAAGCCTTACCCTCTCTTCGAGAAATAATCAAGTCACTCCTTAAACAAGGAGTAATCAGAACCTGTGTCTCCACTGCCAACTCTCTTGTTTGGCCTGTGAAGAAACCCACAGGTGCCTGGAGACTTACTACTGACTACAGGAAACTGAATCAGGTCACTCCCAGTTGCTCCCCAACTGTGGCGTCGGCACCGGATGTGCTTCGACTTTTAACACCAGATCAGAAATGGTTCAGTGCTCCAGATATCTCCAATGATTTCTGGTCATTACCATTGGCCCTCAAGAGTCAATATAAATTTGCCTTCACTTTTGAAGAGCGCCAATATAAGTGGACTTGCTTGCCACAGGGGTTCCATAACAGCCCATCCCTCTTCCATCTCCATATGATGGATGCCCTACAAGGTTTCTCAATCCCCCAATGTCTCTTACAGTATGTAGATGACCTGTTGTTGGCCACTGCCACACAGGAACAACATCTGGATCTCTTGGATGAACTATTGACTCTTATTCAAAGAGCAGGCTTGAAGTGTAATCCTGCAAAGGCACAACTATGTCAGAAGGAAGTTCTCTTTCTGGGTTTGAAGATAACAGATCAAGGTCGGAGTCCTACTTGGAAGAAGATTCAAGGGTTGCAAGAACTACCATTACCTACCAGTGTGGCAACTCTTAGGAGGTTTCTAGGTATGGTAAACTACTCCAGAGATTTCATTTGTGATTTTGCACAGAAAGCCGCTCCACTGTACAATTTACTCAAAAAGGACGTTCCATGGAATTGGGGCCCTGTACATACCCAGGCTGGGACGTCACTGAAGCAGGCCTTGGCATCCACCCCAGCACTGGTAAACCCAAATCAACATTACCGTTCCACCTGAGTGTGCCACCTCTGACATTGCTATGTCAGCAGTGTTGGCAAAAGGTACATGGCTCTTTGAGACTCCATTGCATATGCATTTGTGCCTGGTCTGCCCAGTGAACAGAAGTATGGCCTTTGTGAAAGGAATCTTCAGCCACCTATTGGCAGTCAAGCACTTCCAGTATATCATTGGGTACTCTCCACTGATTCTTAACACCAGTCATACTCCTACTACCTTTTTGCTTTTAGACAGAGTGAAAGATGGGTCAGTCTCTGACACCAGGCTGACACATTGGTCACTCCTCCTCCAGGATAGGGATATTCAGGTCCACCAAACCAAAGTTCCATCTCTACTAGCACATGGACTCCTCTTTCAGGGGGAGCCCCACGACTGCACTTTGCAGTCACCTGATCTTCTGGATCCAGGTCCATTCTTCCCTGCCACCCCTGTGGTATTAGAAAACACCTCCTTGTGCTGCATTTTCACTGATGGATCAGCATCATATTATCAAGGTGAACAAATTGCAGGGATGGGTATCATGGTGGTGTATCCTTATGGGAACACTGTCAAGATATCTAAACGCTGTACTGTAGCTTCATCACAGTATGCAGAGCTGGCAGCAGTGGCCTGTGCATTAGAGTTTATCCAACATGGAACTCAAGACACCACCATTTTTACTGACTCTAATTGGGTTTGTTGTTCCCTTACAGAATTTCTCCCTTTCTGGTGGAAGAACTCCTTCCTCTCTTCTGATGGCAGCTCAGTGAAATACAAAGAATTTTTGATTTACATACATGCATTAGGTCAGAAATACACACACAAACTCTATGTACACAAGGTTAAAGCTCACTCCTTACATGATCCCTATCATGCATTCAATGACACAACAGACACCCTTGCCAAGGAAGGGGCCCGAGGGGGGATGTCTGGGCAATGGAACATCCAGAGGCCAATGCGGCTGTACAGGTTGCAACTCTTAAAAATAAATCTGAATCTTTTTCCTCCTTGGACCACTCAGCAGCCCAGCATCTGGACACTGAACTCAAAGAAGTGTTCAGATTTTTGGACAAGGGTACTGAAGAAAGACTTCCCACACATAACCCTTACCGTAGGCATGAAAGTAAATTAAACTTATCCCCTGATGATAAACTCATTTGGTTCCAGCCAGAGGATACTACCACCAAATTGAGGGTGGTCCCCAGACACTTGAGATCTGAATTTTTGCACCAGGTACATGACACCCCCACTGGTGGACACCAGGGGGCTGAAAATACCCTCCAACACCTCAAAACCACCGCCTGGTGGCCTGGGATCACCAAAGATGTTAAACAGTACATTGATAATTGCCTTGTTTGTGCACAAAACAATCTGATACCTACAAAATGGAATGCCAAACTTTTACCACAGAGACATACTGGCCCTTGGCATGCCATCCAAATTGATTTTATTGGTCCTTTGACCAATACCAGTAGAAACAACAAGTATGCCCTTGTAGTAACCGATCTATTCTCTAAGTGGGTAGAAGCTTTCCCCACCAAGACCTGCACTGCAAAGACAACTGCCAAAATCCTGGTAGAACAGATTTTCTCCAGGTGGGGCCTGCCTCTCAAGGTAGACTCCGATAAAGGAACCAGTTTACAGGTGAGTTGATGAAAGAGTCCTTGAACTCCTAGGGTTCAGCAAACGTTCCACATACCTTATCATCCTCAATCCTCAGGTCAAGTAGAAAGAGCTAACAGATGGATTAAACAAATGCTTTCCAAATTCATTGAGGACAATCCCAAGACCTGAGTTCCCTACTGCCTTTCTCCTTATGGCAATTAAGTCGACTACCACCACCCACTTACACCCTTCAAGGTAATGACTGGCAGACAAATGAAACTACCTGAACACTTGCTCTTTGACCTGCACACCCCCACTGTGGACCGAGTGTCTGTAGATCAGTATGTGGAAAAACTCAGAAAATACCTCATACACACACACACTTGTATGCTGCAAATTGCATGGGCAAGGCCCAGCAACAGTCCAAAATACAATTTGACAAACATGCACAAGAAGTGGATTGGCAAGTTGGAGATCAGGTCATGGTACTCCAACTTGCACATCCCACCCACTCCAGAGTACACCACATCAGAATGTGCACATATTGTATAAGTAGTACCATTGGAGGAAGCAACATCTACAGTGTGCATCACAGCATCGTGTGAACATATTGCATAAGGAGTATCAATGGGTGTGAGCAACATGTACAGAGTGCATCGCACCTTAAAGTGCACATATTTATAAGATGTACCACTGTGGGGGAGCACTATGCACAGTGTGCATCACAGCATCATGTGCACATTATGTATTATGAGTACCACTATGGGGCAGCAACACATACAATGTACATTATAGCATCATGTGCACATTTTGTATAAAGAGTACCACGGTGTGTGAGCAACATGTACAGCATACATTGCATCATAGCGTGCATATATTGTACAAGGTTTAAGACTGTGGGGAAGCAACATGTTACGTGTGCATTTTTGTTCATTCATTCATTCATTTATTTATGTATAATATGTATGCATGTATGTGTGTATGTATGTATGTATGCATGTCTTGGATTACAACCTTTAAGCTAGAAGCTCAATTGCGAAGGTTACATGTCAAGAGGGATGAAATACATACAGAAAATACAATACATGGTGGATTATATCTAGATACAGTAAGGTCATACACTCTGGTTGACAGTCATTTGACTGGACAATTCAGAGTAACAGACATAAGAAGCAATAGATTTCATATAGAGCAATGGTAGGTTAAACTCGTAGAGGCTGATATGAGAGCTATGGGAAAAATAAAGTGCTTGTCAAGCAGAGGAGTGAAGAAAGAGTGTAGCAAGATTTAGGGCAAGAGCCCAAAGGGAGCAACATGCTATTTATTTGTTGTAGGAAAAGTAGAGGTCCAGGCAAGAAATCATAACACACAAGGTTCCCTTTGTCAGTAATAAGGGTGCAGAGTTGGGGGGTTGCTGGGTGGGGTAGGGAGAAAGATATAACTGATAAGGACAGAGGTCTATTGGGGTGGAGAGAGTAGGTAGAGTGGAGTCATATAGTAAGGCAGGAGCAATGGGAGAGGGAGGAGCTGGAGGGGGTAGGGAAATTAGCAGAGCCAGAAGAGATGGGGATCTGAGAGCTGGCGAGAAGGAAGATTTAGGCAGTATAGAGATCAGGGAAGCAAACAATGTAGACAGGGACCAAGGAGATGAAAACAGGTTGTAGGGTAGCTGTTGAGGGGGAGATAGTAGTTAGAAGGTTAGGAGAGGGATGGATGTAGTGGGAGTGGTAGAGGAAGGGTCAGTGAACAAGAATTGTGCTGGTGAAGTATTTTTAGTGTCCTATGCCAGGGCTAATTAATTGTGGGGTCATGGCCAGACCATGCGGCACGAGAGGTGGAGTCAGAGTTTTTTCTTGAAAGGCCCTAATTTTGGTTCTGCAAGGAGTTCAGATGGCAGTGAGTTAAGCCACTTTGGAGCACTGTAGACAATGGACTGTTTCTCTTGGATCGTTCAGTGAAAGGGTACTTTGAATTGAGTATTGAGAGATCCTCATGTCAGTCTGGAGGGGGCTGTTTGGTGAAGCACAGAGTAGACACTTGGTGGGGTAAGACCAAGTGTGGCTTTCCTGGCCAAGAGACAGATTTGGTACTGGATGCCATTGTCAAGGTTCAGCCAGTCTGTAAGTGTGTACAGATCACATGTGTGGGTGAGTAGCAGGACCCCTAGGACTAGGTGGCATTACTTGTTAAGGGCAATGGCAGTTCTTTTCAGGTTTGATTCTGGAGTTGAGCTGTAAATGCTGAGGCCATAATCTATTATGGAAAGCACTTAAGAAGTGATTGCTAGATTAAGGGTTTCTGGAGTGAGGCAATGTCTGTTCCTATGTAGTTGTTCAGTTTTCCTGCTCACAGTCTTAGAGACATTGTCAATATGCTGTGTGTACATTAGGGTGCTATACAATAAAATTACAAAGTATTTTAAATTGGGTACCATCTCCAGAGGTTCAGATTGTTTGTTGTGGATAGTTAGATGATCTGATTTATTTTTTTGTGAGGGGAAGAGAAAAGCGTGGTTTTGGTTTCCTTATAATTGAGTAGTAACCGTGCATTGGTAAACCAGTCTTCAGCCAGCCTGAAATTACACTGAAGGCTTTGTTGAAGGGAGACGAGGTCAGGGTGGCTAGAGTAGAGGACAGAATCATCAACCTAAAACAGGATTTTGTCATGACATACTTAGGGGAGATTGTTCAGAAAAAGGTTGAATAGTAACAGGCCTAATATGAGCCCTTATGGGACACCTGCACTAACTGTCTGTCTGTCAGAAATAGTTTTGCTGATTCTAACCTGTTGGACCTGGCCAGAAAGATAGCTGTGAAACCAGTTCATGGAGATGGGCGACACAGTGGCCTCCCATGGTTGGCCTAGCAGGAGTTCATGATTAACTGTATCAAAAGCTTCAGTGAGGTCAATAAAGGTAGCCCCCACTAAGTGTCCTCTATCCAGTGAGTCATGTATGAAACCGATGAATTTAACTAGGGCAGTCATCATGCTGTGAATTTTATGAAATCCATGATGTTCTTTGCACTGAATTTGGTACTTATCAAGATGGTTGATTAGTTGATTATAAACTATTCATTCCAGGCTTTAGCAGATTGGGGGTAGAATTGAGATTGGCCGGTAGTTAGAATGGGTGGTCTGTCTCCGCTTTTGAAGACAGGCGTTACAATTGCTGCTTTCCAGAGTTTGGGGAACTGACCTGAGATAAGTGAGAGGTTGAGATTTCTTGCTAAGGCAGCCAGGACCTCATCTATGGTGAGTGTTAGTAGTTTCAAATCTAAGCCATCATTATTTTGCCAAGATTTTCGAAGTACATGCAGTAGATATTATTTGGCTTCAATGGGTTTGATGACTCTGAGATAGAATGGTGGGGTAAGGGTTTCCTGGTTAGATGTGGGGCCAGCTGCCATTGTACTCTGGAGATTGGTGACAGGGTTTGAGGTAGCTCGGTGACAGCACTTCACTAAGGTTGGTGAAAACCATATTAAAGGTATATGCAATGGTTTTGGGGTCTTAGGTTATGTTCCCTTTAGGTTTAGTAGGTCAGGAAGTGTTCAATTAGGGGTCCCTGTTAGTGTTTTATATTTTCCCAGAATTTATGGCTGTCACCCCAGGAATTGTCCAGTTCAGCCCTGTAGAAGTGTGATTTGGTCAGATGAATTGCCTGGGTACATTTATTACAGGCTGTCCGGTAGTTTTGGAGGTCAGATTGTGTACCCGTGCTTTTTGCTATATGCCAGAAGTTATCTCTGGTATGCATGAGATCAATGAATGATGGGGTTATCCACATCTTGTGGGGCCCTCTGATCTTTCTAGCAGTGAGGGATACAAAGATATTATAAGCCGAGTTGAAGGCCTTGATGAAATTTTCTATCGCCTGGTCAACATCAGTTGTTGACTGGAGGGGGGGGGACCAATCAAGTTGGCAGAGGTGTTCTTTTAGGGGACCTAGTTCTCAGAGAAACATTTTGGAGACTGCAGTATGGCCCCATCTGCGTACAGCATCACATGCACATGTTGTATGAGGAGTGCCACTGGGAGTGAACAACATGTACAGTGTCCATCACAGCATCACATACACATACTGTATGTGGAGTACCACCGTGTGTGAGCAACATGTACTGTGCGCATCTGAGCATCACCTGCACATATTGTATATGGTGCGCCACTGTGGGGAAGCAATATGTATAGTGTATGTCACAGCATCACATGTACATTTATTTATTTATTTATTTATTTAAGAGTTTTACCAGGAAAGCATACTGAGCAGGTTACTGCTCGAGTCCAGATGCATCCTGGGGGTTAGGGACCAGTGGAAACATACAATCATAAGAACAAAGAAGAGTGTACAAGAAATGCAAATACATTTACATACAGTAGAGGAAGATTGTACATATTTAATAGTATGAACATATGAAATTTGCCAGCAGATAAAGGCCTAAAGGTCTATCAAGTCTGCTAGAATGTGCAGCTAGCACCCCTTATTCTGCAGCTGCCCCTCCCTTCCACCCTTCCCCTTCATTAACCCTCCTCCTTGTCCTGTGCCATCCTTGTTTGAAGCAGTCCACTGTTCTACTGCATACCACTTCAGCAGGTAATGCATTCCACCCAGCCACCACCCTCCCTGTAAAAAAGTGTTGTGTCATCTCCCTCCTGAACCTTCCTCGCTCCAGTCTCATATCATGGCCCCTGGTGTCCCTCCCCTCCCTTACTTTGAACAGCCCCTCTGTACCCATCTTGTTTATTCCGTTCATGTATTTAAAGGTTTCAATCATGTCAACCCTGTCTCTCCTCTCCTCCAGTGAGTACATGTTCAACTCTTCAACCTCCTCTCATATGATAAGTCCCCCAGACCCTTGATCATCTTTGTCGCTCTGCGCTGCACCCCCTCCAGTAACTTAATGTCCCTCTTCAGATATGGACACCAGTACTGCATGCAGTACTCCAGGTGTGGTCTAACTAATGACCTATACAGTGGCAGAATCACCTCCTCCCTCCTCGAAGATATACCCCTTGCAATACAACCCAGCATTTTGTTGGCCTTTGCAGTTAACTTCCTACACTGTGCTGAGTTGTTCATTGACCCTGTAATGAGCACACCCAGATCCTTCTCCTCCTCTGTCTGGGTTAGCTGCACTCCCCCTAGCTGGTAACTCCTCCTTGGGTTCTTCATCCCAAAATGCAGCACCTTGCATTTTCTGGCATTAAAGCCCAGTTGCCAGGTGTCTGACTAGGTTTCAAGCTTTGCCAGATCATCCTGCAACCCCTGCCATCCCCCTAAGTCATCCACCACCACTCCTACCTTGGTATCATCAGCAAACAGACTGATCTTGCTCTTGATGTCCCATGATATGTCTGCAATGAATATCCCAAACAACACTGGTCCCAACACCGAGCCCTGTGGAACACCGCTCATCACTGCCCTTGGGTGTGAGAGCACCCCACCCACCACCACCACCCTCTGTTACCTTCCCTGCAGCCAGTTTCCTACCCATCTCACCAGCTTTGCACCCACCCCTGTGCCTACTAACTTCCTTCCCAGCCTTCCATGTGGCACTGAGTCAAAAGCCTTACTGAAGTCCAGATACAGGACATTCACTGCATGGCCCCTGTCCAGTTGCCTAGTTACTCAGTCATAAAACTCAACCAGAATGGTTTGGCAGGATCTGCCATGTATGAAGCCATGCTGTATGCTGTCCTGTAGTCCTTTGGCCTCTAGGAGGGCCACTAACCTCTCCTTCAGGATAGTCGCCATTAGCTTACCCACAATGGATGTGAGGCTCACTGGTCTGTAGTTTCCTGGTTCATCCTTGGGGCCACTCTTGCAGAAGGGCACCACATGAGCCATCCTCCAGTCCTGAGGTACACACCCGGAATGTAGTGAGGCATTAAATAGGTCTGCCAAAGGTCCTGCAAGGACCTCTGCCAGCTCCTTCAGTACCTTGGGGTGGATGCCATCTGGGCCTGTCGCCTTGTCCACCTTCAGTGCCTTCAAACCCTCTCGAACTCTGCTCTCCATGATTTCCCCATCTGTCACCACTTCCCACCCTGCTTCTGCCATTCCTCCCACCTTGGGTGCCACCCCCCTCTTCTTATTAGTAAATACTGAGCAGAAGTACTCATTTAGTGCTTCCGCCTTATCGCACCCTGCTTCCACCCAACACCCCTCCTTCCTAATCCTTACTATGTGGTCCTTACAGTTCCTTTTCTCCCTGATGTACTTAAAGAAGTCCTTCTCCCTGTTCTTGATGCCTTGTTCCAGCCTGAGTTCCGTAGATGCTTTGGCTCCCCTTACTGCCCTTGTCACCTCCTTTAATTCTGTCAAGTACTCCTCCCTGTCCTCCCCCCTCCCTGTTTTCCTGTACTTCCTAAAGGCAGCTCTTTTCCTCCTTACCTTTTCCATGACCTCCTTCCTCAACCAGATCAGTTTCTTAGCCCTAGCCATCTTGCTCTGGGCTTTGCAGCAGGTTTTGGTTGCCTCCACTATCCCTAGCTTTATGAGCTCCCACCTCTGGTTAGTGTCCATACTGGGTTAAATTCTGGTCATGTACCCTTTTACCACTTCCACCATCCTCCCAAAGTCGGCCCTCCTGAAATACAGCACTATTGTGCCAGATTCCACTCCTTCCTTGCCCATATCCAATGTGAGCCATACTGAGTGGTGGTCACTCCTTGACAGCGGTTCCTCCACTGTAAGTTCTCTCACAAAGTCCCCATTTGCCAGCACAAGGTCAAGGGTATTCCCTAACCTGGTTGGTTCACTGACCATTGCAGCAGTAAGCTGTCTGGAAGGCATCCAGCAGTACCTGCTCCTTCTGTTCCTGGTTGTTGGGGTGCTCCAGTCCAGTCCTGGCATATTGAAGTCCCCCACAATCACCACACTACCCTTCTCATAGGTCTTCCTGATCTGTCCCGCTAGTTCCCTGTCTAACTCCTCCGTCTGAAATGGTGGCCTGTACACCACTCCCATTCTAAGAATCCTATTCTTGGAATCCTGGATTTGCACCCAAAGTGAATCGGTACTACCCACCTCCCCTTCCTCCCTTACACACTTCAGTCCTTCCTTCACATATAGTGCCACCCCTCTCCTTTCCCAATCACCTGTCCCTACGAAATAACCTGTACCCTGGTACAGACAGGTCCCAGTCATTGTATTGGGTGGCCCATGTTTCCATGATGGCTGCAATGTCCACCTCTTCCCCTGCCATGAGAACATGTAACTCTGCAGTTTTCCTCCCAAGACTCCTAGCATTAAGGGTAACCACCTTTCACCCTTTTCCCCCACTCTCATCCTGCCCTCCTTTCCTAGCATCACCAACAGTACTTGTCATTTGTCCTTTGTCACTGTTATAGGGGGTAAGCTCATATGGTTTCCCAACCTGTGGTCTCTGCATATCTCTTCCCCAACTGCCACCTCCCTCCTAGTTTAAATTCCCAACTTCCTCTATGTACTCCTCCATCCTCTGTTTCAACTCTTTCTTTCCCTCCTCACTCAAGTGTAGTCTGTCCTTGGCATAGAGACTACTGTCCTCCCAGGTCCCTCCCCACCCCCCAACAGCCCATACCCTTTAGCACAACACCAGGTTTTTAGCCATCCGTTAAATTCCTCTATTCTCAGCATTCTTGTTGTGCTTGCCTTTGGCACCCGAAGTATCTCTGAAAAAGATACTGATCTTCCGGCCCCCTCACGTAATTGTGCTAGTTC
This sequence comes from Neoceratodus forsteri, assembly GCA_016271365.2. Lineage (NCBI taxonomy): Eukaryota > Metazoa > Chordata > Ceratodontiformes > Ceratodontidae > Neoceratodus > Neoceratodus forsteri. The sequence continues at coordinate 776,871,430 of CM028138.1, forward strand.
CTCAAACCTCCTCTGGACTGTATCTACTGTTTTGTCAACCAGGTCATTTGCCCCAAGATGTATAATTAAATGAGGCTTGTCCCTACCCCTTCTAGCATATTTCAGAACAGACTGTCCCACCCTTTCCGCTGTCATTCCTGGCATGGCCTCCACCCAAATGCGACTATGCCTCTCCCCCTTGCTACCCCACCTAACTCCTCTTAGTATTGAGTCCCCCAGCACTAAGATTCCACCCCTCTTACTCCCTTCTTGCTTCCTTTCATCTCCATCTCTCATTTCCAGCTCCTCGTCTTCCTCCTGCACATTATTTCCCCCTTTTACCCCTGTTGCAATTCTCTCAGCAGAACTTCCCCCTGCTCCAGTTTGGTCCAGGCACTTATCAATTACTCCTCTAATCAATCATTTCCCTCCTCCACCTTCTTCCTCTCTAGCAGTGCACAACTATTTTCTGAAGGCCCTTCACAAATACCAGCTCCCTCTCTCTTCATAGTAACCTGTTTTCTCCTTTTCACTCCATGACTTTTGCCACTTCTTCGCCTCCCCTCACAAGTCCCTATCTTCTCCTTCCATTTGTCTTTTGTCTCCTGACCTGGTTTCCCCAGCAATTGTTCTTCTTGGCCTGGGCCCCTTTGTCTCTGCTTCCCTTCTTCTGACCCTCTCCTCACCACTGTTGGCTTAAATCACCCTCCCTCATCTCCTTTTCTTCCACCCTTCAGTATTGGGCTAAACCCACTCCCAATCTGCCTTGTCTGTCTTAGTTCCTCCTGCAGACCCTCAATCTCCTTTCTAAGTTTTTCTATGTGGTTGCACACTAAACATCCTCCCACACTCCAGGCAATTTTTAGAAAGATTGGTGCACCACAGTTGTTGTAGCCTACCACCCTACCCATTGCTGTCGTTGCCCACCAGCAACCCCCGACCATTCCAGATGCAGGATACCAAACACTCCCCCCAAGTCTCCCTCTCCTCCTCTATCAGTGCAAAACATTTTCTTTATTTCCCTTACCTCCTTTGTTGCACACATTTAGATATATTGAGCAACTGCTTTTTATATTCCTATCCTTCCTATCCACACTCAAAAACAGACTTTAAGTAGCCATTGCACTATGTACACTATGCAGGAAGTTATGAGAACTCAGAGGGGAGGACAGGTGCATACAAGTAAGAGACATGAAGTGGAAGCACATCTAGGCAGCTTATATATTGCAAACAGTAGGACAATAGTGCATGTGACAAATTAACAATAAGCATAGTTAGCTGTGAAGCAAGCAACGAGGAAAAACATAGGAGTTTATCCATGGTTCTGTGAGAGAACTGCTTCTGTATCTCCTAACAATTTGCTCAACAAACGTGTAAGCTATGCAGAGACGGTGTACTAAGAGGACATCAAGAGGGCCTAAATATGAATAGGGGACTTGAGGTACCAGTCCTTAGGTGGCCCTATGTGCAGGCACATGGTGGGGAGTATTGGGCCTTGAGGAGGTGGTTCAGGTGAACCATACTGGAGAAGTTATGAATGTCTTCTGGGAGTGCATTCCAAAGTTTAGGCGTGAGGTAATTGAACACCACTTGACCCCTTGATGTGGACATGCATGGAACATTTAGGAGCTGGGAGTTACCACTCCTAAGGGAGTAGGTGGGCTGTGATGGGACTGACAGGGCAGATGCAAGGTAGGGGGCAAGGGACTGTGCCCAGAATTTCACTGTGGTCCTGATGCTGTGGATGTGTCAGTGAGCGTGGAGCAATGTTAGATCGAGGGAGCTGTAGAGGTGGCAGTGATGAGTCAAAGTGGGGCCATCAAGGGCAAAGCAACAGAAGGAGTAGAAAAGAGGGTCTAGGCTGGCTAGGGCAGATATGGGAGCAGTGCTGTATATGATGTTCCTCTAGTCCAGAATCGGGAGGATCATTTTTTGGACAATTTCCTTGCGGGTTGCCAGGGGTAAGTTACCCTTGTTCTGATATAAAGCTCCTAGTTTTGGGCACAGCTTTTTGTGGATCGAGTCAATGTGGGTGGAAAATTCAAGGTGCTGATCAAGCCAGACCCCGAGGTATTTGAAGGAGGTGCAAGTCTCAAGAAGGGTCCCCTCAGTGGTGAAAAAAGTGGGGGTATAAAGGAGTCTGGAGAGACTTTTCCTTAATGTTATAAGGCGTACCACTGGGGAGAAACACATAGAGTGTGCATCACAGCCGCATGTGCACATATTGTATAAGGACAACTATTGTGGGAGAGCAACATGTACGATGTGCATCACAGCATCTCGTGCACATACTGTATAAGAAGTACCACTGGGAGAGAAACACATACAGTGCTCATTACTGCATCATGAACACATATTGTATAAGGAGTATGACTGGAAGTGAGCTACATATAAAGTGTGTATCACAGCATCACATGCACATATTGTATAAAGAGTACCATGGGGGGAGCAGGATTCCTACCTATGTCAACAGTCCTGCTAAAATACAAGTACGTGTGTGTGTGTGTGTGTGTGTGTGTGTGTGTGTGTTTGGTGGGTGGTGTAGGGGATGTGCAAATAGGGCCTTAGGAGTCAATTGTGTTTTTTCTGCTCTGAAGATAATAAAAGTTTGGAATATGCTTCCTATCAGAGTGTGCACTGTAGGCATGCTGAAGGAATTTTGTCCATACTAGATACATTTTTATAGGACAAAAATGTACAGGTTACAGTTTGGTTAGGATCACAGAAACATGGATTTTATTATAGATATGTAGTCCTTCATTTTATACACAGAAACATAGAATTTGATGGCAGATAAGGACCGATTGGCCCACCTAGTCTGCCCATTTCCCTCACCTAATGGATAAGCTGCAGATCTTAGTGAACCAACAGCCTACTTCCTCCTACCCCCCACTAGAACTACCTTGTATGTCTGTCTCATGCATTTTTGAATTCCCCCAGTGTCTTTTAACTCTCCGACCTCCTCAGGAAGGCTGTTCCATGCACCTAGACCTCTCTGTGAAGAAATACTTCCTCACATTACCTCTGAGGTGTCCCCCTCTTTCTTCAAATATTGCCCCTTGTTTTCCTGAAAGATGCTACCCTCTTGGACTTTGTTGATTCCTTGAGGTATCTGAAAGTTTCTGCATGCCCCCTTTCCTCGAGGCTATACATATTAAACTCCTTTAGTCTTTCTTCATATGTCTTCTGGTGCAGACCCTGCACCATTTTGTTGCCTTCCTCTGGACAGCTCCACATTATCTATGTTTTTGCGGAGATAGGGTCTCCAGAACTGTACACAGTACTCTAGATGTGGTCTTACCAACTGTCTGTACAGAGGGTCAACAACTTCCTGTTTTCTACTGGTGATGCCTCTCCCTATACATCCCAGTTCTCCCCCAGTCCTCCTTACTGCCTTCTCACATTGCTGGCCCACCTTTAGGTAATCTGATATGACTATGCCCAGGTCCCGTTCCATCTTTGCAGTTGTTAGTATCTCACCCCAACTGTGTACTCTTCCCCTGGGGTTTTGTTTCCCAGGTGCATTACTTTGCACTTCTTTGCATTGAATCTAAGCTGCCATACATTTGTCAATTCCTCCAACCTTGCCAAGTCTCTTTTCATCCTTTCCACCCCACATTGCATATCAACCCTGTTGCAGATCTTTGTGTCATTTGCAAAGAGACATACTTTCTCTTCCAGTCCCTTTGCAATTTCACTTATAAAGACATTAAATAGGACCAGCCCCATTACTGAACCCTGCAGTACCCCACTAGTAACCCTCCTTTCTTCACTGTGGACTCCATTTACTATTACCTGCTGTGTCCTGTTGTCCAGCCAGTATTTTATCCAGGCTACCACCCTGTGACCCACTCCCAGGCTGACTAATTTGTTTATTAATCTTTTAAGCCGGACTGTGTCAAATACCTTGCTAAAGTCTATGTAGACCATGTCTGCAGCCCCTTCCTGGTCTACTACTTTGGTCACTCAGTCAAATAAATCAATTAGATTTGTTTGACATGACGTTCCTGCCATGAATCCATGCTGCCTTGGGTCCTGTGCCCAAATGGCCTCAAGGTACTCAACAATTCTTTCCTTCAGAAGTGATTCCATCATTTTCCCTTCCACTGAGGTCAAACTGACAGGTCTGTGGTTTTCTGCCTCTGTCTTGCTCCCACTCGCTATACACTTCCGTTAGGTATGTCTATGACCCAAATGTTGTAGTAGTAGTTAAAATCTTTGTTTTAACAGGATCTAACTGTTAGGACCATCTTACGGGTTTGTAGCCAGGAGGAGAGTGCTGGCAGAGCACCCAAAGAACTGCAAAACCACACCTTGGTACACATTTTGGAGCTGTAATTCTCTATTACTTCACTTCTCCCTATTTTCCAAACAGGAAGAGGAAGTGTGGTCATTTTGCTACTCAGCTGAGGGAAAAGCAGGACATAGATCAGCTTAGCCAATTGTACAGCTGCTATGGGGATCCAGGAGCCAATAAAAACCCTTCCATCCAATGTGTCCAGTGAGGGAGTGGAACAGAATGTCATCATAGGTGCTAGCAGAGATCAGCTGGAGGAAACAAGGAAGTGTGTGGGCTCTGCCGGTTGACAGTGATAAGGCATTTGCTCACTCCTGTTGTTGCATTCACTGATGGGAGAGCAGAAGGTAAAAGGTAGGTCTAGATTGGGAACTGGAGCAGCATGCTATCTAGGGTAGGTGCACAAGGAGAATAACAAACAACAAAAGAGTAAAAATTCATAATACCCTATAATGGGTAAATGGTATATTAGGAATGGGCAAAATCACAAGGATAGGCCAACACTAAGAATAGGAACAACACCCTATATCAGTAAGGTGTAAAAGAGGGTTATGTATAAGAAACAACATAAGGGGAAGAGCTAGAAACACCCTGTCAATGATAAGGGTAAATAACTATTTCCAAGTGAAAATGGACAGAGCAACAACAGGGAATGCTGAGATTGGTGCAGTGTAGTGGCTGTGGGGTGACTGTTCTTACAGAAACATTCTGGAGACTGCAGTATGGCCCCATCTGTGTACATCTCTTTGCTTTGAGGGAGGAGGTTACTAGTGTTACATGAGGTCCCTTCACACTAATTGATACCCCAGAGGTACACCACAGACAGGTAGCATTTATGTATGTTATACTAACATATAGGGCTAAGGACATCTACCATACGAGAGTGGATGTTTGGATATGTATACATATGATTGCTATACACTTTATTTTGTAATATACACATGTATTTCTTGCTTACCAGATGTTAGGACACCTGTGTCCTTGTAGTATTATGAGATATGAGTTGGCAATGCCATCTTCTGATGATTTTATTATTACACGGCTATCTACACAAACTACGATTTCTTTGTTGTTACAAAGTGATGACTATAACAAAATTGTATAATATCTTAGACTGTGGAGCCACCACTAATTTAGCCAATAGGGCTCATCTCTGTAACTAGGAATGTCTCTATCTTACAGTAACTGTAGTAACTATCTTAGGTATATAATGTAAGACATTACAGGCCCGATTCTAGAAAGAATATGCCACAGCGCAATGTAGATGTGCCAATGGAAAAGGCACAAGTCGCAAATACGTCAAGCAAATGCACCAAACGCAATTCTACATTGTGATATGCACCTTGATGCAATGCAGTACGCCAATTGTGACTAATGCATCAGTTGCGACATACTCGCAGGTATGCCAATGCATAACTGAACATACGCCAAGAAAAGGGAAGAGATACGGCTGGGCAAGATTCTAAAAGCTGCAATGCCACAACTTACACCAAGACCAGCGGGTGTAACATATACCAGGTGGAAGCAGGTGTAACTTACACAGTATATAAAGGAGCACAGACATACAGGCTGGAGACACAGCAGCACAGCACTGTGACTGAGAGAGAGAGAGGAGAGAGACAAAATGGAAGGATCAGTAGCAGTGCTAGGTGTGCTACTACTGGAGTGCTGTGATAGGCACAGGAGGTGGCACAATACCCAGAAAAGAGGCACAGGCAGAAACCAGGATGGTAAGGACCTGGCAGATGCCATGCACCAAGGCTGTACAGGGTGAGGAAGACATACCAGGAACTGATGGAGGAACAGAGTATCACACGCTACCAACTGCCCCAGGTCATCATATATGGGATATGTGACGACATCCATGCAGACCTGCCCAGTGCCACCCGCAGGGGACAGCCAGTCCTTGTGGAGGTGAAGGTGACATCAGCACTATGCTTCCTGGCAACAGGAATGTTCCAGACACCAACAAGCGACAATGTGGGAATATCACAGCTGGCCATGTCCATGTGCCTACACTAGTTCCTGAATGCCATGATGGCCCGCATGTACTAGTACATCACCTTCTCCCTAGAAGCATGACAGCAGCAGACAATGATGCAGGGCTTCTACACCATCTCTCAGTTCTCACATGTCATGGGTGCAATAGACTGCACCCATGTTGCCATACGTGCACCATTGGTGATAGTCACAGCACTGTCTGCTGGCGGGGGATATGGCCATGCAGACAGCAGTACAGAATATGAATTGCACCACACAACAAGGCACACAACAGGGTGGCTCAATGGGCAGGGACAGGCAGCACTCTATGGGGGCACACACCTGTGAGGCCTGCAGACACACGGCACAACCAGTAGACACCGACACACATGAACGGGGTGGAACCAGTGACATGTAGTAGGCCAGGCAAGCAGCACACATCAACACACCATGGGAGACATGACAGACAGATCATGGGGGCAAGGCAGGCACACAGCTGCAGTGTGGCATGTGGTACAAAGGGTACACTGAGGCCACAGGCACAATGTTGGGACGATGGCACCACCAGGTACAACACCCCTGCAATGGCCACTGATACATGTAAACAGTGCAACCACAACAGGGACACAGCACCGAGTGGTAAAGACCTGTAGACATATGGTGGTGAGATTCACCAATGCCCATGCCAGTGGTGCCACCTGCAGGGAAAAATGGTACCCCAAGGTGGAAGGGTGCAGCACAGGCACCGTGCCACCACACAGCTGGGAGGTACAATGTGAGGTGGCATGGATTCCATAGCATGCACGGTGACATGCAGCACACAGGACACCACGCAGATGTGGCCTTTCGACAGTGCCATGGGCCATGAGTAGCACAATCAGCACACTGACCAGACTGCACAGTGAGAAAACACTGGGAACAGCAGGCACCACCACCAGTGTGCACCCCTGTGCATGACGACACACATTCACATGGCCATGCACACCTGAAACAGACACACAAACTCGGTGATGATGGCAAATGGTTTAATGGAAACAACAGGAACAGGGATACATGGAAACAATGAAAGGGGGGTGGGGATAAACAACAGACAACAGCAAAACAGACAAAAAAAACAAGTACCGGCACCACACAGCAACCCACAACAACCTCAAACACCCACCTGCACCAACAAACAATAGAACACAGGCCCAACAATAACAACCCAATCCCACCCACAACAGTTAACACAAACAGGTATAAATGCCCTCCCGAAGTCAACCCACCACACCCATATGTACAAACCCACCCAATCATAGTAACCACCCCTATATACACACACACACCCACAGACACAGATCCACCCATGATCAGAATGTGCAGACCCATGTAAACTAGGTCCACCACAGGCTCAGTCAGCAGGGCACCCACTGACCCATGGAGGCAACCAATGTCCTGTAGGATGGCTGAAACAAGGGCCATAAGGTGCTCCTGGTCCAGGCTCCACCCTGCATGGGACCAGAACCAGGGTCACCAGCAATGACAGGAACACCCTTTCCCTGCTGCAGCTCTGGCATGGTATCAACTGGCTATGGTCCTGAGTTCCCCTGCTGCAGGTGCAGCAGTGCATGGCACAGTCCCAGGTGGTGAGGCATCTTTGGCTGCCCATACTGCAGCCCCCCTCTGTGGTTCCTGAAGGTGCTGCAGTCATGGCCTGGTCCTTCTCTGCTGCAATGCCACCCTCTGTGGCCAGGATGGTGCATGCTGTGTGTCAGGCCCCTGGCGCCCAACATCTGTGGGGTCTGTAGGTTCAGGCACTGGTGCCATGATGCCTATGTCCTCAGCAGACACCACTGACATGGAAGAGGTGGAGGAGGAAGAGGAGGTCAGTGGAAGGACCCTGGCCATTTGCTACCTGTGCTGTGTGTACAGCTGGTACTCAGCAGCATCATTTGCCTTCACCTCAGCCATCGCCCTCAGCTGGGTCCTCAGCCATTGTGACAGCCTGCTATGGACACCTGTAGGGATGCAAGGGATGCAGTCAGTGCTGGGCCCGATCAGGTGGTGCACACATACATAGGCAATGTGAGGGTGCAGCATGAGCCACCATGTAGCAGTCTGCCATGGCCATGGCACAAAGGGACCACTGTATGTACTTACCAGACCTCCAGTGAAATGCCTCTTGCCTGAGGCTGCGGATGCAGTCCTGCTGCATGCCTTGGGATGTGCCAGTGGAACCTGTGGGGTGTAGGGACAGATTCACATGTGTGAGGCACCACATGCCATAGGTATATATACCTTCACCGGTGACCTGGTAAGACTGCATGTCTGCTTCCCTGTGCTTCACCATGCTAATCATCCTGGGCAGGATCCCAGGCTCCCTCCGAGACAGGTCCTGCCAGCAGTCTGTGAGCTGGAGGACAGTCCTACATGTGCCAGTGGTCTCTGCCATGTGGGCACTAATGACATGCCATGCATGCTCCCACTCCACGACACTGCTTCTCCTGCACCCAGGTGGCAGCATCATCCTGCCTACTGCTGCACACAATTCACTAGTATTGCCACCTCTAGTGGCATGAAGTTGGGTGCATGCCCACTGAGGCTCAATAAGGACCCCAAAGACACTGCGGTATACTGGTGTGAGAACTGTATGGGGGGATAGAATAGCACACACATGACTACACAATGGCTCCATGGATGTATAGACCTCCCCCACGCTCCATGTGCAACACTGACTTCCAGCCATGGTACATGGGACAGACTGGGTTACAGGAATGCAATCGCTTGCCCCCACTACAGGAGATGCACTATGCACCATCAACATTCACAGCATGAGGTGTGGAAAGGCTGAGCAGTGCCATGCAGGGGTCGGTCACACAGTGCTGCACACCATGGCCTCAGTGCACCAAATCACTACCTGTCCCCTCCAGAGACATGACACAGCCTGACTCTGCACAGTGTGGGCATGGAGCACCACATGCCGCCCTGCCACACATCTGCCCCACCTCCTCACATGGAGCAGCATGCAGCCACATCCAGCAGGTGCCAATGGGCTGTCCCAAGGCCAACCGTGGGTGACAGAATGAAGAATGACAGATACCTACCTGGACTGTGCATTGTGGTGATGGGAGTGGGTGGCACTGATGGATCTGGTGGCACACCTGGATGGAGAAAGAGCAGGGCATCATAAGTCAGTGGCACAGTCAGTGACCACCAGAGCTGCAGTGGTGTGGCAGTGTGATCCTACCTGGTCCTGTGCAGTGGTGCTGAATCCTATACAGGAGACAGTGAACAACAATGTCAGGTACCCAGTGCTGTACATGCAATTGAGTAGTGGATGCTGAGCAATGGCTAATACTCACCAAAGACCCATCTGTGTCCACTGTGGTGCTAGGGAGGGAATGGACATGGGTTAGTACATTACTGTATGTGCCAATATGCTCTGCTGCCTGTGGGTGATGCAAACCCCCTCATCAGTCACCAACCCACAGGTATGTCCCCAAACATGGCACAGGATGGCCCCAGGTCACCCTGCCATAACAGACCCAGCAGAGGGTGGGTGTTGCCTGAAGCATGCCTGCAATGACAGTGGGTGGCATTGCAGACAGGCAACAATTGCGTACCTGACAGGCATACCATGTAGAGCATGGTACAAGGACAGTGGTACACAGCCAGCCATTCAGGCAGCCATGCACCTGTGTGTCAGACACTGGCAATGGCCTGAGAAGGCCCCCTGCACTGTCTGAAGGGACATGTGGCAACACCCGACCTGTAAGGCACGGGACAGTCAGGACATGGGCAGCCATGTGCTACACACAGGCATGAATGGTGATACATAGAATGACCAACCATCAGGAAAGGATACAGCAAACAGGCCAGTGTGTGTTGCAGCCCACCAATGCAGTGACACACTCCCACCAAACAGACATGCAACACAGATGCAGCAGCACACTGACAATATGACAAGGCCATGACACCAACCTTGAGGTGTGTACATGTCAGAGGCACTGTGTGGGGATGTGCATTGTCCTGGTGGTGCCCATGTCACAGCAACCCAAGTACCACCCTGGGCATCGGCATGGGTGGCCATGGCCTATGTACACCATGGTATACCAATGTCCTATAGTGGGGCAGCACAATGGTGCTGGTGTGCAAACAATGGCCATGTAACCCACCATTTCCATATGCCGCCCTGTACCGTTAGGCCTAGGGGCCATTACCATGATGATAGGTCACCATCACTGTCCCCACACCCCATGGACAGTTCGGTCATACAGTCCGTGGGCTGCAGTGTGGGAGTTTGGGGTGCACTGCAGTGCATCTATGGTAAGCCATGCATGGGGGGTTCCCCATGCAGCCAGTGGCATGTGCAGACCTCATGACTGTATCACAGTATGAGGAACCATACAAAGCCTACAGCACAGAGGCACCCTGTTCCACAATGTATACCCCTGTCCCACAGTCAGTATAATCATTGGAATGCGCACATCTACAGTAGACGATGATGCAGCCAGAATAATTATGTTATACCTGACCATGTGAACAGAACTGCACATATCATGACAGTGGTCTGTGCCCCCTAGGCATTGATGTGGGTAGGTGTACCACATATTGAGCAGCAGGCACACATTGTGATAGGCAATATTTCACTTCCAGGGACTGATGGATGTGGGGTACGACCATGGTGAACAGTGTTTTACAGCAGACGCCAACATGGGCATCCAACACCATTTTGTGCACATGCCTGGCTGCACCCCTGACCATGGGCCTCCCATAGGATGGTACACCATTGTGTGGCCTACCCTGGCTGGGGGGGAACACCCCTCATCAGCTATGCCAGCTGCAGGGCACTATGCAGGGGTTGCTCAAATGGACCCATATTCCACAGTGGTATAGTGATGTCTCTCAGCATTATAGAGCCAGTGTACAACTTACAGTATACAATGGCACAACAGAAACATGGTCTCTGATTGGTCATTCCAGTACTGGACCCGTGATGTAATTCCAGCACACCATCACGCATCTGGTCTCAGCCTCTCTGTTCACCTGTGGTTGACCAGTTGGCACTCTGCCCTTTCATCTATGCTTATGACACATGAATAATCTTCCACACTAACAAAACAGTCTGTGAAATGTCTTTGTTAATCTGTAGTACAACATGTCTCCAGGGTGTGTGTAGTGCTAGGATAACATCACGCCTCAAGCATTGGACGCACTCAGCCTGTGGTCCGTGCCCAACTACCTAAGGCATGATGGTAAGCTAGCACAACACACACACCATGTCGGGCAATATTGCCTATCTCATTCACTATAATGACCAGTGTTGGTACAACCATCCCTCATCACCTACATTGTGGGGCCCACCCATGGTGGACAGTGTACTGTACACAGTGAGGATCTGCCACACAGATCGGCCCATACCCCTCACCATCCTACAGTGCAACCCAGGGACACGGCATCCAATACTAGGGTCTCAGCTGTCGCAACAGTGATATCTGTTCCAGAACGGATGTACAACATGCTTCTGGGTGTGCCTAGCATTACCCTAATGAGGACTACATGGCCACACCCATGGCTGGCATAACATTGTGAGTCATACCATCACTCTGCAGTGGCAGCAGGGCAAACCACATGAGGGACTGCTGAGATAGCTGTGACAAAATCAGGAACAGTCCTGTAAGGCAGGGGCTGTGGAAGGGTATGGCCTGGGCCTGTGCTATTCAGGTATCCTGTGTTGTCATATGCATGTTTGAATTCAATCACTGTTTTTGACTCCACAACCTCCTCCGGAAGGCTGTTCCATGCATCCACAACACTCTGTGTAACAAAATACTTCCTTACATTACCTCTGAGCCACCCCCCCATCTTCAAATTGTGCCCCCTTGTTCTTGCACACCTCTTTTTTTGAAAGATGCTACCCTCTTGGACTTTGTTGATTCCCTTGAGGTACTTGAACATTTCTATCATGTCACCCCTCTCCCTTCTTTCCTCGAGGCTATAAATATTAAGCTCCTTTAGTCTCTCTTCATATGTCTTCCAGTGCAGACCTTGTGCCATTTTAGTTGCCCTCCTCTGGACAGCTTCCATCTTGTCTATGTTCTTGTGGAGACTGGGTCTCCAGAACTGCATGCAATACTCCAGATGGGGTCTCACCAGCTCTCTGTACAGAGGGATAACAACTTCTTGTTTTCTACTGGTGATGCCTCTCCCTATGCATCCCAGTATCCCCCCAGCCCTCCTTTCTGCCCTCTCACATTACTTGCCCACCTTTAAGTCATCTGATATGACTACCCCCAGGTCCCTTTCCATTTTTGTAGTTGTTAGTATCTCACCCCCCATTGTGTACTCTTCCCTGGTTTTTGTTTCCCAGGTGCATTACCTTGCACTTCTTAGCATTAAATCTAAGCTGCCATACATTTGACCATTCCTCTAACCTTGCCAAGTCCCTTCTCATCCTTTCCACTCCACCTTGTGCATCAACTCTGTTTCAGATCTTTGTGTCATCTGCAAAGAGAAATACTTTTCCTTCCAGTCCCTCTGAAATGTCTCTTACAAAGACATTGAAGAGGACTGGTCCTAATACTGAACCCTGCGGCACCCCACTAGTAACCCACCTTTCTTCAGAGTGGATTCCATTTACTATTACCCTCTGTGACCTATTCTCCAGTCAATTCTTTACCCAGGCTATCATCTTGGGACCCACTAGTTCCCTGGGCCCACTCTCTGGCCAGCTGTGGCCATGTGGCATTGTTATGGCATGTCAACTCACCACTGCATCTGCCTACATGTTATCACCCCACCCATACCACCTTTGCTGTTGCCTGCAGTGCTGTTGACATGTCAGACCTGCCACATACATTGGTGTTGTTTGTTCTTACTTATGGCAGTTTGCTGTCTAAACATGTCCAGCTCCGTGACTCCACTGATGCTCTGCTGGCTCAGTTGTGCTGCTATCCTCCTCTCCAGACTGCTAAGTGGCTGCTGCTGGGTGGGTCCACCCCTTGTGCCCTATGCACTCTGTTTATTCTGGGTCAACTTGTGCTTCAATAGATGCTTGAGATTGTTATGCTTCTTCTGGATGTCACACACTGTCCTGCACTGTGCTGCTATGGCATTCATCTTCTGTGTCACCCTGTCCCATGCCTTCCTTCTTTTTCTCTCCTCTTAGTCTCCCTCCATGGCTCATGAGGAGTGCATTGTTCTTGCCTATCTCTTCTATGAGTGTCTGCACCTCCTCATGATTAAAGTTTTTCCTTGCACCTTTGCCTCTCTGCCACAGCTTCTGCCATAGCTTTGGCATTTCTGCTGGTGTATGTTAGGCCACAGCTGCATGTTACACCCTTTTATATTGCGTGTCTTGCATGTCGTGACTTGTGCAGTTGCATTTGGCATAAGTCTTGCATGTTCTAAAATAGGCCATATATTTCATGTCGCAATTGCATTGGCATAACTTGCTGCAAGTGCATTACTTGCATCTGGCATATTTACCTTGTAGAATTGGGCCTCACGTCTTTTACCTCAGAGACCCCAGAGATTTCTACACTCCTCAAGGTATAGGAACTCATAGCATTGGCTCCCAGTTTCTAATGGTAAAAACTGCTTTGGGCAACTGTGATTTTCCTTTTGGTATTAAAAATAAGATTTATTACTCTTATGCAATGTGTTTGTGATTCCTTGCATTCCCATTATTGCCAAGAACCTGAGAGTGAGGTTTTAAACCTCTGTGACAATTGGTGATCGCGTGCAGGCAATATTTGGTGTTTGCAAAGTTTTCACTTGTTGCTACAACATTCCCTTTCTGACAGTGACAGAAGGTGTGCACACCCATAACACCTTTCCCATTTTTACCCACTTTGTAACTCTTTGCAAAATCTGGCTGCTTACTGGGTGCGGTTGATGCTGACTCACCTCACCCCATGGCAGTTTTGAATTGTAAGCTTACAAGTGCACAGTAACCTGACTGTGAATTAGAGCATCTGTTGTAGACTGATGCACAGCATGCTGCCTTTTCACAGTTTGATTTTATATTTCCTCCCTCTAAATGGCCACCACATCAAATATCTGTGTAGACTAGAGACTCGAACTCTTGGACTTCCTTCCCTCCCATGGAGGTTGGGCTGACTTTGTGCTGTACACAAGTCAATCCAAAAACCCTGTATTGGGGATTTAAACCCAGTACTCAAAGATGAGACAAACAGCCAGAAGGGAGAAGCTAAAGTGCTGGTGATCATGGCTCTCTATTCTGCTCTGGAAGCCTCCCAAGTGAGGTTTTGAACCCTAGATCTGCAGGTCTCATCTCTCAAACAGCAGATGGGACTGCGGGAAACTGAATGTGTGAAACAAGAGCTGGATTTGGAGTCTGAACTCCAAACCCTGAGGAATGAAAAGGATTCACTTTTGCATCATTCTGTGCAAGAAAATGAGCATGAACTTTATATGTTGAAGCAGGAGTGTGAAAGTTTGAGATGGGATAAGAGACAAGCATTGCAAATGAATGATATTTCAAGTAGAACTGTTGATGAGATCCGTGATGAGTTGGGAGAGCTCCAGGATGAGAAAACCAGATAAGTAATGATTGAGGTGTAGCTACTAAGGACAATCATGAATTGAGTGCCATGTACAGAGTGTTACAGAAGCAGGTGCAGGATAATGTGGATGTGAATGTTGCGAAATTCAGTCACGATGGATGTGAATCTAAAATGGCGAAACTGCACCATCAGTGAGAGGTTCTGGCTGGTCACATTAAGGCAAGGGGTGACATAGCCCCTGTCTTCACAATGTCATCTAAGGAGGAGGAGGAGTCAGATGATGACATTTTACAGTACAACACCCAGTCAGACCCCTTCTATGGTCCAGTGACCCCTTCCCACCATCTACAACATGACAAACCCATGTCACATGACCCCATGTCCCTACGTCTTTGACGGCATGATAATCATTATGGGTGATGCCAACATGGTGACCCCCATGATAGGGAGGGAGCAGGCCCAGGCCTAGTCCCAAAGGCACCACCAATAGCTGTTATTTCTGTGGATGATAAAGAAGAGATAGAGAGAATGATTGAAACTGCCTTAGGCAATGTGACCCTTTCCAAGAGAAGCAAACAGAACCTCCAAATGTAGATCAAACAGATGCTGCAGGAGGCTACAACTCGGGATGGAATGGTTCAGACTGTGGCTAAAGCTGCAGCTCAGGCAGCCCTGCAGGGTGCCTGAGACAATCTACCTCTGAATTATCATCCTAACAATCCCCTACAAATGCCCCACTCTGTTCAACAGATAGCTGACAGTATTGGTTGGATGAGCCCGTCCGACAACCTCAGCTGCCACTTAGAAAAGGAGCATTCCAAATGTTAAATTCTTAGTCTCGCTGCAGAGTACCAATTCCAGATCCTACACCAGACCATTGATCCTGGCCTATTGGCGAAACTTCCTGATGCTGTCCAAGAGGACACCCACTCAACCTTTGATGAAGTCGCAGCTGAACTCATTACTGCACATAAACCAGGTGTGATAGGAGTGCATACTCTGTGAAACATTATGCAAAGGAAAGTTCAGTGACCTTCCACCAGAGGCTTTGGATGGCCTACCAAACAGGAAAGAACCTTGCAGGAGAGGCCGTGGATGTAGACCTCCTTGAGTACAAAACCCTGTTCCTTCAGAACATGATCCCTGCAGTGAGAGAGAAGGTAAAGCCAACCACCTGTCCCACTATGAAGAAGTTTGCTGATATTCTCCAGAAGATGGAGAGAGTTTATCAACTCTATATCTGTGATTGAAGCTCTGACTCCAAGAAGGTAGCTGCTGTGGAATCCACTCTGGAGGCCACAACGCACTACACAGTGGAGCGGAAGGCACAAGAGAAACAAACCCTCCCTTCAGATAACCAACAACCCCAGCAGGCCCAACAACAATCCTGGGGTGAGAACCGGAACTACCACAAAAACAAGAAACAAAGGGTAAACAACAGAGACCAGGCCCCTCATATAGGGAAATAGCCAATGAGGACCGAAGCCTCCAAGACCTTCTTGGGGAAGTGTGCTCAGTAGCAGACGCTGTCCCAGTTTGGGTTCTTGCTGCAGTACAACCAGGAAGGCAGACCTCAGCAGGCCATGGGGATACCAGAAATCCAGACTTTCAGACCCCTACAGGTCTGAACCCTGAAATGACTCCATATAGCATCAGTACAGCATGGTGAAATGGTTCACAGGAACCAGGCCCAAGAACTCCCATGCCTTCACTAGAATGGATTGACAATTACAGGCCCTAGTCTGGATTGTAAACAAGCTGGTCTTGGATACAAACAGAAGGCCCTGCACAGAGGCTGAGGTTGGGGGGGACCACCTACTTACAGTATTGCTGGATACAGGAATGGCTGTGTCTGTATTGCATGATGACAACCCAGCCACATCATCTTGGTCTACTGGATGGAAGACCAATATGTCAGGTGTAAATGGAACTAGTCTACCTGCTTACTATTCCCTACCACTACCTGTGACACTGGGACACCTGAAGGTGTATCATTCCTTTCAGCTGATGGTACTGCATGACCACCCCAGTATTATCAGAAGTGACTTCTTGGCACCACATGCCTGTGTAGTGGACCTAGCAAACATGTTGCTGATACAGATTCAGGTACAGTACCAGACTATCATGATTCCTGACTTACATGTAGTTAGGGCAATAGCCACAAATGACAAAGAGTATGGCATCATAGATTTTTATAAGAACTACAAGCTTTTCCCAAAGCTTCTCCCTATCCTGCAGAGGCATCTGGATGCATTTGCCACTAACAAGCATGATTCTGGCAAAATTCATACTGTCATTGAGGAGACAGGTCCAGCCCATGAGAGGCAAAGGCAATATCCTTTCCCAACTGAGGTCTTTCCTTCTCTTAGAGAAACAATCAAATCACTACTCAAGCAAGGTGTAATCAGGACATGTGTTTCCACTGCAAATTTACCCATGTGGCTTGTGAAAAAAGCCATGGGCATATGGAGACTTACAACTGACTAAGGAGACTAAACCAGGTCACCTCTAGTTATGCCCAAATGGTGGCATCGGCATCAGATGTGCTATAACTACTGACCCCTGACCAACAATGGTTTAGTGCCCTGGACATTTCCAAAGGTTTCTGGTCATTGCCATTGGTCTCCATGAGTCAATATAAGTTTGCCTTCACCTTTCAGTGTAGGCAATACATGTGGACCTGCTTACCACAGGGGTTCCACAACAGCCCTTCCCTCTTCCATCTGCACATGATGGATGGTCCTGAGGGTTTTTCTACACCCCAGTGCTTTTTGCAGTATGTGGACGACCTATTGTTGGCAACAGCCACCCAGGAATAATAACAATAAATATAATAATAATAAAATAAATAATAAATAATGTAATTTTTAATAATACTAATAACACTTTATTAAGCACCTTTCAAGTGCCATGGTGCTGTACAAAATAAGTATGAAACAAGCCATGTATAAAAACAGATTACAACTATCTGAAATATTAACAATATAAAACAGCAGACATATATAAAATCAGAGTAACAGCTCTCTCAAGTCATGTGAGCTTGAGTCCAAAGATGGGTTTTAAGTTTGCACTTGAAAATCTCCATGGTTGTGCATTCCCTAAGCTGATGAGGCAGAGAATTCCATAGGGTTGGGGCAACAAACATACAGTGAAGGCCCGAGCCCCAGACGATTTTAAAATAACCCTCGGAACCTCTAGCAACCCCTCGTCAGCCGAACGGAGGTATCGGACAGGGATATAGGGAATCAGAAGCTCTTTTAAGTAGTCAGGGCCAAGTCTGTGCAGGTCTTTGAAGGTCAAAAGACCTACTTTAAAGGTGATCCACCATTGTATAGTCAGCCAGTGCAGATCGTGCAGGACAGGGGTAATAGTCATCCTTCTCGATGCCCCTGTCAGCAACCTGGCAGCAGCATTCTACACTAGCTGTAAGCAGTGGATATCAACCCCAGAAAGCCCCAAGTAAAGGGAGTTGCAGTAGTCAAGGTGAGAGGTCACACAGGCATGGACCAAAACAGGTAAATCACAGGACGGAACCAAGTGCTTCACCCTGGCAATATTCCTAAGATGGTAAAATGCTGACACCTGATGGAGATGGGTCATCCCTTCATCAAGTACAATTCCCAGGTTATGCACTCATTCAGAGTTAAGGAGCTGATCTCCCCCCAGGAATAAACCAGAAGGCAGATCAGATCTCAACCCCTCAATCCTGTGACCTGGGTCTACCACCATAACCTCAATCTTCCCTGAGTTCAACTTCAACCAGCTCGAATTAATCCAGTCATGGATTTCAGTGAGGCAGTTATGAAATACTGAGAGAGCACTATCCTGGCCGGGTACAAAATGCAAGTAGAGCTGGGTATCATCAGCATAGCAGTGAAACCTCAGCCCATACTCTCTTACAATGTCTCTGAGGGACAGCAACAGTGTAAACAACATGGGGGAGAGCATTGAACCCTGGGGAACCCCACACTGCAGAGAGGCAGGGTCAGAGGAAAAATTCCCTGACACCACTCTCTGTGTTCTCCAAGATAAAAAAGAAGAAAACCATCTGAGCACTGTGCCAGCCAGTCCGCAGATGGTCCTCAGGGATTTGAGCAAAACCCCATGTTCTACAGTGAAAAGCTGAAGAAAGATCAAGGAGAACCAAGATAGACCAATGTCTCCAATCTCTCGCCATCAGGAGATCACTGAGCACCCAAACCAGAGCAGTCTCAGTACTATGCTTCTTATGAAAACAGATGGGAGAGATTCATTGATATTATGGATGGTCAGGTGATCCTCCAGCTGGATTGCCACTACCTTCTCAATAACCTTCCCTATAAAGGGAAGGTTAGAGATAGGTCTGTAGTTGGCAAAAACATCTGGGTCCAAGGAAGTTTTCTTCAAAAGGGTAGTAACCATCGCTTCTTTCAAGGAGTGAGGAAACTCACCCAATTCTAAGGAGCACCAGATTATTTGAGCCTGAAATGGGCCCGCGATCTCAACATATTCCAAAAGCAGGGAGGTTGGACCCAGATCTAAACTACAGCATGTTGGGCTCGTCCCCTGGACAATCCGCACAATATCCTCAAGCTTCGGCTTGTCAAAGGAACAACATCTTGACATCATAGATGAATTGCTGACCATCATTCAGAGGGTAGGCCTTAAATGTAACCCAGCAAAAGCACAACTGTGTCAGAAAGAGGTACTTTTCCATGGTCTGAGGATCACAGACCAGGGTAGGAGCCCTACCTGGAAGAAGTACAGGGATTGCAGGATTTTCCACTCCCTGCCAGTGTGGCCGCCCTTAGAAGATTTCTAGGTATGGAAAATTGTTCCAGAGATTTCATTTGTGATTTTGCTCAGAAGGCTGCCCCTCTGTATGAATTACTGAAAAAAGATATTCCCTGGACTTGGGACCCCATACATACCCATGCTGCAATGTCACTGAAGCAGGCCCTGGCCTCATCTCCAGCTTTGGTCAACCCCAATCCAGCCCTGCAATTCCATCTGGAATCTGCCACGTTTGATATTGCAATGTCTGCAGTGCTGGCCCAGAAGCTCCATGTCACTCTAAGACCCATTGCACATGCATCACATCTCTTGACCCCAGTGGAACAGAAGTACAGCCTTTGTGAAAAGAAGCAAAGAACCTTCTGGCCACCTACTGGGCTGTCAAGCATTTCTTGTATATTATTGGGTATTCCCCACTGATCATCAATACAATCCACATTCCCACAACTTTTCTACTGTCAGACAGGGTAAAGTATGGGTCAGTCTCTAATACTATATTGACACACTGGTCCCTTCTTCTCCAGGACAGAGACATCAAGGTTCACCCAACCAAAATGCCATCTATGCTGGTGCATGGCCTCCTTTTCCAAGGAGAACTGCATGACTGTACACTGCATCCAGCTGATCTACCAGATCTAAGCCCTTCCCTTCCTGTTATGCCCCAGGTGTGTGAGAATAGCTCACTGTGTTGCATCTTCACAGATGGATTATTATCAGGAAGAACAGATAGCAGGAATGGGTATATTCATGATTTACCCTTATGGTAACACTGTCAAAATTTCCAAAGGTTGCAGTGTAGTGTCATTACAATATGCAGAAATGGCAGTGGTGGCCTGTGCCCCTGAGTTCATCCAGCATGGAACCGGAGATACTATAATTTTCATAGACACTAACTGGGTTTGTTGTTCCCTTACAGAATTTCTCCCTTTCTGGCAGAAGAACTCCTTCACCTCTTCTGATGGTACCCTAGTGAAACAGAGGGAACTGGTAATATACATTCATTCACTGGCTCAGACATTTGCACACAAACTCTACTTACATAAGGTTAAGGCCTACTCCATACATGACCCCTATCATGCCTTTAATGACACAGCTGACATCCTTGATAAGGAAGGTGCCCAAGGGGGGGCATCTAGATGATGGACCATCCAGAAGCCAGTGCAACTGTGCACATTGCAGCCATCAAGAAGAAACCCCAACCCTTCTCCCCCTTGGATTTGTCAGAGGCTCAGCATGCTAACTCTGAACTCAAGGATGTGTTTGGATTTCTGGTCAAAGGCACCAAAATAAATGACCTAACATAACCCCTACTGAAGGCATGAAGATAAGTTTCACTTGTCACCAGATGACAAACTAATTTGGCACCAACCGGATGGTGACACCACTCAATTGTGGATGGTTCCCTGTCATGTTAGGCCTAAAGCTTTGCACCAGGTGCATGACACCCCCACTGGTGGACACCAGGGAGCTGAAAATATGCTCCAGAGGTTCAAGACCACCGCCTGGTGTCACCAACGATGTCAAACAGTACATAGACAACTGTCTCATTTTGCGTGCAAAACAAAACCATCCTTACCAAAGAAATACCAAGTTGCTACCAGAAAGGCATTCTGGCCCTTGGCATGCTTTACAGATTGATTTTATTGATCCCCTTACCTATATCAGCAGAAACAACAAATATACCCTTGTGGTAACTGTTCTTTTCTTTAAGTGGGTTGAGGCTTTCCCCACACAGACATGAACAACAAAAGCAACTGAAAAATCCTGGAAAAACAGATTTTCTCCAGGTGGGAACTACCTCTTAAGGTAGACTCTGACAAAAGAACCAGTTTTACAGGTGAGTTGATGAAAGAAAGAAGCTCTTGAACTCCTTGGAGTTCACCAAATGTTTCACATACTGTACCATCCTCAATCCTCAGGTCAAGTAGAGAGGGCCAACAGACGGATTAAGCAAAAGGTTTTCCAAATTTATTGAGGACAATCCCAAGGATTGAGATTCCCTACTGCCATTACTCCTTATGGCAATTAGGGGCACACCCAAAGCCACCACCCAGTTGACACCATTCAAGGTGATGACTGGCAGAAATATGAGATTACCTGAACACCTTTTGTTTGACCTGCACACTCCCACCACAGATCATGTTTCTTTGGATCAGTATGTGGAAAAGTTGGAAAAGACCTGACACTTACTCATTTGCATGCTGCAAACTGCATGGGCAAGGACCAGCAACAATCCAAAATTCAGCTTGATAAACACGCACAAGAAATGGATTGGCAAATTGGAGATTAGGTAATGGTTCTCAGATTTGCACATCCAACACACTCTTTCTCCAACAAGTGGGAAGGACCTTACCCAATTGACACAAGCTCAGTCCAGCAGTCTATCAAATTAGACTCATGCAGAACAACAAATTGACCGACAAATGGTTACATGCAAACCAGTTGAAACTGTAAAAAGGAGTATAATTACTTTTCCTCACCCCATTAGTTGGAATAATACTAACCTTGCTGATGTCTCATTTTCCTTTTCAGATACACTGACAAGATGGCTATCTTGTTCCATTTTCTCCTCATCTCAGGATTACTCCCCTGCATAGAAGGCACAGTAAAGCACATCCTTCCTCATTTTGATCCACCTGCAACTACCCCAGAGGGTGTCTCTGTCAATATTCCTGACAATTTAATTACAGTTCAGAAAGGTCAAGGTGCCTACCTCACTGCCTCAGTTGTTACTCCTAATAAATCTACCCCACAAATTGAATGGCAGACTAAGTCTCAAAGAACAAATCCTCCCTATGGCCAAACTCTCCAGGGGGAACTTTCCATGGGTGGTCCAACACCAAAGTATCCCCAGATGGTACCTTATTGCACCAAACTTCTCTTAGACATTCAAGTTTATACAATATCACTGTCTCAATTGACCCTTCATATTGTGATACATTGTCTAAGGATTCTTCCAGGAAATGTTGTGCCATACACAACATGGCCTCAGCTGCCATGCATTTATCTGTGTTACCTCCCACTGAGAAATAACTTTTACAATGCCCAGAACAACACCTTGGTCCTCATAGTGGTCTCATAGCCACTGCCCTACCTGGTTCCCTTATTAACAACTTACAATATATGCATATCCCTGTTTTGTTTAATTTGACTTACTAGAACATGAAAGAATGTAGTTGGTGGCATACTACTAACACTTTGTTGTTTTATAGTACTTTATTACTTGATGGCATAGCAGCTTTTCAGACCATATTGCCGGGGTACATACCACTGAACATAGAGGTAATTTTTGGAGAAAATCTACTTCTCAGAATGATGTTTCACAAAGTCATAAAAGAACTACATGTGAAACATCATATGTCACTGGTGCCACAGGCACCCTTACTGGTCTCTTTGGTACTACAATGTCTATTTGGAATAAAGCAGACATTGCTACTACCAAAGCACATGCACAGAAGTTCGAAACTAGTATGATCAATCACCTCATACCTCATTATTGCATGGTGTGGATGGCCTTAGGAAGAAAGATATACTATATCTAAAGGCTGGGAGGGGAGTTGCTGGCAGTCACAAAGGAAGAACGAGATTTGGGTATCATCATCACCGATTACCTGAAATCATCCAAGCAGACCTCTAAAGCAGTAGGTAAGGCTAGGGGATGTTAGGGTCTAGTAGTAGAGGGTATCTAAGTCATAAGAGGAGGTAATAATCCCTCTTTATAAGACACTAGGTTAGGCCCCATCTGGAGTACTGCATGCAGTACTAGAGGCCACACCTTCACAAGGACATTAACCAAATTGAGGCAATCCAGAGAAGGGCAACCAAAATGGTGCAGGGACTGAATCAGAAGACATATGAGAACAGATTAATGGAGCTCAATATGTATACCCTACAGCAAAGGAGGGAGAGAGGTGATATGATCGAAATATTCAAACACCTTAAGGGCATTAATAAGGTGAAAGAGTCTGACATGTTTCAATATAAGAAAAATAGCAGGACAAGAGGACAAAGCATGAGATTACAGGGAGGCCGATTAAGAGGTAATGTGAGCAAGTTATTTTTCACAGAAAGGGTGGTGGATGCATGGAACGGCCTACCTCAGGAAGTGGTGGCTATGAATACAGTGCAGGGCTTCAAACAGGCATGGGATAGGCATAAGGGAGCAATGCAGATCAGTATGAATAGATAGTCCACTGACAGCGAAGGATGATGGCACGTTTATAAGGTAGAAAAAGAAATGGGCAGACTGGATGGGCCTTGTGGTCCCTATCTGCTGTCAACTTCTATGTTTCTATGTTATAATATGCATGACATTGCTAAGGCATTTACAGGTTCTAAAGAAAAAATTAACTCCCTTATTGCACAGAACATTAAGGAAGGAGACAAGCAATACATTGCCCATGAACTATTATGCTCTGCCTATGGGTCATACATTATCACTACCATCAACAATCTCTTCCATGATCTAGAATCCAGATGAATCCCTGATATCATACATGATAGACATATCTCTAAATGGTACTGTCCTCACTGCAAATCCTATATGTTGCCATGTGTATGCTACAATCTCTTACTATTCATATTTCCACTGCTAGGAACTTAAGATTTGTGACCAGCTACCCTAATACTGGTCAATGCTTTACTTCTAAGAAATGTTCTATTAAGGATACTATGTTTGTGTTTTTTACTGTTTTTTTTTTCAATTCAAACTTTATTAACAACATTTTCCACAATACAGGAGGCAGTAATTCTGACATATACAACCTGCTTGTAATACAATGCCAACTCTGCCCCAACCCCCTCCCCCAGTACAGCAGTTCACTCATATGTTGTAGTTAAGTATCCTATCGCAGTAACCTTACATATGTTAACAGATTATGTACTACACATTAAACCATAGCAGTCATGATTAAGGTGTGAAGGGGATCCCAGACATGCTTATACCCTTGTAACCTGTTGCAGAGGCATGCTATAGCTTTCTCTGTGCAAAGGTTCGCAATAATTTCATGTCTCCTTTCCTGGTATGTTGGACAAATCCCATCTTTCCAATGCCTGAGTATAATTGTTTTAACAGAAAGTGCAATCATAGATATGTGAAATCTCTGAGCTTTGACCTTAATGGAAGACAAGTCTCCCAGGAGGCAAATGTCAGGTGTGAAGCAATCCTGCAGTCCCAGTAAGGGGTCCAGATTAGCTTTAATTAAATCCCACAATGGAGCAATCCTGGGACATGACCACAATATATGGAAAAGTGTCCCAACTTCCTGGGAACATCTAGTGCACCTGTCTGATTCAAGATGGCCCCATTTCGCCAACTTAACTGTAGTGTAATACATGTTGTGCAAAATGTGATATTGCATAAGATGTAGTCTGTCTTGAGACACATATGTATGACAAAACATCCAAAGAGCTGGCCAATTGAAGGTATATTGGGTAAAAAAATGAGTCCCAAAACCTAGTGGGGCTCTTGGGACTCCCAAACCACCAGTGGTACAAAACTTGATATATTTTAGAAATGACACCTGAGGATCCAAGAAGTGAGGAAAGCTCAGGTATCAATGCAAAAGCCATTGGGTGGGGAGGGTTGCTAACAAGGGCAGTGGTAAGCAGGTGTTTTAGTTGAAAAACCCTGAATAGCTGAGAGACTGGGATATCAGATTTTCAGATAATTTCAGTAACTGGGAGCCAAGCCCCTGTATCATCCAGGAATGAGGATACTGTCGCCTCTCCTAGCTGGGGCAACTATGTATGGGGAATCCTTTGTTGATTTATGGTAAAGGCCAGGGAATTCCAGATGGACTGAGACAGGTCTAAAAGCAGAATATATCCCAAAAAAGACAAAGCTGCGTATGAACTTTTAATGATGTCATGAGAGCGGGGCATTTACTAGCATCCTGTAGAAGAGACAGTGTAACATAAAGCATGGTCGAGGGGTCCATGTTCATAGCCTTGGTGAAGTCTAATTCAATGCTGAGCTAAATGGGTCTCAAGTTCTTGGGACTCAGACTTACCCATTTCAGGTACTTAGCAAGATGGCTAGCCCAGTGACAGATTGTCAAGTGAGGAATCCGCAGTTCCCCATCAGTTTTTGGGGTGGCTAACTTGTAGTATGCCAATCGAGAGTGTTTATTAGACCAAATGAAATTGATAAAGACGTTATGCATTTTCTGAAGCAAGAATAGAGGAACAAATGAGTTGAGGTGTGACAGGGGACAAAAAAGTCGGGGAAATACATTCATCTTAATTATTTTAATGCGGCCCCATAATGAGATTGGAAGCTTAGCCCATCTCTCTAGGTCCTGCACAATCAACTGAGAAAGAGGCTTTAAATTTTCTTTAAACCATAGGGAAGGATTGCGTGTTAATTAAATACCTAGGTATTTGAGAACAAGGGGTGACCAACACAATCCGAAAGGGACAATATCTGTCTTAAAGACCTTATGATTAAGGGGAAAAAAAGGAAGTCTTATTTGCATTCAATTTATAATTCGAGAAGAAGCTGAACTTGGCAATCTATCCTAACATAACCAGAATAGATGCTATCGGATGGGCCAAATGAAGGAGAAGATTGTCAGTATATGCTGTAATCTTTACCACGTTACTCCCAATTGGGATACCTTGTATTCCCATATTATTAAGAATATTTTGAATAAGGGGCTCCAAATATAAATTAAATAATAAGTGGGAAAGGGGACAGCCCTGTCTAATGCCTGAATATAAAAGGAAGGGATTGGAAAATGCACCGTTGCCTTAGATCTTAGCAGAAGGGGTCCGGTATAGCGCCCTGATCCAGTCTATGAACATGGAGGGAAACTCGAATGCTCTGAGAACTTGGAATAGAAAATTCTGGTTCACCCAGTCAAATGCTTTCTCAGCATCCAGGGAGACCAAACCCATAGGAAAGGTGTCATCCCTGGACTCCGAGAAGACGTGCGAAAGGGTGCGCAAGTGGTCTGAGGATGAACGCCCCCTCATGAACCCTACTTGAGACATGCCAATCAGATCCGTGAGGACCAGAGTTAGCCTATCAGCCAATATCTTCGAAAGAATTTTGATATCCTGATTCAACAGGGATATTGGCCTGTAACTCTGAACCAATTCAGGATCTTTGTCAGGCTTGGGTAAAAGGACTATCAGGGCTTCGAACAAATGGGTATCTACAGCTACCCTGGACAAAATGTGGAGGTACAGCCGGTGAAGCACAGGCAGTAACTGTTCTCAAAAAACTTCACAGAATAAAGAGGAAAACCCATCCGGTCCTGGAACTTTATCCGAGAGCAAGGCCTTTATGACTTCCAAGATTTCCTCCAGGGATAATGGAGAGGATAGAAAATTCCTCTGGGAATTTGACAGGAAAGGAAGGTGAGAATCCCTAAGGTACACCTCCAAATTCTCCTAGGGAGGAGGACTGTCCATGTCCCTATATAGTTGTTCATAATACGTGGCAAACTCCTACACTATCTCTGAGGGGGATACCCTCTGGGACCCGTCCACCTGCACCTGACTGGAGGGATGAATCTTGCGGACTCTTGCTGCTTTAAGCATAGAGCAAGCATGCGCCCTGCTTTTTCTCCTTGGTCAGTGAAACTTGCTTTAGTACGAATAATGTCTAACTCTGCCTTTTTCCTTAACAATTCTAAATATCTGTCTTTAGCTACTAAAAGTTTCTGCCTGTCATCCTTATGAGTGCTAGGGAATAGGTTAGTTTCTAGTGACTGTGTTTGAGACAATAAAGATAATAGCTCCGCTTCATGAGCCATCTTTCTCTTTATAGCTAAGCTAATGAGAATTCCCTTCATATAGGCCTTAAAAGTGCCCCATAAAATATCCGGTTCAGTGCTTTCTGTTGGATTAGTAGAAAAAAGACGTCAATCTGGTCTTTCACAAGGTTGCGATACCTATCGGCTTTTAGTAATTGTTCATTTAATTTCCACCAGGTCTCTTTCTTAGGAATGTTAAGAAAAGCCAGGTTACATATCACCAGGGAATGATCAGATATGGGACCAGGCTGAATCGAGGCAGACATCATCCCCAGCAAGAGCACCTGAGAAATTAATAGGTAGTCAATGCGAGACTGCAATCTGTGCACTGGCAAACTAAAAGTATACTCCCTGGAATTGGGGTGCAGAACTCACCACACGTCACACAGTCCACACTGATCCAACAAGCCCGTAAAGGTCTTTTGCCCAGGAGACAATCCTCTAGACCCATTACCAGACCTGTCCATATTAGGGTCCGAGACCACATTAAAGTCTCCGCCCATAACAATCGCAATAGGAAGCAAAGGAAGAATAATGGTAATCAACTTCATAAAAAAGGTGGGGTCAACCACATTTGGCCCATAGATGCTACCGAGCAATAGTGGCATGGCCCAAAGGGTGCCCTGAACCAGGACATACCTACCCTCTGGATCTTTGAAAACCTGAATGGGAATGAATGGGATGTCTCTGTTAACAAGTAACATGTCTCCACAGCTGTTAGTGGACCCTGAGGCATTAAACACCTGTCCCACCTGTTGCCTCCTGAGTTGTAATGTTTCGGAATCTAGCAAATGAGATTCTTGCAAAAGCATTATGTGAGCATGCAACAAGCTCAGGTGTTTATGCACCTGATATTGCTTAAGTTTTTTCCTTACCCCCTTCACATTCCAAGTAGCCAGATTGATATTGCTAGCCATCTAAGTTGGTAAAAGTAAACACAAGGTTGACATCCGGCATTTACTACAACTATGATCCAGATACCACTGTTCTCTAAATACTGCTGTACCACCCTCCTAACCCCAGACCCTCCCGACCCAACCTAAACTATCCCAATCCCTGCCACAGAACACCCAAAAATTGCATAACATTGATAAGCCGGTAAATCTAACATTAACCCCACACCCCCATCCCCCCAACTGTCACAAACAACGTTCAACAAAATATTGCTTCTTTTCCTCTCCCCTATCCCCCCAGCATTATCCCCACAAACCCAGAGAAATTCTGAGAGTCTCTTATATGAGAAATGAGTAGATGTTAAGTAAGCTGTAAAGAAAACTACTTTCCATCCAAAATCACTTATTAACCAGCTCCTGATAGCCAGTGTGAGTGGCACAGTACTTTAAGGTATGAGCACAGGGAGTGTACTGGAATAGCCAAAAGAGTACACATTTCCTGCTAAGGGGGGCTCAGTTCCCTAAATATTACTAATGGCAGGCCATACAGGATGAAACAAGTCTACCATGGAGGCTGTACCCGCAACAGGACTTGATTGCCCAGTGAGAGAGGTACTCAGCAAGCCCTGGCCAGCCATAAAAAGATTGTGTGAGAAAAAAACGCATCTCGGGTTATAAAATAACACTAGCCAACTAATAGTGTGTCTGGAGCTCCCTCTGGCTGTACAGGAGTGAAAGCGTATCATGGTGCACCATTGAAGATAAAATCCAGCACACCCCCAAGTCAGTCACCCATATAAATTGCACTAATGACCTGTGGGGTACAAGCCTGAAACATTAACAATAACAATCCTCCTCATATGCTTACCGGAAGGTGCCAAGAGACCCCTTATGAAAAATGCCATCCTCATAATCAACAGACATTCAAATTAAACAGTCTCCTAAAGGAAACATCAGTCCCAGACACATTTAGGATGTGAGAAAATGATAAAGAGTCAAGTAAACGTCAAAGATTATATCCTTTCAGCCCTCAAGTCGCGCTTTCACAGACTCAGGAGATTATTTTCACTCATCCTCAACATAAAATTTGAAGAGCAGCCTCATCTCTTCAGACCAGATCTCTCCCATTTGGAAAATAAGGGCATCTCATGTATCATGGAAAAGATCAGACAGGGCCATCTTTAAACCAGCAAGCGAAGCATCAGGATCATCATAAGCTGACCAGGTACCAGCCACATGCACCTGCAGCCTGGCTGGGTACCCCATTCAAAACTTTAGCCCTGCAGTGATGATCTTGGAGACTATAAGGTGGAATGCTGTGCATTTCAGTTGGACAGAGCCCGGTAGGTCTTGCACTATCCTGAGTTTGGTATTCTCCCATCTGACTTCCTGCACTTCTTTAACTTTAACCAGAAAATGCTGCCATTCTAAATAATTCAAGAAACGGCATATAATAGGACGAGGTGTACCTCCTGGGAGAGACTTCAGCCGTAGGGACCTGTGGACTCTCTCAATGATGTATTTGGGCCCCAAAGGAGAGGGGCCAGTGATCCTCTCGACAAGCTTTTGGACAAATGCTATGGCATTCTGGCCCTCTTCTCTCTCAGGCAGTCTGAGAATGACAATGTTGTTCCTACAACTACAACCTTCGAGGTCCTCTAGTTTTGATTCAAGATGTGCTAGCTTCTGCCACATAGCCACCAGCCCGGGGTCGAATTTTTCCACATGCTTCTTCAGAGAAGAGATTAAGGCTGTTATCTCCAAGGTAGTGACTGAGACCTCATCAAGCTTTTTAGATTGAGATTTGAGCTCAGAAACCATTTCTTTAACTTCCTCGTGGAAAGGCTTAAACTCTTCTAGGAACCTGCTCAATGTAAGTGGTTCTTGGTCCGTGGCCTGGTTCAAAAGCTCTAGCTTTTCTGCCCCACTCGAGGGCTGTGATTTCTTTGGGGCCTTCTCAGGGGTGACTGGTGGGGTGTGTTTTTGTGGTGCCTTCTTCATATACACCACCATTGTTTCTATGACCCACCAAACAGGAGCACCAGATGATAGGAAGGCAGATTAAAGCAAAATTAGAGGGTTTTAGGCAGTTTAAAATGGTCATAAATACACTTTTATTAAGTTGGGAGGTTGGAGCTGTACATAGGACCATCTACCCAGTACTTTGCATCACGTGTTCCAGCTATTTTTTACTGTTTCTTTACCATGTTTTGATGCCACTGTAGCTATATTTGATAAACTAGCACTCTAAGGTGGGGTTAAGGGCTAGATTCAAATCACCACCAATGATAGCTGTTTTTATCCTTTTTGCCAAGATTGGTCTTCGATGTGGAAAATGCAGTTGCTGGGTCACAGAGAGCAAGGGAGCAGGTGATTGCAGCAGGGATGACAAATGCCTACAGTTTCTTTTGTAAAGGTATGCCACTGTTGCTACAGCAAAGAAGGTGAAAAATGTTGTTCTTTCCAGATCATCCTTGGCATTTTCCACCTTTGGAAAAGAAAAGGGCAAGAACTGAGAGAGTGAGGTGACTAGGCCTCTGGACATCCCAGGAAGCAGAAGGAGTTCTAGCGGTGTGAGAAGCTGTCTGCTCTCTGGAGAAAATGCTCCAATAACACCTGCAGTGGCCTGTCGGCCTGCCCTCTGTGATAATAGCCCTAATCTCTCCCTTGCTACCCGATATTGACTGAAATTGTTAATTTGTTAGACTTTGAAAGTCTTTGAATGTATAGAAATTTCTGAAGGAGTTTATCCTTTGGCTTTTATTTGTTTTATTTGTTTTACTAAAAAGTTTTCTGTCCTGTGTTTAGGCATGCAAATGTTAGAAGATTGTACTATTAGTCCTAAAGTATCACATTTATTGTTAATAAAGCTTATTATTAATATATATATATATATATATATATATATATATATATATATATTATAGTGGTGTGGTCACACCACTGTAGTTATGGTTCAGTGGTCACTTATATACTAAAGTCAAAAGTTTGCACATTAATAGCTTTGGACCCATTCAACGGATTTGCCTGAAATTTGGAATGCACAATGGAGCATGGTAGATCACTTGATCTGCCAAATTGCGTTTCAGTTGGACTGATGGTCTTTGTGTACGAAAACACTGAAAAATGCGAAATTATCAGTTTTTGGAGACAGCTTTTGGGATTTTGGATGTGGCCCTGCACAACTGTCATGTGGTATGCTGCTCTGTGAGATGGCTCATTTGAAAGAGCTTTGGTGGCTGAACATGCCACTTTTCATTTGGTGAAAACATATTAAGGCATTCAAAAGTTATGCCACTTTTAAGTTCCCATTATAAGTCAATGGGAAAATTTATATGTAAGTTTTTCGAACAAAGTATGGCCATCTGGTCCTGCCTGGCGATCAAAGAATTTGCATCCCCACAGTTTAAGAATCTTTGTCCCTGAGAATTTTCAAAATTCTTTAATCGTGAGGTCTGCCATCCTGTTTTTTAATTTTCGATCAGAAAAACACAAATATCTCATCTCAGGGTCACTTCTAAAGTAAAACTTGGATGGGTTTTACTCAGGGGGCTCCAATCTATTGAGCCATGCCTTTGGTTTCATATAAATCTGTCAAAAAATAGAGTTATAAGCTTTAAAATCTTAATTCGCTGAGCTCGCTAATGATCTTTGATGCGAGCCTGCAAAGTCTTTGATCGTGAGATTCTTTTGATTGCGATCTTGCATTGCGATCTAAAAACACTAATGTCTTGGCTCAGGGTGGGCTAGGGACACAAATGAGGGTGGGTTTTGCTCAGGAGCTTCATTCAATCAAGGCATGGTGTTGGTTCACTTCAAAGCAGTGAAAAAATCGTGTTTCACCATTTTATATTCTTTTATAATGAGCGTGCAATTTCTTTGATCGCAAGCCTGCAAATTCTTTGACCGTGAGATTCTTTGATCGTGATTGTGCATCGTGAGTGAGAAATGAGATGGCCCAATTTAAAAATCAATTTTCTCATCCCAGAGGTGCCCTAGGAAGTCAAATGAGGGTGTATCTTACCAAGGGGGCTTCGTTCTGTTGAACCATGGCAGTGGTCTACCGCAATTCCTTCAATTTTTTGATTTACATTTATATTCTTTGTTTGTGAACCTTCAAATTCTTTGATCGCAAGCCTGCAAATTCTTTGATTGTAAGATTTTTTGATCACGATCGTGCATCGCGAGCATGGGATGAGATGGCCCAATTTAAAAATAAATTTCTCAGTCCAGGGGTGTTGTAGTAAGTCAAAAGAGGATGGGTTTTACTCAAGGGGATTTGTTCTGTCAAACCATGGTGGTGGTTTACTACAATTCCTTCCATTTGTTGATTTATAAGATTTTTAATTCTTTGTTCATGAGCCTGCAAATTCTTTGATCATGAGATTCTTTAATCGCAAAGTAAGGACAAGATGGCCAGATTTTTTATAATGGAATAGATAGGGACATTTTACTAATCTTTGATATTGAATATCTCAGAAACGGTTTGGTCTTTTTACTTGAAATTTGGAGGGCATTTATGGTATGTACTGTGGATGTAAATTACAAGGTTTATGTGTCAGAAAATGTTTTTTGGTGGAGATTTTGTGTGGCTCAGTTTGCATTCTGCAGACAGGGTTTTGCTTGTAGTGGTGGCTTGAAATTCATAGGATACCAAGCCGAATGCCATGGATGTAGTTTACAGACCTAGTGTGTGTTAAATGCCAACAGGTGTGGAACTGTGCCACTCTGATGAATGAAAATGTCAAATTTTGACATGTTATATCTCGGGCATGGTTTGGTCTTTTTACTTGAAATTTGGAAGGTGTTTACAGCATGTCCTGTGGATGTAAGTTATTTATTTATTTAGCTTTTGTTTACCTGGTAAGTACACTAGACAAGTAATATGCCTATTTTCAGGAATGACCCGGGAGAGTACAACATGATGAATACAGAGTAGTACAGGATAATACAGGAACAACATAGCAGAATGTCAACTAGGAAAAGAACAATTAACAAGGTGTCACAGTGGTAGAGAAAGTAATTACATCCAATTTCAAACGATAAAGTAACAACAGAGTCACTGGTTATTATGTGAATTCAACAAATTATAACTCAGTCAAGTGCCTAGTGTGGACAAATTATAACTCGGTCAAGTACCAAGAGAAGATTGAGTCATCATGTGTCTGTTGTGAAGCACAAAGGCCAAGTTGAGAGTGTATTTTGCTCTAGGGGGGTTTGAAACTGACACACACAGAGGCCAGCTTCAGGAAACCCCACAGGTGTCTATTGAAACTCTGGTGGGAGGGGACTGATCTAACCTGAGTTCCAGAGTCTAGGCACACTTGCAGCAAAGTCCCTGTCCCCCGTGATGGTTCAAGTGGGGGGAACTCTAAGCAACCCGGGGACCTGGGATCTGTGTAAGTAGGAAAAGTAGTCCACAGACAATAGTAGCTGTGCCAGCCCTGGTGGGGTGCCAGTTCTAATCACTTTGCCCATGAGACATTCCACCCAAAGTCCAGGTAGATAGATGGAGAGAGCCAGCAGAGATTATCATAAAGCTTGCAATAGGCGCGGATAAGATAGAGGGCATCCAGGGCAAAATGGAAGATGTTATTATAAGTCATGAACCACGGGTAGGTGAGATTTGGTGGAACTACAATAGGTGCAGGCCATAGGTAAGGGGGAGCAGAACACCTCTACTTAAGAGCCAGATGAGCTACAGGTGTGAGGTTGTATTTGGCTCTATAGACCAGGCCCAATTTGCAGTTCACTGCTCTATAGACATTTAGTATGTGACTCCCCATGTCAAGTTGAGGGTCAAGGGTTACTCCAAGGTATCTGATGGAATTCATAGTTGGGAGGAAGGTACCATCCTGGCTTGTGATACCCAGTGGTGCTGGCACAGCTTTGATTTTGGGTGCTGAACCAAATAGCATAGCCTGTGTTTTTTCAGGTTGAGAACCAGTTTATTTTTGGTTACCCAAGCCCGGATATTATTGACGTCCTCAAATAGATGTTGATTTAGAGTCACGATGTCCCGGGAGTGGGCCAGGATGACCAGGTCATCTGCATAAAGAGTGGCACTGCCATTGGTATCTGCTGCTAGTAAATGGCTGACAAAGAGGAAGAAGAGGAGAGGCCCTGGGACTGACCCCTGGGGGACACCTGAGGTCACCAGTAGGGGATCAGAGAGGACTTTATTGAATCTGGTCCTCTGCATTCTACCATGTAGATAGCCAATAAACCAGTTCATAGCAGAGGGCAACAGACTCAGGGACTGCAGCTGAGTGCAAAGTAATGCATGATCGAAGAGGTCAAAGGCTTTGGACAAGTCAATAACTATTGCTCCAGAGAGTTTACCTTGGTTCATGGCTCCTCCAATACTGGAAGAGACTCAGACCAGGGCTGTGGTTGTACTATGCCCCTTCCAAAAGCCATGCTGGGCTGTGGATAGCAGTTCTTGAGTTAGTATGTAATCAGAGAGTTGCTCTGCCACAACTTTTTCCAGGAGCTTACTGAGGGAGGACAGAATGGCGATCGGATGATAATTGTCCGGGAACTTGGGATTGCCCTGCTTCATTACAGGAACAATCTTGGCCACCTTCCAAATGTCAAGAATAACCCTCACCGCAAGTGATAGGTTAAAGATGTGGGCTACAGGGGAGGCAATGTGGTGGGCACCTAGCTTTAGAAGCTTGGGCTCCAGATTGTCAGGTCCAGGGCTTGAGTACTGGGAGAGGCCAGAGAGAAGGTTAAGTGAATCAATGACTCAAATAGCCCTGAGACAGAAGAGTGGTCAGGGGGAGGAGGAAGCCATCAGCCCTGGAGCAGGAGGGGGACCAGTAGAGTTCTCTTCAGGCGGTAAGAGTGAAGAGTAAGCTGACAGGTCAGTGAAGTGAGAATTTAGGGTGTTGGCAATTGTGTGGGGATTGTTGCAGGAGACCTCACCAATAACCCATGTCAGATACCCCTGCACTGGAGGGACCACTGACAAGTGTTTTGATGTTTCTCCAGAACTGTCTAGGATCATTGGCTGAGCTGAGTAGGGCAGACTTACAGAAGTCACTTTTGGCAGCCCTGATGGCCTTTTTGGACTTATTTCAGAGATTTCTGTATCGTTGGAAAATTGTCTGATCGAGGGAGCTTTTGTAGTGGGCTCAACACTTGTCTCTGGCCCTCATGAGGGCTAGGAAACTCCTATGCAACCATAGTGTGATGGACCCCCTGACCTTCCTTGTAACCATGGGAGTGTGCTTGTCCCACAAAGCCCTGAAAGTAAAGAGAAAGTGGGTTGCTGCTGTAGAGGGATCAGATGATCCCAGCACCCCTGACCAATCAGTTAGCCTTAGGTCCTCCCTGAACCCTTCAGGTACAAACCTAGCATAGTTCCTTATGCAGATGATTTTATGAGGAACTTTTGGGGATGGTATTCTCCACACACAGTAGACTGGGGGAATGGTCAGAGATGGAGTCAGATAGGGCTCCTATGAAGGAGATCCTTTCAGGTCAGTTAGACAGGATCCAGTCCAGGAGGGAGCTGGAGGATCCATTAGCTGACCATCTGGTTGGCTCCTGGACAAATTGAGTGAGGGAATGATTAGCAAGTAGGGACTCATACTGCTTCACGTTACCACCGGCCCAGTTAAGGTTGACATTGACCATGATAACTAGTTCATTGTCACCAATGCTGGGACCTACTGTGTCCAGGAGGTGGGTCAGGCCTAGAAGCCCTCCCTTTGGAGGATTGTAGGCACATGCCACATGTAGTTTCTTGGTGTTCCCAAGTAAGAGCAAGATATGAAGAAGTTCACAAGAGGATGGGGTGGGGGGCTGCTGAGCCACCTAAGTTACCTTCAGGTGGTTCTTAAAAATAGATCAGGATGCCACCTCCATGTTTATTCCCAGGTCGATCCAGTCTTATGATTTAATAACCAGGGAG
The DNA here is from genome assembly GCA_016271365.2 of Neoceratodus forsteri. NCBI lineage: Eukaryota > Metazoa > Chordata > Ceratodontiformes > Ceratodontidae > Neoceratodus > Neoceratodus forsteri. Next base: position 776,907,540 of record CM028138.1, read on the forward strand.
CCTTCGTGCTGAGTCAGGAATGGAGGATTTCAGCCAGGTCTCTGTCACTCCAAGTATATCAGGCTTGTAGAGTGAGACCTGGGTGACTAACTCATTAAGGTTAGGTAGAAGACTCGAATATTGAGGTGTGTGACTTTTGGTCCCTTACCTAGCCTCCATTCAGGGGGGAGTAGAGGCCGAGAGTTAGGAGCCTGGGTTGGGTTGATGTCATCAGCCAGAGCTAGTAATATGGGGAAGATCAAGCGTAGGTACCACCTGTTGGCAGTCTCTCCTGTCAGGGGCTTGCATGTTAGGAGACGCTTGACCCAGATGGAGTACAGTAGACCCCTGAGGTCAAGGCAGCAAGTAAGACAGCACGGTGTCTTGGAGTATGCCAGTAGGTTAGAGAAGGAGTAGTCTGGCACCACTTCAGAGGGAGACTTATTTCAACAGTCACAGATAGTCATCAGGGGGCTAGAGGCCACTTGGAGGAGTGCAAGCCCCATTATGAGCACAACGAGGATGGTGGTACTCTGAAAGGGGGCAGCAGTCTACCCTTTTGCACCTTGGGGACTCTCACAATTCAGTGGGGAGCACCCTAGGAGACACCATTTTCAAGGTGAGGGACAGCAGGTTCCTGGGCCTGCTCAGACCCTTGGTCTGGGCAGCTCTAGTGGGGCAAACCTTATGGCAGGTCACAGGGTGCACCCAGCAGGAGATGAGAGCAGTTGCAGGCAGAAATAGGCAGGTCAACACAGATTATAATAGATGGTCAGTGGGGAGGTGCTATAATAAAAAAAAGGTACTCTAGTCACAAAATAATGTAATTTGTCAATTAGGAAGTATGAATCAGATTAGAAATTATGGCAGTGAGTTGCAGTGAGCTTTAGCAGTTTTGGGCACCCGACAGTGGTTCAGGACAGAGACTAAGATCAGCTTTCTGCAGGTGTTAGAGAGGTAGGGTGAGCCTCAGAACAGCAGGGCAGGGTTTCCCAGGTCAATGGTTATGGTTGATTCCCTCTTTAATAATGAGATGGTAGGCACCTGTTGCTATTTTATCAGGACATCCCCCAGACCCAGGTAGGTCGAGTCAGGCTCTAGAGGTGGAGCTTGTGTGTATTTAATGCTAGGAGGGAATGGGGTGGGTGGGAGGGCTGAAAAATAGACTGTAATGGGCAATCGCCTGCAACGGCAGGGGCAGTGGAAATTTCTCTGCGCCGGGAGGCCCGCTGGTGCTAGGGAGCTACGGCACCTGCGCACTCGGCACAGAAACATGAGGCTCGGGGGGGTGACCTACCAGGTACAGGTCACCCTCGCCTCCCCACCTCTGACACAACAAGGCAGTACATTAGTTAAGCTGAAAAAGCAGGGGACCACTTGCTCTTAATAGGGAAGAGCAGCCAACATCACTTTGGAAAGGTCCAATAGTCTCAGGAGCGCTGCGGTGACAAGTTCAAAAAAGGCTGGAGCGTGGAAGCGTGGTAGGGTCCATCAGCAGGTAGGGTAAGAACAAACAAATCCTGGCTCTCTGATCACAGGTCAGGGTGCCTGCAGCCTGTGGTTTCTCCCTCACGATTAAATTAGGTCGCTGTAATGGGAAGTCGCCTACAATGGCAGGGGCAGTGGAAATTTCTCTTGCCAACAAGGCCCGCCAGTGCTAGGGGAGCTACCAGCACCTTGCACTCAGTGCAGGAACATGAGGCTCAGGGGGGACCTACCAGGTACAGGTCACCCTCACCTCCCCACCTCCGACACAACAAGGCAGTAGGTTAGTTAAGCTAAGTTAATTACAATGCTTACGTGTCGTAAAATATTTTTTGGGTGGAGATATGATGTGGCACAGTTTATCTTCTGTGGACAGAGTTTTGCTTGTGGTGGTGGCTTGAAATTGATAAGGTAGCTAGCCTTACTTCCATGGACATACTCTTCAGTCATAAGGTGTGTAAAATGTAAACAGGTGTGGAATTCTGCCACTCTAACCAATGAAAATCTCAAATTTAAAATGTTATATCTCGGACATGGTTTAGTCTTTTAGATTGAAATTGGCAGGGTGTTGAGGGGATGTCCTGTACATGTTAAGTATGGTATTTAGGTGTTGAAAAATTAAGTTACCGCAGATATATTGTGTGACACACTTTACATTTTATGTATAGCGTTTTGCATTGTGGTAGGCACTTTTAATGTTAAACCTCACATTTTACACGTTAATAACTTTGCTACCATTCTACATATTTGCACAATGTTTGGAATACACAGTCTGGTGTGATAGATCTCTTGATTTACTAAATTGCGTTTCAGTCGGAGATACGGTTTTTGCACAGCAAAGTGCCAAATTATTCACTTTTCTCCACTTTTGTGCATTTATTGTCTGTGGTGATGAGCAGACACCATGTACAGTAGGCTATTGGTCCAAAACTTGGGACGTAGAAAGATCTTGGGACAAGGAACAAGCTGCTTTTGTTGGGTGAAATGATATGAATCTGTTCAAAAGTTATTACAATTTGAAATTCCCATTATATTCTATGGGAAAATGTATATGTATTTTTGGAATGTTAATGAGAAAGACCAGATGGACCAAATTGGGATAACCATATCTCAATAACAGTTTGGTCTTTTTAGTTGGAGCTTACAGGGTGTTGATGGGATGTCATAGAGATGTGAACTATGCTGGTTAGGCATTGGGGAAATAAATTGTTGCAGAGATATTCAATGAGTTAATTGACATTTTTCCCATAGGATTACATTGCAGTCTGTGTCATGACTTTTGGCGCCGTTGTCTCAGAAACAAAGTTAAATACAGACTTTTCGCTACAGGTAACTTTGCCACTAGAAAAAAGTTTGACATTGTAGAGTAAGCCTGCAGTGGAATTTTGTTTGTATGTTGCACGGTTCATGAGAAATTGTAAAATAACTGTCACAAGGGTTTAAAGACTGCCTATCCAGTGCTTTTTGGTGCCCATAGCTCAGAAACTATGTGAAATATGGGTATGGTCTTTGAAATGTTGCTTGAAGTAGTTACTGTCATGATTACAATGATGCCAGAATTTTTGTTCTAGCTCTTACGGTTCCCAAGATATGCACAAATTACTGTTACAAGTGTTTGGTGCCCTATAGTGCTGCTGCATGGCTCTGTAGCTTTGCATAAGCGGGAGCATGGGCCCAGATGCGTATTGTTATGCAAAAATTGGCAACTTGGTGGGAGCTGGGCTCCACACTTCCACCAATACATGTTTTTTTCTACTTATATTAAATTTTTTCAAAAAGTAAGGAAACGCTATGCAAAAAACTGTGTTAACTCATTGCATCCCAGAAACATCTGTAGGCATCAGCAAATCTAGCTACAGTGTGTCCCAGAACACCTACAGAAGTCACCTACAGATTTCCTGTGCCATAGAAATGTCTGGAGAAGTCACTCACATATTTTAATATTACTTGCCAGCCAGAACTGATTAGAGTTGACTGCATGGTACCATTAGAAAGCTGGTGAGACCCCATCTGGAGTACTGTGTGCTGTTCTGGAGACCCAATCTCCGCAAAGACATAGACAGGATGGAAGCTGTCCAGAGGAGGGCAACTAAAATGGTGCAGGGTCTGCACCGGAGGACATATGAAGAGAGACTTAAGGAGCTTAATATGTATAGCCTCGAGGAAAGGAGGGAGAGGGGGGACATGTAGAAACTTTCAAGTACCTCAAGGAATCAACAAAGTCAAGAGGGTAGCATCTTTCAAAAAAAAGAGGTGTTGCAGAACAAGAGGGCACAATTTGAAGATAGATAGAGGCTGGCTCAGAGGTAATTTAAGGAAGTATTTTTTTCACAGAGAGGGTTGTGGATGCATGGAATGGCCTTCGGAGGAAGGTTGTGGAGTCAAAATCAGTGGTGGAATTCAAGCATGCATGGGATAGTCATAAGGCAATTCTGGGGGGTGGGGGTAGAAAGAAGTAGGCTGCTGGTTAACTAGGATCTGCAGCTTATCCAGTAGGTAGGGAAATGGGCAGACTGGGTGGGCCAAGCGGTCCTTATCTGCCGTCAAATTCTATGTTTCTATGTTTGTTGAACAACCTTGCCACTGACACTTTGCGTGTATCATGTTCGCTTTAGGAGTTATTCATATTTGTTTATGACATTTTGTCAATCTAGAACCACCTAAGGACTTTAAAAAAAACACACACATTCTGGGTATCTTAGTCAGTATAAAACAAAAAACAAATTGAGTACAGCTGATTGCATAGAACTGTTGCAAAGGCAATTTTGTGTGGAGCAACTGTGCCACTGATACGCTGTGTGTTTCATGTATACTTTAGGAGTTATATGCGTTTGTTTATGGTATGGTGTGTATGGCTGACATTTTTTCCATCAAGACTCACCTAAGCAGCTTGAATAAAATGCACTTTGTTGACACTTCAGCAGGCATAAAAAACTGTATTGATTACAATTGATTGCATAGCATCATTGGAAAGGCAATTTTGTGCTGATCATCTTTCATGCTGATACTCTGTGTGTATCATGTATACTTTTGGAGTTATATGCATTTGTTTATGATATGGTGTGTGTGGTTGAGATTCATCCCTCAAATCTCACCAAAGCACCTTGACTAAAATGAGGATAAATTATGTTTCATAGTAAAAATATATCTTTTTAACAAACATAATAGTAAAACACCATCTAATGTCTGTATGCTTCATTTGGAGTTGATATTTGACATATTTTCCAATAAAAAATGCCTTATGTTGCCTTTTCCTAGTGAAATTTTGTTTTTCCCCGGTTTCGACCACCATAGAAAAAAATTAATTATTTATTATTACATGCATACCACCATTGGAAAGGCAATTTTGTGCTGAATAACTCAGCCACTTATACTTTTTGTCTAGAATGTACGCTTATTGAGCTATTAGCATTTGTTTGCGACATGCCGACTATGGCTTGATTTGCTTAGAAAGGCCCAGGATTCACTGTTAAAAGTATACAGAAGATTCAGGAGACAAGTGGTGCATTCTCAGAGTGAGCCTGTGGAGGCAATGAGTTAATGCTTCATTTAGGGTTAAAGCAAAAATGTCAGGAAATGAGACATTAGTGTTGAATCCCTAACCCCCCTCACACACACCACCCCAATCCTCCACAGTCTGACAGATACCTTGGTGTATCATTGAGGTTGTGAGGCCTAAATCTCCCCCCATTCTCCTTTACTGCAGCATGTCAGCATGCTTGGTTGTGGAATATATTTTAGAGGCGTGGTTGCACCCCTATATTTATGGTTATGAAGTCTATTCTATGTTAAACCAAAAATTGTGCTTGTTAATAACTTTTTACCCTTTCAACGGATTTGCATGAAATTTGGTATGCGTGGTGGGGCATGGTAGGTCTCTTGATTTTCCAAATTTCATTTTGGTTGAACTTACAGTTTTTTGCACACCAAAATGCTGAAAATGCACTTTTCGTCAGTTACATGGGCAGCTTTTATGATTTTGTCCATGGTGCTGTGCGGCTGTTGTGTGGCATGCTGCTCTGCATCTTTGCTCATCTGAAAGAGCTTGGGTGAAGGAAAATGTCACTTTTAATTTGATGTAAAAATATTAATTCATTCAAAAGTTATTAAAGTTTTAATTTCCCATTATAAGTCAATGGGGAAGTTTATATACCACTTTGTATGGTCCTGCCCACTTCAGCCTGTAGCCTGTCTTTCCAGACTGGAATAAGGACCATGACTTCCTAACCCACCATGTACAAGTGAGCTCTGGCTCTGCGGTCATACCACACTTTTTGTTTCTGTTGGGCAGCTGCCAGGTTGCTCTGAGCTGTCCCCATAAGCTCCTTCAGCCTCTCCCTAAACCAGAGGACATAATCCACAATGGGAGTTCCCTGGGTGGTGTGCTTGCCTTCCAAATCCTCCCAGATCAAGTCTAGGGGCCCACTTACCCCAGTGCCCATATAAGACTTTGAAGGGGGAAAATTCTGCCGACTCTTGGAGCACCTCCCTGTATGCAAACAACAGGTGGGGAAGGTATTTCTCCTAGTTCCTTCCATGCGGTTCAGCAAACCCCCAGAGTATTGACTTTAATGTACCATTGAATTGTTCCACAAGTCCACTGGCTTGTGGGTGATATGGTGTTGTGCATCTCTACAACACCCCACACTTCTCCCACAAACATTTCATCAGGTCCAACAAGAAAGAACCTCCTCGATCAGTGATTACCTCCTGCAGAAACCGAACATGGGAGAAAATCCCAAGTAAGGCATCTGCCACTGTGTCTGTCCTCAGAGAGGATAGGGCGACTGCCTCTGGGTACCAGGTTACATAATCCACCAGAGCCAGGATGAATCTCTTCCCAGAGGAGCTAGGGTATTTAAAGGCCCCACAATATCCATTCCCACCCTCTGGAATGGCTCCTCCACTATGGGCAATGGAATCAGGGTGGCTTGGGTTTTCTTGCCCACCATCCCTATTTCTTGGCACTGGTGACAAGACCTGCAAAACTCCTTCACCTGCTGGGTGAAGTTAGGCCAATAGAAATTCTGGGCCAACTGCTGCGTAGTGTTCACGATTCCCAGATGACCAGACAAGGAAATATTATGAGCAATCTTGAGCAACTGCTCACAACACCCCTGGAAATGACAAGCTGCCTGCCTTGCATCCCTCCCTCTGTCTGCACTGCCTGAGTATACATAAGTCTATTTTACCAATAAACCTTATGTCTGCCATCACCTCTCTGTGTGCCATCCGAGTCTGCCCAAGCCCTCAGCTTCTCTAAACTAGGGTCACTTCTCTGAGCAGCTGAAAACCCCTCACACATTCCCAAGGCATGGGACAGGTCTCCTTCAGTCACTAAACTAGGGTCCCTAGCACTAGCATCAGGGCACTCAGGATCACTGTTAATCCCAACCCTCTGACAAGGGATCACCCCTCCATCCTTGGAGTAACCTGCTGTAACTGCTGGGGAACCAGACTCTCAGTGGTTTTCACAATGGTTTCTGTGGGGTTCAGGGAACTACAATTTTCCCTTACCACTTGGCTACAGGTAACTGCACATACCATTCCTTGTCTTTGATTATTGCCCAGGATCATATCCACTGCTAACGTTTTAGCTACAGCCACCTTTTGCACAGTTACCCCTGTTTCACCCCAGTCTAGGAGTATACTAGTGAGGGGCAATGTTTTCTCCCCGCCCGCAAAGTCCTGTACAGTGACATATTTATTGGGTATAAGCTGACCATGCTGTACCAGATCCCCCTTTGCCAAGGTCAGGGATGCCCTGTGTCCCTTAACCTCAGTGTCTTTACACCATTTATCATGGCTGGGTGCATGTATTCCCTCATGTTCACTGGCTTGCTTCCAGAGACACACAAACAACCCACTTCTTTTCTAGCATCCAGTTGTGTATTATTGCTCACCTTTTTGGGACACTGTCTGGCAATATGCGCAGTTTCTTTACACAACCAGCATTCATTTCCTCTCTCAGAGACATCTTTTCTCTGAAACCTGGTGCTATCTGGTTTTGGTGGAGGCAGTGAGGGTTTTAGCTGCCCTGAAGGTGCACTTTTCCATTTCTGCACTGCCACACCCTCCCCATTCACTCTCAGAGCAGGTCTGCTCTTGGCATAGCAGTCTGAGAGTTCAGCAGCCTCTTGCACTGATTTGGGTCTCGGTCCTCCAGCCAGGTTTTTAGCTCTGATGGGCATGCCCAATAAAACCGTTCTAATAAAATCACATTTTCAATTTGATTAACAGAGTTTGCTTCAATTCCTTCCCACCAACATTTTAAAAACGGAGGTTGTGTCATGGCTAGCTCCTCATAGCTCATGTCAGGGCTTCTTCTGCACTTACAGAATTTAGCTCTTTATGATTCAGCAGTTAATTCCAACTTTTCTAATAGTGCAGCTTTAAGTTTGCTGTAATCATCACTGTCCTCATTGTCCATTTGACCCAATGCATCTCGAGCTTTCCAGGTAAGTAGCGAGGATAGCAGGAAGCTCTAGGACTCTCTAGGAATTTTAATCTGAATACAAACTTTTTAAATAGAATTTAAAAAGGCATCCATATCCTCCCCTCTTTAAATTCGGCAATTAATTTGGAGTTCAATTTGTAACCCAGTCCTGCAGTCCCAGTTAAACCCAAGCAACTTACCTGCTCTGGTGCTGCTGGTCAGAGTCGTATCATCTCCAGTTTGTGTTGCCTCTGGCACTCCTGCTCTGCATGGTCAGTGTCTCTCTTTTCTCACTCTGCCTCTCTGCATTCTCGCTCTCTCCTCTCCTCTGTGGCTTGCTGGTGTTCATGCTCCTCACACTCTGCCTCTCGGCATTTTTGCTCTGCCTCATGGTCTGCCTCTCTCTCCCTCTTCTCCAGGAAATCCAGCTCTATCCTGCACAACTTAATTTGCAGCCTGAGTGCTTCTGAATTCAGGATACTGGTCACCATTCACTGCTGCTGTGGCCCTTCACTGACAGTGGTCCTGTTTCCTCCTCATCAGATCTGGACACTGCACTGGCCGCTAGCCCTGGCACACTTGATGTTTAGTCCTTTTCAGTCACAGTCTGTGATTTGCTGCTCTGGGTAACTGCTACCATCAGGGCATCTATGAGGTTCTACCTTCTGGCTTTCACCACAAAAGGGACTCCTCTGTCCCCGCACAACTGCTTTAAGTATTCCAAAGTGTGACAGCTGTAGTTGGAAGCCATCTTTCCAAACTACTACTACTCTGACTGGCACTTTAGAAAAAATGAAATAAAACTGGTAGGAACTTGACTGTAAGCCAAGGAATATAGTTCTGTTTCCTTTTGAAATAAAACACTATTTTTCTTTTTTCCAAGTGAGCTGAATGGTCTCAGGCTGATACACTGAACAATAAAGCTTATACCACCAAACTTGTTTGCACTGCTGCCAACCAATCTGTCACAACCCCACTCAGCAGGCCAGCCCTCTGCTCCCAAAGTGCCAACCACTGAGCATAGTATTGTGAACAGTTAACAGAACAGGGTAACCCATCTGTCTGCTTTGTGGGTTCTAGTCAACTTTTCCCAAGTTCTGGAGGGATTCAAACTGATAACCTCTTGTTAGTGTACCTAATTGTCAGGCTCAGATAATTCAGTCTCCGGGAACCAGATATCTTTGTCTATGGGCACTTAAACAGGCATTACAAAATGAAACCTTAGAACTCTATGCAAGACCTAAAGAACTCTTACCTGTTTCCCAGTTTGGTACCACAATAAGCTCATGCACAGTGTCAACTGTAACCATCTAAGCTTTGCTTATAAAAAAAAAGTTTCAAGGCACACCAGGCAGTTTCTGCTTTTAAAATATATATCTTTACTTTAAAATAGCTAAAAATAGGAAAACAGTAAATACAGAACAAGATATCCCAACACATACAATCTTAAAAACAAAACAGGTTTAAAACTGCAAATTCCTACAACCTATACACTCAGACTGTTCTTGTCTAATGTATCCTTACTTGCTTAATCTTTCAGTGCTTTGATGTTCCTCTTTCTCTGTCAGAAAATGAATATTTAAGTGTGACTCTAAGGTCTGCTCAGTACACTTAAAAGCAGTCTTGAGCTGGCCTTCTCTCTGAGGTCACCTAACTCCACCTTGGTGTATTTAAAATGTATATTTTATAACACAGGATGTCCTAATAAGATATTTTAAAAACATAGGTGACATCAGTGATTCTCCTCTCTTCATGTGACTTTCCAAACCAGCCTGTGATCTTCTTCAGACAGACATCAATGTCTCTTTGATGTAATGAGCTGGCTTCCTCTGAAGATACCACAAACACATGCATATGCCCCTTTCTTCATGATGCCTAGTGCAAATCAAAGGATTTCCCTGAGGATGTCATAAATGGATATATTAGTTCCTGGCTTCAAAGCAAATTGACAAGTTAATTGCATCCCAGATATCTGTAGTTTAACCTACATCCTGTCCTTTGAACTTATACCTGGGGGGGTTGATGTGTCATTTCAGCAAGACAGTATTTTCTCCTAACAGACACTCCCCTACATATTTTATATTGCAGAAAAAATATCATAGTGTAATCAGAACCAACTGTCCCCATGCCACACCCAGTGTGCTGCCTCTGCATCTACTATAGGCCAGCTTGTCACATGTGGTGGTAGTAGTTGGATACAAACTCCTGCTGGAGTGAGCAGGACTAGTTACATTCTGTAAAAATGGATATGGAGAAATTGCTGAAGTTCCTCACTGAACAATAAGAGGCTTTCAGGTAGTTGGCTCAACAGCAGCAGGAGGCACAATAACAGGTGCAGTAGCAGAGGGTACAACAATGGGCCCAACAAGCACAGCAAGCCGGACAGGAGGTGCAACAATGGGCCCAACACGCTCTGCAACAACAGGTTCTTACCCAGCTGGCTCAGCAGCAAGAGGAGGCTCAACAATGGGCCCAACAAGCACAACAAGTGCAACAGGAGGCACAACAGCAGTTTCTTATACAGCTGGAGCAACAATAATAGCAGCTCCTGCAGAATCTGGTGCAACAGCCGCAACAAGATCCTACTGGTGAGGCTGGTCTCAGCTCATGAGGCCAGGGGCTCCTAGGATGAATGCCATGCTGACCAAAATGATATCTGAGGATGACCCGAGGCCTTCCAGGTAACATTTTAGCAAGTGGCAGAAGCTGCAGGATGGCCAAGACCCCAGTGGTCTGTCTGCCTTGCCGCTGTCTGACCGGGGAAGCCCAAGCAGCCTATCAAGCTATGGACAGTACCACAGCTGGGGAGTACACAGAGGGTGAAAGCAGCAATCCTGGCCTGCTAGGCATCAATGCAGAAAGTTACCAACGGAGGTTCTGGAGCTTCAGATTTGCAGCAGGTGCACAACCTAGAGCAGTGGGACAACAATTGCGGGACCTGTGTTGGCATTGGCTAAAACCCAAAAGGATGCAGTGGCCCCGAGGTGGCTATGTTAATCATCTTGGAGCAATTTCTGAACATCCTGTCCCTGGAATTCAGAGCTGGATCCACAAACAGAAGATCACCACATAGCAGAGGCCATGCAGATCTCGGAACAAGTGTTGGATGCTGAACTCTCCTCCCACCCCATGACCCAGCTTACAAGGCCACCTGGGAAGATAGGGATTCATCCTGTGAGTCAGACTGAAGGAATGTTGACTGGAATTGTGAAGGGACCTTGGGCATGTAGGGAGGGGGATATGAGCCAAATAGGGTCAGACTCTGGGAAAGACAACAACCCAGCAGGCCAGGGAGACATTTCCTGAGGGCCCACTGCCTAAACGTGGAGGCTCACCTCATAGCCGAGACACAGGGGCATGTTTCTCATGTGGACAGAAGGGTCCCTTTGCAAAGAACTGCCCCCAAATGGACTGTACCTTCATAGACTGCATGTTTACAGATTTGTATTCACTGTACAGTGGGGGAGGGGCTCTTAATTCCAAGATTTTGTGATCCCTGTTGAGGCAGAAGAGATAGAGATGGAGACTCTGGTGGACTCAGGAAGCTGCCAGACCCTAGTCAGGGTGGCCCTTGTGAACCCCCAGCACTAGCAGGACCAGAACCCCATCCTTTTCTGATGTGTGCATGGGGATTTAAGGCGATCCTGGTGCTGTGATTACACTTACTCTGGGGGGGCCAAACAGAGACTATAAAGGTGGGGGTTGCCCCAGGTTACCCCATCCGGTGTTACTGGGGAGAGATTGGAAATGGTTTGACAATTTATGGAAAACAGACTTATCTTTGGTAATTACCCAGTCTGAGGATCGTGAAGGAAGGAGGGCCAGCCACCTGCAGCTGGGGGAAGTTTTTCCTTTCTCGGACCCAGGAATCTTTAATGCCCAGATAAGAAGTTGCAAATCTAGGTGAGAATGTAGGACAGCAAAGGAAAGGGGTCTCGAAGGGGCAGATGCACAGAAGGGAGGTGAAGCAAAGACAAAAGTGGGTCCAGTACCACAGCCTGACCCTAACATTGTCCCACCTAACCAAAATCCCAGAGGGCCATCCCTATCAGATCAAGATGTGTCAAAGCACTGCCCAGACATTGCCAAAGAACAACGGGCTGATGGTATACTCAGCTGGGTATACACCTAGTTGGCTGTCAGGGAAGGGGAAGTGGTAGATGAGAACTGAGCAGCACACTATCCTTATTTTGATTTACAAGGTGGTATCCTGTATCAAGTTAGTAAGGATTCCCAGATGGGGATACCCAGCATCAATTGCAAGTCCCTCAGGTTTTCAGGAAATTACAACACCTTGCCAACTCTATTCCTGTGGCAGGGCACTATGGGGTAGAGAATACATTAGCCTGACTGTTGTCCTGATTCTTTTGGCTGGGCATCTATTAACATGTTAAAGATTATTATGCATCTTCTCCCGAGTGCAAGTTAGTAATGCCAAAGAACAGTCCAAAGGCCCCTTTAGTGTCCTTATCTGTTATGGAGGTACCTTTTTACCAGATTAGGGTTGATATAGTGTGACCCCTTGAAAAGAGTGAAGGGTACCAATACATTCTGGTGATTGTAGACTTAGATACCTGGTACCCCAAAGCCATCCTGCTATGAAGCATTTCAGCCACAATTGTAGCTGAGGAACTATTAAGGTCTTTAGTCATATGGGAATACCAAAGGAAATGTTGACTGACCAGGAACTAGCTTCATGTCTCGCCTGACTCAGGAGGTTTGTACTTTATTGGAAATCAGCTCCATAAGGACCTCGATCTACCATTCCCAGATGGAAAGCCTTATGGAGCAATTCAACAAAACCCTTAAAATTATGTTTCAAAAGTTCATAACCATTGAGGTCAGGGACTGGGACAAGTTACTTCCCTTACTGATGTTCGCAGTGTGAAAGGTCCCTCAAGCTTCTATAGGGTTTGATCCTTTTGAACTCCTCTATGGGTGCCACTCACAAGGTGTTCTTGATGTAGTAAAGGAGGTGTGGGAGAAACCTGACCCCAAGACTGAAAATGTGGTGCAATATGTCCTGCAACTGAAGGAAAGATTAGATCAGGTGGGGAAATTTGCTCGAGAATATCTGGTGAGGGCGCAACAAAGACAAGAGTATTACTTTAATCAGGAAGTCCAGTTGAGGGAATATAAACCATGGGATCAGGTATTAATTTTGTTGCTGAGCAGCCAGAATAAGCTCCTAGCCAAATGGAAGAGAGCCTTACAAAGTTACGTGTTGGGTGGGCCCAGTTGACTATGATTTGCCAGCCAGAGAGGTGAAAAAGACTTACCATGTCAGTTTTCTGAAATTCTGGAACCAGAGGGATAGCCTGTTGATTTCTCCTGAACCAGACATAGTGGATCTGGGACCCCAAGTGCCATATGAGAATCTGGGGATACAAATCCCAATGGGAGAACAGATATCTCACAAACAGAAACAGCAACTAGGAGAGTTGGTAAGCCAGTTTCTGGATGTTTCCTCCTTCCTCCTGGGAACAACCCAAATGATAGCTCATCATATGGTATCGCTTGCCAGAAGCCATATGTGACCCTGTTAAGAAGGAGTTTCAGGACATGCTAGAGTTGGGGTTGACTGAGTAATCCAGCAATGATTGGTGTAGTCCCATAGTGTTAGTATCAAAAGAATGTGGGGAACCGCTTCTGTATTGATTTTCACAGGGTCAGTGCCTTCTCAAAGTTGATGCCTTCCCATACCCCAGGTAGACAGACTGTTGGATAGACTAGGGGAAGCCAAGTACATTACGACTTTGGACCTAACAAAAGGTACTGGCAAATCCATTTGACCCAGAGTCTCAGAAAAATACAGCATTTGCTACACCCTTTGGGCTATACCAGTTCTGAACTATGAATTTCAGTTTACATGCAGCATCTGCAACCATTCAAAGGCTCATGAATCACTTGTTGCAACCCCATGCCCACTATGCAGCTGCTTACTTAGATGATGAGGTGATCCACAACACTGATTGGGAGTTCCATGTATCCAAGGTGGCAGCAGTACTACAGTCCTTATGAGAAGCAGGGCTGCTGGCCAATCCAGCAAAGTGTGCTTTGGCAAAGCTGAAATAAAGTACTCAGGGTACTGTATAGACAATGGACAGGTGAGACCCTTGCTCAGTAAGGTCCAAGCCATAGCTGAGGGGCCCTCTAACCTCCACAAAAATCCAGGTGAGGGCCTTATTAAGATTGGCAGGGTATTATCACAGGTTTATAATACAGTTCTCCAACCTTGCCAGCCCCTTACAGACCTCACCCAGAAATCTGCCTCCAGTAAGGTCCAGTGGTCAGAGTAGTGTGACCAGGCATTCACACAATTCAAAACAACACAATGCAGAGAGCCAGTGTTATGCAGTCCTGATTTCACCAGGACATTTATCCTGCAGATAGATGCCTCTGAAATCAGGCTAGGAGCCATGCTCTCCCAGGAGTTTCAGGGGGAGTAACATCCTATCCTCTACCTCAGTCAGAAGCTCTTTCCCTGGGAGAAAAATTATGTAGTGATAGAGAAAGATTGTCTCTCAGTCAAGTGGGCTGTGGACACCCTCTGCTACTACCTGCATGGCCAGCAATTTATCCTGGTCACAGATCATGCCCCTCTGAGGTGGCTACAGATGATAGAGAATGACAACCCCCACATCACCAGGTGGTACTTCACCCACCAGCTATTTTCCTTTATGGTGCACCACTGTGCTAGGACCCAAAATGGAAATGTGGACTTTCTGTCACAGGAGGAGAATGGTCAGGGGCAGACCAACTGTGCCTTAACACAAAGGGGGAGAGGTATGGGACAGTGTATAGACTATACTGGGAAACAAGAAGCTAACATCTTGTTTGAGGTTGAGGAAATGCAGGGAATGCAACATGAACAGGCAAGGGGGGTGTGCCTTCCCAGGTGTTGCTATTTAGAGGGATTGCTAAAAGACAGAGAGAATCCAGCAAGGAGTCAGTTAGAAGCTGGAAAGTGCTGCAGGGAGGAGATACTCCTAGTCAGAGAACCCTGCAAGATGGAGGGTGGAATGTAAGACAGGAACCACAACAGAAAGCCAAGGAGAATGGTTAATTATTGGAGAGAGCCTTTGGAAAGAAGTTGAAACCTGCTGCTGAGAATGAGACCATTTCTAGAGCAGAGAGTCCTGAGGTGAAGGATCAGTCTAGCCAGCTGGGCCAAAAACAGTGAGTGGAATGTAATGCTAATAACAGCCTACAAATAAGGCTAAACAGGTGTAAACTGTTTGTGATTGATTTGAAACTGTGTTCAAAACTGCTGGCCCAGAGACCATTTATGTTTTGTTTGAGATTGTATGTTGAAAACTGCTGGCCCACATAGGTGGTTCAAAGATTCCTTTTGTCAAGTCAGTCTGAAAGAACTGTTTTGTGTTAACCTTTATGTTACCGGACCAGGCTGGAGAAGTTGAACTGCCTGATTGTGCTTTTCTGGAGCAATAACTTACATTTGGAGCAATAAAAGTACATTTTCTTTTGTGAACTTTAAACCCAGTGTGTTGCCTCTCCATCTACCATAGACCAGCCTGTCACAGCCATCTTTTATGTTTTTTTGTTTTTTTTTGAAATTATCTACGGTTCCAATATTATTTTACTTGTGTGGTATTTCTATTGTTTTTTGTTTAGTGTGTATAATTAATGCAGAGCTGTTTTTGATGGTGAAGTTAAAGTGGAGTTCAAACTGGAATTTAAATTACCAGAGATATGATAAAGTAAAAGAAAAAAGAACTAACTTTGGCAAAAGGTTTTGTGGAGCATTTGTTTTGGAAAAGCTGGACTGGGACTAACTAGGAGTAAAGCTTGATATCCAACTGAAAAGAATGAGAAAATAAAAGGTGAAACTCAATGTTATTGGGAACTGTAGATCATAAGTAACAACAAGCAATAACTGAACTGAAGGTTTCTGAAGGGCATACATTTAATAATCAATTGTTACTAGATTAATCATTATTAACAGATTGTATCTCTTTCATTGCACATTGGATTTATAGAGATTAAGTGTATTTTACATATACTTCTCCCCTTGTAGTGTGTGTGGGACAGACTAATTCTCCTGTGCAATTATACATTTTAATAGCTTTTACTAATTTATTGGAAAAGTAATTATTTGATTAGTGGGGGATTAAGGTATATGCTTCATGATTTAGGAGAAATAATTTATGACATTTCATCCCTATTGTATAGACAGAGTTGTAGAGATCGATAGGAGAAATTTGGGAAGTCAATCTTATTTAAGGAAGAGCTGACAATTTAGATAATCAGTTGCTGAAATTTAGTGGTATCTATTAAGTAAGCTCTTTATTAGAAATTGTGAAGCAGGGTTCTTTTTTTCTTTTTGTAAATTGGTTGACTCTTGGATACCTTGAATATCCTATTTAAAGGTGTATTAAATCCAATTGGAATAAAAAAATAAGAAAAGAATAAGGGGGGAGGTAATTAAATTAGTAGAACTAAATTGAGGAAATCGGCTCTTGATTGGATTACTGAGTTTAGAGGATACCAATTAAGATCTAATTAAATCAACATTTCTAAAAGGAGAACCCTGTTATTCTAAAGTAATTGGGCCAGATTCTGGAAGGGTTATGCCTGGCATAACAGCAGTTGTGCCAAGTAGAATGGTGCATGTTGCAACTTATGCCAGCAGTTGCAACATGTGCAATTCTACAAAGTGTCTTGCAACATGTCACAGGTTACTTGTGCCAAACAGTAGTTATGCCACATAAATCCCCTGTGACATGGTGCTAGGGGGCTTACAGCAGCAGTTGCACCCCATTCTAGAAGGGAAGCCACAAAGTCCCCACATCAGGATTCTACAAGAACCCTGGAGGAGAACCAGCAACTTAAGTTACACCAGCATTTGGGTGATATAACTACGGGCACCCCAGGGGTCCTGTAGACCCATCGAGCTGTCAGTGGTCAGTACATGGTGTCCTCCACCCATACCCAGCAAACCCCAGTAGAGCCCCACAGGCTACCCATACCCCAACCCACTGAAACACCCATTGGCAGAAGCACTGCAGGGGCTGCCATCCTTCCATCCGTGCCCCAAACCACAAGTTGCTGGCTGCATATGTGGCAAAATGCCAGTGCTGGTAGTCTAGTGCCCCCCATGATCAACATAAATAAAATAAAGTCCATCTATTCCCTGGTAGTCTAGTGACCTCCCCAATTATCAACATAAATAAAATAAAGTATGTCTATTCCTTGGTAGTCTAGTGCCCCCACTATCAACATAAATACAATAAAGTCCATCTATTCCCTAGTAGTCTAGTGCCCCCCCAATGATCAACATAAATACAAAAATGTCCATCTAATCCCTGGTAGTCTAGTGGACCCACCCCATGGCTCAGCCATGCCAGCCCACCTAGCACCCCCCACCATCCCCAGTCAGCGATTGGCACAGCCCATCTCACCACCACGGGCCAGTCACTGACTGAGTTCAGTATCAGTGAATACTGAAAATACATGCTCAGATATTAATATCTGAGTGTGTCTTTACAGTACACACTGATATTGAACTCAATCGGTGGCAAGCCATAAAAGAAAGTGAGCTACTGTAACTCTGGATGAGGAATGAATGAAGATACTGAGTGTGCTGGCATGACTATAATGGAGGGTAGAGAGGCCACTGAGACTACCAAGAAAATAGATAAGAATTCATTATATTTATGTTCCATCATCAGGGGGGCACTAAGACTCTCGAGAATAGATAAATATTTTATTATGTGGATCGTGAGGCACTCAGTAACCAAAGCTGGCATTTTGTCACATATGCAGTGGGCAGCTTCGGGGGTCCAGGGCATGGGAGGGTGGATGACAGTGCCACCCTATGGGGCATTTAACAACATAGGTTTCTGGGAGCTGGGGTGTGGGCTGCCCTGCAGAGCATAGCTATGGGGGATTCAGGACCAGTTGTTGTGGCCAGCACTGTGGGGTAGGTACTTATGGCTGGGGGGGCAGGGGGTGTAGGTTGTGGCTTGCTGGGTTGGGTGGTGCACTTGCGACCTGCTGCAGCAGTTGTGACATGCTGGCCAGGTACGCCCTCTGTGCGGCATACCTTGCTGCATGTCGCAAGTTGCAGGACTTTGCTGCAGAGACCTGCCCCTTCTAGAATAAGGTGCAGGGTAAATGTTGCAGTTGCGGGTGGTGCAAGTTGTGTTCGGTGGCAACTTACACCACCCTTCTAGAATCAGGCCCAGTGAGTCTATTGCTAAACTGAGTAATAACAACTGAGTAAATCATGACAATTGAAACAAGAAGTAGGAAGAGCTTGACTAATAGTGGACAAGTAGAGAGAAGGAGGATCTAGGAAAGAAGCAGAAATTAAGAGGAATTAAAAAAGTTAGTAGGAGAAAAGAAGGGAATGAAGATAGTTTATTAGAAGAAAATAGGGACAGAATGCTTGAGAATAGATCAAAGGTGGGATTTATTGATATAACAAATGGTTGGTAATGTTGTTAAATCACTTCCAAAACAGAAATTCACTCCCAAAATGATACAATCATTAATATGGGAAGTACTAGATAGTAATTTTAAATGAAAAAACATGAAGGACAAACAAGAGGAAGGTACATAGAATTTGAATTTGATGGCAGATAAGGACCGCTGGCCCACCAGTCTGCCCATTTCCTACTACTGGATAAGCTGCAGATCCTAGTTAACCAGCAGCCTACTTCTACCCCACCCCTAGAATTGCCTTATGACTATCCCATGCATGCTTGAATTCCACCACTGTTTTTGACTTCACAACCTCCTCTGGAAGGCCATTCCATGCATCCACAACCCTCTCTGTGAAAAAAATACTTCCACAAATTACCTCTGAGCTGCCCCCCTCTATCTTCAAGTTGTGCCCCCTTGTTCTTGCACACCTCTTTTTTTGAAAGATGCTAATCTCTTGGACTTTGTTGATTCCCTTGAAGTACTTGAAAGTTTCTATCATGTCCCCCCCTCTCCCTCCTTTCTTTGAGGCTATACATATTAAGCACCTTAAGTCTGTCTTCATATGTCTTCCAGTACAGACCCTGCACCATTTTAGCTGCCCTCCTCTGGACAGCTTCCTTCCTGTCTATGTCTTTGTGGAGATTGGGTCTCCAGAATTGCATGCAGTACTCCAGATTAGGTCTCACCAGCTATCTGTACAGATGGATAACAACTTCCTGTTTTCTACAGGTGATGCCTCTCCCTATGCATCCCAGTATCCCCCCAGCCCTCCTTGCTGCCCTCTCACATTGCTTGCCCACCTTTAGGTCATCTGATATGACTACCCCAGGTCCCTTTCTATTTTTGTTGTTATTATCTCATCCCCCCACTGTGTACTCTTCCCCTGGGTTTTTGTTTCCCAGGTGCATTACCTTGCACTTCTAGCATTGAATCTAAGCTGCCATACATTTGACCATTCCTCCAACCTTGCCAAGTCCCTTCTCATCCTTTCAACCACACCTTGTGCATCAACTCTGTTGCAGATCTTTGTGTCATCTGCAAAGAGACATACTTTTCCTTTCAACCCCTCTGCAATGTCGCTTAAAAAACATTGAAGAGGACCAGTCCTAATACTGAACCCTGCGGTACCCCACTAGTAAGCCCTTTTTCTTCAGAGTGGACTTCATTTACTATTACTCTCTGTGCCCTATTCTCCAGCCAATTCTTTACCCAGGCTGTCATCTTGGGACCCACTCCCAGGCTGGCTAACTTGTATATTAATCTTTTGTGTGGGACTGTGTCAAATGCCTTGCTGAAGTCTAGGTAGGCCATGTCCACAGCCCCTCCCTGATGTACTACTTTGGTCACCAGTAAACATTTAATACAAAAGGATTTAATTGATTGGATGAAATCGTGTACACCTGTTTCCCTAGATAAAGAAAAAAATAAAAGGGAATGAAGGCAAAGGACTGGATGAGGATCAATTGGCAAGGGCTAACTAAGTTGTGTCAAAAACAATTGACAGTATTAATGAAACTATTGAAACAAACAACAGAACTGAACAGAAAATTAAAGAGCTTAAGGATCTAAGAATTGAGAGAACTAATCTTTTATCAGCCCTTGAAACAGAAGCTATAAATAACAAGATGAAAGATATAGGAGATATTATTGCTACTGAATGGGAAAATGAAAGTTGGGAAACACATTAATTATGAGTCCAATTGAAATGGAGACCCCTCCACTGGATACTTTAACTAGAGGATGCGTAAATGCTCTGAGAGATCCATTATAGGCTAATGCAATGCTATATGAACAGTTGCTGATGGTTAAAAAGGAATCATCATTCTTAAAAGGAATTGGTATAAAGAACAAAAAATAGTATAGAAAAAATTGTAAATTGGATTCATAAAGGAAATGAATCTTTGAATTCTCAGGAGCATTTACTTGAAGAATTAGAAGCATCTTCTATCATTTCTCCTTGTTGCAGAGATCAGGAAATAAAGAAATCTAATAAATTGGAATTTTGGATAAGTGATACTGAGGAGGATGTGGAACTGTTGATGCTACCAGAAAATTACACTGAATAGAACAGTGCTATTTTAGAAATGTGAGCAAAGCATCCAAGTCTGTGGGAAAAAGGAATTGAACAAAAAGTAAAAACAAAGAAAAAAGTAAACAGATTAAGTTTAAAGATAGTAGTGGAGAAGGAGAAAACAATTACCCTAACAATAAAAAGGATTAATAATTATTGACTTTAATTTTTTTCCATAGAGAAAGACAATTATAATTTGCCGTTATAACCAGCTGAGTAGGCTATAATAGCAAACATCGTCAACTTTCCACACTCACACTCTGTCAGCCATGTCTCTCATCAGCTCCATGCCTCTCTCGGTGTTTCAACTTAAAAACTTTAACGGATGGTTTCTACCAAAATGAAACATAACTGGAATTAAAATGAGAAAAGTAAATTTCTTCTCAGGCAGCATGACCTCAGTCAGTGATGGACTACCTAGCAACACCATAGAAACCAGGGCACTCCTTAGCAACACTACAGCAACTGAAACCCTCATGACTAAACTGAAAACCAGTCTTTACAGTTAAAACTTTTAAAAGTATTCCTAAAAAACTTAAAAATTGTGTTTGTTAAACATTCATTTTGCATTTAATTTTCAGCAAAATCCTTTCAGAACTGGCAAAAGTAGCAACCACAAAATGTTACTACATAAATGACTGTAAGGTTCAAAATATTTAAACTTTAAATAATACATCTACTGAAACTGTTTCCTTACAAAAAAATTGTACAAAGTAGTAACACCACTGTGTTCTGTCTTTGCTGTGGTAAAAAGCTTAATTAATTACCATACTACAGTTCTCTCAATCAGAGATTTTACAATCCTGGTGAGTGGAGGCAAAAAAATGGAATTCTGTAATTATAAAAAACAAACTATGGGTAAGTGGTTATAAACTTGAATTTTACACACACCCTCAGTGTGGGATGCTTTAATAAACCCTTCAGGCTTCACCCTAGGGGTTTATGTGGCATTCCACACCTTGTGTCTGTGTAAAATTCTTGTTATCACCACCTATTCATACATTATTCTCTATGTAATATGATGGAACATAGTAAAGGAAGTGGGAGTAGGGAATAGTGTTTGGACATCATGGAAGATAGTTCAGAAGTTGAACAAGGAGAGGAGAGGAGGAAAGTAGGGAATGTGAAGAAAAAAAAGAAAGTTAGAAATATAGTACATATGCCTTTAATAATGTAATTAGAAACTGATAGGGCAGAAATGAAGAAAGGGAATGAAAAATATATTAAGGAAGGAAGAAAACAATTAATACAAAATAAAAAATGTGGGGAGGAGGAATTAACAAAAGGAAAAAGAAAGGCAAACACAAATAATAAGAAGTACTTGAAAAATTTGGGAATGAGGTGAATAATGGAGAGTAAAGAAAGGATAGTAAGAAGAAAAAAATGAAAAAATAAATCTGATAAAAAGAAGGGGAGGAGAGAGGTATGTTCTGCTACAAAAAGAAAGTGAGAAGGAAATGGATGAGACATTAGAAAGGGGATGGGAGAAAATAATATAAATATAGCCTCCTGTGAGCAAGATGTATTAAGAAAAGAAGATGAATAAATAATTGACTTGAGGAAGGTGTTGAAAAGGACCTTGGAGGCTGATTATGCACTCTGTATAATATAAATGTGTTACCTGAAGAGAATAAAGAAAAACTAAATTCACAGTTAAAACAGTTTTTGGCATCTATATTGGATGGAAGTTAGAATAGGGGTAGCATGCTACACAATTTAAATGTTATCAGGCCTTTTGAAAGTTTGGAGATAGTACTATTAATTTCTGATCAATACTTTATATTAAAGTCAATAGAAAATATGAAAAGGAATTGAGAACATTGGGCTTTCAGATAGAAAGTGTTGTAAGCATGAAATGCCTATTCTCTGATTATTATCATAATGAAGGAAAATGGAAAGAAACAATTAAAGCAGTATGTATATCTTTAAGTACATCAGGGAGAAAAGGAGCTGTAAGGACCACATAGTAAGGATTAGGAAGGAGGGGGGTTGGGTGGAAGCAGGGTACATTAAGGCGGAAGCACTAAATGAGTACTTCTGCTCAGTATTTACTAAAGAGAAGAGGGGGGTGACACCCAAGATGGGAGAAATGGTAGACGCAGGGGGGAAAGTGGTGACAGATGGGGAAATCATGGAGGGCAGAGTTCGAGAGGGTTTGAAGGCATTGAGGGTGGACAAGGCACCAGGCCCAGATGGCATCCACCCAGGGTACTGAAGGAGCTGGCAGAGGTCCTTGCAGGACCTTTGAGCAGACCTATTTAATGCCTCACTACATTCAGGGTGTGTACCTCAGGACTGGAGGATGGCTCATGTGGTGCCCTCAACAAGAGTGGCCCAAGGATGAACGGAAACTACAGACCAGTGAGCCTCACCATCCATCGTGGGTAGCTAATGGAGACTATCCTGAAGGAGGCTGGTGGCCCTCTTAGAGGCCAAAGACTACAGGACAGCAGACAGCATGGCTTCATACGTGGCCGATCCTGCCAAACCAACCTGGTCGAGTTCTATGACCCGGGTAACTAGGCAACTGGACAGGGGACATGCAGTGGATGTCCTGTATCTGGACTTCAGTAAGGCATTCGACTCAGTGCCACATGGAAGGCTGGGAAGGAAGTTAGTAGGCACAGGGCAGGTGCAATGCTGGTGAGATGGGTAGGAAACTGGCTGCAGGGAAGGCAACAGAGGTGGTGGTGGGTGGGGAGCTCTCACACCCAAGGGCAGTGACGGCTGGTGCCCACAGGAGCTCAGTGTTGGGACCAGTGTTGTTTGGGATATTCATTGCAGACATATCATGGGACATCAAAAGAGCAAGATCAGTCTGTTTGCTGATGATACCAAGGTTGGCGTGGTGGTGGATGACCTAGGGGATGGCAGGGGTTGCAGGATGATCTGGCAAAGCTTGAAACCTGGTCAGACACCTGGCAACTGAGCTTTAATGCCAAAAGTGCAAGGTGATGCATTTTGGGATGAAGAACCCAAGGAGGACTTACCAGCTGGGGAGTGCAGCTAGCCTGACAGAGGAGGAGAAGGATCTGGGTGTGCTCATCACAGGGTCAATGAACAACTCGGCACAGTGTAGAAAGGCAGCTGCAAAGGCCAACAAAATGCTGGGTTGTACTGCAAGGAGTATATCCTCAAGGAGGGAGGAGGTGATTCTGCCACTGTATGGGTAGTGGTTAGACTACACCTGGAGTACTGCGTGCAGTTCTGGCGTCTGTATCTGAAGAGGGACATTAAGTTACTGGAGGAGTGCAGCACAGGCGACAAAGATGATCAAGGGTCTGGGGACTTATCATATGAGAGGAGGTTGAAGGGTGAACATGTACTCCACTGGAGGAGAGGAGAGACAGGGGACATAGTTGAAACAACTAAATACATGAAAGGAATAAACAAGACAGGTACAGAGGGCTGTTCAAAGTAAAGGAGGGGAAGGCCACCAGGGGCCATGATATAGAGACTGGAGCGAGGAAGGTTCAGGAGGAGATGAGGGAGACACTTTTTACAGAGAGGTGGTGGCTGGGTGGAATCGCTACCTGCAGAAGTGGTATGCAGTGGAACAGTGGACTACTTCAAACGAGGATGGGACAGGACAAGGGGAGGGTTAATGAAGGGAAGAGTGGAAGGATGGGCAGCTGCAGGATAAGGGGTGCTAGCTGCACATTCGACAACTTGATAGACCTCTAGGCCTTTATCTGCTGGCATTCGTGTGTTAGTATGTTCATATGATCTCACTACATGGGATGGGAAATTTTACAAATGAGACTAGGACACATGTTAGAGGTAAAACGTTGGATCTCCTTCAAAACAAATTGAAAGTTAGTATTTAAATAAAATGATTACAAAGGTTAGAAGATGGGAAAATGAATGACAGATATCAATATGGGTAAGAAATGAAGAGCAATATCTATGGATTTTGCAATTTGCAAAGCATTTGGATAAGTTAGAAATATAATATATATATATATATATATATAGTGGCAGAAGATCCAAGAAAGCAAGCAGAGGAAGATATTATTTATAGTGACAATTGTATAAGTCTGATAAAAATGGCAAATAGATATCAAGTGTTACAAGATATTTAGGAGAAATGAAAGTATAGTGCAGTGGTTTAAGGCTCTGAGCTGCAAATCTGGAGACCTGTGGTTGAATACCACAGACCCACTTGCATACTGTGCGACCCTAGTGAGTCACTTATTTCCCTATGCTCCCAGGTCATACCTGTAAACAAGCTTTCATCTTTTAGCGTAGTGTGCCACTCCTGGTTAAACAATTGAAAAAAAAAATAAGAAGAAACACAAGAATTAAAGGAGCGAATAAAGTTAGGATATGAAGTTAAAATATTGTCCTGGAATGTTACAGGCTTAAAGGAAAGACTACGTGCCACTACCTTTTTAGACTATGTAACTAATTTTAACTATATATGTTTACAGGAAACATGGGTAAACACAGAAATCAATATAAATGGTTATAGATCATTTAGCAAAAAAAAGCAAGAAGTAGTAAGACATTTGGTAGACTTTCTGGTGGAATAATAACATGTTGTAAAAGAAAAGAGAACACAGAATACTCAGAAGAGTATATTGAAGTAGAACATATCCTGGAAGCCCTCCCTGAAGCCAGGCACTGGTTAGAAGCCCCCAAGACAGTCGGGTCACGAGGGCTGCACAAGCCAGAAGCCCTCCGTGAAGCCAGGCACTGGTCAAGGAAGCACCCCCAAAGACAGGTAAAGGAGTCTCGTCGTGCTACTGCCAGTGTGGTGTTTGGGACAAAGAGACATTGGCCAATTCTTAGTTTGAAAAAAAAAAACATCTCTTCAAAGCTAACTAAGGAGCCCTGCCTTAAGAAGCCAGTGTAAATGTTTAGACTGTTTTTTTTTCTTTCTTTCTTTTTTCATTGTTTTTGAGTTTTTCCACAGTATTTTACTTGCTTCTTTTGAAATACCTTGATGTTAATGAAATGCAGCATTTTGCTCTGACCTTGTACTAGAATGCGTTTTGCCCCCAAACACCTCGCTCTGCACAATTAATCTTTGCTGATTTATGGAATTGCCTCAGATCCCTAGCAGTGCAGCTTTTGTTTCAATCTGACCTGCAAACCTTGCCAAATTACCCTTGTTCTACGTAGCTCTCATAGCCTTAGCAGCCTGTGACAACTTGTCCAGAATTGACTTCCTAAATTGAAATCCGGTATTGTCTGTGTCCTGCCTATTGCAGTTTACTTACCTGTCTGCCTCTGACGCTCCTCCCTCCCTCTCCTGTAATTAATCCCCTCTTCTTCTCTCCTCCACAGTCGGGTCACGAGGGCTGCACAAGTCAGAAGCCCTCCCTGGAGCCAGGCGCTGGTCGAGGAAGTGCCCCCCGAAGACAGGTAAAGGATTCTTGCTGTGCTGCTGCCAGCATGGTGTTTGGCCCCGCCACCCCACCACCACCCTTGGTGAGCTCCCAGTCTTATAGACTTTGTCATGTGATGTGCCAAAACCTATCAGCCAATTCTCTCATCTGCAGCTTATCAGTTGCTAACACTAGGGGTCTCTACCTGACTCTTCCATCCCTTCCCCTCCTGGACCTCCCTCACAGTCACCTAGTCACTGCAGCACTTCTTGGTGAGGCTTCAGAGAGAGAGAGAGAGTGAGTGAGAAATAGAAAACAACAAAACAAAAAACAAAACAAAATCTACACTGGTCCCTGCCTACCTCGTGCGCCTAATCCTGCAGTTAAATTTTTAAACAGCCCATTTTTCAGCCAAAAGTATTACAATCTAACAAGCTCAGCATACTAAGATCATTCACCTGGAAGCTACTGGTTCTTAAGCCTTTCTCGCTAAACAGCCTAACAGCCCACCCTCCCTCTCCCTTGGTCCTTACTACTCCTCTAGCCCCAAGATTCCCCAATGATCTACACCATGGATTACTTATCAACATGGGTAGCTCCTGCAGAACTCTTACTCACACCCTATACTGCCCTCCCCTTCCTCTGTGGCTGCCCCTCCTTTGAGCTGGGCTCCTATTCCACATACCCCCCTGGACCCCCCATGATATGGGTGTATGGGTCTAATAATCCTAACCAAGGCTCACACAGACCACCCCCAAAGGGGCCTAGTAATAACCTACTTTCCTACCACACTACATGTGTCCAACTGGGATCCGCCAATTACTCCAATCACCCCTGCCAGCCTTTTCCTGAAAGGACGCTATATTATCGGTCTCCTTTCCCAGCATCCAAGCCCTATGGTGGCCTCTATTCATTCCCCTAAGGACATTGGCTGCTATGCCAAGCTCAAGCTGGTGCTAGGGGGATATTAGAACAAACCCAGGTCCATACTCGACTAATCTCACCCTAACCGACCCTACCAACCACCTCTGGGCAAACACTCAGGGGCTCAAGTTGGTGCATAAGAACATCATTAGTCTAAGACATAAAATTCACGACCTGGATACCTCGACAGCACTGTACAAACCTGATGTACTGGCTGTCACCGAAACATGGCTCAAACCCCAGATCTTCCCACATGAAGTGGACCTAGCTGGCAACAAGGTTTTCAGAAAGGACAGAGTGGGAAAAAAGGGGAGGTGGTACTCTCATTTACCTCAGTTCCACCTTAGAATGCCTGAGTGACCACCCCACCTCTAGTGACCTGCACAGGAGATTTTGATCCTTAAAGTGCTCCTTGGTGACATTAAGCCCCATCACATAGGTTGCTGTCTACCTCCCACCTGACTCAGCTGTTGCTTCCCTAGAACCCCTGATCAACACCCTCATGGAGCATCCCTTGGGGGAGGTGATCCTTCTCTGTGACTTGAGCCTAAATTGGTTGGCTCTGGGGTCTCCAGTGACAAAGAACCTAATACTTGACTCCTCTCTCACCCAAGTCATTGACCTCCCTACCAGACACAATGCTAAAACTGGCAACCACTCCCTGTCGTCTGGGCTCTAGTCTCCTGCCCTGACTGTATACTCACTGCTGGGATCATGTCTGACTCCCTGAGTGACCACTCTCCAACTTTCTGCATCTGGTCCAATAAGCCTCCTAAAACCCCTGCCCAAGTCATAGAAGCCAGGAATTTTAGCAGATTTGTCTCTGCAGACTTCTGCTCAGCCCTGGGGACTGTCGACTGGAACCCCATCATCTCTCTCCCCTCACTTGATGAGGCACTCGACTACTTCCAACTCATTCCTGTCCCTTGCCAACCTACATGCTCAAGAAAACTTAGGGTTCAGGAAAGTGCCACAAATGGCTGAGCCTAACCTAAGCGAACCATGATACTCATCGACAGGGCCTGGGAACTATACAAATCCTCTGGCAGCACACTTGAGTGGGAGAAGTACAGGAACTGAGAAACCTTTGCAAGAAACCCTCTAAACTGGCTAAATCACAGTATCTAAGGACCTCCAAACAGGTCACCTCAGTAACCCTAAGAAATATTGGGGCCACATTAACTCCCTCCTCAAGGGTACCACAAATTCACCTAATGACTCACTCCTGGTTGGTAACTCCTGACCAGTGATCCCTTGTCAGTTGCTGAAGCCTTCTCAAACTTCTCTAATCCCTCAGGATCCTGCCTACAGCTTCCACTGGTCCCCTCCCAACATTGCTAGGGACCAGAATCCTCCACAGCCCCAATTCCATCTCAAACTAGTCAAACCATCGCTGTACTTCCACTGATCCTCAAAATAAATCCCAGCTCCTCCCTTGGGCATGACCTTCTTGCACCCAGACTGCTGAGAGCAGCCACCACGCATTGCCTATCCTGTCACACTTCTGATCAACCGGTCACTCCTCAAAGGTACTATCCAACTCAAATGGAAGGTCTTGACTATTGTCCCAGTACAAAAAGGTCCCCAGGACCTCATCAGTAATTACCTAATCTCCCTCCTCAGCCGTCTTGGTAAAGTTCAGGAAGAGCTCAGTACATAATCAGCTGCAGGACTACATTGAACAGCACCTGCAACTTTCCAATGCACAGCATGGGTTCAGGAAAGGCCATGGCACTGACACCGCCCTAATCCGGTTCACATCTGACATCCTCAAGGCCATGGACCAAGGTCTTCCAACAGGTGCCCTATTCATTGACCTATCCAAGGCTTTCAACATGGTAAACCACAAACTCCTCCTCTCTAAGCTCTGGCAGCTAGGCCTGGATGCTTATGCCCTCTCCTGGTTCAGGAGCTACCTGTCCAACCAAACCCAGAAAGTCCATTGGAGGGGCTCACAATATAGTGAATGACCTGTGGTCTCTGGGGTACCCCAGGCTCGATCCTGGGTCCTTTACTATTCTCCCTCTTCATAAATGACATTGAGGGAGACCGCAGACCTAGTAACCTCATTCTCTATGCAGATGACACTGTTGTCTACTTCAGCGACCCCAACCCTAATGTCATCTCTTTCAAGCTGCAGGCTTGTCTCTCTGACCTTGAGGCCTGGTTCTCTGCAAATTCTTTAAAACTGAATGACGACAAAACCAAGACTGTCCTGTTCGGGACCAGATGGTTCAGCTTAGATAGAAGTGATCTACTCCAGCTCACCTCCTCCCTAGGGAAGAGGGTTGAGGTCCTAGATCAGTTCAAGTACTTAGGGGTCATCCTCGACCAAGAACTAACCTATAAATCACACATCATCTCCCTAACCCGAACTGTCCACCAGAAGATTGGCCTCCTCTACGGATTGGGAAACTCCCTCTCTGGTGAGGCTCGTCTTGCAATCGCAAACTGCTATCTCCTCCCTTCAATCCTTTACGGAGCCCCCATACTGCAGTCTCTCTGAGAAACCAAGCTCACCACACTCTACCATAAAGTGGCTCACTTTGCTACTAAATCTCTTCCCAGGAGGCATCATTGTGAGGACCTAACGGACCTAAACTGGCCCTCCCTCCAACACAGGCTGACCTACTCCCCTGCCTGCCTGGCTTACAAATTCACCTCCCTTGGCCCTCCTCCTCACCTGTGTGATCTACTCACCCCAAGATCCAGCACCACACCTTTGATCCTCAGCAAGATGCCACTTGCCATCCCCTGGGTTCGCACCAACCAAGGCAAGCGCTCTTTCCTATATGCTGCCCCCCTCTTATGGAATGCCCTCCCTGAAACTCTAGTCAACAAGCCTTCTCTCCTAGCATTTAAATTGGACATCAAAGCATATCTTCTGGACTTGAGCCTCTGTGGCTGTAACTGTTAGCTCTGGGCTAATGTTCCCCCCCCGTGACCTTTGGTGACTACTTCAACTGCTTTCCCTATAACTCCCCTACATGCACTGCTAAGGTGCCTTGAAACTGCCCTAAACTTCTATTAGTCTAGTGGCACCCTCTGTTCTCTGTGCCAAATGATATATCCTATTGTGGACTATGTACAAACCTTAAACCTATGTATGTTACTGCTCATCAATGTACCCCTGTGACTAATTAATGTATTCAGCTTGTGCTGCTCTACTGTTGCTCCTGTGTATCACACTCCTGTTATGCACTTTATCTAATGTCATCCTATACTATTCTACTATGTATGAACACACTGAATCTTCAAATGTATTTTTCTAAGACTACTGTTTAAAGTTGCCAAGATATGTACTGTGTAACTAATCCCGGGTTGCCCCTGAAAAAGGGATCACTGGTCTCAGTGGGCCAGCCAGTTACAAAATCTAAATAAATAAAATAAATGGTGGTCAAAGAGTAAAACAGAGGATACAATCCTATATCTTATTAACATATACCTTCCACCTAAAGGTTGAGTTATATAGAAAGAATGAGGTTAATGTTATAGCTGGTCTGATGGAAAAATGTTAATAACAATCTGGATTCTGGTATTATTTTAATAGGAGACATAGATGCTAAGGTGGGTTACAGCCTGGAGCCTTCTGAAGAATTAACTTTTTTATTTATTGTATTTTTTGTTGACTGGGTAAGTGCACTAGACAAATCCTGCTTATTTTCAGGCACGACCCATGGGGGGCGGGGATACAGATGAATGTCAACTGACTTTGAACCAGATTAAGCTGTTGGTGATTTTATGGTGAATGAGGAAATTTGGCCAGGACACGGGAAACCCTACTCTTCCAGCAGGTGGATGACTTCCTGAAAGCGGTGGAGGGCACAGTTTGGAGCAGGACAGCAGAGGAGGAGGAAGTGCTGATGTGGCAGGGGAGAGGGACTCCTCTCCTGTCTTGTATACCACTAGAGGCCTGAAAATGAGTTCTGGCACTTTTGTGGACCAAGAAGATCAAAGTGAGGAGCTGGAAAGGAAAAAGAAGGAATTAAGAGAGAAAACTTCTTCTGTGGAGATGGAGGAAAGAAATGTTGCAAGTGTGAGTAAAAAAATTTTTGGGAAAATATGCAAAAGAGTAAAGAAACATGAGGTCTTATACAGACAGATATTTCTGTTGTGGAAAGCAAAGAAAATAGTCCAGACTCCTATCAAGCTAAACTGAAAAACAATGATGTGGCAGTATTAAAGCAAGCTACACCTGCTGAGATGGGGAAAAACAAGAAAAGTGTCAGCACAGAAAGGAAAGCAGACATAAAGTCGGAAACAGCTTGGGTGAAAAGGGTTGTAGAAAGCAAGACAGAAAGTAAAGAAAGAGCTAAAACAAATAAAGAAAACACAGATTTTGAATATATTGAGAAGTCATGGAAAAAAGGGCCATTAGGAAACAGTAAAGGAGAAAAAAGGAAGTTTCAGATTCAGCAGAGAGCTTTGCAGACACACCTGAATGGGTAACAGAAGCCTTATTGCAAGCAGGTTGGAAAAGAAAGGATGGTGGGTCTGGGTGGGATCAAAATAGGCTCAGTACATAGTAATTAGTAAAAAAAAAAGAAGACACAAGGGATGTAGAAAGTAAATTTGAGGAAAAAGTGGATGAAGCTGAAAAACAGAAAGATGTAACATCAGAGGCAGATAAAACAAAAGAGATAATTTTGATATACTTGACAGCAATAATGAGGAGTCATCTATGGAGCTTGAGCAGAAAATGATATTAACAGATAAAGAAACACAGGAGGAAGGGGAAGGCCAGAAGGAGAAACCCTGGGGTGGGAATACTAAAGAAAGATTATTTCCTAAAGATATAAAACCACAGTAAGCTAAAAGAAGAAACACAGTATGCCTGAGATTTAGAGGGCCCTCTGAGGATGTGCCCAACAGAATATTTATTAGGAAAGAACTCTTAATTAATAAAATGAAGTTTTATCCATATGAAATATATGCCCTTATTCATGTACCAGGAAGTACAGAATTTCGCATAAGTTTTAAACACCGAGGAGGTTGGACCTCTTTTGGAAATTATATCAGCAAATGAAATATACAGACTTATGGAAGGATTTCAGTTCTCCCTTATCAAAACCTGCTTTAAGATAGTGACTGTGTTATTTCGAAATTAAGGCATCAATGTGGTCAACATTAATTTCTGGATCAGAGGGGTGTAATACAAGGGCTGCCGGAACTGATATTGGATGAAAATGGTCTGTGGACAGGTGGATGGAAATATAATCTAACACTTAAACAAGTAGATGGAAAAATTCAACATTTGCTAAACTCTTTTCTTTCTAGGCCAAGATAGAGGCATTGTTTTTTTATGCAGGCCAAGTGCGGGCCTGCTACAAATGTGGAGAGTGAGGCCACTTAGGTAATGTCTGTGGTAAAGTCAAGTATGGCCTATGTGGGGTTGCCTGGCATTTTGGGGCAGAAATGCATAAGCCTGGTTAAATGTAGTTTGTGTGAAGAGGATGGGCACACATTGCAAAATGTCCTGGGCTTTCTTTAATAGCCCAGAAACTAGAGAAAGAGCAGAGCAAGATGTCTACCTGGCTGTGACGCAGAAAGAGAAAGAGAAGCAAGATAAGGTACTAAGGGAAGCCATTGTCAGAGAGGACATGGAAAAAGGAATAAAGGTACAACCTCAGACTAAAGGTTTGGTAATACCAGAGCAAAAAGAATCAAAAGAAAAAACAGTGACTTTTAAAATGGAAGGGAATACAGAAAAAGAAATTGGATTTACCATGTTTACAAGATCTAAAAACAAAAAGAAGAGTACAGCAAAACAGATAATTTCATTGGAAAAAGATCATAAAGCTGTAGAGTTAACAAATAAATACACCTTATTACAAGACAAGGAATGGTCCACTATGGAAAAGGGCTCTGATCAGTCCCACACAAATCTTTCTGAAGGTGCAGGAGAGGAAGACGGAGACACAACAGACACGCAGGTGTCAAAGAAAAGGAAAAAAATCTAAAGAGGCAGGGTAAAAGTGAGGGAAAACAAAATGGGAAGTTTAGAATGCCTCACTCATAATACAAATAGTATTAAAAATAGAAGGAAGAGGCTGGTAACTTAAAATACTATATGACTCGAAAAGTGACTTCATATGTATTCCAAGACACAAGGTTACACACTATAGATGAAATTCAACAAACTCAGAAAGACTGGAAATGGGACCATCCTTATGGTCCTTTTGGGATAGATAGGTGTACATGGGGTGGGGGTTGCTTTCTCTTCTCATGAAGTTCAAATTTTAAATGTAATAGATTTGGTACTTGGAAGAGCTATGATTATTAAATGTGAGAATTATTGAAATTTATAATCCACAAAGGAAAAAAGAAAGGAATAGGCTAATAGATCAAATAGAGGCTTATTTGCATACTTCAAAACTTGTGGTGTGGGTTATCTAGAGCAGATTGGGGAGGACAACATCAAAACATTTTTGTGATATAACTCACTTGAAAAGAATGTTAGATAAAGCTGGGTTGGAGGATGGATATAAGTTAAAAGGGAAAAAGAACACACATATTTCAAGGGTTCACTTTCTACTCATATGGATTTCTGGATGGTACAAAAAAAGTGGAGGTAGTTGATATTAGGAGTATACCGACTGAGACATCAGATCATGTGGCAGTAGAAGTTGAAATTAACTTGGGGAATAAGATGAGAATAGGAAAATGCTATTGGAGGATGAATACAGCTAAGCTACAAGAAGATACTTGTATAGAAAAGATTAAAATAATACTGGAAGATAAGTTAACAGTTATGGAATTATATGATAGCGGAACAGAATGGTGGGGAGATACTAAAAATGAAATCAAACAATATATGATTGAAGAAGGACAGAAAGTCGAGGCAACATGTTATGGTAAGTATTTAAAATTAGAGCTAGATTATATAAACTTATGACAAGGCAGGTTAAAGATAAGGTGGATGAATCTAAACAAATTGTAGAAATTAAGGTTAAAATGAAAGAATACCAATATAATAGGGTCACGTCTTTAATTATGTAACAAAAAAGTGGTACCCAGGGAACAAAATATCATACAAATCCTTATGACAGTAGTAAAGAAAGAATATAAAATTTAGTTATGCACAAATTACAGGATGGAAAAGGGAGGACACATGCAGATATCGAAAATATTAAATGTACAGTACAAGAGTTTTGAAGGAAAAATACCATCAACAAAGAAGTAGGAAAAGTGAGGATTTTTTTGACAATTGAGATGCCAGAGTTGGAGGAAGATGAGGCAGAGGTGATAAAGGGAAATAAAAAAATCTCTGTCAAATAACACGGCACCTGGGGTGGATGGGATTCTGAATATGTTCTACAAAATTTTTGGAAAAGCAATTAGTTCCCATTTAACAAGAGCATACAGTGGTATAATGAATGGAGGCAATTTGGCAGAAAGCATGAAAATGAATAATGATTTTTGCATAAAAGGAGAAAACACAACTTAAAAATGGAGGCCCATTAGTTTATTGACTTCAGATTAAACTTTTAGCCAAGTTAATAAATAATAGGTTAAGGACGTTTTCAGAGAAATTAATAATACAGTCTCAATCATGTGCTATTCCTGGATGGAACATACAACAAAATGTAATTTATATTAGAGAAGTCATAAATAAAGGACAGGAGGATTCTTTGCAAGGGTACTTGTAAGACTTGGATCAAGAAATAGCATTTGATGTTGTAAAGCATCAGCATGTATGGGATACCTTAGAAAAGTTTAAAATTCCAACAGAATTAATTAGGGGGAAGGGATAAGGGAGTGGCTGACCAGAAGCCCTCTCCTCCAGATTAGGGAGTAGCCTTCAAACCCAAGGGAGGAAACAGACTGGGGTGGAAGTTTCAGGAGGAGCAGAGGGAGGATGGAAGTATAAGGAACCTGGGTGGGGTTCAACAAAGAGGATCAGGGATAAGGGGTGGGGGTTGGTGTTAGTAAATGCCAGGAGCTTGGGAAACAAGTTGCCAGAGTTCCAGGCCATGCTGTTCGGAGGGTGGATGTGGCGGTGGTCACGGAGACATGGGTCAACAAAAACCATGACTGGGACCTAAACGTGCAGGGGTACACTATGCTTAGGAAGGATAGAAAGGAGGGCAGAGGGGGTGGAGTGGCTATGTTCATTAGAGTTGACATAAAATTGCTAGGGTAGAAGAAGTAGAGAAGCGTGGAGGCCTTATGGGTCACTTTATGATCCCCAGCAGGAGATAAGGTCAAGCTGGGTGTAACATACAGCCCCCCTGGGATGGGTGATTTTCTGGAGGATGGTTTGCTGGACAACATCATTGCCCAGTGTGGACCAAAATGGGATGGTGTGGTGTTGATGGGGGACCTTAATATGCCAGGTACAAACTGGGGAACCATGTCCTCTAGGGTGGCCAAGGAGCAGAGGCTGCAGGATGGCTTCCAGGATGTGTTCTTTACACAACATGTGATGGAGCCCACAAGGGAGGGGCATGTCCTGGATGTGGTTCTGGCAGATGGGGATCTGGTAAGGGACCTGGTTGTAGAGGATCCCCTGACTGGGAGTGACCACAATACTGTCTGGTTTCAAATAAGCATGGGGGAAGGGGGGTGAGATCAAGGACACTGGCAGTGGACTTCATGGTGCAGACTTTGTGGGCATGGGAAATATTCTCAAGGATCACTTGAAGGGGATTACATCAATGACAAATGTCGAAAGGAGATGGGAGGTCGTAAAATGGGGACTTCGTGAGGCAGTCAGAACCTGCGCTAAGGTGAAACATAAGGGAGCAAGGTCACATAAACCATGCTGGTGGTCCAGTGAGGTTCAGGTAGCGGTCAGAGAAAAAAAGGCGGCCTACAACACAGAAACATAGACTTTGATGGCAGATAAGGACCGCTAGGCCCATCTAGTCTGCCCATTTCCCTACCTACAGGATAGGCCACAGATCCTAGTTAACCAACAGCCTATTTCTTCCTACCCCTCACAAGAATTGCCTTATGTCTGTCCCATGCATTCTTGAATTCACCCACAGTTTTAGACCCCACAACCTCCTCAGAAAGGTTGTTCCATACATCCACTACCCTCTCAGTGAAATAATACTTCCTCACATTGCCCCTGAACTGCCCTCCTTCTATCTTTAAATTGTGTCCCCTTGTTCTTGCAAGTCTCTTTTTCTGAAAAATGCTACCCTCTTGGACTTTCTTGATTCCACTGAGGTACTTGAAAGTTTCTATCATGCCCCCTTCTTTCCTCAAAGGTATACATATTAAGCTCCTTTAGTCTCTCCTCATACGGCTTCTCTTGCAGACCCTGCACCATTTTAGTTGCCCTCCCTGGACTGCCTCTAACCTGTCTATGTCCTTGAGGAGATGGGGTCTCCAGAACTGGACACAGTACTCCAGATGGGGTCTCACCAACTGTCTGTACAGAGTGATAACAACTTCCTGTTTCTGCTGCTGATGCCTCTCCCTATACATCCCAGTATACCCCAGCCCTCCCTACTGCCTTCTCACATTGATTGCTAACCTTAAGGTCATCTGATATGATTACCCCAGGTCCCTTTCCTTTTTGTTGTTGTTACTACCTCCCCACCCATTGTGTATTCTTCCCTGGTTCTTGTTTCCAGGTGCATTATTTTGCACTTCTTTGCATTGAATCCTAGCTGCCATACTTCTGACCATTCCTCCAACCTTGCCAAGTCCTTTTCATCCTTTCCATGCCTCCTTGTGTATCAACCCTGTTGCAGATTTTGTGTCATCTGCAAAAAGGCATACTTTTCCTTCCAGCCCCTCTGCAATGTCACTGATGAAGACATTAAAAGGGATTGGACCCAATACGGAACCCTGTGGTACCTCACTAGTAACCCCCCTTTCTTCAGAATGGACTACATTTACAATTACCTTCTGTGTCCTGTTGTTTAGCCAATGTTTTACCCAGGCTACCACCCTGGTCCCACTCTCAGGCTGGTTAATTTGACTATTAATCTTTTGTGTGGGACTGTGTCAAATGCCTTGTTAAAGTCTTGGTAGGCCATGTTCACAGCCCCTCCCTGGTCTACTACTTTGGTCACCCAGTCAAAGAAATCTTTTAGATTCATCTGACATGACCTTCCCGCTGTGAACCCATGCTGCCTTGGGTCCTGTGCTCCACTGGCCACTAGGTACTCGACTATTCTTTCCTTCAGAAGTGACTCCATCACTTTCCCTACCACAGAGGTCAGACTGACAGGTCTGTAATTTCCTGCCTCTGTCTTGGACCCACTTTTGTGAAGGGGAATCACATCCGCCTTCCTCCAGTCCTTGGGTACCACACCATCCTCCAATGATTTATTAAAAAGAGTAGCCAGTGGTTTCACTAGTTTCTCCCTTAATTCTTTTATAATTCTGGAGTGAATTCCATCAGGACCCATTGCTTTGTCCACCTTCAGTTTTAGGAGTTCTTGCAGAACCCTTTCTTCTGTGAAAGGACTGGGATCAACCCTCCCACCAAGAGTGCTTCTGTTAATTGGATTAGGCACTTCCCCCTCCTCTTTTGTGAATACTGAGCAGAAATATTCATTCAGTATTCCAGCTTTTTCACTGTCCCCCTCTGCCCACCCACTGTTCTTTCTATTCAGCCTCACTATTCCTCCCTTTGTCTTTCTACGCTCGCTGATGTACCTATAAAAGGTTTTATCCCCCTTGTTAACTGAGTTGGCTATCTTTTCCTCAGTTTGGGCCTTTGCTATTCTGACTTCTCTCCCTGCTTCCTTCTGCCTAACTGGGTACAGCTCTCTGTCCTGCTCCTTCTGTGTTTCCTTATACTTCCGGAATGCTATCTTTTTCTTCCTGACTTTCACAGCCACCTCTTTTGAGAACCATAGTGGCTTTTCTTTCATTTTGATTTGTTCATTTGCTTCACACAAAGGCTTGTTGCCTCTGTGATGGCAGTTTGATAATTCCATCGCTGCTCCACACCTCCTTCTAGCCTGTTTGCTAGTGCTTTTCTAAGGCACTCTCCCATCTTGCCAAAGTCAACCCTCCTAAAGTCCAGTACACTCACTTTTGTATGGCTTGACTCTGTAGCTGAGTTTAACATGAACCACACTATTTGATGGTCACTTGTCCCCAGATGGCAACCCACTTCTAGATCTGAGATCCTCTCACTGCCCCCGTTTGAGAGTATGAGGTCTCCCTCATGAGTAGGTTCTGAAACTAGCTGTCTAATGCCTGCCACCTGTAGGGCATCAAGAATGGCCCTGCTCTTGGATATGGCTGCAGCAAATGTGCTCCAGTTAACATCTGGCATATTCAGGTCTCCCATCAACAGTATGTCCCCTTTCTCTGCCATTCTAAGAATGCCTTCCATCATATCCTTGTCCATTCCTTCCCCCTGACATGGGGGTCTGTATACAACCCCTGTGCGGATTGTGGTCCCCTTTCCAGTCTCCAAGGTGACCCACAGTGCCTCCTCTCCTCCCTGTTTACTATTTTGTTCAGTTGCTTTTATCCCTTCCTTTGCATAGAGAGCTACTCCTCCCCTCTTCTCCCTTCCTGTCTCTCCTGTGGTTATGTACCCTGGTATGTTAACATCCAGTCATGATTCTCTGTGTACCATGTTTCTGTGACTGCTACGATATCCAGGCATCCCTCTTCCATTAAGGCCATCAGCTCAGGAGCTTGTTGCCCAGACTACGGGCATTGGTACTCATTACCCTCCATTTCCTGATGGCCTTACTCCTTTTGCCCCATCCCTGTCCTTCTTGCCTTTGTCAAAAAATATAAAACAACAAGAGGGGATAGGGATAAGGAAATGTACCATCTTGCATCTAGAAAAGTCACCTGGATGGTGAGGGGGGTAAAGTCCAGTAAAGAGCAGCAGCTGGCACAGGGGATACATGGAGGGGAAAAGTGGTTCTTCCAGTACATTGGGGAGTGGAGAAAAACTAAGGGCCATCTCAGCAGATTGAGCTCAGAAGGAAGGTGGCTGGAAGAGGCGAGGGATCAGGCAGATGTATTTAACAAGTACTTTGCCTCTGTGTTCACTAGGGAGGGGGATGGGATATCTACAAAGCAAGGCATGGTGGGTATAGAAGAGGCAGTGAGTGGGATCAGGGAAGCAACAGAAATGGAGCAAGAGGGAGAGAGAGGTACCCCAGGGTGTCACATCAGGATAAGGATAAAAAGGCGGCAGTAAGGTGGAGGGATGGATGATGCTTTCTCCACCAAAGGGTGTGGTTAGCCCTCAAGGTCCTAAAGATAGACAAATCTCCTGGGCTGGATGGCATTCATCTGAGAGTACTATGGGAATTGGTGGACATACTGGCTGCACCCCTGGTGGAGCTATTCAACAGGTCACTTGAGATGGGGGTACCTAGGGATTGGCGAGAGGCCCATGTTGTGCCATTCAATAAAGGGGGTCCAGGTACCAAGGTAACTTAGACCCATCAGTTTGATCTCGGTGGTGGGAAAATTAATGGAGAGTATACTAAAGGAATGATTGGGGTGTACTTGGAGGAGGTGGGAGGTCTGGATAGTCAGCAACATGGGTTTGTGCCAGGTAGACCATGTGAAACCAATCTTTTGGTGTTCTACAAATGGGTAACATCAGAACTGGACAGGGGAAAGCCTGTGGATGTATTATTCTTGGACTTCAGCAAGGCATTTGACTCTGTCCCCCACAATGGTCTGGTGGAGAAGCTGATGGGGTTGGGAGTAAGACATTTGATGGTCAGATGGATTGAAAACTGGCTAGCTGGATGCACCAGACAGTAGTGGTTGGTGGGGACTTCTGAACCTTAGAGAGGTAGATATGAGAACTGCAGGCTTGGTCCTGGGTCTGATCCTATTTAATCCATACATATCAGACATCAGGAGGGTATAGGTGTGAAATGAGTCTCCTTCGCTGATGATTCCAAGATGGGAGGAGTAGTTGAGGGAGAAGAGGGAGGTTGGCCCTGCAAGGACCTGGACACCCTGGAAGCTGGGCTCGCACATGGAAATTAAATTTCAATACCACCAAGTGCAAGGTGTTACATCTTGGGTGGGAAACCCTAAACACTGGTACACCCCTGGGAGGGAGCTGGAGGCGTCAATAGGGAAAAAGACCTGGGGTCATGGTGGATGCATGTATGAATAACTCAGGCAGTGCAGGAGAGTGACTAGCAAGGCAAACAGGATGTTGGGATGCATCGTGAGGATCACCTCTAGGAGCAAGGAAGTGATTCTGCCACTACACAATGGACTGGTTAGACCACACCTTGAGTACTGTGTACAGTACTGGAGACCACACTTGAAGAGGACATATAGCCTCAAGAGGAGGGTACAGAGGAGGCAGCTAAGATGATACGAGGGCTAGGGGTTTGGCGTATGAGGACAGACTAGAGGAGCTATGCCTGTTTTCATTGGAGGAGAGGAGAGACAGGGGACATGATTGAGGACTTCAAGTACCTCAAAGGGAACAAATAGGGTAAACATGGAGGAAGTCTTTAGACTAAAGCAGGAGGTATCACCAGAGGGTATGGTTTGAAATTGGAAGGTGGAAGGGTGAGGGAAAAGAGGAGGGTTTTCACTGAGAGGGTGGTGGACCTTGGAATGCACTGCCTGGCAAGCTGGTTCAGAGATCCACAGTGGAGGGCTTCAAGAGAGGTGGGACAGACACAGAAAGTGGATGTATCAGATGATGGCCTGTCCCAGGGGGGTGGGGATGGATGATAGGGGTTTCTGGAACACAATGGGAACACAAGGGGGGAGGCCCACAGCACCCAACTAGGGATCTGAGGTTCAAGCAGACTCAATAGACCATAAGGCCTAATCTGCTGGCAAATAGTATGTTAGTATGTTAGTTTAATAAAAGCAATATA
The DNA here is from genome assembly GCA_016271365.2 of Neoceratodus forsteri. Taxonomy (NCBI): domain Eukaryota; kingdom Metazoa; phylum Chordata; order Ceratodontiformes; family Ceratodontidae; genus Neoceratodus; species Neoceratodus forsteri. Next base: position 776,948,013 of record CM028138.1, read on the forward strand.
TAAGAAAGTGCAAATTTATCCTATGGTTAATGGGCATCTAAGGACTTCAATGTATATAAGGAATGGGGATTGGCAAGGGTGCCCATTAAGTTCCCTACTATATGTATTTTGTCTAGACCCACTACTGAGGAGAACAGAGGTGAAGACAGAGATTAAAAGTGTTGTATGGCAAAATAGGGAACTGAATAAAACAAGTGCTTATGCAGATGATTGCTTAGTTTTAGTAAAAGATCAGAGTTCAGGGGATAAGTTAATAGATTCAGTAGAGAAGTATAGCCAATATGCAGGGATTAAGATAAATAAAGGGAAAAGCAGAATGTATCCTTTGGGGGCAGTGGAGAAAAGAAAAGAGGATTTGGAGATAGCAGAAAGAAGCATTAAGGTGCTGGGTATAGATTTGGAGGATGATGCAATACAACAAAACTGGGAAGAAAAATATCAACTAGCCCAAATAAAAGTACATAAATGGAAATATTGGAGTATGACTACAAGAGAAAATAATTTACTTATTATAAAGTTTATTGTCCCAATATTTTATTTTTATCATACATTTTTCCGTACCATTTCAAATGCAACAAATTCAAAGTATTTCTTTAGTTATCATGAGGGTATGAGATAAATCCTATTAAAATGGGGAAAGGTATAGAACCATAAAAGATGGGAGTTTAAACATGATCAATCCAATTGTTTTTTATAGTAATATTTTGTGTTTTAAATATTGTACCATTAGTAAAAGGTGAGAACAAAGCTTGGTCTTGGTTAACACAGCAATGGAATATTCATTAAATGTATTAGTAGAAAAGGAATATAGTAGGAGGTAAAGTGTGGCCAATATATATAGAAATTGGAAGGAAGTATTTAACCCAGTGGGGGTAACAGTCGATGCTCTAATTAGAGTGAGAAAACAGATGTATAAAGAAATTATGGAGAGGAATTTATGAGAAAATTCTAGCTGTTACATTAGAAAAAGAATTCTGGGAAAAATGAAAGATGTATTATGGATGTGTAGTCATGAGAAGTTAAATATGAGGTAACCATAAATATAAAAGAATGGAGGAAAGAATATGTGGAGAAAAGAGACTGTGGGACAAAAAGGAAAGCATACAACATTTATTTTTTATTGTGATTTAATTAAGCCTTTTTAGGAGTATGGTTGCCAGTTATTGGGCGATGCAAGCTTTTAAAAAATATGACATACTAAATTTTGATCTATGGCCAGTTAACAAAAGACTTGAAAAAGTTAATAAAATACAGTCTGTTATTTTGGCAGTTTTGAAATGGTCTATATGGTAAAACAGATATTCAAGATTTTTGCAGAATAAGGATTTGACTGTACAGGATTTTTTCTTCAAAGCATAAAGTGGTGGCTGGGTGCATGTATCTCTCATGTTCACTGGCTTGCTTCAGAGACACACAAACAACCCACTTCTTTCTAGCATCCAGTTGTGTATTATTGCTCACCTTTTGGGACACTGTCTGGCAATATCGCAGTTTCTTTACACAACCTTCATTTCCTCTCTCAGAGACATCTTTTCTCTGAAACCTGGTGCTATCTGGTTTTGGTGGAGGCAGTGAGGGTTTTAGCTGCCCTGAAGGTGCACTTTTCCATTTCTGCACTGCCACACCCTCCCATTCACTCTCAGAGCAGGTCTGCTCTTGGCTTATGATCTGAGAGTTCAGCAGCCTCTTGCACTGATTTGGGTCTCGGTCCTCCAGCCAGGTTTTTTTAGCTCTGATGGGCATGCCCAATAAAACCGTTCTAATAAAATCACATTTTCAATTTGATTAACAGAGTTTGCTTCAATTCCTTCCCACCAACATTTTAAAAACGGAGGTTGTGTCATGGCTAGCCTCATAGCTCATGTCAGGGCTTCTTCTGCACTTACAGAATTTAGCTCTTTATGATTCAGCAGTTAATTCCAACTTTTCTAATAGTGCAGCTTTAAGTTTGCGTAATCATCACTGTCCTCATTGTCCATTTGACCCAATGCATCTCGAGCTTTCCAGGTAAGTAGCGAGGATAGCAGGAAGCTCTAGGACTCTCTAGGAATTTAATCTGAATACAAACTTTTAAATAGAATTTAAAAGGATCCATATCCCTCTTTAAATTCGGCAATTAATTTGGAGTTCAATTTGTAACCCAGTCCTGCAGTCCCAGTTAAACGCAAGCAACTTACCTGCTCTGGTGCTGCTGGTCAGAGTCGTATCTCCAGTTTGTGTTGCCTCTGGCACTCCTGCTCTGCATGGTCAGTGTCTCTTTTCCCCTGCCTCTCTGCATTCTCGCTCTCTCCTCTCCTCTGTGGCTTGCTGGTGTTCATGTCCTCACTCCTGCCTCTCGGCATTTTGCTCTGCCTCATGGTCTGCCTCTCTCCCTCTTCTCCAGGAAATCCAGCTCTATCCTGCACAACTTAATTTGCAGCTGGGTGCTTCTGAATTCAGGATACTGGTGTCATTCACTGCTGCTGTGGCCCTTCACTGACAGTGGTCCTGTTTCCTCCTCATCAGATCTGGACACTGCACTGGCAGCTAGCCCTGGCACACTTGATGTTTAGTCCTTTCAGTCACAGTCTGTGATTTGCTGCTCTAGGTAACTGCTACCATCAGGGCATCTATGAGTTCTACTCTGCTTTCACCACAAAGGGACTCCTCTGTCCCCACAACTGCTTTAAGTATTCATTGTTGACAGCTGTAGTTGGAAGCCATCTTTCCAAACTACTACTACTCTGACTGGCACTTTAGAAAAATGAAATAAAACTGGTAGGAACTTGACTGTAAGCCAAGGAATATAGTTCTGTTCCTTTTGAAATAAAACACTATTTTCTTTTTTTTCCAGTAGGCTCAGATGGTCTCAGGCTGATACACTGAACAATAAAGTTTATACCACCAAACTTGTTTGCACTGCTGCCAACCAATCTGTCACAGCCCCACTCAGCAGGCCAGCCCTCTGCTCCCAAAGTGCCAACCACTGAGCATAGTATTGTGAACAGTTAACAGAACAGGGTAACCCATCTGTCTGCTTTGTGGGTTCTAGTCAACTTTTCCCAAGTTCTGGAGGGATTCAAACTGATAACCTCTTGTTAGTGTACCTAATTGTCAGGCTCAGATAATTCAGTCTCCGGGGACCAGATATCTTTGTCTATGGGCACTTAAACAGGCATTACAAAATGAAACCTTAGAACTCTATGCAAGACCTAAAGAACTCTTACCTGTTTCCCAGTTTGGTACCACAATAAGCTCATGCACAGTGTCAACTGTAACCATCTAAGCTTTGCTTATAAAAAAAAAGTTTCAAGGCGCACCAGGCAGTTTCTGCTTTTAAAATATATATCTTTACTTTAAAATAGCTAAAAATAGGAAAACAGTAAATACAGAACAAGATATCCCAACACATACAATCTTAAAAACAAAACAGGTTTAAAACTGCAAATTCCTGCAACCTATACACTCAGACTGTTCTTGTCTAATGTATCCTTACTTGTTAATCTTTCAGTGCTTTTGATGTTCCTCTTTCTCTGTCAGAAAATGAATATTTAAGTGTGACTCTAAGGTCTGCTCAGTACACTTAAAAGCAGTCTTGAGCTGGCCTTCTCTCTGAGGGTCACCTAACTCCACCTTGGTGTATTTAAAATGTATATTTTATAACACAGGATGTCCTAATAAGATATTTTAAAAACATAGGTGACATCAGTGATTCTCCTCTCTTCATGTGACTTTCCAAACCAGCCTGTGATCTTCTTCAGACAGACATCAATGTCTCTTTGATGTAATAGGCTGGCTTCCTCTGAAGATACCACAAACACATGCATATGCCCCTTTCTTCATGATGCCTAGTGCAAATCAAAGGATTTCCCTAGGATGTCATAAATGGATATAATAGTTCTGGCTTCAAAGCAAATTGACAAGTTAATTGCATCCCAGATATCTGTAGTTTAACCTACATCCTGTCCTTTGAACTTATACCTGGGGGTTGATGTGTCATTTCAGCAAGACAGTATTTTCTCCTAACAGACACTCCCTACATATTTATATTGCAGAAAAAATATCATAGTGTAATCAGAACCAACTGTCCCCATGCCACACCTAGTGTGCTGCCTCTGCATCTACTATAGGCCAGCTTGTCACATGTGGTGGTAGTAGTTGGATACAAACTCCTGCTGGATGAGCAGGACTAGTTACATTCTGTAAAAATGGATATGGAGAAATTGCTGAAGTTCCTCACTGAACAATAAGAGGCTTTCAGGTAGTTGGCTCAACAGCAGCAGGAGGCACAATAACAGGTGCAGTAGCAGAGGGTACAACAATGGGCCCAACAAGCACAGCAAGCCGGACAGGAGGGTGCAACAATGGGCCCAACACGCTCTGCAACAACAGGTTCTTACCCAGCTGGCTCAGCAGCAAGAGGAGGCTCAACAATGGGCCCAACAAGCACAACAAGTGCAACAGGAGGCACAACAGCAGTTTCTTATACAGCTGGAGCAACAATAATAGCAGCTCCTGCAGAATCTGGTGCAACAGCCGCAACAAGATCCTACTGGTGAGGCTGGTCTGGCTTTCATGAGGCCAGGGGCTCCTAGGATGAATGCCATGCTGACCAAAATGATATCTGAGGATGACCCGAGGCCTTCCAGGTAACATTTTAGCAAGTGGCAGAAGCTGCAGGATGGCCAAGACCCCAGTGGTCTGTCTGCCTTGCCGCTGTCTGACCGGGAAGCCAAGCAGCCTATCAAGCTATGGACAGTACCACAGCTGGGAGTACACAGAGGGTGAAAGCAGCAATCCTGGCCTGCTAGGCATCAATGCAGAAAGTTACCAGCGGAGGTTCTGGAGCTTCAGATTTGCAGCAGGTGCACAACCTAGAGCAGTGGGACAACAATTGCGGACCTGTGTTGGCATTGGCTAAAACCCAAAAGGATGCAGTGGCCCCGAGGTGGCTATGTTAATCATCTTGGAGCAATTTCTGAACATCCTGTCCCTTGGAATTCAGAGCTGGATCCACAAACAGAAGATCACCACACTAGCAGAGGCCATGCAGATCTCGGAACAAGTGTTGGATGCTGAACTCTCCTCCCACCCCATGACCCAGCTTACAAGGCCACCTGGGAAGATAGGGATTCATCCTGTGAGTCAGACTGAAGGAATGTTGACTGGAATTGTGAAGGGACCTTGGGCATGTAGGGAGGGATATGAGCCAAATAGGGTCAGACTCTGGGAAAGACAACAACCCAGCAGGCCAGGAGACATTTCCTGAGGGCCCACTGCCTAAACGTGGAGGCTCACCTCATAGCCGAGACACAGGGGCATGTTTCTCATGTGGACAGAAGGGTCACTTTGAAAGAACTGCCCCAAATGGACTGTACCTTCATAGACTGCATGTTTACAGATTTGTATTCACTGTACAGTGGGGAGGGGCTCTTAATTCCAGATTTTGTGATCCCTGTTGAGGCAGAAGAGATAGAGATGGAGACTCTGGTGGACTCAGGAAGCTGCCAGACCCTAGTCAGGGTGGCCCTTGTGAACCCCCAGCACTAGCAGGACCAGAACCCCATCCTTTTCTGATGTGTGCATGGGGATTTAAGGGCGTATCCTGGTGCTGTGATTACACTTACTCTGGGGGGGCCAAACAGAGACTATAAAGGTGGGGGTTGCCCCAGGTTACCCCATCCGGTGTTACTGGGGAGAGATTGGAAATGGTTTGACAATTTATGGAAAACAGACTTATCTTTGGTAATTACCCAGTCTGAGGATCGTGAAGGAAGGAGGGCCAGCCACCTGCAGCTGGGGAAGTTTTTCCTTTCTGGACCCAGGAATCTTTAATGCCCAGATAAGAAGTTGCAAATCTAGGTGAGAATGTAGGACAGCAAAGGAAAGGGGTCTCGAAGGGCAGATGCACAGAAGGAGGTGAAGCAAAGACAAAAGTGGGTCCAGTCACAGCCTGACCCTAACATTGTCCCACTAACCAAAATCCCAGAGGGCCATCCCTATCAGATCAAGATGTGTCAAAGCACTGCCCAGACATTGCCAAAGAACAACGGGCTGATGGTATACTCAGCTGGGTATACACCTAGTTGGCTGTCAGGAAGGGAAGTGGTAGATGAGAACTGAGCAGCACACTATCCTTATTTTGATTTACAAGGTGGTATCCTGTATCAAGTTAGTAAGGATTCCCAGATGGGGATACCCAGCATCAATTGCAAGTCCCTCGAGTTTTTCAGGGGAAATTACAACACCTTGCCAACTCTATTCCTGTGGCAGGGCACTATGGGGTAGAGAATACATTAGCCTGACTGTTGTCCTGATTCTTTTGGCTGGGCATCTATTAACATGTTAAAGATTATGCATCTTCTCCCGAGTGCAAGTTAGTAATGCCAAAGAACAGTCCAAAGGCCCCTTTAGTGTCCTTATCTGTTATGGAGGTACCTTTTTACCAGATTAGGGTTGATATAGTGTGACCCCTTGAAAAGAGTGAAGGGGTACCAATACATTCTGGTGATTGTAGACTTAGATACCTGGTACCCCAAAGCCATCCTGCTATGAAGCATTTCAGCCACAATTGTAGCCGAGGAACTATTGAAGGTCTTTAGTCATATGGGAATACCAAAGGAAATGTTGACTGACCAGGGAACTAGCTTCATGTCTCGCCTGACTCAGGAGGTTTGTACTTTATTGGAAATCAGCTCCATAAGGACCTCGATCTACCATTCCCAGATGGAAAGCCTTATGGAGCAATTCAACAAAACCCTTAAAATTATGTTTCAAAAGTTCATAACCATTGAGGTCAGGGACTGGGACAAGTTACTTCCCTTACTGATGTTCGCAGTGTGAAAGGTCCCTCAAGCTTCTATAGGGTTTGATCCTTTTGAACTCCTCTATGGGTGCCACTCACAAGGTGTTCTTGATGTAGTAAAGGAGGTGTGGGAGAAACCTGACCCCAAGACTGAAATGTGGTGCAATATGTCCTGCAACTGAAGGAAAGATTAGATCAGGTGGAAATTTGCTCGAGAATATCTGGTGAGACGACAACAAAGACAAAAGTATTACTTTAATCAGGAAGTCAGTTGAGGGAATATAAACCATGGGATCAGGTATTAATTTTGTTGCTGACAGCCAGAATAAGCTCCTAGCCAAATGGAAGAGGGCCTTACAAAGTTACGTGTTGTGGGCCCAGTTGACTATGAAGTTTGCCAGCCAGAGAGGTGAAAAAGACTTACCATGTCAGTTTTCTGAAATTCTGGAACCAGAGGATAGCCTGTTGATTTCTCCTGAACCAGACATAGTGGATCTGGGACCCCAAGTGCCATATGAGAATCTGGGGATACAAATCCCAATGGGAGAACAGATATCTCACAAACAGAAACAGCAACTAGGAGAGTTGGTAAGCCAGTTTCTGGATGTTTCCTCCTTCCTCCTGGGAACAACCCAAATGATAGCTCATCATATGGTATCGCTTGCCAGAAGCCATATGTGACCCTGTTAAGAAGGAGTTTCAGGACATGCTAGAGTTGGGGTTGACTGAGTAATCCAGCAATGATTGGTGTAGTCCCATAGTGTTAGTATCAAAAGAATGTGGGGGGAACCGCTTCTGTATTGATTTTCACAGGGTCAGTGCCTTCTCAAAGTTCGATGCCTTCCCCATACCCCAGGTAGACAGACTGTTGGATAGACTAGGGGAAGCCAAGTACATTACGACTTTGGACCTAACAAAAAGGTACTGGCAAATCCATTTGACCCCAGAGTCTCAGAAAAATACAGCATTTGCTACACCCTTTGGGCTATACCAGTTCTGAACTATGAATTTCAGTTTACATGCAGCATCTGCAACCATTCAAAGGCTCATGAATCACTTGTTGCAACCCCATGCCCACTATGCAGCTGCTTACTTAGATGATGAGGTGATCCACAACACTGATTGGGAGTTCCATGTATCCAGGTGGCAGCAGTACTACAGTCCTTATGAGAAGCAGGGCTGCTGGCCAATCCAGCAAAGTGTGCTTTGGCAAAGCTGAAATAAAAGTACTCAGGGTACTGTATAGACAATGGACAGGTGAGACCCTTGCTCAGTAAGGTCCAAGCCATAGCTGAGGGCCTCTAACCTCCACAAAATCCAGGTGAGGGCCTTATTAAGATTGGCAGGTATTATCACAGGTTTATAATACAGTTCTCCAACCTTGCCAGCCCCTTACAGACCTCACCCAGAAATCTGCCTCCAGTAAGGTCCAGTGGTCAGAGTAGTGTGACCAGGCATTCACACAATTCAAAACAACACAATGCAGAGAGCCAGTAGTTATGCAGTCCTGATTTCACCAGGACATTTATCCTGCAGATAGATGCCTCTGAAATCAGGCTAGAGCCATGCTCTCCCAGGAGTTTCAGGGGAGTAACATCCTATCCTCTACCTCAGTCAGAAGCTCTTTCCTGGGAGAAAATTATGTAGTGATAGAGAAAGATTGTCTCTCAGTCAAGTGGGCTGTGGACACCCTCTGCTACTACCTGCATGGCCAGCAATTTATCCTGGTCACAGATCATGCCCCTCTGAGGTGGCTACAGATGATAGAATGACAAACCCCACATCACCAGGTGGTACTTCACCCACCAGCTATTTTTCCTTTATGGTGCACCGTGCTAGGACCCAAAATGGAAATGTGGACTTCTCTGTCACAGGAGGAGAATGGTCAGGGCAGACCAACTGTGCCTTAACACAAAGGGGAGAGGTATGGGACAGTGTATAGACTATACTGGGAAACAAGAAGCTAACATCTTGTTTGAGGTTGAGGAATGCAGGGAATGCAACATGAACAGGCAAGGGGTGTGCCTTCCCAGGTGTTGTATTTAGAGGATTGCTAAAAAGAAGAGAATCCAGCAAGGAGTCAGTTAGAAGCTGGAAAGTGCTGCAGGGAGGAGATACTCCTAGTCAGAGAACCCTGCAAGATGGAGGGTGGAATGTAAGACAGGAACCACAACAGAAAGCCAAGGAGAATGGTTAATTATTGGAGAGAGCCTTTGGAAAGAAGTTGAAACCTGCTGCTGAGAATGAGACCATTTCTAGAGCAGAGAGTCCTGAGGTGAAGGATCAGTCTAGCCAGCTGGGCCAAAAACAGTGAGTGGAATGTAATGCTAATAACAGCCTACAAATAAGGCTAAACGGGTAAACTGTTTGTGATTGATTTGAAACTGTGCGTTCAAAACTGCTGGCCCACAGACCATTTATGTTTTGTTTGAGATTGTATGTTGAAAAACTGCTGGCCCACATAGGTGGTTCAAAGATTCCTTTTGTCAAGTCAGTCTGAAAGAACTGTTTTGTGTTAACCTTTATGTTACCGGACCAGGCTGGAGAAGTTGAACTGCCTGATTGTGCTTTTCTGGAGCAATAACTTACATTTGGAGCAATAAAAGTACATTTTCTTTTGTGAACTTTAAACCCAGTGTGTTGCCTCTCCATCTACCATAGACCAGCCTGTCACAGCCATCTTTTATGTTTTTTTTTGTTGTTTTTTGAAATTATCTACGGTTCCAATATTATTTTACTTGTGTGGTATTTCTATTGTTTTTTGTTTAGTGTGTATAATTAATGCAGAGCTGTTTTTGATGGTGAAGTTAAAGTGGAGTTCAAACTGGAATTTAAATTACCCAGAGATATGATAAAGTAAAAGAAAAAGAACTAACTTTGGCAAAGGTTTTGTGGAGCATTTGTTTTGGAAAAGCTGGACTGGGACTAACTAGGAGTAAAGCTTGATATCCAACTGAAAAGAATGAGAAAATAAAAGGTGAAACTCAATGTTATTGGGAACTGTAGATCATAAGTAACAACAAGCAATAACTGAACTGAAGGTTTCTGAAGGGCATACATTTAATAATCAATTGTTACTAGATTAATCATTATTAACAGATTGTATCTCTTTCATTGCACATTGGATTTATAGAGATTAAGTGTATTTTACATATACTTCTCCCCTTGTAGTGTGTGTGGGACAGACTAATTCTCCTGTGCAATTATACATTTTAATAGCTTTTACTAATTTATTGGAAAAGTAATTATTTGATTAGTGGGGGATTAAGGTATATGCTTCATGATTTAGGAGAAATAATTTATGACATTTCATCCCTATTGTATAGACAGAGTTGTAGAGATCGATAGGAGAAATTTGGGAAGTCAATCTTATTTAAGGAAGAGCTGACAATTTAGATAATCAGTTGCTGAAATTTAGTGGTATCTATTAAGTAAGCTCTTTATTAGAAATTGTGAAGCAGGGTTCTTTTTTTCTTTTTGTAAATTGGTTGACTCTTGGATACCTTGAATATCCTATTTAAAGGTGTATTAAATCCAATTGGAATAAAAAAATAAGAAAAGAATAAGGGGGGAGGTAATTAAATTAGTAGAACTAAATTGAGGAAATCGGCTCTTGATTGGATTACTGAGTTTAGAGGATACCAATTAAGATCTAATTAAATCAACATTTCTAAAAGGAGAACCCTGTTATTCTAAAGTAATTGGGCCAGATTCTGGAAGGGTTATGCCTGGCATAACAGCAGTTGTGCCAAGTAGAATGGTGCATGTTGCAACTTATGCCAGCAGTTGCAACATGTGCAATTCTACTAAGTGTCTTGCAACATGTCACAGGTTACTTGTGACAAACAGTAGTTATGCCACATAAATCCCCTGTGACATGGTGCTAGGGGGCTTACAGCAGCAGTTGCACCCCATTCTAGAAGGGAAGCCACAAAGTCCCCACATCAGGATTCTACAAGAACCCCTGGAGGAGAACCAGCAACTTAAGTTACACCAGCATTTAGGTGATATAACTTACGGGCACCCCAGGGGGTCCTGTAGACCCATCGGCTGTCCAGTGGTCAGTACATGGTGTCCCTTCCACCCATACCCAGCAAACCCCAGTGGGGCCCCACAGGGCTACCCATACCCCAACCCACTGAAACACCCATTGGCAGAAGCACTGCAGGGGCTGCCATCCTTCCATCCGTGCCCCAAACCACAAGTTGCTGGCTGCATATGTGGCAAAATGCCAGTGCTGGTAGTCTAGTGCCCCCCATGATCAACATAAATAAAATAAAGTCCATCTATTCCCTGGTAGTCTAGTGACCTCCCAATTATCAACATAAATAAAATAAAGTATGTCTATTCCTTGGTAGTCTAGTGCTCCCCCACTATCAACATAAATACAATAAAGTCCATCTATTCCTAGTAGTCTAATTGCCCCCCAATGATCAACATAAATACAAAAATGTCCATCTAATCCCTGGTAGTCTAGTGGACCCACCCATGAATCACCATGCCAGCCCACCTAGCACCTCACCATCCCCAGTCAGCGATTGGCACAGCCCATCTCTCGACACTCACGGGTTAGTCACTGACTGAGTTCAGTATCAGTGAATACTGAAAATACATGCTCAGATATTAATATCTGAGTGTGTCTTTACAGTACACACTGATATTGAACTCAGTCGGTGGCTGGCCATAAGAGCAAGGTGGGCTGTGCCAGTTGCTGGCTGGGGATGGGTGGGATGCTGGTGTGCTGGCATGACTATGTGGGGTGGGGGTCACTAGACTACCAAGGAAATAGATGGAATCTATTGTATTTATGTTCATCATGGGGGAGCACTAGACTCTCAGGGAATAGATAGAAATTATTTTATTTATGTGGATCGTGGGGGGGCACTAGACTACTAGGGCTGGCATTTTGTCACATATGCAGTGGGCAACTCGGGGGGTCAGGGCATGGGAGGGTGGATGACAGTGCCACCCTATGGGGCATTTAACAACATAGGTTTCTGGGAGCTGGGGTGTGGGCTGCCCTGCAGAGTGTAGCTATGGGGATTCAGGACTGATTGTTGTTGGCCAGCACTGTGGGGTGAGTACTTATGGCTGGGGCAGGGGTGTAGGTTGTGGCTTGCTGGGTTGGGTGGTGCACTTGCGACCTGCTGCAGCAGTTGTGACATGCTGGCCAGGTCGCCCTCTGTGCGGCATACCTTGCTGCAATGTCGAAGTTGCAGGACTTTGCTAGCAGAGACCTGCCCCTTCTAGAATAAGGTGCAGGGTAAATGTTGCAGTTGTGGTGGTGCAAGTTGTGTTCGGTGGCAACTTACACCACCCTTCTAGAATCAGGCCCAGTGAGTCTATTGCTAAACTGAGTAATAACAACTGAGTAAATCATGACAATTGAAACAAGAAGTAGGAAGAGCTTGACTAATAGTGGACAAGTAGAGAGAAGGAGGATCTAGGAAAGAAGCAGAAATTAAGAGGAATTAAAAAAGTTAGTAGGAGAAAAGAAGGAATGAAGATAGTTTATTAGAAGAAAATAGGGACAGAATGCTTGAGAATAGATCAAAGGTGGGATTTATTGATATAACAAATGGTTGGTAATGTTGTTAAATCACTTCCAAAACAGAAATTCACTCCCAAAATGATACAATCATTAATATGGGAAGTACTAGATAGTAATTTTAAATGAAAAAACATGAAGGACAAACAAGAGGAAGGTACATAGAATTTGAATTTGATGGCAGATAAGGACCGCTTGGCCCACCCAGTCTGCCCATTTCCCTACCTACTGGATAAGCTGCAGATCCTAGTTAACCAGCAGCCTACTTCTTCCTACCCCCAACCCCTAGAATTGCCTTATGACTATCCCATGCATGCTTGAATTCCACCACTGTTTTTGACTTCACAACCTCCTCTGGAAGGCCATTCCATGCATCCACAACCCTCTCTGTGAAAAAAATACTTCCACAAATTACCTCTGAGCTGCCCCTCTATCTTCAAGGTTGTGCCCCTTGTTCTTCACCTCTTTTTTTTGAAAGATGCTAATCTTTGGACTTTGTTGATTCCCTTGAAGTACTTGAAAGTTTCTATCATGTCCCCCCCTCTCCCTCCTTTCTTTGAGGCTATACATATTAAGCACCTAAGTCTGTCTTCTAATGTCTTCCAGTACAGACCCTGCACCATTTTAGCTGCCTTCCTCTGGACAGCTCCTTCCTGTCTATGTCTTTGTGGAGATTGGGTCTCCAGAATTGCATGCAGTACTCCAGATTAGGTCTCACCAGCTATCTGTACAGATGGATAACAACTTCCTGTTTTCTACAGGTGATGCCTCTCCCTATGCATCCCAGTATCCCCCCAGCCCTCCTTGCTGCCCTCTCACATTGCTTGCCCACCTTTAGGTCATCTGATATGACTACCCCCAGGTCCCTTTCTATTTTTGTTGTTGTTACTATCTCACCCCCCACTGTGTACTCTTCCCCTTGGTTTTTGTTTCCCAGGTGCATTACCTTGCACTTCTTAGCATTGAATCTAAGCTGCCATACATTTGACCATTCCTCCAACCTTGCCAAGTCCCTTCTCATCCTTTCAACCACACCTTGTGCATCAACTCTGTTGCAGATCTTTGTGTCATCTGCAAAGAGACATACTTTTCCTTTCAACCCCTCTGCAATGTCGCTTATAAAAACATTGAAGAGGACCAGTCCTAATACTGAACCCTGCGGTACCCCACTAGTAAGCCCTTTTCTTCAGAGTGGACTTCATTTACTATTACTCTCTGTGCCCTATTCTCCAGCCAATTCTTTACCCAGGCTGTCATCTTGGGACCCACTCCCAGGCTGGCTAACTTGTATATTAATCTTTTGTGTGGGACTGTGTCAAATGCCTTGCTGAAGTCTAGGTAGGCCATGTCCACAGCCCCTCCCTGATGTACTACTTTGGTCACCAGTAAACATTTAATACAAAGGATTTAATTGATTGGATGAAATCGTTGTACACCTGTTTCCCTAGATAAAGAAAAAATAAAAGGGAATGAAGGCAAAGGACTGGATGAGGATCAATTGGCAAGGGCTAACTAAGTTGTGTCAAAAACAATTGACAGTATTAATGAAACTATTGAAACAAACAACAGAACTGAACAGAAAATTAAAGAGCTTAAGGATCTAAGAATTGAGAGAACTAATCTTTTATCAGCCCTTGAAACAGAAGCTATAAATAACAAGATGAAAGATATAGGAGATATTATTGCTATGAATGGGAAAATGAAAGTTGGGAAACATTAATTATGAGTCCAATTGAAATGGAGACCCTCCACTGGATACTTTAACTAGAGGATGCGTAAATGCTCTGAGAGATCCATTATAGGCTAATGCAATGCTATATGAACAGTTGCTGATGGTTAAAAAGGAATCATCATTCTTAAAAGGAATTGGTATAAAGAACAAAAATAGTATAGAAAAAATTGTAAATTGGATTCATAAAGAAATGAATCTTTGAATTCTCAGGAGCATTTACTTGAAGAATTAGAAGCATCTTCTATCATTTCTCCTTGTTGCAGAGATCAGGAAATAAAGAAATCTAATAAATTGGAATTTTGGATAAGTGATACTGAGGAGGATGTGGAACTGTTGATGCTACGAAAATTACACTGAATAGAACAGTGCTATTTTAGAAATGTGAGCAAAGCATCCAAGTCTGTGGGAAAAAGGAATTGAACAAAAAGTAAAAACAAAGAAAAAAGTAAACAGATTAAGTTTAAAGATAGTAGTGGAGAAGGAGAAAACAATTACCCTAACAATAAAAAGGATTAATAATTATTGACTTTAATTTTTTTCCATAGAGAAAGACAATTATAATTTGCCGTTATAACCAGCTGAGTAGGCTATAATGGCAAACATGCGCCAGCTTTCCCACACTCACACTCTGTCAGCCATGTCTCTCTCATCAGCTCCATGCCTCCTCTCGGTGTTTCAACTTAAAAAACTTTAACGGATGGTTTCTACCAAAATGAAACATAACTGGAATTAAAAATGAGAAAAAGTAAATTTCTTCTCAGGCAGCATGACCTCAGTCAGTGATGGACTACCTAGCAACACCATAGAAACCAGGGCACTCCTTAGCAACACTACAGCAACTGAAACCCTCATGACTAAACTGAAAACCAGTCTTTACAGTTAAAACTTTTTAAAAGTATTCCTAAAAAAACTTAAAAATTGTGTTTGTTAAACATTCATTTTGCATTTAATTTTCAGCAAAATCCTTTCAGAACTGGCAAAAGTAGCAACCACAAAATGTTACTACATAAATGACTGTAAGGTTCAAAATATTTAAACTTTAAATAATACATCTACTGAAACTGTTTCCTTACAAAAAAATTGTACAAAGTAGTAACACCACTGTGTTCTGTCTTTGCTGTGGTAAAAAGCAATTAATTACCATACTACAGTTCTCTCAATCAGAGATTTTACAATCCTGGTGAGTGGAGGCAAAAAATGGAATTCTGTAATTATAAAAACAAACTATGGGTAAGTGGTTATAAACTTGATTTTACACACACCCTCAGTGTGGGATGCTTTAATAAACCCTTCAGGCTTCACCCTAGGGGTTTATGTGGCATTCCACACCTTGTGTCTGTGTAAAATTCTTGTTATCACCACCTATTCATACATTATTCTCTATGTAATATGATGGAACATAGTAAAGGAAGTGGGAGTAGGGAATAGTGTTTGGACATCATGGAAGATAGTTCAGAAGTTGAACAAGGAGAGAGAGAGGAGAAAGTAGGAATGTGAAGAAAAAAAAGAAAGTTAGAAATATAGTACATATGCCTTTAATAATGTAATTAGAAACTGATAGGGCAGAAGAGAAAGGAATGAAAATATATTAAGGAAGGAAGAAAACAATTAATACAAAATAAAAAATGTGGGGAGGAGGAATTAACAAAAGGAAAAAGAAAGGCAAACACAAATAATAAGAAGTACTTGAAAAATTTGGGAATGAGGTGAATAATGGAGAGTAAAGAAAGGATAGTAAGAAGAAAAAATGAAAAATAAATCTGATAAAAGAAAGGGGGAGGAGAGAGGAGTATGTTCTGCTACAAAAAGAAAGTGAGAAGGAAATGGATGAGACATTAGAAAGGGGATGGGAGGAAAATAATATAAATATAGCCTCCTGTGAGCAAGATGTATTAAAGAAAAGAAGATGAATAAATAATTGACTTGAGGAAGGTGTTGAAAAGGACCTTGGAGGCTGATTATGCACTCATATATATAAATGTGTTACCTGAAGAGAATAAAGAAAAACCTAAATTCACAGTTAAAACAGTTTTGGCATCTATATTGGATGGAAGTTAGAATAGGGTAGCATGCTACACAATTTAAATGTTATCAGGCCTTTTGAAAGTTTGGAGATAGTACTATTAATTTCTGATCAATACTTTATATTAAAGTCAATAGAAAATATGAAAAAGGAATTGAGAACATTGGGCTTTCAGATAGAAAGTGTTGTAAGCATGAAATGCCTATTCTCTGATTATTATCATAATGAAGGGAAAATGGAAAGGAAACAATTAAAGCAGTATGTATATCTTTAAGTACATCAGGGAGAAAAGGAGCTGTAAGGACCACATAGTAAGGATTAGGAAGGAGGGGGGTTGGGTGGAAGCAGGGTACATTAAGGCGGAAGCACTAAATGAGTACTTCTGCTCAGTATTTACTAAAGAGAAGAGGGGGGTGACACCCAAGATGGAGAAATGGTGAGCCGAGGGGAAAGTGGTGACAGATGGGAAATCATGGAGGGCAGAGTTCGAGAGGGTTTGAAGGCATTGAGGGTGGACAAGCACCAGGCCCAGATGGCATACCCAGGGATACTGAAGGAGCTGGCAGAGGTCCTTGCAGGACCTTTAGCAGACCTATTTAATGCCTCACTACATTCAGGGTGTGTACCTCAGGACTGGAGGATGGCTCATGTGGTGCCCCTCAACAGAGTGGCCCAAGGATGAACCGAGAAACTACAGACCAGTGAGCCTCACATCCATCGTGGGTAAGCTAATGGAGACTATCCTGAAGGAGGCTGGTGGCCCTCTTAGAGGCCAAGGACTACAGGACAGCAGACAGCATGGCTTCATACGTGGCCGATCCTGCCAAACCAACCTGGTCGAGTTCTATGACCGGGTAACTAGGCAACTGGACAGGGGACATGCAGTGGATGTCCTGTATCTGGACTTCAGTAAGGCATTCGACTCAGTGCCACATGGAAGGCTGGGAAGGAAGTTAGTAGGCACAGGGCAGGTGCAATGCTGGTGAGATGGGTAGGAAACTGGCTGCAGGGAAGGCAACAGAGGGTGGTGGTGGGTGGGGAGCTCTCACACCCAAGGGCAGTGACGGCCGGTGTCCCACAGGGCTCGGTGTTGGGACCAGTGTTGTTTGGGATATTCTATTGCAGACATATCATGGGACATCAAGAGCAAGATCAGTCTGTTTGCTGATGATACCAAGGTTGGCGTGGTGGTGGATGACCTAGGGGATGGCAGGGGTTGCAGGATGATCTGGAAAGCTTGAAACCTGGTCAGACACCTGGCAACTGAGCTTTAATGCCAAAAGTGCAAGGTGATGCATTTTGGGATGAAGAACCCAGGAGGACTTACCAGCTGGGGAGTGCAGCTAGCCTGACAGAGGAGGAGAAGGATCTGGGTGTGCTCATCACAGGGTCAATGAACAACTCGGCACAGTGTAGAAAGGCAGCTGCAAAGGCCAACAAAATGCTGGGTTGTACTGCAAGGAGTATATCCTCAAGGAGGGAGGAGGTGATTCTGCCACTGTATAGGTCGTGGTTAGACTACACCTGGAGTACTGCGTGCAGTTCTGGCGTCTTATCTGAAGAGGGACATTAAGTTACTGGAGGAGTGCAGCACAGGCGACAAAGATGATCAAGGGTCTGGGGACTTATCATATGAGAGGAGGTTGAAGGGTGAACATGTACTCTCACTGGAGGAGAGGAGAGACAGGGGACATAGTTGAAACAACTAAATACATGAAAGGAATAAACAAGACAGGTACAGAGGGCTGTTCAAAGTAAAGGAGGGGAAGGCCACCAGGGGCCATGATATAGAGACTGGAGCGAGGAAGGTTCAGGAGGAGATGAGGAGACACTTTTTTACAGAGAGGTGGTGGCTGGGTGGAATCGTTACCTGCAGAAGTGGTATGCAGTGGAACAGTGGACTACTTCAAACGAGGATGGGACAGGACAAGGGGAGGGTTAATGAAGGGGAAGAGTGGAAGGGATGGGCAGCTGCAGAATAAGGGGTGCTAGCTGCACATTCGAGCAGACTTGATAGACCTCTAGGCCTTTATCTGCTGGCAAATTTCGTGTGTTCGTATGTTCATATGATCTCACTACATGGGATGGGAAATTTTACAAATGAGACTAGGACACATGTTAGAGGTAAAACGTTGGATCTCCTTCAAAACAAATTGAAAGTTAGTCATTTAAATAAAATGATTACAAAGGTTAGAAGATGGGAAAATGAATGACAGATATCAATATGGGTAAGAAATGAAGAGCAATATCTATGGATTTTGCAATTTGCAAAGCATTTGGATAAGTTAGAAATATATATATATATATATATATATATATAGTGCAGAAGATCCAAGAAAGCAAGCAGAGGAAGATATTATTTATAGTGACAATTGTATAAGTCTGATAAAATGGCAAATAGATATCAAGTGTTACAAGATATTTAGGAGAAATGAAAGTATAGTGCAGTGGTTTAAGGCTCTGAGCTGCAAATCTGGAGACCTGTGGTTGAATACCACAGACCCACTTGCATACTGTGCGACCCTGAGTGAGTCACTTATTTTCCCTATGCTCCCAGGTCATACCTGTAAACAAGCTTTCATCTTTTAGCGTAGTGTGCCACTCCTGGTTAAACAATTGAAAAAAAAAATAAGAAGAAACACACAAGAATTAAAGGAACGAATAAAGTTAGGATATGAAGTTAAAATATTGTCCTGGAATGTTACAGGCTTAAAGGAAAGACTACGTGCCACTACCTTTTTAGACTATGTAACTAATTTTAACTATATATGTTTACAGGAAACATGGGTAAACACAGAAATCAATATAAATGGTTATAGATCATTTAGCAAAAAAACAAGTAGTAAGACATTTGGTAGACTTTCTGGTGGAATAATAACATGTTGTAAAGAAAGAGAACACAGAATACTCCAGAAGAGTATATTGAAGTAGAACATATCCTGAAGCCCTCCTGAAGCCAGGCACCAGTTAGAAGCCCCAAAGACAGTCGGGTCACGAGGGCTGCACAAGCCAAAGCCCTCCGTGAAGCCAGGCACTGGTCAAGGAAGCACCCCCAAAGACAGGTAAAGAGTCTCGTCGTGCTACTGCCAGTGTGGTGTTTGGGACAAAGAGACATTGGCTCCAATTCTTAGTTTGAAAAAAAACATCTCTTCAAGCTAACTAAGGAGCCCTGCCTTAAGAAGCCAGTGTAAATGTTTAGACTGTTTTTTCTTTCTTTCTTTTCATTGTTTTGAGTTTTTCCACAGTATTTTACTTGCTTCTTTGAAATACCTTGATGTTAATGAAATGCAGCATTTTGCTCTGACCTTGTACTAGAATCGTTTTGCCCCAAACACCTCGCTCTGCACATTAATCTTTGCTGATTTATGGAATTGCCTCAGATCCCTAGCAGTGCAGCTTTTGTTTCAATCTGACCTGCAAACCTTGCAAATTACCCTTGTTCTCATTAGCTCTCATAGCCTTAGCAGCCTGTGACAACTTGTCCAGAATTGACTTCCTAAATTGAAATCGGTATTGTCTGTGTCCTGCCTATTGCAGTTTACTTACCTGTCTGCCTCTGACGCTCCTCCCTCCCTCTCCTGTAATTAATCCCCTCTTCTTCTCTCCTCCACAGTCGGGTCACGAGGGCTGCACAAGTCAGAAGCCCTCCCTGGAGCCAGGCGCTGGTCGAGGAAGTGCCCCCCCGAAGACAGGTAAAGGATTCTTGCTGTGCGCTGCTGCCAGCATGGTGTTTGGCCCCGCCACCCCCACCACCACCCTTGGTGAGCTCCCAGTCTTATAGACTTTGTCATGTGATGTGCCAAAACCTATCAGCCAATTCTCTCATCTGCAGCTTATCAGTTGCTAACACTAGGGGTCTCTCTACCTGACTCTTCCATCCCTTCCCCTCCTGACCCTCCCTCACAGTCACCTAGTCACTGCAGCACTTCTTGGTGAGGCTTCAGAGAGAGAGAGAGAGTGAGTGAGAAATAGAAAACAACAAAACAAAAACAAAACAAAATCTACACTGGTCCCTGCCTACCTCGTCGCCTAATCCTGCAGTTAAATTTTAAACAGCCCATTTTCAATAAAAAGTATTACAATCTAACAAGCTCAGCATACTAAGATCATTCACCTGGAAGCTACTGGTTCTTAAGCCTTTCTCGCTAAACAGCCTAACAGCCCACCCTCCCTCTCCCTTGGTCCTTACTACTCCTCTAGCCCCAAGATTCCCCAATGATCTACACCATGGATTACTTATCAACATGGGTAGCTCCTGCAGAACTCTTACTCACACCCTATACTGCCTCCCTTCCTCTGTGGCTGCCCCTCCTTTGAGCTGAGCTCTATCACATACCCCTGGACCCCCCATGATATGGATGTGTATGGGTCTAATAATCCTAACCAAGGCTCACACAGACCACCCCCAAAGGGGCCTAGCAATAACCTACTTTCCTACCACACTACATGTGTCCAACTGGGGATCCGCCCAATTACTCCAATCACCCCTGCCAGCCTTTTCCTGAAAGGACGCTATACTTATCGGTCTCCCTTTCCCAGCATCCAAGCCCTATGGTGGCCTCTATTCATTCCCCCTAAGGACATTGGCTGCTATGCCAAGCTCAAGCTGGTGCTAGAGGGGGATATTGAACCAAACCCAGGTCCATACTCGACTAATCTCACCCTAACCGACCCTACCAACCACCTCTGGGCAAACACTCAGGGGCTCAAGTTGGTGCATAAGAACATCATTAGTCTAAGACATAAAATTCACGACCTGGATACCTCGACAGCACTGTACAAACCTGATGTACTGGCTGTCACGAAACATAGCTCAAACCCCAGATCTTCCACATGAAGTGGACCTAGCTGGCAACAAGGTTTTCAGAAAGGACAGAGTGGGAAAAAGGGAGATAATACCTCATTTACCTCAGTTCCACCTTAGATGCCTGGTGACCACCCCACCTCTAAGTGAGCCTGCACAGGAGATTTTGATCCTTAAAGTGCTCCTTGGTGACATTAAGCCCCATCACATAGGTTGCGCTCTACCTCCCACCTGACTCAGCTGTTGCTTCCCTAGAACCCTGATCACACCCTCATGGAGCATCCCTTGGGGAGGTGATCCTTCTCTGTGACTTGAGCCTAAATTGGTTGGCTCTGGGGTCTCCAGTGACAAAGAACCTAATACCACTCGACTCCTCTCACCCAAGTCATTGACCTCCCTACCAGACACAATGCTAAAACGGCAACCACTCCCTGTCGTCTGGGCTCTAGTCTCCTGCCCTGACTGTATACTCCTGCTGGGATCATGTCCTGACTCCTGGTGACCACTCTCCAACTTTCTGCATCTGGTCCAATAAGCCTCCTAAAACCCCTGCCCAAGTCATAGAAGCCAGGAATTTTAGCAGATTTGTCTCTGCAGACTTCTGCTCAGCCCTGGGGACTGTCGACTGGAACCCCATCATCTCTCTCCCCTCACTTGATGAGGCACTCGACTACTTCTCCAACTCATTCCTGTCCCTTGCCAACCTACATGCTCCAAGAAAGAAACTTAGGGTTCAGGGAAAGTGCCACAAATGGCTGAGCCCTAACCTTAAGCGAACCATGATACTCCGCGACAGGGCCTGGGAACTATACAAATCCTCTGGCAGCACACTTGAGTGGGAGAAGTACAGGGAACTGAGAAACCTTTGCAAGAAACCCTCTAAACTGGCTAAATCACAGTATCTAAGGGACCTCCAAACAGGTCACCTCAGTAACCCTAAGAAATATTGGGGCCACATTAACTCCCTCCTCAAGGGTACCACAAATTCACCTAATGACTCACTCCTGGTTGGTAACTCCCTGACCAGTGATCCCTTGTCAGTTGCTGAAGCCTTCTCAAACTTCTCTAATCCCTCAGGATCCCTGCCTACAGCTTCCCACTGGTCCCCTCCCAACATTGCTAGGGACCGAATCCTCCCACAGCCCCAATTCCATCTCAAACTAGTCAAACCATCTGCTGTACTTCCACTGATCCTCAAAATAAATCCCAGCTCCTCCCTTGGGCATGACCTTCTTGCACCCAGACTGCTGAGAGCAGCCACCACGCCATTGCCTATCCTGTCACACTTCTGATCAACCGGTCACTCCTCAAAGGTACTATCCAACTCAAATGGAAGGTCTTGACTATTGTCCCAGCACAAAGGTCCCCAGGACCTCATCAGTAATTACGCTAATCTCCCTCCTCAGCCGTCTTGGTAAAGTTCAGGAAGAGCTCGTACATAATCAGCTGCAGGACTACATTGAACAGCACCTGCAACTTTCCAATGCACAGCATGGGTTCAGGAAAGGCCATGGCACTGACACCGCCCTAATCCAATCATCTGACATCCTCAAGGCCATGGACCAAGGTCTTCCAACAGGTGCCCATATTCTTGACCTATCCAAGGCTTTCAACATGGTAAACCACAAGCTCCTCCCTCTCTCTAGCTCTGGCAGCTAGGCCTGGATGCTTATGCCCTCTCCTGGTTCAGGAGCTACCTGTCAACCAAACCCAGAAAGTCCATTGGAGGGCTCACAATATAGTGAATGACCTGTGGTCTCTGGGGTACCCCAGGCTCGATCCTGGGTCCTTTACTATTCTCCCTCTTCATAAATGACATTGAGGAGACCAGAGACCTAGTAACCTCATTCTCTATGCAGATGACACTGTTGTCTACTTAGCGACCCCACCTAATGTCATCTCTTTTCAAGCTGCAGGCTTGTCTCTCTGACTTGAGGCCTGGTTCTCTGCAAATTCTTTAAAACTGAATGGCGACAAAACCAAAGACTGTCCTGTTGGGACCAGATGGTTCAGCTTAGATAGAAGTGATCTACTCCAGCTCACCTCCTCCCTAGGGAAGAGGGTTGAGGTCCTAGATCAGTTCAAGTACTTAGGGGTCATCCTCGACCAAGAACTAACCTATAAATCACACATCATCTCCCTAACCCGAACTGTCCACCAGAAGATTGGCCTCCTCTACGGATTGGGAAACTCCCTCTCTGGTGAGGCTCGTCTTGCAATCGCAAACTGCTATCTCCTCCCTTCAATCCTTTACGGAGCCCCCATACTGCAGTCTCTCTGAGAAACCAAGCTCACCACACTCTACCATAAAGTGGCTCACTTTGCTACTAAATCTCTTCCCAGGAGGGCATCATTGTGAGGACCTACTTGGACCTAAACTGGCCCTCCCTCCAACACAGAGCTGACCTACTCCCTGCCTGCCTGGCTTCAAATTCACCTCCCTTGGGCCCTCCTCCTCACCTGTGTGATCTACTCACCACAAGATCCAGCACCACACCCTTTGATCCTCAGCAAGATGCCACCTTGCCATCCCCAGGTTCACACCAACCAAGGCAAGCGCTCTTCCATATGCTGCCCCTCTTATGGAATGCCCCCTGAAACTCTAGTCAACAAGCCTTCTCTCCTAGCATTTAAATTGGACATCAAAGCATATCTTCTGGACTTGAGCCTCTGTGGCTATAACTATTGACTCTGGGCTAATGTTTCCCCCGTGACCTTTGGGTAAGCTACTTCAACTGCTTTCCTATAACTCCCCTACATGCACTGCTAAGGTGCCTTGAAACTGCCTCAAACTTATTAGTCTAGTGGCACCCTCTGTTCTCTGTGCCAAATGATATATCCTATTGTGGACTATGTACAAACCTTAAACCTATGTATGTTACTGCTCATCAATGTACCTGTGACTAATTAATGTATTCAGCTTGTGCTGCTCTACTGTTGCTCCTGTGTATCACACTCCTGTTATGCACTTTATCTAATGTCATCATATACTATTCATATGTATGAACACACTGAATCTTCAAATGTATTTTCTAAGACTACTGTTTAAAGTTGCCAAGATATGTACTGTGTAACTAATCCCGGGTTGCCCCTGAAAAAGGGATCACTGGTCTCAGTGGGCCAACCCAGTTACCAAAATCTAAATAAATAAAATAAATGGTGGTCAGAGTAAAACAGAGGGATACAATCCTATATCTTATTAACATATACCTTCCACCTAAAGGATTGAGTTATATAGAAAAGAATGAGGTTAATGTTATAGCTGGTCTGATGGAAAAATATGTTAATAACAATCTGGATTCTGGTATTATTTTAATAGGAGACATGAATGCTAAGGTGGGTTACAGCCTGGAGCCTTCTGAAGAATTAACTTTTTATTTATTGTATTTTTTTGTTGACTGGGTAAGTGCACTAGACAAATCCTGCCTATTTTCAGGCACGACCCATGGGGGGGCGGGGGATACAGATGAATGTCAACTGACTTTGAACCAGATTAAGCTGTTGGTGGTATTTATGGTGAATGAGGGAAATTTGGCCAGGACACCGGGGAAATTCCCCTACTCTTCCAGCAGGTGGATGACTTCCTGAAAGCGGAGTGGAGGAGCACAGTTTGGAGCAGGACAGCAGAGGAGGAGGAAGTGCTGATGTGGCAGGGGAGGGGACTCCTCTCCTGTCTTGTATACCACTAGAGGCCTGAAAATGAGTTCTGGCACTTTGTGGACCAAGAAGATCAAAGTGAGGAGCTGGAAAGGAAAAGAAGGAATTAAGAGAGAAAACTTCTTCTGTGGAGATGGAGGAAAGAAATGTTGCAAGTGTGAGTAAAAAATTTTTGGGAAAATATGCAAAGAGTAAAGAAACATGAGGTCTTATACAGACAGATATTTCTGTTGTGGAAAGCAAAGAAAATAGTCCAGACTCCTATCAAGCTAAACTGAAAAACAATGATGTGGCAGTATTAAAGCAAGCTACACCTGCTGAGATGGGGAAAAACAAGAGAAAGTGTCAGCACAGAAAGGAAAGGCGAACATAAGTCGGAAACAGCTTGGCGTGAAAAGGGTTGTAGAAAGCAAGACAGAAAGTAAAGAAAGAGCTAAAACAAATAAAGAAAACACAGATTTTGAATATATTGAGGAAGTCATGGAAAAAAGGGCCCATTAGGAAACAGTAAAGGAGAAAAAAAGGAAGTTTCAGATTCAGCAGAGAGACTTTGCAGACACACCTGAATGGGTAACAGAAGCCTTATTGCAAGCAGGTTGGAAAAGAAAGGA
Organism: Neoceratodus forsteri; assembly: GCA_016271365.2. NCBI lineage: Eukaryota > Metazoa > Chordata > Ceratodontiformes > Ceratodontidae > Neoceratodus > Neoceratodus forsteri. The sequence continues at coordinate 776,973,172 of CM028138.1, forward strand.
TGGTGGGTCTGGGTGGGATCAAAATAGGCTCAGTACATCAGTAATTAGTAAAAAACAAAAAGAAGACACAAGGGATGTAGAAAGTAAATTTGAGGAAAAAGTGGATGAAGCTGAAAAACAGAAAGATGTAACATCAGAGGCAGATAAAACAAAAGAGATAATTTTTGATATACTTGACAGCAATAATGAGGAGTCATCTATGGAGCTTGAGCAGAAAATGATATTAACAGATAAAGAAACACAGGAGGAAGGGGAAGGCCAGAAGGAGAAACCCTGGGGTGGGAATACTAAAGAAAGATTATTTCCTAAAGATATAAAACCACAGTAGCTAAAGAAGAAACACAGTATGCCTGAGATTTAGAGGGCCCTCTGAGGATGTGCCCAACAGAATATTTATTAGGAAAGAACTCTTAATTAATAAATGAAGTTTTATCCATATGAAATATATGCCCTTATTCATGTACCAGGAAGTACAGAATTTCGCATAAGTTTTAAACACCGAGGAGGGTTGGACCTCTTTTGGAAATTATATCAGCAAATGAAATATACAGACTTATGGAAGGATTTCTCAGTTCTTCCCTTATCAAAACCTGCTTTTAAGATAGTGACTGTGTTATTTCGAAATTAAGGCATCAATGTGGTCAACATTAATTTCTGGATCAGAGGGGTGTAATACAAGGGCTGCCGGAACTGATATTGGATGAAAATGGTCTGTGGACAGGTGGATGGAAATATAATCTAACACTTAAACAAGTAGATGGAAAAATTCAACATTTGCTAAACTCTTTTCTTTCTAGGCCAAGATAGAGGCATTGTTTTTTTATGCAGGCCAAGTGCGGGCCTGCTACAAATGTGGAGAGTGAGGCCACTTAGGTAATGTCTGTGGTAAAGTCAAGTATGGCCTATGTGGGGTTGCCTGGCATTTTGGGGCAGAATGCATAAGCCTGGTTAAATGTAGTTTGTGTGAAGAGGATGGGCACACATTGCAAAATGTCCCTGGGCTTTCTTTAATAGCCCAGAAACTAGAGAAAGAGCAGAGCAAGATGTCTACCTGGCTGTGACGCAGAAAGAGAAAGAGAAGCAAGATAAGGTACTAAGGGAAGCCATTGTCAGAGAGGACATGGAAAAAGGAATAAAGGTACAACCTCAGACTAAAGGTTTGGTAATACCAGAGCAAAAAGAATCAAAAGAAAAAACAGTGACTTTTAAAATGGAAGGGAATACAGAAAAAGAAATTGGATTTACCATGTTTACAAGATCTAAAAACAAAAAGAAGAGTACAGCAAAACAGATAATTTCATTGGAAAAAGATCATAAAGCTGTAGAGTTAACAAATAAATACACCTTATTACAAGACAAGGAATGGTCCACTATGGAAAAGGGCTCTGATCAGTCCCACACAAATCTTTCTGAAGGTGCAGGAGAGGAAGGCGGAGCACAACAGACACGAGTGTCAAAGAAAGAAAAAAAATCTAAAGAGGCAGGAGTAAAAGTGAGGAAAACAAATGGGAAGTTTAGAATGCCTCACTCATAATACAAATAGTATTAAAAATAGAAGGAAGAGGCTGGTAACTTAAAATACTATATGACTTGAAAAGTGACTTACATGTATTCCAAGACACAAGGTTACACACTATAGATGAAATTCAACAAACTCAGAAAGACTGGAAATGGGACCATCCTTATGGTCCTTTTGGGATAGATAGGTGTACATGGGGTGGGGGTTGCTTTCTCTTCTCATGAAGTTCAAATTTTAAATGTAATAGATTTGGTACTTGGAAGAGCTATGATTATTAAATGAAATTATTGAAATTTATAATCCACAAAGGAAAAAAGAAAGGAATAGGCTAATAGATCAAATAGAGGCTTATTTGCATACTTCAAAACTTGTGGTGTGGGTTATCTAGAGCAGATTGGGAGGACAACATAAAACATTTTGTGATATAACTCACTTGAAAAGAATGTTAGATAAAGCTGGGTTGGAGGATGGATATAAGTTAAAAGGAAAAAGAACACACATATTTCAAGGGTTCACTTTCTACTCATATGGATTTCTGGATGGTACAAAAAAGTGGAGGTAGTTGATATTAGGAGTATCCGACTGAGACATCAGATCATGTGGCAGTAGAAGTTGAAATTAACTTGGGGAATAAGATGAGAATAGGAAAATGCTATTGGAGGATGAATACAGCTAAGCTACAAGAAGATACTTGTATAGAAAAGATTAAAATAATACTGGAAGATAAGTTAACAGTTATGGAATTATATGATAGCGGAACAGAATGGTGGGGAGATACTAAAAATGAAATCAAACAATATATGATTGAAGAAGGACAGAAAGTCGAGGCAACATGTTATGGTAAGTATTTAAAATTAAGAGCTAGATTATATAAACTTATGACAAGGCAGGTTAAAGATAAGGTGGATGAATCTAAACAAATTGTAGAAATTAAGGTTAAAATGAAGAATACCAATATAATAGGGTCACGTCTTTAATTATGTAACAAAAAGTGGTACCCAGGAACAAAATATCATACAAATCCTTATGACAGTAGTAAAGAAAGAATATAAAATTTAGTTATGCACAAATTACAGGATGGAAAAGGGAGGACACATGCAGATATCGAAAATATTAAATGTACAGTACAAGAGTTTTTGAAGGAAAAATACCATCAACAAAGAAGTAGGAAAAGTGAGGAATTTTTTTCTGACAATTGAGATGCCAGAGTTGGAGGAAGATGAGGCAGAGGTGATAAAGGGGGAAATTAAAAAAATCTCTGTCAAATAACACGGCACCTGGGGTGGATGGGATTCTGAATATGTTCTACAAAATTTTGGAAAAGCAATTAGTTCCCATTTTAACAAGAGCATACAGTGGTATAATGAATGGAGGCAATTTGGCAGAAAGCATGAAAAATGAATAATGATTTTTTTGCATAAAAAAGGAGAAAAAACACAACTTAAAAATTGGAGGCCCATTAGTTTATTGACTTCAGATTACAAACTTTTAGCCAAGTTAATAAATAATAGGTTAAGGACGTTTTCAGAGAAATTAATAATACAGTCTCAATCATGTGCTATTCCTGGATGGAACATACAACAAAATGTAATTTATATTAGAGAAGTCATAAATAAAGGACAGGAGGATTCTTTGCAAGGGTACTTGTAAGACTTGGATCAAGAAATAGCATTTGATGTTGTAAAGCATCAGCATGTATAGGATACCTTAGAAAAGTTTAAAATTCCAACAGAATTAATTAGGGAAGGATAAAGGGTGGCTGACCAAAGCCCTCTCCTCCAGATTGAGGAGTAGCCTTCAAACCCAAGGGAGGAAACAGACTGGGGTGGAAGTTTCAGGAGGAGCAGAGGGAGGATGGAGTATAAGGAACCTGGGTGGGGTTCAACAAAGGGATCAGGGATAAGGGGTGGGGGCTGGTTTTAGTAAATGCCAGGAGCTTGGGAAACAAGTTGCCAGAGTTCCAGGCCATGCTGTTCGGAGGGTGGATGTGGCGGTGGTCACGGAGACATGGGTCAACAAAAACCATGACTGGGACCTAAACATGCAGAGGTACACTATGCTTAGGAAGGATAGAAAGGAGGGCAGAGGGGGTGGAGTGGCTATGTTCATTAGAGTTGACATAAAAATTGCTAGGGTAGAAGAAGTAGAGGGAAACGTGGAGGCCTTATGGGTCACTTTATGATCCCCAGCAGGAGATAAGGTCAAGCTGGGTGTAACATACAGCCCCCTGGGATGGGTGATTTTCTGGAGGATGGTTTGCTGGACAACATCATTGCCCAGTGTGGACCAAAATGGGATGGTGTGGTGTTGATGGGGACCTTAATATGCCAGGTACAAACTGGGAACCATGTCCTCTAGGGTGGCCAAGGAGCAGAGGCTGCAGGATGGCTTCCAGGATGTGTTCTTTACACAACATGTGATGGAGCCCACAAGGGAGGGGCATGTCCTGGATGTGGTTCTGGCAGATGGGGATCTGGTAAGGGACCTGGTTGTAGAGGATCCCCTGACTGGGAGTGACCACAATACTGTCTGGTTTCAAATAAGCATGGGGGGAGGGGGGTGAGATCAAGGACACTGGCAGTGGACTTCATGGGTGCAGACTTTGTGGGCATGGGAAATATTCTCAAGGATCACTTGAGGGATTACATCAATGACAAATGTCGAAGGAGATGGGAGGTAAGTAAAATGGGGACTTATGTGAGGCAGTCAGAACCTGCGCTAAGGTGAAACATAAGGAGCAAGGTCCACATAAGACCATGCTGGTGGTCCAGTGAGGTTCCAGGTGGCGGTCAGAGAAAAAAGGCGGCCTACAACACAGAAACATAGACTTTGATGGCAGATAAGGACCGCTAGGCCCATCTAGTCTGCCCATTTCCTACCTACAGGATAAGGCCACAGATCCTAGTTAACCAACAGCCTATTTCTTCCTACCCTCACAAGAATTGCCTTATGTCTGTCCCATGCATTCTTGAATTCACCCACAGTTTTAGACCCCACAACCTCCTCAGAAAGGTTGTTCCATACATCCACTACCCTCTCAGTGAAATAATACTTCCTCACATTGCCCTGAACTGCCCTCCTTCTATCTTTAAATTGTGTCCCCTTGTTCTTGCAAGTCTCTTTTCTGAAAAATGCTACCCTCTTGGACTTTCTTGATTCCACTGAGGTACTTGAAAGTTTCTATCATGCCCCCTTCTTTCCTCAAAGGTATACATATTAAGCTCCTTTAGTCTCTCCTCATACGGCTTCTCTTGCAGACCCTGCACCATTTTAGTTGCCCTCCCCTGGACTGCCTCTAACCTGTCTATGTCCTTGAGGAGATGGGGTCTCCAGAACTGGACACAGTACTCCAGATGGGGTCTCACCAACTGTCTGTACAGAGGGATAACAACTTCCTGTTTTCTGCTGCTGATGCCTCTCCCTATACATCCCAGTATACCCCAGCCCTCCCTACTGCCTTCTCACATTGATTGCTAACCTTAAGGTCATCTGATATGATTACCCCAGGTCCCTTTCCTTTTTTGTTGTTGTTACTACCTCCCACCCATTGTGTATTCTTCCCCTGGGTTCTTGTTTCCCAGGTGCATTATTTTGCACTTCTTTGCATTGAATCCTAAGCTGCCATACTTCTGACCATTCCTCCAACCTTGCCAAGTCCTTTTCATCCTTTCCATGCCTCCTTGTGTATCAACCCTGTTGCAGATTTTTGTGTCATCTGCAAAAGGCATACTTTTCCTTCAAGCCCTCTGCAATGTCACTGATGAAGACATTAAAAAGGATTGGACCCAATACGGAACCCTGTGGTACCTCACTAGTAACCCCCCTTTCTTCAGAATGGACTACATTTACAATTACCTTCTGTGTCCTGTTGTTTAGCCAATGTTTTACCCAGGCTACCACCTGGTCCCACTCTCAGGCTGGTTAATTTGACTATTAATCTTTGTGTGGGACTGTGTCAAATCGCCTTTGTTAAAGTCTTGGTAGGCCATGTTCACAGCCCCTCCCTGGTCTACTACTTTGGTCACCCAGTCAAAGAAATCTTTTAGATTCATCTGACATGACCTTCCGCTGTGAACCCATGCTGCCTTGGGTCCTGTGCTCCACTGGCCACTAGGTACTCGACTATTCTTTCCTTCAGAAGTGACTCCATCACTTTCCCTACCACAGAGGTCAGACTGACAGGTCTGTAATTTCCTGCCTCTGTCTTGGACCCACTTTTGTGAAGGGAATCACATCCGCCTTCCTCCAGTCCTTGGGTACCACACCATCCTCCAATGATTTATTAAAAAGAGTAGCCAGTGGTTTCACTAGTTTCTCCCTTAATTCTTTTATAATTCTGGAGTGAATTCCATCAGGACCCATTGCTTTGTCCACCTTCAGTTTTAGGAGTTCTTGCAGAACCCTTTCTTCTGTGAAAGGACTGGGATCAACCCTCCCACCAAGAGTGCTTCTGTTAATTGGATTAGGCACTTCCCCCTCCTCTTTTGTGAATACTGAGCAGAAATATTCATTCAGTATTCCAGCTTTTTCACTGTCCCCCTCTGCCCACCCACTGTTCTTTCTATTCAGCCTCACTATTCCTCCTTTGTCTTTCTCGGCTCGCTGATGTACCTATAAAGGTTTTATCCCCTTGTTAACTGAGTTGGCTATCTTTTCCTCAGTTTGGGCCTTTGCTATTCTGACTTCTCTCCCTGCTTCCTTCTGCCTTAACTGGTACAGCTCTCTGTCCTGCTCCTTCTGTGTTTCCTTATACTTCCGGAATGCTATCTTTTCTTCCTGACTTTCACAGCCACCTCTTTTGAGAACCATAGTGGCTTTTCTTTCATTTTGATTTGTTCATTTGCTTCACACAAAGGCTTGTTGCCTCTGTGATGGCAGTTTTGATAATTCCCCATCGCTGCTCCACACCTCCTTCTAGCCTGTTTGCTAGTGCTTTTCTAAGGCACTCTCCCATCTTGCCAAAGTCAACCCTCCTAAAGTCCAGTACACTCACTTTTGTATGGCTTGACTCTGTAGCTGAGTTTAACATGAACCACACTATTTGATGGTCACTTGTCCCCAGATGGCAACCCACTTCTAGATCTGAGATCCTCTCACTGCCCCGTTTGAGAGCATGAGGTCTCCTCATGAGTAGGTTCTGAAACTAGCTGTCTAATGCCTGCCACCTGTAGGGCATCAAGAATGCCCTGCTCTTGGATATGGCTGCAGCAAATGTGCTCCAGTTAACATCTGGCATATTCAGGTCTCCCATCAACAGTATCTCCCCTTTCTCTGCCATTCTAAGAATGCCTTCCATCATATCCTTGTCCATTCCTTCCCCCTGACATGGGGGTCTGTACACAACCCCTGTGCGGATTGTGGTGCCCTTTCCAGTCTCCAAGGTGACCCACAGTGCCTCCTCTCCTCCCTGTTTACTATTTTGTTCAGTTGCTTTATCCTTCCTTTGCATAGAGAGCTACTCCTCCCCTCTTCTCCCTTCCTGTCTCTCCTGTGGTTATGTACCCTGGTATGTTAACATCCAGTCATGATTCTCTGTGTACCATGTTTCTGTGACTGCTACGATATCCAGGCATCCCTCTTCCATTAAGGCCATCAGCTCAGGAGCTTGTTGCCCAGACTACGGGCATTGGTACTCATTACCTCCATTTCCTGATGGCCTTACTCCTTTTGCCCCATCCCTGTCCTTCTTGCCTTTGTCAAAAATATAAAACAACAAGGGGATAGGGATAAGGAAATGTACCATCTTGCATCTAGAAAAGTCACCTGGATGGTGAGGGGGTAAAGTCCAGTAAAGAGCAGCAGCTGGCACAGGGATACATGGGGGAAAAGTGGTTCTTCAGTACATTGGGGAGTGGAGAAAACTAAGGCCATCTCAGCAGATTGAGCTCAGAAGGAAGGTGGCTGGAAGAGGCGAGGATCAGGCAGATGTATTTAACAAGTACTTTGCCTCTGTGTTCACTAGGGAGGGGGATGGGATATCTACAAAGCAAGGCATGGTGGGTATAGAAGAGGCAGTGAGTGGGATCAGGGGAGCAACAGAAATGGAGCAAGAGGGAGAGAGAGGTACCCCAGGGGTGTCACATCAGGATAAGGATAAAAAGGCCAGTAAGGTGGAGAGGATGGATGATGCTTTCTCCACCAAAAGGGTGTGGTTAGCCCTCAAGGTCCTAAAGATAGACAAATCTCCTGGGCTGGATGGCATTCATCTGAGAGTACTATGGGAATTGGTGGACATACTGGCTGCACCCCTGGTGGAGCTATTCAACAGGTCACTTGAGATGGGGGTACCTAGGGATTGGCAAGAGGCCCATGTTGTGCCATTCAATAAAAGGGGGTCGAGGGAAGTACCAGGTAACTTAGACCCATCAGTTTGATCTCGGTGGTGGGAAAATTAATGGAGAGTATACTAAAGGAATGATTGGGGTGTACTTGGAGGAGGTGGGAGGTCTGGATAGTCAGCAACATGGGTTTGTGCCAGGTAGACCATGTGAAACCAATCTTTTGGTGTTCTACAAATGGGTAACATCAGAACTGGACAGGGAAAGCCTGTGATGTATTATTCTTGGACTTCAGCAAGGCATTTGACTCTGTCCCCCACAATGGTCTGGTGGAGAAGCTGATGGGGTTGGGAGTAAGACATTTGATGGTCAGATGGATTGAAAACTGGCTAGCTGGATGCACCCAGACAGTAGTGGTTGGTGGGGACTTCTCGAACCTTAGAGAGGTAGATAGTGGGGAACTGCAAGGCTTGGTCCTGGGTCTGATCCTATTTAATCCATACATATCAGACATCAGGGAGGGTATAGGGTGTGAAATGAGTCTCTTCGCTGATGATTCCAAGATGGGAGGAGTAGTTGAGGGAGAAGAGGGGAGGTTGGCCCTGCAAGGGGACCTGGACACCCTGGAAAGCTGGGCTCACACATGGAAATTAAATTTCAATACCACCAAGTGCAAGGTGTTACATCTTGGGTGGGAAACCCTAAACACTGGTACACCCCTGGGAGGGCTGGAGGCGTCAATGGGAAAAAGACCTGGGGTCATGGTGGATGCATGTATGAATAACTCTGAGCAGTGCAGGAGAGTGACTAGCAAGGCAAACAGGATGTTGGGATGCATCGTGGAGGATCACTCTAGGAGCAAGGAGTGATTCTGCCACTACACAATGGACTGGTTAGACCACACCTTGAGTACTGTGTACAGTACTGGAGACCACACTTGAAGAGGGACATATAGCTCCAAGAGAGGGTACAGAGGAGGGCAACTAAGATGATACGAGGGCTAGGGGATTTGACGTATGAGGACAGACTAGAGGAGCTATGCCTGTTTTCATTGGAGGAGAGGAGAGACAGGGGGGACATGATTGAGGACTTCAAGTACCTCAAAGGGAACAAATAGGGTAAACATGGAGGAGTCTTTGACTAAAGCAGGGAGGTATCACCAGAGGGTATGGTTTGAAATTGGAAGGTGGAAGGGTGAGGGAAAAGAGGAGGGTTTTCACTGAGAGGGTGGTGGACCCTTGGAATGCACTGCCTGGCAAGCTGGTTCAGAGATCCACAGTGGAGGGCTTCAAGAGAGGTGGGACAGACACAGAAAGTGGATGTATCAGATGATGCCTGTCCCAGGGGTGGGGATGGATGATAGGGGTTTCTGGAACACATGGAACACAAGGGGGGCCACAGCACCCAACTAGGGATCTGAGGTTCAAGCAGACTCAATAGACCATAAGGCCTAATCTGCTGGCAAATAGTATGTTAGTATGTTAGTTTAATAAAAGCAATATATAAGAAAGTAAATTTATCCTATGGTTAATGGGCATCTAAGGACTTCAATGTATATAAGGAATGGGATTGGCAAGGGTGCCCATTAAGTTCCTACTATATGTATTTTGTCTAGACCACTACTGAGGAGAACAGAGGTGAAGACAGAGATTAAAAGTGTTGTATGGCAAAATAGGGAACTGAATAAAACAAGTGCTTATGCAGATGATTGCTTAGTTTTAGTAAAAGATCAGAGTTCAGGGGATAAGTTAATAGATTCAGTAGAGAAGTATAGCCAATATGCAGGGATTAAGATAAATAAAGGGAAAAGCAGAATGTATCCTTTGGGGGCAGTGGAGAAAAGAAAAGAGGAGATTTGGAGATAGCAGAAAGAAGCATTAAGGTACTGGGTATTAGATTTGGAGGGGATGATGCAATACAACAAAACTGGGAAGAAAAATATCAACTAGCCCAAATAAAAGTACATAAATGGAAATATTGGAGTATGACACAAGAGAAAATAATTTACTTATTATAAAGTTTATTGTCCCAATATTTTATTTTTATCATACATTTTTTCCGTACCATTTCAAATGCAACCCGAAATTCAAAGTATTTCTTTAGTTATCGTGGGGTAGCAAGTTAAATCCTATTAAAATGGGGAAAGGTATAGAACCATAAAAGATGGGAGTTTAAACATGATCAATCCAATTGTTTTTTATAGTAATATTTTTGTGTTTTTAAATATTGTACCATTAGTAAAAGGTGAGAACAAAGCTTGGTCTTGGTTAACACAGCAATGGAATGTTCATTAAATGTATTGGTAAGAAAGGGAATATAGTAGGAGGTAAAGTGTGGCCAATATATATGGAAATTGGAAGGAAGTATTTAACCCAGTGGGGGGTAACAGTCGATGCTCTAATTAGGGGTAAGAGAAAACAGATGTATAAAGAAATTATGGAGAGGAATTTATGAGAAAAATTCTAGCTGTTACATTAGAAAAAAGAATTCTGGGAAAAATGAAAGATGTATTATGGATGTGTAGTCATGAGAAGTTAAATGTGAGAGGTAACCATAAATATAAAAGAATGGAGGAAAGAATATGTGGAGAAAGAGACTGTGGGACAAAAGAGGAAAGCATGCAACATTTATTTTTTTTATTGTGATTTAATTAAGCCTTTTTAGGGTATGGTTGCCAGTTATTGGGCGATGCAAGCTTTTAAAAATATGACATACGAAATTTTGATCTATGGCCAGTTAACAAAAGACTTGGAAAAAGTTAATAAAATACAGTCTGTTATTTTGGCAGTTTTGAAATGGTCTATATGGTAAAACAGATATTCAAGATTTTTGCAGAATAAGGATTTGACTGTACAGGATTTTTTTTTAAGTTTCAAGATGAAGTAGATACAATTTTTCAAGATGAATGTTAATTATGGGGAGAAGAGAAAGCAAGACTGCTGCTGAAAAATGTGACTGGAATTGGGTAGATAATATGGATATCATAATGACTGTGTGATTTGTTTTTGTTTTGGAAATAAAGTGTGTTTTTGTTTTAATCAAAATTTCCCCTACTCTTTTTGATAAGTGCCATGAAATCTTTAACATCCACCTGAACTACCACCAATCCAGGTAGATGGGACCTCGGTTTGATGTCTCATCCAAAAGATGACACCTCAGAAGTCCAGCACCCCTCTCATGCTGCACTACAGTGTCAGTACTGGGATATTAACCCAAGTGCCAGATGTGGGAACTGAACCCACAGCCCTCTGATCTCCACGCCTCAGAGGTGAATGTGCTACCTACTGAGCCACTGGCACTTGGGCATGTGCAAATTGTGATATTATGCATATCAAAATAAAGAGGGACACATTAGATAAAAAAGTGTATGGAAGAGGGAAAGAATTTCTAAAAATAATGAATTACTAGAATGTGTTATTTATTAACAGAAGAACTAAAGGAGACCCATAGGGGGCATTCACATATATAGGACCTAAGGGATCATCAGTAATAGATCTATGCTGGTACACAGAGAACATGATTACCCTGAGTAAAGTTTTAAAAATAGGATGTACTGGGGAAAGTGAACACTGCCCAGTGGAAATTATGATACAATCTGAAACACCCATCTTCAATAGAAAAAAAAAAGGATAGACTGGAAATAATAAGAGCAAAAAAGGGTGTTAAATGGGATTTAATAGATAACTTTAGGTCTATACAAATGTTGAATGAAATAGGCGCTAGTCAAGAATTGCTAGATCTGATTCAAAATAAGGAAGAGGAATGGTATGTTAATAGATCTGAGGATATAATGAATATCATCTCACAAAATATGGTCAAGGTCACAATTAGTAAGCATAAATTGGGCAGCAGATGGTATGATAAAGAATGTAAATATCATAAAACCTGAATAAATAAATTGGTTAAATATTTACAAAAAAGTAGCAATCAATAGGGGAAGAAATTATTAAATAAATTATGGAAAGATTATAAAAGGATAATGCATGAATAAAGAAAAAACTTAGAATACAATTATGGAGGGAATTTGAAAGTACAATAAAAGAGAATAACATAGCACTTTGGAAAATGGTAAACAAAGGATGGGATAATTATAATAATGAGATAGAAAATTATATTACCAGAGAAATATGGGAATTATATTACAAAAACCTATTCTATAATGAGATAGAAAATTATATTACCAGAGAAATATGGGAATTATATTACAAAAACCTATTCTATAATCAAGAGTTGAGTAGTGAATCCATAAGTTGGATACCTGTGGCAATGTTTTCCTTCTCAGTTAAAGAAATCTCAGAGGTAATACAAGAACTAAAATGCTATAGGGCTCCTGGGCCTGATGGGGTTCCTCAAGATATTTTTTTTTTATTTGTGAAATATTCGGAAAGACCTTTGAGTCAGGGACTCATTTACAAAGGTTCCACGTCATACATAAAAAGGTAAAGGGACTCATTTACAAGGTTCAACGTCATACATAAACTGGTACAGGGATGAGACTTGTGATACAGGTTGCAGCACAGTTACAGATAACATTACATTTATAGCATTATTAGTAGATGGTGTAAAACAGTGGCTGGGGTACAGTGTCACAGCCAGGAGAAAGAAAAAAAAATACAAACAATAAAGAAAAAAAAGGAATTACAGAAAAAACATCAGCAGGGGATTTGTAGTCATGTAGTTTAACAGATACATTAGGTACATTGCCCTGCTAATAGCATCTTTGAGGGAGGCACAGTCAGGTCAGGTGTCAACAGCAGTCACATTGGTTTGTAGCCAGAAGGTATTCTCTTAGCTTGGATTTATATGGGCCCAGCCTTGTTTCATCCGTTATATGATGAGGGAGGGAGTTTGTCCAGGAGGGGGCCCTGAAACTAAAAGTACATTGGTATTGGGAGGTCCAACCATGGGGAATCCATAGTATCCGTTTGCTTGAGCTACGGGTTGTTTTGCCTGGAAGTGTTGGGAGGATAATTAGATGTAGGGAGGGTGGGGTTTTGGCCCAGTAGTACTTTTTTTGTCATAAGACAGGTGTGGTATCTAATTCTGTTTTCCAGGGTTAGCCAATTTGTTCTACTGTAAAGGGAGCAGGAGTGAGTGAAACGATCACATTCTAGGATAAGACAGCAGGCTTTGTTTAGCATGAGCCTAAGTCTGTTTAGGTTTGTGAGAGGGGCGGCACTGAATATTAGGATGCCATAGTCTAGCAGGGAGAGGATAGAGGAGTTTATGGTAAGTAGGAGTGCTTCAGGAGTGAGGCAGTGTTTGTACCAGTGAGAGCGCCTAATCTAGAGCTAAGGGAAGTTGATAGGTGTAGGATATGTTGATTAAAACTGAGGGAGGGGTCTAACGTGATCCCTAGGTATTTATAGCTGTTTACCTGTTCTAGGGGGGTCTGATTTGCAGTGAGAAAATTGGGGCAGAGGTTCTTTTGTGGGTTCTGAGGGTGGGTGAATATCATGACTTTGGTCTTATTATAGTTGATAATAAGGTGCTGGGAGGTGAGCCAGTCTTTGATTTCATGGAAAGAGTGCTGGAGAGATTTGTGGAGTTTGAGGGGGGCTGGGTCAGATGCAAACAAGACTGCATCATCCGAATAAAGGAGCAGATTTCCAGGGCATGAGAATGGGAGGGTGTTGAGGAACAGGCTGAAGAGTAGGGGGCTGAGTATGGAGCCCTGTGGGACACCGGAGTGGTTAGGGAGGTGGGGCTATAGAACAGGGCCCACCTTGACTATCTTTATTCTAGTGGAGAGATAGCTGGTGAACCAGTTTAGGGATTCATTTGAGAAACCTGTATAGGCCAAGGCGTTTAGTAGAAGGGCATGGTTTACTGTGTCAAATGCTTTAGATAGATCCATGAAGATGGCGCCAGTGAGGTGGCCCTGGTCTAGGGCTGAGTGGACATGGGAGGTAAGCTCGAGGAGGGCAGTAGTGGTACTGTGGCCCTTATGAAAGCCATGCTGCTGTCTAAATAGCAGGCTATATTTGTTTAGCTGTTCAGTGAGTTGGTCAGCGGCTATGCGTTCTAGTGCCTTAGACAGCGGGGGTAGGATAGAGATGGGGCAGTAGTTGTTTGTGGATGTGCAATCTCCACTTTTATGAATAGGTGTGATGTAGGCTGATTTCCAGTGGGTAGCAGACTTCCCTTGGCAGAGGGAGCAATTTAGAATATGGGTGAGTGGGGCTAGGACTTCCTGGAGGGTGAGGTGGAGGATATTAAGGTCCAGGGAGTCATGACTGTAGTGGTTTTTACTTATAGCTTTTGCACGGTAGGGTTTGGCAGTCTCAGGTGTAAGGATTTGCAGGTAGAAAGGTGGGGCAAGGGGGGTGGGGTGATATGGGCAGGCTGGGGGTCAAAGAAATTAGAGGGCAACACATGGGAGAGATCAGTGAAGGCGGTGTTTAGGGCTGATGCAATCCTAAGAGGGTCGGTGGTGAGGCTACCATCTATGAGTATTTGGTCAGGTGGCAGATTAGTGGTTTTGTCACAGAGTTCCTTTATGTTCTCCCAGAACTTGCAACCATTTCTCCATGCGGAGGTTAAGGTGGCTTTATAATAGTTTGCTTTGGCAGTGCGTATGGCCCAGGTGCATTTGTTTCAGGCCTCCCGATAATGTTGCCTGTTCTGAGGCTGTAGGGTCTCATTGGCAAGGTGCCATAGTGCATCACGGTGTCGTAGTAGGCCTTGGAGGTGGTCAGAGAACCATGAGGCATGGTCCCCTTTGGTCATAGTTTTGGTGAAGGGGCAAACTTGTCACAGGCTGAGTTGAAGTAATTTATAAATAGTTTGAGGGTGCGGTCAGGGTCAAGGGTGCTAGAGAGGGGTGTCCAGTCCCATTTTCTGAGGTGGGCTTTGAGAGAGGCAGGTTTACCGAGACCTAGTTTGTGTTGTGTAGTGGTTTTGTGTGCAGTTTTGACTGGGATACTAGACCAGTTGCAGAGTACTGGCGACTGGTCACTGAGGGTGACGGGGAGAACTTGGGTGCTTTATATTTTGTGAGGCCGGTTTGTGAAAACTAGGTCTAGTAGTGTGGATGCCCCTGTGCAGATGTGTAGTTGGGTGGGGGTTTTGATGAACTGAGTGAGATCAAGTGCTGCAGCCTCGTTGATGTAGGGGGCAGCTGTTTTGACCAGCCAATTTATGTTGAAATCCCCCAGTAGTATTTTTTCTTGTTTATGGGGTAGGGTGGTGAGGTAGGACATGATGGCATGGAAGGCTAGCTTCTGGTCTCTGGGGGGGACATATGCCATGGTGAGGAGGAGGAGGGGGGATGTAGATCTACCTAGTGTTATTGCTAGGGTGAAGGCCTGGGCCCTGCTGGTAAGCATTGGCAGGGGAAGTAGGTGGCCAGTGAGGGAGTCCTTGAGGTATACAGCACAGCCACCCCCTCACTTTACTATACGGTCGGAGCGATAAAGACAGTATCCAGGAAGGTTGACTGCAGTGTCAGGGACAGAGGAGGAGAGCCATGTTTCACTCAGGGCAAAGATGTCAGGGTTGTTTTGGAGTACCCAGCAATGAAAGGAGTCCCATTTTTTTTTGCAAGCTGCAGATATTTAGTGAGGCGATGTGCAGGCCATTTCCAGGCACTAGGTGGGATGATGGGGATGTTTGAGGGCCAGGGTTTGGGTGGACATTACCTGTCAGAAGTAGAAGAAGAATGAGAGATCTGAGTTGGTTTCAGTTTGTTCTAGTAGTAACTCTTTGGTCTTTTTATTGTGTGTGTCCAATGGTGGGTATTGGTAGTTTCAGGGTAAGGGAGGCAGATAGGAGGAGGAATTGGGGGGTGAGGGGTTGTTTTATAGCGGGTATGAAGGGAGGTTCACAGGGAGGGGGGCTCCAGTGGGTTTCTTTCTGTGGGAGGTGACTCCTGAAGTGCAGGTGGAGTGCCCGTGTATGCGTTAAGTCGTGGGGTGGGTTTGATAGTTTTTGTACTGATGTTATAGTGGCAGGGTGTACAGGTGCAAAGGAATGGGGTACAGGGAAAGGAGTGCAAGCCTGGAAATTGGCAGGAAGTTTCAGTGTTGTTCCCCATTTGCATGTGCTTGGTGTGGGTCGAAGGTTCCTGAGCACAGTTCAGTAGTAATGTGAGGAGAATATTATGAAGGATGACCCAGAGTTATGATCTAATGTATTAAATGGAGTGTTCAAAATTGTTTTGGAGAAAGGTACGATACCAAAAACATGGAAAACTAATATAATAATCACAATATATATAAAAAAAATACATCAGATCTGAGGAATTTTGGACCCATAAGTCTTTTAGATACTGCACAGATAATATTTCGCTAAATTACTGCACTGAAAAATAATGGATTGGATAACTGAATGTGATTTATTAGATGAGGCATAGGCTGGCTTTATGCCAAATTACTCTATGATTGATCAATGTTTTACACTAACCCATTTAATGCACAAATATGAATATATAAAGAAACAAAAATTATACTGTGTCTTCGTAGATCTAAAAGCAGCTTTTTGATAAAGTTTCAAGGAAAAAGTTTTGGGAAGCATTGGGGAATTATGGACTTGGTACAGAGGAGCTTAATATCCTAAAATTACTTTATAAGAATAATTGCACACTAGTAAGGTACAATAAAGAAGGGGATTGTACCAAGAAATTTGGATCCAATATAGGTTTAAGGCAAGGATGTGTTCTCTCTCTGATCTTATTTAATTTATTTTTGAACATGATACTAAAAGATGTGTACGATCTCGAGCTGCACATTTTTTTTTGTTAACTGGGTAAGGCCCACTAGGCACAAGTGCCTGTTTTTAGAGGTGACTTGAGATCACTGGGTGGTTTAGTGACTTGCTCAGAGTCACAGAGTATGCAAATTGAGGTTGTGAGAATCAAACCTAGATCTGGTCTGTTGGATGTAACAAGCTTGTTCACGGCTCATTACTCTATGCTCTAGGCTATACTACCAGCCCAGCTCTAGGCCATGCCCATACCTAGCATATGTAGATGATATTGTGTTGATTTCAATCAGCTTTCTGGGGATAAAGAGACATATACAAAAATTAAATGAGGGTTGTAGGAATGCTGCATTGGAAATGAATTTTGGGAAAACTAAATTTATAATCTGTAGTAGCCAAATGAGTAAGAAAGGAAGAATAAGTGAGTTATATTGTAATAATGACACAGTTGAAAGGGTTTGATCATTTTTTATTTGGGAATTACTTTTAATTATAATTTAAACTGGAATGAGCACATGAAATATATAAGAGGAAAATAAAGAGATTTTTAAAGATTTTCATACAAGTATGGATGCCAATTGGTAAAGGGATGTGTGTCAGTTGTAAATACAAAACTTAAATCCCATATACTTTATGGAGCAGAAATTTAGGGTATACAGAATAATAGAAAATTAGAGACAGCCCTTAATAAAGTATATAAAAGAATATTGGGATTGCCAAATTGTGCACCTTCTGGTCTAGATTAGGCTGGAACTGGGGCAAGCTCCTATTCGACAAATTTTAGAACAGAGGCAATGTAACTATTGGGTAAAGGTATATTATAAACAAGGAAAAAGTTTCCCAAGAATATGTATAGAAGAATCTTTGAATTATAAAGAAATGGGATTTGTTTGTCCAAGTGTTGATAACCTTGAAAAAGTAATAAAACCATATGGACTTCTTGAATACATAACTGAATCAATAAGGCAACCATGGAAGTTAATAGAAGAGAAAATTAATATAAGAATTCATTACATAAATTATAATTAGGAGGTTAATATTGTGAAGAAGTATAAAACTAGTATTTGGTTGGCAGAAAACAGAAAAAGAAATGAGAGGTTAGAAAATTATTTATATAAATTTTCTAACCCAAATAATAGGAAGGCAATAACCAGATTTAGGTTTGGATATGTTAACTCACAAACTTTAATGAAACATAAAAAGATTGATTCAGCAATGTGTGCCTGTGATGGTGGAGAAGACATCCCATTTCATTTTCTGATTCTGTGTCCATTATATCAATTTGAAAGAAAAAAGATTATTGCAAATGTTCTTAAAGAGCTCGATATGGAGCCTCAATATCAGTTTAATGCATTATTGAAATCTGAGGATACCTCTTGGTTAGAAAAAATAGCTAGATTGTGTAGGGTAATAATAAGGAAACAGAAGCATCTGTGGAATTATCAGTGATTTGTGTATCTTTTTATAGTGTAAAAGATACTATGGAAATTGTATAAATGTTGTAATATGAAGCATATTGTACTGATGTTTTAAACTAATTGTAAAAAATTAAAAATATTAAGCTATGCAACTAAAATAAACTTGAACTTGACCTAGTATCTGTATACTCCATCGGGCACCTTGATGAAGACATCTATAGAGAATGCCTCTGACTTGTCACATCTTCTGGTTTTTCATCCTATTCTGGATGCATGGGTCCTGCCACACACAGACTGCTGTGCTAAGAAAGGGTATATTTATTTGTGTCAATGTGATGTATTTGATGTTATTAAACCTGTATGTGGATAGTCTCAAGACAGTATTGATTGGTCCTTTACCATGGATGCTGACTTCACCTCGAATGGCACTGAATACCAGGACTCAACATCTGCTCCAGACGCTTCTTGATTATACCAGTCTTACTGGAAGGAGGTTCATCAGCTGTCAACAAAGATTTCCAACCAAACTTACACTTGCCCAGTACAACTACAAAAATGGAGACCGCCTACTGTCAAAATGCAATATAATTTGGATGGTGAATTTTGTGTGGTAACTAATTTTAAGCAATTTACTTATGGAAAACAGATATGTGCTATTTCTCAGCCCAATTTTTGCTTCATTCCTCACCAGACTACCATTATTGGGCATACAGTTATTACCTGTTTCCCTTATGGAACCTGATACCATTGAGGGTAACCTTGATTATCTTCTCACTCTTTCAGAGTATTTATCTTATTTTAATGTACACATTGATTCACTGACTCTCGCACTGAAGTCACTTTTAGACAGGAAAGAAACACACCTCATCCACATCAGCAATAATATGACCAAAGCAAATGAAGCAATATGTGATCTTATTAATGATGGTAATTTTAATAGTGCACTTACTAATACTTAGTTAGAAATTACCTTTGAAGTTTTTATTATTATACAACCATTTTTTATATTTTTCCTTATCATTATGCTTTACTGCATCCGGTGCATTCTCCGTCATCACCACAAGCAGCTGGGGTTCCTTTACAAAGCTCTTGCATCAGGTCTGTAAATGACACCTGCTCTTTCTCCACTTCCCTATTTTGTCTTTGTTGCCCCTTTTGTGGCAACAAGGGAGGGAATGTTACATGAGGTCTCTGCACCCTAATTGATAGCACACAGCACTGAAAATATACGCATCCACATTGTATAATATATATATATATATACATATATTTTTTTTTTCTATATAACAAACTAATCACACACACAAGCATACACACACAAAAAAAAGTACATAGTCATGTGGGGAGTAGTGCAATGTAATGACTGTGGGGCAGCAGTCTTCTGGGAGTTTTTCTGGAGGCTGAGATGCTGCCCTATTTGAAGACAACTCTCTGCCCTGAGGGAGGAAGTTGCCTGTCTTCAGGCCACACTGGACAGCAGTAAGAGAACCTTCCCCCAGGCCAGACTGGATGGTAGGAAGTGAACCCCCCCCATCCAGGGAGCACCAGAGCTGCCACCACAACCTCAGAGGTTGCAAAGAAAGCACAACAGTTGGACCACAGTGGGCTCAGGGAGGGTGAGGAGGGTGGAACAGAGGCAAAACTAGTTGGTTGTTCCACTCCACAATCCATACACCATTCTGGGGGAGCACAGCTTCCCTATGGATGCACTCACGGAGGAGATTAAGGAGGCTGAGGACACCTGTCACAAGGGAGGCTGACAGGAAGGAGGCAGAGGATGCCACAAGGAAAGGAAGCAGCTCCTGGTGGGGGACTCAATTATTAGGGAGATAGAACTGGGGGAGCAGGGAAAACTGAAGTAAAGTACCTGGCTGGTGCCATGGCTTAGGGACAGGAAGCCACCCTCAGGATCACGAGAACAGCTGCATGGGAGTCTGAGCTGGATGTCATTGTCCACCTAGGGACAAATGACTTGGCTCAACATTGAGATCAGAGCAGTGCAGAAGGACTTTGTAGAATTGGGGAGGGCCTAAGACAAGTAGAAAACACAGTATCCTTCTCAGAGGTGCTGCCTATAAATGGCATGAGTGAGGCAAGGGTACTTTGCACCATGCAGTTTAATGAGTGGTTGAAAAAATGGTGTGGAGCACAGGGGTTTGGCTTCATTGGGGACTGGGGTTCCACCTGGAGGGACACCAGCATATACTGGTAGGATGGACTGCATCTGTCCAGGAAGGGAACAAGTCTTTTGAGCAATCGGTTTAAATGCTTCATTGGCAAGCTTTTAAACTAGTCAAGGGGAGGCACTGATAAGCAGCAGAAAAATCCCAGCTTCTCCTACAAAACAGGGTACTAAATGGGAAAAAGACCGAGGTAGAAAGGTCAGTGGGGGATGCTGCAACAGAAAGTAAAGCTATCAAAAATGGAAAGCAATGAGTACCAATGCACGTAGTCTGAGTAACAAGCTTCCTGAATTAGTGGCCTTGATGGAGGAGGAACATCTGGATATTGTGGCAGTCACAGAAATGTGGTTCACACAAAACCATGACTGGGACGTAAACATACCAGGATACACTATCTACAGGAGAGACAGATAGGGTAAAAGAGGAGGAGGAGTAGATCTTTACATAAGGGAAGGAATCAAAGTAACAGAACAAAAGAGAAAACAGGGAGGAGAAGAAGCACTGTGGTAAATTTGAGACGGCAATGGCACCGCAACCGCACAGGAGTTGTATACAGACCCCCTTCTCAGCGGGAGGAAATGGACAAGGAAATGATAGAAAGTATACTTAGTATGGCAAAAAAAGGGGAGATATTGCTGATGGGTGATCTGAATATGCCAGATGTTAACTGGAGTGCAGTTGCCGCAGCCACTTCAAAGAGTGGGGATATTCTAGATGCCCTACAGGTGGCATGCAATAGACAACTAGTATTGGAGCACACTTGAGAGGGAGCAATCTTAGACCTGGTCTCTCAAATGGAGGTGAAGAGAGGATCACAGATATAGAAGTGGGTAGCCATCTGGGAACTGGCAACCATCGAACAGTATGGTTCACAATAAACACAGCAATAGAGTCAAGCCATACAAAGGCAAAGGTACTGGACTTTAGGAGGGCTGACTTTGCCAAAATGGGTAGTGCTTAAGGAATGCACTAGCAAATGGTAGGCAGGAAGGAGGGGTGGAAGAACAATGGGGAATAATAAAACTGCCATCACAGAGGCAACAAGCCTTTGTGTGAAGCAAATAAACAAACTAAACAATGTAAGAAACCACTGTGGTTCTCAAAGGAAGTGGCGAGGAAGGTTCAAGAGAAAAGAAAAGATTTCAGGAAGTACAAAGGGAATCACAGAAGGAACAGGACAGAGAACTATCAGTTAAAGCAGAAGGAAGCTGGGAAGGCAGTCAGAACAGCAAAGACCCAAACTGAGGGAAAAGATAGCCAACTCAGTTAAGAAGGGGGATAAAACCTTTTATAGGTACATCAGGGACTGAAGGAAGACCAAGGGAAGGATAGTGAGGCGTAATAAAGGGGGGAGGGTGAGCAGAGGGAGACTGTGAAAAGGCAGAGATACTAAACAAATATTTTTGCTCAGTATTTACAAAGGAAGGGGGGTACATAGAACAAACAGTATAAACACACTGTATACAGAAGTTTATACCAGCACATTTACAGAAGAAAGGGTTCTGAAAGAACTCTTAAAACTAAAGGTGGACAAAGCAATGGGGCCTGATGGGATTCATCCCAGAATTCTAAAATAATTAAGGGTAGAATTAATGACACCACTGACTACCCTGTTTAACAAATAATGGGAGGATGGGGTGGTACCCGAGGACCGGGAGGAGGGCAGATGTAATTCCCCTTCACAAAAGTGGGAGCAAGGCAGAAGCAGGAAACTACAGACCTGTTAGTTTAACCTCAGTGGTAGGGAAAATGATGTAATCACTTCTGAAGGAAAGAATTGTCGAGTATCTAGGGGCCAGAGGGGCACAGGACCCAAGACAGCATGGAGTCACAGCAGGAAGGTCATGCCAGACAAATCTGATAGATTTCTTTGACTGAGTGACTGAAGTAGTAGATCAGGGAAGGGCTGTGGACATGGCCTACCTAGACTTTAGCAATGCATTTGACACAGTCCCACCACAAAGATTAATATACAAGTTAGCTAGCCTGGGAGTGGGTCCCAAGATGACAGCCTGGGTAAAAATTGGCTGGAAAATGGGACACAGAGGTAATAGTAAATGGAGTCTACTCTGATGAAAGGGTGGTTACTAGTGGGGTACGAGGTTCAATATTAGGACCAGTCCTCTTCAATGTCTTTATAAGTGACATTGCAGAGGGACTGGAAGAAAAGTATGTCTCTTGCAGATGACACAAAGATCTGCAACAGAGGTTGATGCACAAGGTGGAGTGGAAAGGATGAAAAGGGACTTGGCAAGATTAGAGGAATGGTCAAATGTATGGCCGCTTTAGATTCAATGCTAATCAGTGCAAGGTAATGCACCTGAAACATAAACCCAGGGAAGAGTACATAATGGGGTGAGACACTAACAACAACAAAATGGAAAGGACCTGGGGTAGTCATATCAGATGACCCAAAGGTGGGCAAGCAATGTGAGAGGGGCAGCAATGAGGCTGGGGGATATTGGGATGCATAGGGAGAGGCATCACCAGAAGAAAACAGGAAGTTATTATCCTCTGTACAGACAGCTGATCGGACCTCATCTGGAGTACTGTGCAGTTCTGGAGACCCAGTCTCTCACAAAGACATAGACAGGATGGAAGCTGTCCAGAGGAGGGCAACTAAAATGGTGCAGGGTCTGCACCAGAAGACATATGAAGAGAAACTAAAGGAGCTTAATATGTATAGCCTTGAGGAAAGGAGGGAGAGGGGGGACATGATAGAAAGTTTCAAGTACCTCAAGGGAATCAACAAAGTCCAAGATGGTAGCATCTTTCAAACAAAGAGGTATGCAAGAACAAGGGGACACAATTTGAAGATAGAGGGGGGGTGGCTCAGAGGTAATTTAAGGAAGTATTTTTTCACAGAGAGGGTTGTGGATGCATGGAACGGCCTTCCAGAGAAGGTAGTGGAGTCAAAACCAGTGGTGGAATTCAAGCATGCATGGGACAGTCATAACTCAATTCTAGAGGATGGGGGTAGGAAGAAGTAGGCTGCTGGTTAACTAGGATCTGCAGTTTATCAAGTAGGCAGGGAAATGGGCAGACTGGTTGGGCCAAGCGGTCCTTATCTGCCATCAAATTCTATGTTTCTATGTTTCTATGATACCCTAGAGGTACTCCACAGACAGCTATCATTTATGTATGTTATACTAACAGATAGGGCTAAGGACATCTACCATACAAAAGTGGATGACAGGATATGTATGTATATGATTGTTATATGCTTTACTTTCTAATATACACATGTATTTCTTGCTTACAAGATGTTAGGACACCTGTGTCTTTGTAGTATTGTGATATATGGGTCAAAATTGGCATCTTCTGATGATTTGTATTATTACAGTGCTATGTACACAAACTGTGATTACTTTGCTCTTACAAAGTAATGACTATAACAAAATTGTATAATGTTACAATGTAAACATGGTACACACAAAACCATGACTGGAAACATGGTACACACAAAACCATGACTGGAAACATGGTACACACAAAACCATGACTAGGATGTAAACATACCAGGATACACTATCTACAGGAGGGACAGGGAGAGTAAAAGAGGAGGAGGAGGAGTGCTCTTTACATAAGGGAAGGAATCAAAGCAACAGAACAAAAGGGTAAACAGGGAGGAGAAGAAGCACTGTGGATAAATTTGGAGACTGGCAATGGCACCACAATCTGCATAAGGGTTGTATACAGACCACCTTCTCAGGGGGAGGAAATGGACAAGGAAATGAAAGAAAGTATACTTAGAATGGCAGGAAAAGGGAGATATTGCTGATGGGTGATCTGAATATGCCAGATTTTAACAGGAGTGCAGTTGCCGCAGCCACTTCTAAAGTGGGGTTATTCTAGATGCCTACAGGGGGCATGCTTAGACAACTGGTATTGAGCCCACTCAAGAGGAGCAATCTTAGACCAGTCTCTCTCTAAATGGAGATGAAGAGATCACAGATGTAGAAGTGGGTAGCCATCTGGGGCCTAGCGACCATCGAGCATGGTTTATAATAAACACAGCAATAGAGCCGTCACAAGGACAAACAGCGTTGGATTTTAGGAGGGCTGACTTTTGTCAAAATGGTGAGTGCCTAAGGAATGCACTAGTAAATGGGCAGGAAGGAGGGTGGAAGAACAATGGGAATAATAAAAACTGCCACAGAGGTAACAAGCCTTTGTGTAAAGCAAATAAACAAAATGAAACGAGTTAAGAAACCACTACGGTTCTTAAAGGAAGTGGCAGGGAAGGTTCAAGAGAAAAAGAAAGCATTCAGGAAGTACAAGGAATCACAGAAGGAACAGAACAGAGAACTGTATCAGTTAAAGCAAAAGGAAGCTGGGAATTCAGTCAGAACAGCAAAGGCCCAAACCGAGAAAAAGATAGCCAACTCAGTTAAGAAGGGTGATAAAACCTTTTATAGGTACATCAGGGCGAAGAAGACCAAGGGAGGATAAAGTGAGGGGCTTAATAAAAGGGAAGGAGGGTGGGCTGAGGGGTGACTGTGAAAGGCAGAGATAGTAAACAAATATTTTCTCAGTATTTACTAGAAAGGAAGAGGAGGTCCTAAAACAAACAGTAGAAACACTCTGGATACGAAGTTGATACCAGCCCATTTACAGAAGAAAGGGTTCTGAAAGAACTCTTAAAACTGAAGGTGGACAAAGCAATGGGGCCTGATGGGATTCATCCCAGAATTTAAAAGAACTAAGGGTAGAACTAGTGACACCACTGACTACCCTCTTAACAAATCATGGGAGGATGGGGTGGTACCTGAGGGACTGGAGAGGCAGATGTGATTCCCCTTCACAAAAGTGGAAGCCAAGGCAGAAGCAGGAAACTCACAGACCTGTTGGTTTAACCTCAGTGGTAGGGAAAATGTATAATCACTGAAGGAAAGAATTGTCGAGTATCAGAGGCCAGAGGGAACAGGACCCAAGGCAGCATGGATTCACAGTGGAAAGGTCATGCCAGATGAATCTCATGGATTTCTTTGACTGGGTGACCAAAGTAGTTGATCAGGGAGGGCCATGAACATGACTACCTAGACTTTGTAAGGCATTTGACACAGTCCCACAAAGATTAATATACAAGTTAGTCAGCCTGGGAGTGGGTCCCAGATGGCAGCCTGGGTAAAGAACTGGCTGGAGAATAGGACACAGAGATTAATAGTAAATGGAGTCCACTCTGAAAAAAGGGGGGTTAGTAGTGGGGTACCACAGGTTCAGTATTAGGACCAGTCCTCTTCAGTATCTTTATAAGTGACATTGCAGAGGGACTGGAAGGAAAAGTATGTCTCTTTGAAGATGACACAAAGATCTGCAACAGAGTTGATGCACAAGGTAAGTGGAAAGGATTAGAGGGACTTGGCAAGGTTAGAGGAATTGTCAAATGTAGGCAGCTTAGATTCAATGCTAAGAAGTGCATGGTAATGCACCTGGGAAACAAAACCCAGGGAAGAGTACACAATGGGTGCTGAGATACTAACAACAACAAAAATGGAAAAGGGACCTGGGGGTAGTCATATCAGATGACCTAAAGGTGGGCAAGCAATGTGAGAGGGCAGCAAGGAGGCTGGGGGATACTGGGATGCATAGGAGAGGCATCACCAGTAGAAAACAGGAGAGTTATTATCCTCTGTACAGACAGTTAGTGAGACCCCATCTGGAGTACTGCGTGCAGTTCTAGAGACTCAATCTCCGCAAGACATAGACAGGATGGAAGCTGTCCAGAGGAGGAACTAAATGGTGCAGGGTCTGCACCAGAAGACATATGAAGAGAGACTTAAGGAGCTTAATATGTATAGCCTCGAGGAAAGGAGGGAGAGGGTGGACATGATAGAACGTTTCAAGTACCTCAAGAGAATCAACAAAGTCCAAGAGGGTAGCATATTTCAAAAAAAAGAGGTGTGCAAGAACAAGGGGGCACAATTTGAAGATAGAGGGGGGCAGCTCAGAGGTAATTTAAGGAAGTATTTTTTCACAGAGAGGGCTTTGGATGTATGGAACGGCCTTCCAGAGGTGGTTGTGGAGACACAAACTGTGGTGGAATTCAAGAATGCATGGGACAGTCATAAGGCAATTCTAGGGGGTAGGGTTAGGAAGAAGTAGGCTGCTAGTTAACTAGCATCTGTAGCTTATCCATCAGGTAGGGAAATGGGCAGACTGGGTGGGCCAAGCGGTCCTTATCTGCTGTCAAATTCTATATTTTGTTTCTATGTTTCTATGTTATCTCAGATTATGGAGACACCTCTAATTTATCCAATATGGCTCATCCCTGTAACTAGAAATGTCTCTATCTTACAGTAACTATGATAACTATCTTAGATATATAATGTAAGACATTACATCTTTTACCTCTGAGACCCAAGAGATTTCTACACTCCTCAAGGTATAGAGAATGCATAGCAATGGCTCCCAGTGCCTAATGGTAAGAACTGCTTAGGGCAACTGTGATTTTCCTTTTGGTAGTAATAAACAAGATTTATTACTCTTATGCAATGTGTTTCTGATTCTTTGCATTTCCATTATTACCAAGAACCTGAGAGTGAGGTTTTAGACCTCCTGAGAGTAGACTTCTTGCAAAATTGTCTAGAATTCAGGAGGCCTTCTCTTACAGCTAGTGGCCACCAGGTTTAACACTGTTACTTCAGAGGATACCAAGGAAAAGGAACAGCTGGATTTTAATGGGCTCTGGGAGAGTGTGGTGGTCGGATCTGGAATGCTTTGGGATGGGGCAGAGGTAGATTCCTCTACCAATATGACTACAAAATTCCTGCTCAACACTGCAGGATGGGACTGTCAAAAGGAGGCACCCATGGTAATTGCCAGGGAGGTTGTGGTGTCCTCCACATTAGATACCCCAAGAAGGGTCAGAGAATACCCCAGAGTAGGAAGAAGCAACTCTTGGTGGGAGACTACATTGTCAGGAGGATAAAATTGGAAATAGGAACGGGGCAGAGAGGGAGGTTGGGTGCCTACGTGGTGCCATGGTCTGGAGGGATTGGAAGCGAATGCCAGAAATTGCTAGGGCAGCAGGAGGGAAGGGAGAGCTGGATGTCATTATCCAGTTGGGACCAAAGATCTGTCTAGGGATAGGGTTGGGACAGTGTAGGGGGTTTAGGGAGATGGGGAGTGGTCTTAGGTAGTCCACATAGTAGCTTTTTCTGAAATGCTGCATGTATATGGGGAGGAGTGGCTTCTCCACACCAGGAGCATCAACTCATCCTGAAGAAATGGTGAAGAGAGGAAGAGTTTGGCTACACTGTGGACTGCAGGCCCACGCAGGAGAATTATGGCCTATACAGGGTGATGGCTTGCATCATTTCAGATGGGGGGAGTTGCAGTTCTCACTGGGCAGACTGAATGTTAGTTCCAGAAACATTTAAACTAGCCAAGGGGGTTGGCAGAAGAAATGAGGGAGGCAGAAACTGCCCCAAATTACAAGCTGAAGTAGAGAGCAGGGAGAACCTGTAGGGAGAGGAGCCTGTTAAGGAGCAAATTAATAAAGGAAGCAGGATGACAGAAAAAAGTTAGAGGGAAGATAAACATTCAAAAGAGGTGAGGGAAGGAGGAGGGACAATAAGAAAACAAAATCCTGAAGGCCATATATGCTAAAGCTCGAAGTCTATGAAATAAGATTCTTTGATCTAAAAGCCATCATCATAGACATGGAACTTAATATAGTAGCCATCACTGAGTCAAGGTGTATTAAAACTGTGATTGGGACATGGCCATACCAGGATATACTCTGTTAAGGAAAAACAGGGTAGGAAGGGAATGAGGGGGTGTCATGCTTTATGTGAGGTAAAACATTAAAGTAACAGAGACACAGGGAATTCTGGGAGGGGCAGAGGCACTGTGGATCAACCTGAAGTCAGGGATTGGCACCACTATTCACACTGGTGTGATATATAGAACTCCTGCAGAGGGAAAGGAATGAGATAAGATTCTGGTGAAAACCATTGACAAAGTGGAAGTAAGGGGGAGGTTCTGGTGGTGGAGGACTTCAGTCTGCCAGATGTACATTAGAGAACCTCAGCTGCAGCTTCAAAGAGAAGCAGTGACATCCTAGATTCCCTGCAAGGGACATTCCTCAGGCAACTAATCAATAAATCTACTTACAGTAGGGCAATACTGGTCCTGGTGCTCACAATCAGGGACAGTATTTCACATGTCAAGGTGGGAGGACAACTGGTGAACAGTGATCACTGTACTGTGTGGTTCAACAGTCCTAGACTTCAGGAGGAAAGATTTTATAAATGTGGGTGAATACTTCATGGGTGACCTGACTGGGGGATGCCCTGAGTGTGGAGGAACAGTAGCAAAGCTCAAAAGAGGGAATAGTGAAGGTAGCAAACCTCTGTGTCAAGCAAGTAAGCAATCCCAAGAAGACAAAGAGACTGCTGTGGTTCTCAAAAGAGGTGGTAGAAAAGGAAAAGGCTAAAAGAGTTGCATTCTAATTTTTTCCCATCTCTCTTTATGCACCCTATGGCCTGGGAATCCTTTCAGGTACTCACTCAGTGGGGCCTCTACTCCCTTGCCTGAACTCCTACTACCAGCTTCCTTCCCCAAACACTCAGGCAGGTCCAGATCCCAAGATCACCTCCTGGGGTAGGTTAGCTCTCCTGTGGTAGCATTTCTGGAATTATAGGGGCCTACCTGAGCATGAGGTAAGCCATGGAGTTCCCTGGTGAGCTGGGTCAGCAATGGGATGTGAGCCTGCCCCTGGAGTCCCCTTCATCTCCGCAGTGCTGCCGAGGGTATTTTCTGTGGGGCTGTTCCCCCTCAAAGTGCAGCATGAAATGATGCCTGTGCACAGCTGTCCTGGTTGGCATGTGTTGTCTCTACCTCTTACACTTACCTTGTAGTACACCTGATCTCCATTGGGGATCACTAAGACACTGGGTCATCTGGTCCCCCCAAGGAGATGAGCTGTCCTCCAGAGATGCTCCACTCTCCCTCCCTACTTACCCCAGGCAAGCCAAGTCCATCACCAAAACCTGGGTCAGCCAACTTGGCAGCATAACATGAAATGTGGTGTCCTGCGCCCAGCCCTCAGCATTACTGAGTCAGCTAAAAGAGTTGCATTCTGAAGGTACAAGAATATGCAGAGGAGAAGGATAAGGAGGTGTTTTGTGGGAACAGAGGGAAGTAGGGAAATCAAACTGAGAAGAGAAGAGCCCAGATAGTAACATAAGGGGGCAACACATTTTTTAGGTATGGAAGCAAAAAAAGGAAGACTACGTGAGGGATTGTAAGGTTAAAAACCTATATGTGGAGCTGTGAAAAGAGGCATCAGGAAAAGGCAGACATCTTGAACAAATACTTTAGCTCAGTGTTCACAGAGGAAGGTAACGGAGATGGACTGTGAAACCATAACAGTAGCCTTGAAAGGGGTTTGGTGGACACTAGTCCTTTTTTAAAGGACAGATTCCTGAAGGGAATCACAAATCTGAAAGTGGACAAAGCAATGGGTCCAGATGGGGTGCAGCCAAGGGTGTTGAATAGATATCTGGAAACTGGACTTGTTCCAGAGTACTAGAGATCAGATATAGTCTCACATCACAAAAGTGGTAGCAGAGAGGAGGTTCTTAATTATAGGATAGTCAACCTGAAATCAGTGGGTTCTATGTGATAATAGTGACCGCACAAAGGCGATCTCTATTATCATGACCTGCATTATTACCGAATCAATTTCGGCAATATGACAGAAGTGTAATAAGGAACATCCTCCCCCAGTCTTGAACCCAGGAACTGCTCCATCAGAGCCATGCATCCTACTCATCACACAACATGGCTGGCTTGACAGAAGACGTTTCCCTTGGGTCACATCCCTGTTCCCCATCCCTCCACATCCTGTCACCCACCTACCCTCCCTTCCTGTCATCCATCCTACCTTCGTGATCAAAGCATTCACCATCCTGGTACAGTCACCCACAATGAAAGCGCTGTTATATGGGTCGCCATTATGATGGTCACCCATATGCGGTCACTGTCATCACGGGCTACCAATCGGTGCTGGGGAAGATAATGGAAGGAAAAACTACCTAAGGAAAGGATTGTGGAATATCTTGGTTTTAACAGATTACAGGACCAAAGGCAGCATGGATTATCTGGGAGAAGAAGGTCATGTCAGATGAATTTGATAGATTTCATTGACTGTATGACCAATGATTAAGATCAGGGTGGAGCAGTGCATGTGATAACCTAGAGTTCAGAAAGGCTGTCAAGACCATTCTACATAGGGGACTTATAAGAAAGTCAGGTAGATAATGAGTGGGCCCAAAGTTAGAAAACTGGGTAGGAAAACTGATTTAGGGATAGGCATCAGAGGGTGGAGTGTACACTCTGATGAAGGGAAGGTGACCAATGGGGTTCCTTAAGGATTGGTGGTGAAACATGTGATTTTAATGTCTTTATAAGAGACATCCCAGAGGAGCCGAAATGGATTGTCTGCCTCTTTGCAGATGACACCAAAATCTGCAATTGGGTGGACTCTTTGGGGTTGTGAAAATGATGAATAATGACCTGAGAAAAGTCAAAATGGTTGGGGTATGGCATCTGAGTTTCAATGCAAAAAAGTGCAGAGTAACAAAAACCCCGGGTCAGAGGTACGCAATGGGTAGAATGGTAATGACAACAACCATGCAGGAAAGAGCCCTGGGGGGTCATCATATTGGATGACCTAAAGGTGGTCAGACAGCACTACAGGTCAGTTGGGATACCCTACAGAAGTAATTGTAAGATCTGTTTTCATGCTGCATACATAAAATGACCAAATATGATATGCATGCTGCAAGCATGATTTAGATGTTAAATTGGAACCGATTGCAAGCATGTCTTATGCATGCTGCAAGCAAGTGTGAAAAGCATGCTTTTTATGTTAAATTGGACAGACTGCATGCATGTGGCATGTGTGCAAAAAGCAAGTGGTAACAGATAATTGCACATATAAATGTTATGTGAGTTCCTCAGGATCACACAATATACAAGTGGGGGGTTGATGAGATTCAAACCCAGGTCTTCAGGTCTCCAAGTCTCCTGGATTTCAGTTCTGTGCTTTTAACCACTAAGCTATACTGCCTGCACTCATATATTTCCCTTGTGCTTCAATACAAATCTGCATACCTCTGCATGTATGAAGCATGCTTGTAGCTACTATTACAGTTTTTTAGTTTTCTTGTCCCCTCTCATCTCAGCTGCACAGCTGAACTGTAGCATATATATCCAGTGGAAACACAAGTGGTTCTTCCCACCCCCAATGCACACAGTTAACCACAAAACTATTTTATTACTTCCATCTGGCTTGTACTCCTGCTATTTTCTCTTGATAGTTTTGAATGCACCCACGCAAACAGACATTAAGGGGCAAACACAAAAGTAGCAATAACTTGATATCCACCCACATGGAAAGTCCCCCATGCAGACACAGTGAAGCAGGTGCAATCATCCTGCTACAGACAACCTCCCATGTATAGATATAACCCAAGAGTCTCTTAACTGTGTAACAGGTAGCCAGAGGCAGGAGTCTTTAAGAGAGTATGTTCATGGGGCAGAGAGCTTGGGTGTACCTCCTTGAAATGAATGGAGTTATTTTTATTATTTTATTCATTATGATGGCAAGTTGGAGAAGAATGAAGGCTATTCTTCTACTAACAAGGCCCTTATTGGTCGAACGGTGACCTTCATTAATCTCCAACTCTCTATCAAGAATGTATAAAACAGTAATACAAAATACCCCCATTCATTTCAATGGTGCACACCCCTGCAGTCTCCCTTGCCCTATGACATAATGTGCATGAGAGTGGGGATGTGGAGGTCAGCTTCACTGTAAGGGGGGGGCATATGCCTGACTCTAGTGGGGCTCCATTAATCTGTGCATTGCATACCACTCAACTGTCCCTGAATGAAAAGCACAACCCTCATTTTACCACTGAAAACTGCTCTGCTCCTCATACATCCCTCATGTGAAGCATACTGCTCACACTGAGGATGCCCAATAAATTTAGACTTTATGGCAGGGGCACCATTTCATATTTTAGCAGGGGGAAGCCAACAAGCAGTGGGGGCCAGGTGCTAATAACTCCCTTGGTGGCAAGCTCTAGAATGCCTGGACTGTCTCTAAAAGGTAAAATGCTTTTGTTGTGACTGAAAAGTGATATGCAAAACAGGGAAAATTCCAATCTATAAGATGCATCTGTCTATATTCCAGAGCAGTGCATCAGATTTTGGCTTACCCCACCCTGTTGCTGACAGTATAGCCTAGATGTTAGAGTAATGATCAAGGTACATCCAGCAGAAAGATCTGGGTTTGATTCCCACAACCTCCACTTGCATACCATGTGACTCTGAGCTAGACACTTAACCTCCCTGGTGCTCCCAGGTCACCCCTGAAAACAGACACCTTTGCCTAGCGGGCTTTACTTGGTTAATAAAGAATATAATTTTTTTTAAAAAGTTACTAATTTTTTCCTGGCTGAAGTACTGAACCCCAAAAAATTCCTGAGTTGTCTCCTGACCCCATTCCATTCAATACCCATCTAATATGTGTTGTGGACTCACCCAAAGGCACAGAAACCACAAGTGGAACAATTTGAAGATAGAGTGGAGATGGCTCAGAGGCCACAAGAAGAAGTATTTTTTCATGGAGAGGGTGGTGGATGCATGGAATGGCCTTCCTGCTTTTTTTTATATTTCCTGAAGAAGACCTAACATAGATTTTTAACTCCATTTTCTATTTTCAGCATGCATTTAATAAAACCATTTTGTTTTGCTTCCTGAGGAGGTTGTGGGATCCAAAACAGTGGGGGAAGCCAGCCGAGTGGTGCTGAGGGTTGAGGCACTGGATGCCACACTTTGTTTCACACCGGTGACCCGGGTTCTGGAATGGACTCGGGCCATCGGGGTTCAGCAGGGTAGGAAAGGATCGAGTATCCAGAGGGCTGCTCTACTCTTCTTTCCTGGGAGGGAGGGGGGCATGATTCTGCTATCTGGAGGTCAATTCTCCAGTCAGGATTCAGAAACAGGGGATCAGCCTTGGTGACTCTCCTGCAGTCATATGCAGGAGCATGCACATGCTGCCCTGGAGTGCATTGCACTGCCAGGCAGGTAGGAGGAGGGAGAACAAGCTGGAAAATTCTCTGACCCATGGATAGGTGAAGGTGCCGCCTATGCCCTGGCCACAATCTTGCTATCGAACTCACCATCCAGGGCACCCTCCAATTCCAATTCCAATGCCTTACATTACAGACAGAGCTGCAGGGTGGTCAGCCCTATCCTGCAGGGATCAGAGTCAAGGAATGCACTGGACTGGAGTCACCTGGTTCTGGTGAGTTTCAGACAGGGAGGTAGAGTCAGGCATAGGTTGGCTGCTGGAGAGAGTTCCATGGGTATTAAGTGAATAAAGAGAGTATACAAAAGTAAAACAGTGGGGGAATTTAAGAATGCATGGGACAGACATAAAGCAATTCTGGTGGTGGGTAGGAGGAAGTAGACTCTTAGTTAACTAGGATCTACAGCTTATCCAAAAGGTAGGACAATAGGCAGACTGGGTGGGCCAAACAGTTCTTATTTGCTGTCACATTCTAAGTTTCTATGAAATATAAAAAACACATCAATATTTCAGTCATTCCTCCTCCCCCTTTTTTTAAAAAAAATATTTACTTTTACTTACCCAGCTATTTGGCCAGAACCTGTGGCCTGGACCATTATGCCACCAACCCAGTTTTCAGTCCGCTCCTCCTCTGTTCTTCTGCCAGAAGTTGGATGTTACCCAACCATCTCAGGTCATCAAAGTAGTCTATGACCAAGTCACCTTACAAACTGAACCCACCCAGCCTGTGTTGCTTGCTTCTTGCTTGGCTGCTGCTGCACTGCACTAATCAAAGCATATTAAGGCTTTCCACACCACTGTCAGCACTGCTGCAAGGCCTAGCTTTCTGCCACAGGGGGCCTGCACTGTTTTTTTTGTGAGGTGAGTCAGGTTAAGCAAGTAGGTAGCCTTGTCTCAAGTTAACTTCTAACTCACCCTCTGCCCCTTCAGCCACCAGGGGAGATGGAGACTCACTAAGATTAGACTAATACTAATATGCTGCCACAACATTGCTTTTGAGAGTTCAGTGGTCACTGACTCCTCCAAGCTGTAGTGTGTAGCCTGTCTACTCTGTGATGGAAAGACAGTGTGGCACTTACTTAACTCTTGTGCTCTTGCTTGGCTGGAGCTCTTCCATCTCTCATATGATGACACTGCTGCTAATAGGTGGTGAGAGTGCACAACACAATACAGAAACAGTTGAGTCTGGAGTGTACCTGCAATGTGTGAGCACATAGGATAGGAAGGCACTTATTGTGCAAAAGATTAAATCCAAATTGAATGTCACCCCTGTTTTATGATAGAAATTCATCCTTAGGTGCTAACCCTTACAGACTTAATTATATGAAATGTTTTCATGCTGCACACATAAAACTACCAAAGTGATATACGTGATGCAAGTACGATTTTAATGTTAAAGCTGAACCGATTGCATGCATATGGTAAGCACACAGCAAGCAAATATGGAAAGCATGCTTTCAATGTTAAATTGGGAAAGACCGCATGCATGTGGAATTCATGCAAAAAGCAAGTGGTCACAGATAACTGCACAAGTAAAAGTTAAATGAATTGCTCAGGATCACACCATACACAAGTGGGGTTGATGAGATTCAAATACAGGTATTCATGCCTCTAAATGTGCAGTTCAGTGCCTTTAACTACTAAGTCATACTGTCTGGCTAGCTTGTACTTCAATACGTACTGTATCTGACTACATCTGCATGCATGTGGCATGCTTATAGCTGCTGTTATGCATTTCAGTTTTCTTCTCTTACTCATCTTAGTTAAACAGTTGAACTGTAGCACACATACCAATGGAAACAAGTGTTTTTTCCCATGCCCAATACACTAACTTAGCCACAAAACCACTTAATTACTGTACTTCTGTCTAGCCTGTATTCCTACTATTTTCTCTCCATAGTTTTGAATACTTACATGCAAACAGACGTTACAGTGCAAACACTAAAGTAGCAATAATTTGACACCCACCCACATGGACAGTCCCTTCCATGCACATACATTGTAGTGGGTAGAGCCATGGTGCTACAGACCACCTACCAAGTATAGATATAACTTTTAGCTGTTTGCTAGGGAGCTAGAGGCAGGAGTCTTTAAGAGATGATGTCCATGGGTCAGAGTGCTGTAGCATACCAACTTGAAATGAATGGAGTTATTTTTTATTACTATTTATACATTATAATGGTGAGTTGGAGAACAATGATGGCCATCTCCGCAAAGACATAGACAGGGTGGAGGCTGTCCAGAGGAGGGTAACCAGAATGGTGTATGATCTGCAACAGAAGACACATGAAGAAAGACTAAAGGAGTTTATGATGTATAGCCTCAAGGAAAGGAGGGAGTGGGGGACATGATAGAAACTTTCAAATACCTCAAGGGAATCAACAAAGTCCAAGAGGGTAGCATCTTTCAGAAAAAGAGATGTGCAGGAACAAAGGGGTACAATTTGAACATAGAGGGGTGGATGGCTCAGAGGTAATATGAGGAAGTATTTCTTCATAGAGAGGGTTGTAGATGCATGGGACAGCCTTCCTGAGGAGGTCATGGAGTCAAAAACAGTGAGGGAATTCAAGAATGAATGGGACAAACATAAGGCTAGTCTAGAGGGGGTAGAAGAAAGTAGACTGTTGGTTAACTGGGATCTGCAACATATCTGTTAGGTAGGGAAATGGGCAGACTAGGTAGGCCAAGTGGTCCTTATCTGCCATCAAATTCTATGTTGTTATGTTTCTATGTAAAATACTAATAAATAGTAATAAAAAAATACCCCCATTCATTTCAATGGTGCACACCCTGCATTCTCCTTTGCACTTTGTCATAATATGCCTGAGCATAAGGATGTGGAGATCAGCCAATTGGGGTAAGCCTGACTATAGAAGGGCTCCAATAGTCTGTGCATACCATACCACTCAACTGTCTGTGAATGCAAAGGACAGATTTAGAATATCTGTAACATTTCTAAAAGGTATAATTTTTTTTGTTTTGACTGAAAAGAGATACGCAAATTAGGAAAAATTCAAATGTATAAGGTCCATCTGTATATACCTCAGAACAGTGTGCCAGATGTGGGCTTAAATCCACCCAGTTATTAACCATTTTTTCCCTGGCTGAAGTTCCACCCCCCACCCCTCAAAAAATAACTTTGTCCTGATTTTTCTCTCTGACTCCATTCCATTCAATACCCATCTTATATGGGTCATGGAGTTGCCCAAAGGTGAAGAAATGTGAAAAACACATCAATAACTGTACAGTAGTGAAGATAGGCACAACAGTTTTCATTAAAGGTAAAGACTTTTAGAAAGCACCCAGCAAACTCCATAGGCACTTGTTTATTGTCAGAAAACAAATTTCCCAGTGTTGTGTACTGTATGCCTTCTTTATCACTGACCTTTTAGAGAAATAAGTATCTGCATAACATTCTAAAAAGAATCTGTGATTCAAAATATAATTCAGTCGAACAAGTGTGTTTACTTTATAATCTTGAAGCAAGATTTATATTTCCTTGAGAACGGGTCTAAATCTGAATTTGAATGGCCATCTTCTCACAAATCCAATGACAGGTGTTATTGCAGAAGAACACATTGTACCATTTTTGACCATAGATGACAGGACAGTAGTCTGGCTTGCCTGGATAGTCTGTGATTCTGTAAATGAAAAATTAGAAATTCATTAACCAACCACATCTACCAAAAAAAAAACTATGGAACAATACTAGACTGCACCACTGGAACTGTGAGTGATCTGATCAAGTGCTACGTTCTTGTGACAAACAGAATAACAACTAGAGAAGAATCAATGTCTAATTACAAACAGATGGACACTATAGAAGAGCAATGGATGCAACTCCAGCTCTTAACCCTCTCTGTGCCTCTTACTTTCATACATGTTCTGCACTCCTATACGTTCTTTGTGTGTGCTGATATGACTATACTATCTTTGATAACTATATGTGGTCTTGCATTAAGTTTGTGCACCATCATTATTATTATAGCCTTATCCAGTACTGTTTACAGTTCAACAGTTTCAAGTGTTTGACCTCCTGCACAGTGTTAAATGCCAATGCCTATATGCAAATCTTAAATAAATACCAGGCAGGAAACTGTCAGATATAGCTTACCATAATCATATTTCACTTATTAAGTCATCACTCTGTTACAGTGCAATGTGGCCACTAATTGAGTGATGACTGAATACATTAAAGTATGGGTATGGTAAGATTAACAGTCTCCTGTCTGTTATTTTTAAGTTGTGCACATAGACATTGATACTCAACACTGTGTGTAGGGTACAACATTTGACAGTCTGAATTTCCCAACTGTCATGCACCCATGTTGCTTATTTGAACAATTTCATCTGACAATGGACCATTGTTCAAAAATCTCAGCCCCTTTGTAAAAGATAAATAGATGGTTCAGGAGAGAAGACTAAGCAGTTTATGCAATGCAAAATGTATCATCTTACAGAATGCAGTGTGCAGTCATCTGGGAGCCATATTCATGCAAGCAGAGTGCCCCGTTCAATGGGCTATGCATGTATAAATATTGGGAAGTATTAGCACTGTGCAAAGTGCATATGTGTAGCACACCACAGGCCCTGCTAGTAACAGACACCAAGGAGCCATGGGGGGAAGGGTAGCCTGTCCCAAACGGTATAGCACCTATGCTCCCTGGTGTCTTATTCTAACGTTGGCATGGTAATGAGAACATACAGCATTCTGGGTGCAAAGGGCTCATTTGTATGCCATTATGTGGCAATTCTTAACTCTGCACAATGACTCAGTTCAGAAATGTTTGGAGGCATTGTGCAGATCCTCTGTCATTTCCCCCAACCCTTAGCCAGTCTCCAATCCTCAACAAAGAACTCTCTGACTGATTAATGGTACAGTACCTTGTTCCTCTACTAATCCCTGTTAAAACATACAGATTATCCCTTGTAGTCCAGTTCAACCCCTTCCAACTCCAATCTCTCTTATAATTCAGAAAATGTCATTGGAAATCTAGTGATACCTCCTCTCATCCGGTCCCTACTATAAAAGACAATAATGGATAGTTTAGAGTGTATTACCAGTCAGTCATACCATCAAGAGGTTCAAAACATGTAAGAACCTCAAGAGTGAAGCTCAAGAGGTCCCTACATGTCCTGAACCTCTAGATGGTATTCTGACCTGTAACAGACTGCAAACTATCCATTATTTATTTTTATAAATGGATCCAAGTTTTTTTAGTGGGCGGTCAGCTGCTGCCATGAAGGTTTGTGTCAATTGTGGCCGACCACCACACTAACTCGCTCAGTCTGTTTCTCCCTTGCCCACACAGGACACTGCCTCGCTCTGTCTGTTTCTGCTCTGCTCGCTCACACTCACAGGGCAGTAAAAAAAACAATTTTTTAGACCTACCTTTTTTCTTTTTGTGGGAGGGAGGTGCAGGATCAGCCAGATAAGTCCTTTTAAAAATTAAA
Source organism: Neoceratodus forsteri (assembly GCA_016271365.2). Lineage (NCBI taxonomy): Eukaryota > Metazoa > Chordata > Ceratodontiformes > Ceratodontidae > Neoceratodus > Neoceratodus forsteri. Next base: position 777,011,832 of record CM028138.1, read on the forward strand.
AATGGGAAGTGCCATTGACACTATGCACTCTCGTTAAGCAAGAGATGACTGCCATGTTTTAAAAAAATGTTTTGGCTGCCCTCAGACATAGAGCAGCCAGTCATTAGCTATGTTGTGAGCATCAATGGTTGATTGACATTCAAAAGGGTTACTGATTTGGGGAGTTGTGGGCTTGTGCTGTTGAACTTGGCTGGGAATACTATTGTTCAGGTCCAAAACGATGCTACTACAGGATGTGAACAGTAGTATTATCACTCTCAAAGTGTGGTATTATCACTTCAGGAGTAATAGTATTACAGAAAAAAAATGTATGCTTTAGTAGCATATTAAATCTGATATCCATATATTAAAATAAAAAAAAAAATTGCTGGCAGTCTAGTGGTACCTCACCAGGCAATTTGGTAAATCATCAGTCATGATTTTTGAAGGCCAATCATGACTGGTTATTATTAATCATAAGATGTTACCATAAGATCATCAAAGGAGATCATGATTATATATCATCATCTAGATCATGATTTAATAATCAAACATTAACTTTCAAATCACCAACTGATGATTACTGATTATTATTTTAAGTTTAAATCAGTATGTTTTGTGATCATTTGTAAATGCTTAAGTGAAGATTATTGATTATTGATGATTATATTAGTTCAGTATTATAACATTGCAAGTCATAGAAGCAATACTTAATGTTGTATTTGTTAGTTATGAAAATATGAATGTCACGTATCAGCAAAGACAAATTATGAATTAGAATGTAAAGCATGTGAAGTCAAGTTTTAATCCCATTGGGAAGAGTACATATAATGTGTGGTATAGGATATATATATTTGCATACCTTATTTCCATATTTCAGCAGCACAGTTTATGGAAAAAAAAACAATGGTAATTTCTATTTTAAAATTAATTTTGCATTGACAATATTAGTTTGCAGACTTTTAGTAAAGGTTTTGAGTACAAAATACAGTATTTTAAGGAATTTACCACAACCCAACAAAGCAACCGCTTTATGGAAATATATAAACCAATATGTGCCTTTCTAACAGTGCAGGGCTTCAAACAGGCATGGGATAGGCATAACCCAATATGTGCATTTTTTACAGTGCAGAGCTCCATACAGGCATGGGATAGGCATAAACCAATATGTACATTTCTTACAGTGCAGGGCTCCAAACAGGCATGGGGTAGGCATAAACCAATATGTGCATCTCTTACAGTGCAGGGCTCTAAACAGGCATGGGACAGGCATAAGTGAGCAATACAGATGAGTATGAATAGATAGGCCACTGACAGAGCAAAGGCCAATGACACATTTATAAGGTAGAAAAATAAATGGGCAGACTGGATGGGCCTTGCAGTCCTTATCTGCCATCAACTTCTATGTTTCTAACTTCATAAGATTTGCAGTATCAGAGTAAGTATAACTGAAAGCAGTGGGCTTCTAGAAAAAAAAGGTATCATAACTGATTATTCCAGTAAAGGTGTCTAAATACAAGACACATTCCAAAAGTGTAGTGAAATGATACATTGAATTTTTATGTTTACTTCTGTAATCTTGACCATGGGCAGTCATGAAATATCTTGATGATATGAGATCATCATTAATCATAATCTCCCTCTCCATAACTTTATGGTTCTTGATTGGTAGCCATTATGTTAATGGTTAATTATTGTTAATGATGATAGCAATGATAGCTTTTGAAGCTTAAATACGATCTCTGAACATAACTGGATAATAAGCATTCAAGATACATTGTTAAAAAATCATCGTCTTTTTGGCTGGGTCCCTCCCACCCAATCCCTTGTAATATACAGAAAACCACCATAGTATTCAAAGGGCATCCCCTCCTGCCACAATCATAGTTTTAACATAAAAATTCTCCCTGGTAGTTCACTGGTACCTTTCCTGCTCCATTTCTTGCTATAATTTGGAAAATGACACTGGAAGTCTAGTGGTACCTCCCTTTCACCCTGCTACCTGTTAATACATAGAAAATCTTCCTGGCATTCAAATGTACCCTTCTCTTGCTACAGTCCCTGTTTTAATATAGAAACTTCACAGGCAGTCAAAGGGTACCCCCTTCCAACCTAATCCCAGTTTTAACAGAAAAACAATCCCTGGTATTCAAAAGGTGGCCTTCTATGTCCCATTCCCACATTTAACATAAAACTCCCCTGCCAATTAAAGGGCACCTCCCTCCTGCCCCAAGACCAGCTTTAACATGGAACATTTCTGACAATCTAGTTATACTCTCTTCTGCCTTAATCTTTTTTATAACATAGAAAATCTCCCTGGCTGTCTAGTAGTACTTCCTCCCGCTGTAATCCTTGTTATATAAATGTTTCTACAGTACAGAAAGTGCAGGCTGTGTCCTGTTATTCAGACTGTGGCCACTGTCCACCCAAGGTGGTGAGAGGAGAATCTGCACTGGCTACCACCAACAGCTCTGGCTCAGCTGTGGGTGGGAATTTGAAGATGAATTAGTGCTAAATGAGGGGGGGGTTAGGACATGAGTAAGTGAGCTAGGCAGGCTATACATCTAGTATATCGCAGATCAAGCCAGGACAGGGATGCCACCAGACTATGAAGGATAATGTTTATGTTATTAATGACAACACAGTACGAGGGAGGTACATTAGACAGCAAAAAAGATGTTCTTTGTTATAACAAGAAGGAATGGGGTACAACAGAGCTAGCGAGAAGAATTTCTACGTTTTCATAGGATCATAGGAGAGTACAAGTCATGAGCCTAACGGCCATTGGGACTCGACTATTATATTATAAAAAAGTATAATTCCTGTCACCCATAAAAACATCCAAGGATACTTTAAAGCTATCAGTCCTTGCACTGGTCACCACATTGTTCAGTAGTTTGTTTCATACTGTAACCACTCTCTGATTGAACCATTGTCCCTTTATACTTGTTTTGAAGAACTCCCCTTTTGACTGATATTGATGGAATCTGCAGGTGGCCCCCTTTTGCCCGACACCCCAATGGCAAAACATGGAAAAAGACCACTACAGCAACAGTCGCTGCAATGGTCCATTTCTGTGTTTCACTTTCCCCAGTGTTCTGCCCCCTCCCTGAACCAACTCTGACCTGGAGTTGAGAATCCTAAAGTCCAGAGGGTGCAGGAGGCAGAGCCCCCCACATGGGGGATGTGGGGGGCACAGTCCCCCCCAAGACATTACTGGGGGATTGGGCAGCACAATACTTGTGTCAGTATTGTGCCATCACTGTGTGGGAGGTCAGCAGTTTGACTGTCGACCTAACTTGGTGCTTCCGAATCTGCTACTCCTGGCTGTACTCATCATTAATCATATGGATTCCCACAGATCAGCATTGTTGTCAGCTCTATACAACAGACACAAGTCTCCTCTAAGTCTTCTGTACTCAAGACTATATAATCCAAGAAATTTTAAGCATGTTCTTCAGCTGGCTAATGGTCTTGGTTGCTCTTCTCTGCGATGATTTTTATGTTGTGACAGGGACTGGCATGGCAGGGGACTTCCAGAGAGATTTTCTGTTTTATTACAGGTACTAGGGTGGAAGTGGGTACACTAGACTGTCAGAGATTAAAGGAATAATGCATGACAGGGTGTGTGTTGTGCTGGGATAATGTCATGCCAGGGGTGAGTAGGCAAGAAGTGATGGCTGAGGTGACTAATCACCACAGAAGTGACATTATCCCAGCACAACACACACCCACACCCTGGAGTGCATTATTCCTATTATACAATGGCTTGTTGTTATATATAAAATAAAAAATAATTTTAAAGAATGTGTTTATTAGTGTGGAAAAATATTTTAGTTTCTTAACAAGACATGCAAAACAGAGATCATCCTGATCATGCTGGAGGTCATCCATATTGGTTCACAGTGCTGAGACTAGACCCGTGATGTTATGCTGGGATAACATCACGGGTTCAGCCTCCGTCTGACCAATCAGAGTCCAGAAAATGTTCTTGCCATTGTATAATTTCTGTTATTTTTTCATACTCACACTTTTATTACTTTTAAAGGGACACTGCCAATCCTTTTGCATCATATAATTTCCATTGAAAACCCACATTTTATGATTGCTACCTCCTCTAATACTCACTGAAGTTGTTGGTTGTTTGATCTGATTCCTTTCTTAGTAGAACTGAAATTCAAAGGAATGACACAGTAATAAGCAACTTTGTTTTGCTTCAGATCCTTGATCTGTTCTTATTGCATATATACCGAACATTAGGAACACCCCAAAAGTACAGCTACTTATGATGCGGTAGTCTTCTTTCCTTCTACAGTATTATGATTGGTTAGACTGGTTATATTATGTTAGGTGCATTCCCAAGTCCAGGAAAGATGCAGTGGGGGTTGATGAAAGAATGAAAACAAACATGTTTTTGTGTGGTAACACCAGAATAATGGTCAGTCTGTTTTTTTACTTTTAAAACAAAACAGTGAATCAGGATCAAACTGCCATCTACATCAACAATATCTACAGAATGTGAGAAATCATAACGTGTGTTTTTAATCTAGGGGCAATTTAAGGCCTAAGGAGGTTGACAGTGTCCCATTAAAAGGAATAATACATGTAATGTATAAATCAAATGACTTCTGCTATCATAAGTGAAACAAAATTCATTTAAACCTTACAGTTTTCGTATGTAGATCTTACCTTGTGCCCTCACTGGGGGTCAGAGGTAAAAAAGTCATATAGCCTACAAAGATCTATATAGAAACAAATGACTGAGGATGGAAAACATTTTCTTAAACTAATTAGTTTGAGCTTATACTAGCTCATGTTGGCCTTTAGACTAAACCAGGCAGAAATATTTCATACAAAACAGCTGTCATCCTTTAGCTCACTGGGGCCATATATTCAAAGCTTTAAGATGGGTGCAAAGTCTAACTTTGCGCATGGTTTTCATGAACTTCCATATTTACAGGGGAGCATTGCACGTACTAAACCCATTTTGGCCCTTGTACAGAAATAATTTATGCAGCACACAAGGGTGGGGGTGGGGCCATGCATATAAGTGCAGCACAATAATAAGCATGATAGAACTGCACTCAAAGTTTAGCAAAGGCCACTTAGCAGAGCACTATTACTACCTACAAAAAGGCCATCTCAAAGTGGGGCAAATCCCAGAGGTGGGCAGAGACATTTCAGGTCACAGTTCAATATGGTGCTCTGGAGAGCATTCATAGTGTACTGGCTGCAGCAAGTCTTAGAGGATGAAGAGAAGGCCAGTACCAACCCTGGGACTACACATAGGTCACGGAGGCACTATGCTGCATACATACAGTGCTGTCCTGGAGTCACAAAGGAAGTCCTTAGTTACAACCAGATCCCGGGCTGGTATAGGCTTAACAGGCACATGCTCAGGCAGCTATGTAAGCTGCTGCATGACCAGCTCTGGACAGACACCCCATGTAGGTATGTGTTGTTTGTACAGCTGAAGATGATGGCTGCAGAGTGTTTCCTGGTCACTGGAACATTAGACACCGGGTGGGGGACACCACTGGTATCTCACAGTCAGTCACCTCGAGCCTGATGGGCCAGCTCCTTGATGCTTTGTTGGTCCATACTGGTGCATTCATTGTATTCCCCAGCACAACTCTAGAGCAAATAGCAGTCATGCAGCAGTTCCATCAGGTTGCACACCTACCATCTGTACTCAGTGCCATTGACCGCAAACATGTTGCCAACCAGGCACCCACTGGTGATGGAGTGGAGGCCTATCTTAGTAGGAAGGGGTCATACACCATCAAGTGCCTGGGGTTACTCTTGACCCTTAGCTGGATCTCACCCTGCACATCCACAACACCTGCAAAGCTACAAATTGCAAGCTGGGCCTGGCTACAGAGCTAAATCGTGCCTCACCCCGGCAGCTCGACTGGCCCTAGCCAGGGGGGTCCTCCAGCCCATGCTCTGTTATGGCCTTGTATCCTTTGCCCATGTCCCTAAATCCAGTCTCTCTAAATGGGACACAACGTACAACAATGTATGCTGATTTGCTCTTGCTGCTCCCTGCCTCATTCATCAATGTGGCCTTTACTCCCAGCTGGAGTGGCTCCCACCAGAATCCCACCGCACCTTCATCCTTGGCAACTTTTTAGACAACATCATCCATACTGCCACCACTTCTGCACTTGGTCTGTCCCTCACTCCTGCCGCTACCCCCTACCACATAAGATCCAGCAACTCTCAGGTCCTCCTGGTTCCTAAATCCCTCACTTGCATAGGTGACCAGGCCTTCCCTGCCTTTGTACCAAAGCTGTGGAACTCCCTGCCAGCCTGCAATAACACCTCCCCATCACATTCTTGCTTCAGAACCTCCCTATGGTGCTTCCTGAAATCAGCTGCCACGTGTCTCTGTACCAGAGCTGCTTCTCCTGGTACCTATCTCTGGGTGATCTGACCGTGGCTATAACCAGCACTTTGCCCCGCTGGCCTTGCCCATGTCTCCTGTCATACCCTGCCTGGTGCTCTATTACCCTGTAGTGACTGGTCCTGGATGGTAATCTACCTGATTCTCCTCTTACCCCTGTTCTGACTTATCCTGCTACCTTGTACTTTGGTATTCTTCAAGATCATTGGGAGTCTACCGTTGCCTATGTCCTGTACTCAGCTGGGTGCCAACTTACATAGTTATCCATGCTACCTCACTGAAGTTTCCACTCATTGTGCTCAGTCAAATGTGATCTATGTACCTCAACTATGTACCTTGTTTGTATGTTACAAAAGTGTCTTAATCTATGTACCCTATTCTTTTGATTTATCATGTGCTTGAACTGAATGTATGTTAACCCTGTTTATGCCTGATTCATGTATTGTACCATTGTAACCCTCCTGGGTCGGACCTGAAAATAGGCACTTGGCTGTCTAGTGAGCTCACCCAGTAAACAAAAGCAAATAAATAAATTTCCAGGTGGTGTGTGTTGCAACAAGGTCCATCATCAGTGTCCTAGCACAGTACCTGGCAGAACCCATGACTCATTTATATGACATAATTCTAGCCTGTGCCAGAGGTTTGAACATTGGCACATCCCAAGTGGCCACTTTGTTATTGAGTATACCGCACATGCCTCCTTGCTGCCCCTTATGGCACATAATGACACTAATCTGTGCCCCTTAACAACATAGGAAACAGTGCCTATCCCCTGATTTTCTGGTTCCTCACACCTGTACTCCATCCCCAATATGTTGCAGAGGGCAGGTACAATGCGACACAAACCATCACATGCAAGACCATCGAGCATGTGTTTGGAATGCTGAAGATGTTGTTCTAGTGCTTTGACTGTCCTGGTGGCACCTACACTATACTCCTCAAAATTCTTGTGTCATATTCCTTGCTGTTTTATACTGCACAAAATGGCAGTCAAATGTGGGCTATGCATGCTGGCTACAAAGGTACAATCTGCACCAGATTTGAAGCCAGAAGACCAGAGATACTTCTTGACAGGCATGATCCCAGAATAGCTAGGAGGGTCCAGGAATGCAGACCCAGAATCATACCAGATATCTTCTGACATGGTGAGTGAGTACAGATCACATAGAAGACTACAATATGGCTAAGCAATTTACTATCAAACAACAATTGCAGAGCATAAAGTGCATTATGCTAAACAGGGGGTACCTAAATGGGTGGTACAGAAATGCACTGCTACTAGTTTGGGAGGTTGCAAGTAAGTCACACAAAAACAGAACTCTGTGTTAGCAGAGGACCCTAAATGGGTGTCAACAGAGATACATGCCATCTAAGTGGGGCTACGGGGAGGTGCGTTGCATATCAGGCCCACCATGCATAAGGGTAGCACATGGGGTATACACAAACACAGCCCATGGGGGCCAGCAGGGATGTACACAGAGATACCCACCAGCCAGGCAGAGTGAGGGTTGTAGTATAGGTCATTGATGCCCAGGTTAGGACAATCGGGGCTACATCACAAGGAAAGTTGGTAGTGTCACAGGAGTACAGCAGGAGAAGGTGGTGAAATATGTTGGAAGAGGCTGTCCATGAGCAACATATGTGTGTTCCCTACCACAACCCCTGGCACAAATGCACATCTGTGCTGTCCCCTTTATGGCTGAGGGACTTCATCCACAGTACATGGGATAAGCAGGGAATAGTGTTACCCACTTCTGGCTATTGTAGACCTGTCAGACCTGCCATCTCTAATGTGGACCAACATTTCCTATCATAACAGAGGAAAGAGATAATAATGTTTAGTAATGTGTCATCAAGGCACAGGTCAGGAAGCATGGAAACAACCAGGAGCAGTTGTAAAATTCACAAAAAAAATATTTACACTAGCAGTAACATAAAAAATAAACTTTTTTCAGAATTACCATTTACAAAGGAAGAATAAACAGCAGATTCATCAGAGTTTTTCTTCAATCTGTGTCCATCTAACAGGCAATTGCAGCTCAGCTCTCTTATAAGTCCTTCCAATCCCCATTCTTAAGAAACATCCTGTTTCTTCAAAAGTGTTCATATATGCTTCAGGCAGGTACTGGCAGGAACACAGTGTTCCTGAGCTGAGGCCCCTTTTTTCACAGCTCTTCTGTAAAACTCTTAAAACTTACATTCAGGTAACCTCTTGAGTTTCTAATAGCTTTTTGCAATCATCTCAAACTATAATTATATACATTTCAAAAGTTAACGCTATATAATTGCTAAACAAAGGGATCTCAATATCAGTTACATTTCCATATACTGATTTGCACATATTTTTATATCAGCAGCTGTGCAAGGGAGGAAAACACAGAAACAGCAAGGGAAGACTGAAAGACAGTGAGAGGCAGAAATCTGCGAGAATGTCAGGGTGATCAAATCCTAGGTCTCACAGGAAAATATGGCTGCATGACTAGACAGACAAGAGACAGGAACAGACAGATCCCTGCATGTAAACACTTTCTCCATAACAACTGGGACAGGGTCCTATTCCACCATGTCATACAATGTAGTTTGGATGTACTGAAAGAACTACTATATTACTGTTTAACAACTAATATATTTGTGGCCTTAGTATGCCACCTACTGACAAGTGTTATTTTTCTGTGACATTGTGAGTCTAATAATATTTTTGTGGTTTTAGTGCATCACCTATGGTACAAAGTCATGATGCTGTGATCAGCAATAATACAAGAATTATTCTATAGTTTTACAAAGTTAGTCAGCATAATAATGTATCCTGTGCAAGTGCAATGTCTCATGGCCTTGGGTGCGAGGCACCCAATGTATTCAACAAAGGGAAGTCAAACACAAGATTTCTATTTTAATGTGAGCATGTTGCTCCAAACAGAACTTTCTTATCAGAACTATATAATGTTATGTACATGGCCAAGCCCTTTGGATTTTCTGGAGGTTAGAAGCTTCCACACCTTGATAAATGATTGTTATGGTGGACCTGTGTTCCACCCTTGTTGAAAATTAGGACCCCAGGAAATAATTATTTGTCTTACTATATTTTTCATACTTAAAATCTACTGTGCAGTAGTGCTTCTCTTTCTTTCTATGCATTTCTCAGGATATGCTGGATTGGTCACCTATTGTAACCCAGTTCTATACTCTTATATGTGTATTCTTATCTATGTTTAGCATCCCTCTGATTTTCTTTTCATTCCTTTGGGACTCTGGAGAAAACATGCCTAAAACAATAGAAAGGCACTGGAAAATATGTCCAAATAAATAAAAGTTGGCATATGTAAAGAGTGCACTCATGAACTGATGAAATAAATATTATCATAACTAAAGTAATTAGGCTGAAACCATTGTAATACTATATGTTTTATTTAGCACCTATACATAGATGTTGCAGGTATGCCCTGCTATGTGTGAAGGATTGATTAGATTCCTTATAAAATATTTATGTGCAAACTGTAATGAATGATTTATAAATAGGTAAAAGATGAGAACTGGGTTAAAATGCTGGATTAAGTGCACTAAATACAGTACATTGTGCATAGATTACTGAAAACTATGAAAATTAATGTTATACTATATTAGAAATGTGGCCCATTACCAAAACAAAAAGGTGTTATTGTATGTAGCCTTTGGTATAATGTTTATAGGAAGAAAGCCCTTGTATGAATCAATCAAGGTACTTCTCGGTATAACAAACCGGGTGATAAAACAGGTCAGGGGCATTTTTTTTTTTTTAATATGCTAGTTAGATTGCTCACAATTGTAAAACAAGAAGGAAACTCAAAACATTTTAAGTGAAGGGCAGGTGGGAGTTTGGGGTATTCCTGTTTGAATTAAAATACCTGCCACTCTTGTATTCCTGCTGCCATTTTGCTTTTTGAGAAGAAGCCATTTTGAAAAATAGAAGAGAAACCAGAGTGCGGTACAGAACCAATGTGAGGGCTAGAAATGGCACTTTCAGCTGCTCCATGGTACCACTTGCTCCCAATGACATTCTTTTGTTTTCTTTGCCTCCCAGTCCTTGGGACTTATGAAAATAAAGAGAAAGTACAGTATAAATGAAAAGGAAGGGACCACAATGGTCCAGAAAATTCAGAAACAAAGTTGTTGTACTGGGCAGGAGTGAGCGGCTGGCAATGTGCCAAATGTAAAGATTTCAGCTGCTGCCTCTCTTCCGCGCTCTGCCTATATGCCCCTTTTGTGCAACTTGACTCTTGAGAGCCCAAAAACTGGTTTAACACCAGAGATGGAGCCTATAAAACAGGAATGAAAGGCTCCTTGTTCCTGCTCTGTGGTTGTCAGAACAAATTACAGTAAAATGGGCAGCAGTCATGTTGCTATAATGAAATAGCAGCCACTGCTCATTCCAGCACTTTATCTCTAGCTACCAAATATATGAAGCTCATAGCCAATAATCCACTACACAGCCAGAATGTTGTAAGTATCCTTGAAAGGAAATTGGGCATAGAAGGAATAATTGAAATAATATTATTACCTGGCAAGATCCACTAGTCTATGTTCTACCAAAGTCCCTGTGCCAGGCTTACTTGCATTGTAGATTCAGCAATGTCCAAGGCTTTATAGGGAAAACAGACCCCTCTCATGGCTGTTATTATATTACAGTGGGAGGCAGTGTAGTACAGTGGGTTAAGCCTCTGAACTTCAGATCTGGAGACCTGGGTTTGAATCCCAAAGCTGCCTAGGTGCATACTGTATGATCCTGAGCAAGTCACTTAACTTCCTTGTGCTCCTAGGTCACATCTGGAAACAAGCTTCAGCTTAGTGTGCTACTCCTGTTTAAACAATGTTCCCTTCACCTATATTATATAAAGCTGTCGCTCAAAGAAAAGTAGGAGGTGCTTTGAGCTGTAGCCAATAAGCCATGCAAAGCCCTACGTGGGCTTCCATATAATTAAGTTATGTTATTATTATTTTATTCTATGTATAATATCAAAATATTTTGGTATAAGGGTCATCCTGCCTGCTGTATTAAAAGTAGAGATAGTTAAAAGAATGTATAGCTTAAGGACCAGGTCAGGTGACACATATTTTCAATATAAATACTCCTCATAGAGAGGAGTTCCTCATTTGAGCCTTGACAGTTGTGGGGTAAAGAGCTACCTGAGTGAAGCAGCCGGAAACTGATCACAGAAGTAAAATATCTATATTGACAGATCAGGACCATGAAGGCTACCTACTGTAGCTAGGCATTTGCTTTCTTGCATAATTTTTTGTTTTGCTTTCTCATTTTGGTTGAAAATAAATATCACACTGAGGTGTGTTTTAAAGCCTAATCTTGAGTCTGTGTTATCTATCCCACACCCATTTACAATTGTTCTGAGCCCTCAGCTGGTAAGCTTTCTGAGCAAGACTGTTCTCTGTATAGTATTAGGGTAATACACCATTATTCTGCACATCTGTCTCCTGCATTACATTTTATCATCAGGTTAGATCCTGCTGAATCTATGAATTGGTGACCTTGGCATGGGCCTGACTGGTTAAACCTACACCAGTTGAGAAAAGCTGGTGTTAAAGAATTTAGGGAACCCTGGAAAAATGGGGAAAATGCAGGATTTCAAACCTGCACCATCATGTTCAATAAACATGGAAAAACTTTCAGGCTGTCCACACTTGAACATGATGGGATAAACGAAGGTATTTGAACCAATGCCACACATTCTGCAAATAGGATGACCTGCGGGACTCCTTGGCCCAGACCTGTAACTGCCTAGAGGGAGAGTGTAATATGGATTGATATGCTTTGAATTCCTCAGCTAGTGCATGAAAGAGGTAAAACTTTCACTATGGCCATTAGTGCTGAACTTAAGCAAGACGTTTCAAACTTTTTAGCTTCTCATGAAGGTTGGGGGGATTTCACATTAACCTCAAAGTCTCATGCTCACCTGATATAGCAGGTTTGTCAAGAAACATGATCAGAAAGGGTTATGGTTGCTAACCTATTCACTGCCTTACAGGCAGTTGAAGTTGATGTCCTGACATTGAAAGAAGAGCTGGGTTCTAAATCCCGATAAGTGGACCAGCAAAGTAAAGAATGGGAAAAGGAAATTGAATGTCTTAGGAATGTAACTCAAATGGAAATGCATAGCACTGTACTAGAGAAGGACATGGCATTGCTAGGTTGAGAGAGGATTATGAAAAGTAACAACAGGATAAGAAGTGGGCACTCCAGTTGAATGATTTGTTAACTGATGCAAATGATGTCTTGAGAGATGCAAATGAGGAGCTGTTAGAAAGAAATGGGTGTGTCAGAATACTTTGAACAGGGAGATCAGGGAAAGTAATAATGTGCATGACACATACAGAGTTTTGCAAAACCATGTTAGCAAGGGATAACAGAAAGGTAGAACAGATCACTCTATGTGTAAAAAAAAATTGGAAAAATTACTTCAGCAGTTGACAATCCTGAAAGGTCATGTGAAAGCTTTACCGTATTGCCTACTTATCGACCTGGCATCACTGATGGACAAAGAAGGCGATGATGGTGATTTCCAAGATGGTAGACCATAGGATGCCAAAGGGATGAGACCTTGCCCACCTCTGGTTACAATCTTGAGTAAGCCCAACAAGTCAGAGGTTAAAACCTTAGCTGAGCAACCGGTTACAAAGGCAGGTGTGGCTGAGGCCCCTTCCACGGTGATCCACCAAGCCATAATTGGCTTACTAAATGACAAGATGGGCCAAACCTCCCCTCACACAAACTGTGGCCATGACTGTGGCCAAGCTGGTGGTCAAATCCATTGAAGCACAACTGGAACACACCCGAATGCACTGCAGTCTGCACAAGCCATCCAAATTACTGTGTAGAAGATAGACCGAATGGCCTCTGGTGACAGTTTGAGTTGCCATTTTGAGAATGTTTGAAATCAGTGTGAAACAGGGTGCAGATTTTGAAACAGACAGTTGAGCCTCTGCTATTTGCCAAGCTACCAGAAGCAGTATACAGGGATGCTGTGGTCCAGTTTAAAGAAGTTGCCGCTAGCCTCCTGGCGATGTATAATCCCAGTCTGGTCAGCATGATGATGGCCCACACAGTGAAGCAATTCACCAAGGAATCGCTGGCCCAGTATGACAGCCAATTATGGATGACCTATAGTACTGGAAAAGAAAAGGGTTGGCCGATGAGAATGCCATGGGTGACTGGGTTGAGTACAAAAATTTGTTTTTGAGAAACATGTTGACAGGCATCTAAGAGAAGGATGAGGCCTCAGTCTTAATGAAGATGGACCTTTTCATTGAGATTTTGGAAAATGTGGAGTGCACATACCAGATCTATGTGCGTGACCAGGCATCCACCTCTAAGGCCAATGTGGCTGCGGTGCAGAGCAGCACAAAGCCATTTACACAGTATTTGGTGGAAGGCAAACATAAGGATTCCCAACAAACCACCTATCAGGCAAAATGAGGAAGTGGTAAGACCAGAAGCAAGAAGAGGCAGCAATTTTACCAAAAACAGCAGAAAGAAAAGGGAAGTTATGGACAAAAACAGCTGTCTAGCCCTTTCTACAAGGAGTTGCTGTAGGAAAACATTCGACTGTGGGAGTTACAGGAGAAAGGTAAACCTCTTTTGACCACTCTCCCACAGAAACCTATTGTGACCATCCCCTCAGTAGCTGTGTCATCTGCATCTCCATACCAGGAGGAGCCTGAGGAAAAGGAAAACGCAAAGTTTCCATACCATGAATGTACTGAGATGCTCTGATCAGTGGACCTCCATCCCCCATCACAGCCAGATGAATCAGAATAATGGTGTCAGGCCCTGATATGCATCATAACCACCCTGGTGACTGGTACTTCCAGCTGCCCATTTATATATTCACTGGTTGGGGCCACCAGCTTGAACTACTTCTAGATAGGGGGCCTCTGTCTCAGTGCTGTACCAAGAAGACTTGCAGCTGTCTCAGTGATCTACAGGATGGGCCACTTCTGCCCAGACCTTTAAGTGGACTGTAGTCACCACCCACAGGTCCAAACCCATACTAGTAACCATTGGTACCTTGGAGGTGCAACATCATTTTGACATCATGGTTTTACGTCGCTACCAAAGTATTTTGGGAATTTACTTCCTAGCATGTCATGGATGCGTTGTAGTTAGCCAACAGACTACTACTCCAGGTCCAAGGACAAGGCCACATGCTTCTCATTTCTGACTCACATTTGGTAGCAGCAGTGAAAATCAATGACAAGGAGTACGATGTCACCATCATGTTACAACACCATGAGCTACTTCCACAACCCAGGCTAATCTTAGAAAGGCTTAGTGAGGCCTGTGCCAAACACAAACATGATTATGGAAGCATGGACAGCCTCATCCAAGCCACTGGCAATGGTCCACCACATGAGAGACAGTACCCATTTTCAGCAGCGGTAATACCCTCTCTGAGGGCCATCATTGACTCCCTTCTAAAACAAGGGGTCATTAGGCCTTGTGTATCTATAGTCAATTCTCACATCTGGCCTGGAATGAAACTCAGCTATAGTTGGAGGCTAATCATTGACTGCTGCAGACTTAATCAAGTCACCCTTAGCTGTATCCCAACTGTGGCTTCATCCCCGAATGTGCTCAAACTTCTAAACCCATGAACACTGGTGGTTCAGCACCTTGAACATTTCCAATGGTTTCTGGTCACTACCATTGGCCCCTGAGAGCCAATGCAGATTTGCCTTCACATTTGCAGGATGATAGAACATATGGACCTGTCTCCAACAGGGTTTTCACAACAGTACTTCACTGATCCACATCCACATGAAAGATGCCATACATGGCTTCCCCACACTAGAATACCTCCTTCAATACATGGATGATCTTCTTCTGGCCACAACTGGCTTGGAGAAATACCTGGAGCTCCTAGGTGAGCTATTTACCCTTCTGCAGAGGGCAGGCCTTAAATGCAATCCTGCAGTGGTACAGTTATGTCAGTCAGAAGTCACTTTTATAGGCCTTGCAAAACTGGAGAGGGCAGGAGCCTTGCCTTCGACAAAGTCCAAGACCTTCAAGATTTGCCATTACCAACCAGCATGGCAATGTTGAGACATTTCTGGGTATGGTCAACTATTTAGGGTGTGGTCAAGGAAAGCATACTAGAGTTTCTAGAAAAAAAACCAAAGAACAGGACACAAATCAGCACAGCTTCATGGCTGGCAGATCATGCCAAACAAACCTCATCAACTTCTACAACTGGGTCAACAAGGCAGTGGACCAGGGAGCGCAGTGGATATAGTCTACCTGGACTTCAGTAAAGCATTCATCTCAGCACCACACAGACAGCTGATAAATAAGCTAGAAGGCATGTGAGTGGGGCAGGAGGTGGTAAAATGGGTAAGAAACTGGCTGAGTGGGAGGACACAGAGTGTACAGATAAATGGTGCCTTGTCTGAGAGAGAGGTGACTATGGGAGTACCCCAGGGGTCAGTGCTGGGAACTCTACTCTTCAATATTTTCATCAGTGATATTATGCAATGGTTGGGGGGAAAGCTGTGTCTGTTTGCAGATGTCACAAAGATTTGCAGCAGGGTAGATACCCGGGAGGGGGTGGAGGAAATGGAAGTGGACCTGGGGAAGCTGGAGGCATTGTCAATGACTTAGCAACTAAAGTTCAGTGACAAAACGTGTAAAGTCATGCACATAGGCAAAGGTGACCCAACAACAGAGTACTACCTAGAGGGAGAAAGATGGGTACTAACCAAACAAGAAAGGGACTTGGGTGACATTATATCAGAGGACATGAAGGTGTCAAGACAGTGTAAAAAGGAAACTCTGAAGGCTAGTGGAATGCTGGGGTGCATCAGGAGGGGAATCAAGAGCAGAATGAGGGAAGTGGTACTGCCACTGTATAGATCCCTGGTAAGACCCCAACTGGAGTACTGTATCCAGATGTGGAGGATCTGGAGGCTGCACATCAGAAAGGGTATAGATAGACTGGAGACAGTGCAGAAAGGGCTACAAAGATGTTTCAGGGCTGCACCACAGGCCATAAGGAGAGAGACTGAGTGAACTCAACTTGTACTCACTTGAACAGAGAAGAGAGAGTGGAGATATGACAGAAACTTTCAAGTACCTTAAAGGAATGAACAGGGTGCAGGAGCAGAACCTTTTTTAGACCAGGGACAACACATGAACTAGGGGGCACAACATGAGGCTGAGGGGCAGAATTCATGGGAAATATGAGGCAGTACCTTTCTAAAAAAGGATGGTGGAACTCTGAAATAGATTTCCACAGGGAGTGGTGGAGGCCAAAACAGTTGGGAGATACAAAACTGCTTGGGATGGACACAAGGCAGTCATCAAGGCATAAGTCCTTTAAGGGAGAGGGTTGAAAACTGGGCAGAACAGATAGATTGTGAGGTCCCCATCTGCCACCACATTCTAAGGCTCTGTGTTTCTATGTTACTCCAGGGACTTCATCTGCAATTTTGCACAAAAGGTCACACCTCTGTATGAGCTCCTAAAGAAGAACGTCCCCTACCAGTGGGGACCAGAACACACCACTACTGTCACACTCTGAAGGAGGATTTGGCCTCCTCCCAGGCATTAGCATTTTCATTTAGTATAGAAGGTGGGACAAGTGGTAGGAAATAGACTAGTGTACTGTCCTGTCCTAACAGTGAAATTTCAACAACAATGTCTGGCAAACCCCTGTTTCAGCTTCTGTATCTAGACCCCTGCCCCCAGAACCTTCCTTTCTCTATTTCCAAAGAGTAATCCCATTGTAACTAGCTTCCCCCCCTGCAGGTCCAAAGAATTTTCCCAACAGAAAATCTTAAATCCACCAGTCCAAGTGGCTGATCTCCATTCCCAGTTATGGTTGTAATTTTCCCAATTGCCAAGTAGCATACCATTCCACTGTGACCCCCATCCCCATTATATAACCCCTTGAAAAACTGTTCAGCAATTCAAAACATCATAACATCCAACACCCATATTCCTATCTGACTTAAGTATTCACTGTAATCATGCAAAAAGCCTGTTCAAAAACAAAAAGAACCCCCCCAGATAGTGTGCATAAAAAATAAACTCTAGACAAATCAGTCTCTCATTTGTCAGTCTCTGTGCACCCCCCTGTGGTAATAATGCATATCCGCATGTAGTAACTCAAACAATTACAGGCCTTAAAATTCAGGAACAGTTTAAATCATATGATTCTACAGTCCTGTGCTTGCAAGGTCCAGTGACATTAAACACATGCTCTGGCCATTGCTCCAAATAATCCTCCCCCTTAAAGCTACCTGGCAGCCCAACTTAACAGGAGCAAACTACCTTCTCAGGCTGCCACATCAAGAGCAAGATTCAGTCCACTTAAATACCAGAGTCCTGGTCTTCAGCTGTGCCCTTTGTTTCTCCTTCATTTAAACAGGCCCGGGAACAGTTTCTTGAGTTCGTTGGATGCACTATCCAGGGTTTCAAAAGAGAGCCATTGTCCATTATGATTAACTTGAAGTGTGGCCGGGTACTGCATCCTGTATCTAATGCTGGCTGCTATGAGCTCGGCAACCAGGGGATGCATCGCCATACACTTCTACTGGGCTGTAAGGGGAAGATCTTGGATGACCCTAATTTTTTTATTTTCCCACCTTATCTGTCTAGTGTCTCTGAGTTTGTCCAGAATCAGCTGTTTGTCCAAATAGATAAGAAGGTGAAATATAAACCACTGTGGAGGAGAGCCTTGTGGAGGGATGGGCCACAGAGAACGATGGTCTTTCTTGACAATATAGGTCAGGCCATTAGGCAAGGGACCAGCCAGTTTAGCACACAGCTTCTGGGTGAAGATTATGGGAATGGTTCCTTCCTCTCCTTCTGGCAATCAGAGCATATGAGATTATTTCTCCTCGACTGACCCTCATGGTCCTCCAGCTTTTCTTCAGCCTTGTGCAGCCTCTGCCTCATGGAGATCAATTCCGGGTCTGTTCTGTTCCACCAGTCATCAAGGGAAGAGATTCATACTTCATTGTCTCCCATTCTAATTGCAAGCTTGTCAAGAGAGCTTTTTAAGGTTTTGAGCTCCCCAACCACTGTCTGCAAGGATTCCTTAATTGGAGCAAGCCCCTCGAAGAATGTCATTTCAGTCAACACAGCCTGGGGGCTAGAGTGTGCTGCTTCCCCAACTCAATTTCATTTGTTGCACTTTGCTGTCTTTTCTTTGTCCTGAGATGGTGGCGGTGTGTGTTTCAGCCGCTGTTGCCTCATTTCCATGTCTATGTATGGGACAATATGGGGAGCTCATTCTTGAAGCTTCAGGCAGATGGCCTGTCTAACTTCTGATGTGCTCAGAGTCAGTAAGAGAGGGTTTTAAGACTATTTACCAGGAGGGGGTGTATGCAGGCAAAAAGCTACTGCTTGCTGGCTGCCATTACAACCAGAAGTCCAGGATTAAGCTCTAATTCTAGTGCAGGGTTTAATGTCCATAGTGATGAGGTTTCATCTTCTGAGTCTGTTGAATGATGAGTTCAGCAGGATTGATTCTTGAGGTTGCAAAATCAGATCCAGTCAGAAGGAATGTCCAAATCCTAAATAAGGATTATATCCAGCTGTTAAAAGGGACTGAATAAGATTCAGGATTTATTTGTGATATTGGCTGATATTTGATGAAAATACAGGATGCATGTGAGCATGAGGAGCATAAATATGTTTAAATGGGCTGCCAGACTCCAATTTACAGATTTATCAAGGGTTGTGAAATCCTTAATGTAATCTGTGAGACTTTGAAGAAGGTGAGTGCAGGATACAAAGCTTAGTTTCTCTTGTAGATTGGCAAGTAGTACACATTTTTGGAAGGTTCTTGGAAGTGCTTGTTCTCAGTACTGTTTAAGAAAATGCAGGTGCCGAATGAAAGCTGGACAATGAGGTAGAAGAAGCTCTAATGTACAAAGTAGGGTCTAATGGCATGAGTTCAGTAAATTCACAATGTGTTGCTATGTAGACATCTATAGGGAGACAATCAAATATTCTGAGGGAGTGAAGCTTTGGGTACCTGGTAAGAGAGGGTAATTGAAAGATTTGAGACCAATGAAACAAGGATGAAGTATGCTGTAGAAATAGTAAATGGATGCCAATAGGTATAACTGAAATGTCAGTACTATAGATATGAGGTTTGAAGGTGAGTTAGAGTTGCTTTAATGTGGTTTGCATGGGCTCATATTCAGAAAGGACTGCTAGTGTAAGATGGTTGATAAGGCTCTCGCTATAGCATAGCAGCCAAGTGGCAAGAGCTTGAGAGACCCTTGTAGCATTGCCTTGCTGGTGGATCCAATACCAGTATACTGTGGCAGTGCTCAAACAAAAGGAGTCTTTGACTGAGACTATGAACTGATGAGACAATAAGGAGCTGATATCAAAAGTAGAACATAACAGGTGCATTTCAAGAGATGCCACTAGACAAGAGTTTCTTTGTGTGAGAACAACAGGGAGCACTGGAGGGAGCAGTAAAGCTGGCTGAGGTAGGAGTATGAGGTTTGAATGGGTAGCAAGTAATTGAATGGGTAAGTAGATGCTGGGTGTCAGCTGTTGTGCAGAAAGCCCCAAATATATAGCAACAGATGTGCAGGAGCCCCAAGCTGATAGAGCAGCAAGAATGAAGTTGTTCAGCACAACAGCAGGCCAGCCAATTTGACAACCTCAGGGAGGAGATAAGGAGGGATGCCAGGATATGTTACGCCCATCAACGATGACCTGGAATGGCTGATGGGAGTAAGATTCTGGGCCAGGTGAGAGGAAGAAACAAGAAGAAGGTTGCAGAATTACATTCTGTAAGCTGCAGCTGAGTGATGACTGCTCTGATTTTCAGTTCTGCAGCTAAGAGTTGGAAAGTGCCTTCCTCTTTATTGTAGCCAGCCTGATGCATTCACCCCTTAATACACATTTTAATGCAAGCCATAGTTTATCCATCTGACTTATAGTGCCCTGATTATGCTGTAGGAACTGGTCAATGGAATGTTCGATATGGAAGTCCATGGATGAGAGGATTGAGATTGATTGGAAGTCCACTAGTGCTGAGCAGCATCATCTTCAGAAGTTGCAGGTAAGATATTGAACAGCAGGGTAGTCACCAAGGCATGTTGAAATAGAATGTATGGAAGATGAAAATGGCCACAGGCAGTAGATCCAGGTAAAAAAGAGAATCAGATCCAGAGACAAAGGTGCTGCATAGTTGGGGTATGAGGTTCCTACCTCCAAAGGGGATGGTGAATGGGAATTGCTAACAGCAAAAGGTGGTGCATTATATGACATGAGGTTCCAACTGATGAAGGAGATGGTGAACTGGAATTGCTGATAGTAAGAGGTGCTGCGGTGACGGAGTATACGGTTTCCACCTCCAAAGGAGATGCAAACTGGAAATGCTGACAAGAAAATGCTGCAGTGATGGGATATGAGGTTCCCACCTCCGAAGGAGCTGGCAAACAGGATGCCCTGATAGTAGACTTAAAGTATGAGATAACGGTAGCATTAGGGGAAAAACTTTAGAAAGCCATGGGCTCCGGCCCCTGAAATGGGCAAATTATCTTATACCCAGTGGGAATGTGGGGATAGACAAGTCCAGGATGAAGGCTGCAGGGGAACATGAATGTTCAGAATGGCAATGATGGAGGAGGAGGCAGCATGGATCTGAAGGTCCGGAAACTGGAGGAGAGTGAACCAGGAGGCAGGCCACAGGCAACAATGCACATGAGCACCAGATGGAAAATGGGAAGGCAAGCAGCAATGAAGTCAGGAAGTCCAATGGACCGGGTGAAGTTTCAGGCCAAAACTAGCAGGCAGAGTTCAAATCCAGAACTTGAGGAGGTGACGGGGGAAGACAAGTACACAAATCCCAGGCACGAAGAGAACAAAGCAAAGGAGGCCAGAAGGGGAAGGGCCATCATGGGGCTAAAGTGCTTTTTGACAGGGGTATCCTGTATACATGGTGATCATGAATGAATGACTGCAAATAGAATGACTCAATCATGGTGTCTGAGTTCTGGGCTATCTGGCAGGGTAGTGACAGGATACGGGAGGTAGATGACTACAGCAACAGGATGCATGTATATAAACACGCAGATGGGGGGGAGGGACTGCACCACACAATGGGTGGAGAGTGAGGGTATGTATGAGGTAGTGTGGCAGTCGATTGCTAAGCTGGCCATGTGTCATGGTGGCTAAGGTGATAGGATGTGGCTGGGAGGGTGCCAGGTTTGGTTCTGGGGCAGGATCTCTTTTTGTGTCAGGGTCTGGTTTACAACCCTGAGATGCATCCCTGAGCTGAGAAGTAAGTAAAATGAGGTGTGAGTGCCAGCCTCTGATTACACATCTAAAACCACTACCGGTTTTCAAGTCAGCCACTACTGTACAACGCTGTTATTTATTTTTGGCGATATACACTCACCCAAATGGTGATCACCATTCGGTAATTGCCTTTATAACTTAGAACCATTGGCAGGAAATAGAAATCATTGAGACTGTAAGTAGAGAAAACAAGCTCTCATACCCTGTAGACAGGGGAAGCCTATCTGAACTGCTATGCCACCATGCAGGAGCCCAGAGCACCACGAAATGGCAATTGTTTCATGATGTGCTAAGCGGGGAACTGCTGAGGGATGCTAGCCTTTATTGGGGCTGTGGGAGGATCAATTCCCCACATTGAACCTCAGGCTTCAGCCCCCCAAAAATATTCAATGTTCCCTATACTTTGTGTCTGATGCTAAAATGAGATTCTATTATTTGCATTCTATGGTAACATTGCATTGCCTTTACTTCAAACTAATGTAGAGGTTGTTGTGTGTCTAAATGAGAATTGGGACACTGTAATACTTGATACTAATGAGCCTGTGCACCCTTATAATAAAGAAGTCCAACCTTTTGCATGACAGCCTATTTTAGCCCTCTGTGCACAAGGTAGTTAAACTACAGCCCAACTCCTTGCACTTTCCTCATCCCCATATAATAGCATTGAAACTGTTCTGTGCATGTGGTATGTTATCTACAAGCCCAACAGGAGCAAATTCTGAAATTGCATAAGAACAGATTATTCAAATGTGTATATCATAAAAAATATAAAACTTCCAGGCATCAACCCCCCTTCAAGAAAACCTTCCCCACTAATCCACACAACTATACAAAATTTTACAATTTAAAGATTTGTATTTTTTTTTATTTATCCAAGAGCAAAAATTCAGGGGAAAAAAACCCATTGAAATCAATGGAACAATTTCATTTTTTTCACACATTCATAACTCTATAAATTCTAAACTGATTTCCATGAGACTTTCAGGGATTATGGACTATGCCATGATCAACAAATTCTGAAAGGTTCATGTAAATATGTGAAACCGTCCTTCTGGTAAGAAGCAAAACAACAAAAAAACTTGAGTTTAGCATAGAACTTACCAGCCACCCTAACTACAGTATAATGTAAAAAATCAACAAAACATTCAAACATTATGAATTCATAGGTGTAAACCATACAGATAAAACTATATACACACTTAGGCTTGAATGATAAAAAATAAGTTATTTTCTGTCACAGAACACTACTGTAGAAAAGAGCAGCAAAAATAAATAAAAATGCTGTGGTAAAATACTTTACTCCCATGTTGTAAGGAAAGGATTTTAGTGCAGCATCCGTGAAAAATGACAAAAGTGGAATCTGTTCGAGTTTTTTTCCCCTGTTCTTTGAGATATAATATCTAGTTATCTAAATACAGGCCATTCCATTGGCATGGCAATAGAGCTATCACCCACTAGCAATTCTAGATCAGAAGCTCTCTCGGTTTGTGGGGGGTAGGCTGGAAGAAGAGTATCACATGTCCAAGTGACTCCTCTCCTCTCCTAGGGAGCAAGGCCTTGTTGGCTCTGCCACAAGACTGCCTCC
Source organism: Neoceratodus forsteri (assembly GCA_016271365.2). NCBI lineage: Eukaryota > Metazoa > Chordata > Ceratodontiformes > Ceratodontidae > Neoceratodus > Neoceratodus forsteri. Next base: position 777,035,115 of record CM028138.1, read on the forward strand.
AGGTGGAGCCTGGTGATAGTGAGAGTCTGCAGTGGCATGAAGGGAGGAAGCTGCAAAACTCTGAGGTCAGTGCATGCCTCCACACACACACTGGCTGACATGCACACCCCAACTATGGTGAAGGGAGAAAAACTGAAGAAAATGGATGGCAGGGTAGGTGTACCTGATGCTGTGTGCAATGCCCCTCACACATGCCACCACCAGGACCAATGTTGGCGGCAACTGCATGAGAGTCTCTGGAGGGGACTGCCTTCCCCCTTCTGGACCCACCACAGGAGATAAACCATGGGGGAACATGATGGACAGGGGAGTCCTGGGGAGGTGACTGCCAATGAGGGTGGAAGGGAGAGATCTTTTTATGTTTGCTTGTGCGCATGCACAAGAAACATCATGGGAGAATGCGACTTGCTGGAGGCGTGTGCTGTTTCTGCCAGTGAATTGCTTAATTTGTGGGGTGCATCCCATATGCACCAATGGAGCAGTGAGATCTGTAAGGCAGCTGATTGACAGCAGTGGCCTTGGCTTCAAATAAAGGTCCGCTTCAATCACTGTGCGAAACGTGTCTTCAGGGTACATGCACGCTACTCCTGCCTGCCTGCTCATCTGACCCATTAGCTTTGCACTGCCATTATATTTTGGTTTATGATTTCATTGAATCGGTTGCCTCTGCATGTCAGCTCCCTTCCTCCATGTCAATTACCAACATATCGCTCAGTACCATTGCTGACATGAAGGAAGGCAAAAATGGATTTGTGTACAGACATCTAGTACAGTACATAGAAGTGTCGCAATTAGAGCCTGAAACATGTCGTCGGTTTCCATGCTTGCTGCGGTACTTCATACTTTTCTTGGCATTCCTTGTTGTTACATTGAGAAGGGCATAGAGTGGAGCAGACACCATTCGTTCTGTGATTGTGTGATTTTCTTTTCTTTTTTTTTATATCATTTCAACTGTGTGCCTACATGTCATCCCAACTCCCCCCCTCACCCCCTGTACATAAGCAACAGATCATTTAATGCCCTTGTCAATATATCAAGAAAGGCAGGATCGTATTTGTGTGGAATGTGTACATTTCAATTATTGGCATGCTACTTGGCATTTTTAGGAGCTCTGTTTGTGGTGCTTGTGTGAGGGGCTGTAGATCTGTGGACATAGCATAGCATTAGCAAGGGGCATTTCAAGCAATTATATTATTACAAACTGTGACCTTTTCTGCATCTTTTTGCAGGATATGGTTGCAAGCAGTTGCATTACTGGAGCGGCAAGAAGCACGTGTACTATTGCCTGTGTTTGATGTTTTTGTAGGTCAGATATATATGTTAGGAGGAAATAAAGAAGTGGTCCAGGAAATAAAAAGAATGTAGCATTTAGTGTCCTGCCTAGACTCGTCATGTTGTCGCCTTGTATTGCTTCTGTTTAATATTTAAGGACGAACATATAGCAGAATGGTTTAAGGTTGTGAGCTGCCAATGCAAAGACTTGGAATTCATTCTGATATGCGTCACTTCTATAATCTGTAACGCAGAGCAAGTGACGTGATTTTCCTGTGCCCCCAGGTTAAGCCTCTGAAGAAGCTGTCAGCTTAGTCAGTTTCTTGTGGTTGAACAATTGCCAATACAACTAGAACTTACATAGATTAACAGCTGCTGCTCAATTTAATTAAAAAAGTAATGAACAGGCTTCTCATTGCTTCTTCAAATGGCATGTAAAAGTATGGGCCATGCATTTGCAATGAGCAGTGCATGGGCGTGAAGGGCTTTGGTAGAGTATTGCTGCAGCCGTTGACCCTTTGCTGACTAGGCAACTGATACGGTGGGCAGCAGGATAGCTCTGACTAGTTTACTCCCTCCCTCCAATTCCTGTACTCATCCCCCTACCCCCCCAAACAAAACATGTCAATCACATTTGGGGGACTGATCCTGTACTACTACCATGCTGTATGTGGCTGCAGGCAAGTCAGTTTAGAAGCCATTTCATGATGTCTTAATGCCTGCCCTCCTCCGCGTCTGTTAGAGGTGGAACTCCAATGGTTGGTGGTATGTACCCACATTTTACTTTTTGCGCAATCTTATTCTGCAACTTAAGATCCGCACAGTGACTCAACACTATTCCATTGCACAGCACCATTTTCTTTTACATATTAGGACAATAATAAAACCTATGCAGAATGTGGACATTTTGCTTATTGACATGCTATTTATTATTTTGATGAGACGTGTCACTCATGCCTTTGTCAGGACTCACACATCAGTGGACAAGGCATGGCATTTATAGACTGCATGTTACTGACATCTGTCGTTAATAGAAACAAGTAAAGGCTGACTCGATTGACAGTTTCTTCTAGTATGGGCATACACCCATTTTGTTGGCATGGAAAGCACTGCTCAAGTGGATCAAATAATACTGCTGTGTAAAATTCAGAATAGTTTGACATACCTGTGTTATACAGCACTGTGAGTACAGTATGTGCTGAGGGACACCCAAGGAATGTTGCTCGGGTTTGTATCAGTGCGTTGGAAATCATGTGATCATCAGTTACTGGTGGCTGTTCACTGTTGGTTAGTATACAATGGCAAGAAAATTTCCTGCACTCTGATTGATCAGTGGGTGCCTGAGGCAGTGATGTTATTACACAATAACTTCACTGTGTTGATTTTTTGGATGATATGGATTTTATGGATTTTTTTTTCAGAAACAAAGATATACTGCCTCACTAAAAATCTACTAAAACATTTTATTTTATTTTTCTTTCTATAACATTGAACCATTGTATAATTGCAATAAGGCTCAAGGTGTGTGTTATCATGTCATCGTCACTCAGAAATTGGTGGAAGCACCGGTCACCATGCTCAACCCACCCCAGGAGGATGTTATTACACGATAGCACACACCTTGTCATGCCTTTATTGCCTAAATATTGCCCATCTTAAAATAGCAGTACTTTAGTGTAAGGATCCTCAATTTCCTGGCAGGTCAAAATAAAGTCCACAGCTTGCGGCTGTCTTTGAATTCAGGTGTGCATCGATGTCAAAAAAATGTGAGATCATGGGTGAGAACAAAAAAGACAGGCTCACTATTAGAATGAACACCATTCAAGATGCACACTGGGAGCAGATGGTACAGAAAGTGTGCTTGTGCTATCATTGCAATACCAAACTGAGCATGTCAGCAAACACGTGGTTCCTAATGTCAATACAAAGAGCACAGCACTAAATAACAGAAGTTTGAGTCCGAACCATTATCATGTCTTTCATATTTTTAATGGACATTGCCAGTCTGTTATTAGAAGTTCCGGGGTATCTGCATCAAGTATTGCCCTTGGTAAATGTAAGTAGAGGAGAAGGTTGGAAACAGCTGGTTTTGAACCTGTGATTGGTTAGCATTCTGTACCACTAGGAATGCTTGTACCAAGCTAATTAGGTCAGAAAAAGCTAGGTACTTCCAAAAAAGGACTAGAAGACAATAAAAACAACTCTGCCAAATTTTGGAACATCCTCAAAGAAGTCGAAGGTCAGTCCACTGCAACACCCCTTCCAAACAAAATTGTGTCTGATGGTACCACCTATATGGACAAAGCTGATATACTAGAGACGCTTAATGATCACTTTGCCACTGCAGCTCTTGCCTTTGACACCTCACCTATCAGAAAACTTAGCCCAGCAAGAGACTACACTGTTGGCTTCACTGATAATCTCAGCCATAACCAGCCGCATCCCACCCCCTTCAGCTTCCTCACAATTGCATTCAAGCAAGTAGAGGACCTCCTCCTTTCTCTGGATACAAAAAAGAGTGTGGGTGCAGATAATATTGAACCTTACTTTCTAAAACTTGGCATACCTATCTGACAGCCCCCATTACACACTTATTCAACACCTCTCTGATTCAAGGTGAGCTACCTGTCTTGTGGATAACTGCCCACATCCTACCATTATTCAAGACTGGGGAGCCGAGTGATCTGAACAAGTACCAGCCTATTTCTATACTATCTGTCCTCTCTAAATTACTTGAAAAAACTGTCAACATCCAACTTAGAGAACATTTGGATTCACAAAAATTGCTAAACCTGGCTCAGTCCGGCTTCAGAGCCAAACACAGTACAGTATCGGCTCTTGCCAAAGTAACTACAGACTGGCAAATGGCCTTGGACTCTAAGAAGCATGTATTTGCCCTCTTCTTTGATCTAAGTAAGGCCTTCGATACTGTGGATCATACCATCATGCTTACTGCACTGAGTAACATCGTACTTGATAGTTCTGCCATTAAATGCCAAATTTTGGAACATCCTCAAAGAAGTCTCACAGGTGTGGTCTATAGACCACCAGCCCAGGAGGAAGAAACAGATAGGGAGCTGATGCTAGCCATCCAAAGGATGGTAGACAAGGGTGAGGTAGTACTCGTTGGAGACTTCAATATTCCAGATGTGGACTGGAGCATCCCAGCAGCAGCATCAACTAGGAGCAGATTTATCCTGGACTCCCTTCAGGGTGCCTTCCTCAAGCAACTGGTCAAGGAACCAACTCAGCAGAAGACAATACTGGACCTTGTGCTCACAAACAGGGACAGTGTGATGGGGGTAACAGTGGGGGAGCACCTGGGAAACAGCGACCACCAGTCATTGTGGTTTGAAATCACAGAAAGAGCAGAACCAAACCACACAAAAACACGTATCCTGGATTTTAGGGGGGCAGACTTTGGGAAAATGAGGAGATACTTGAAAGAGGCATTAAGGGGAATGGAACAGGAATCAGGGGTTGAGGAACAGTGGGCAGTATTTAAAATGGGGATTACAAGAACAACAGAATTATGCATTAAGCAGGTTAGCAAGAGGAAAAGGAAGAGGAGACCATTATGTTTTCCAAAGAGGTAGCAAAGAAAGTGAAAGCCAAAAAGATTGCATTCAGACAATACAAAAGACACAGGCAGAAGGGGATAGGGAGAAGTACCAGCAGAAGCAAAGGGAGGCAGTGAGGTCAGTGGAAGCCAAAGCTCAGACAGAAGAACACATTGCAAAATCAGTGGGTAGAGGGGACAAAACCTTTTACAGGTACATAAGTGAAAAAGAAAGACAAAGGGAGGATAGTGAGACTGAAGGGGAGGATGGGAGCCATGGAGGATAACAACAGTAAAGCTGACATATTGAACAGGTATTTCTGCTCAGTCTTTACTGAGAAGAGGAGGGAGTAATGGGTCTGAAGGGAGTACAAGGGGTGAGAATGGTGGAAATGGACACAAGTCCCTTATACGAGAAAAGGGTCCTGAAGGAACTGGAAGTAATAAGAGTTGATAAGCAATGGGGCCAGACGGGTGCACCCCAGGGTCCTTAAAGAACTAAAAGAGGTGGTGGCTGAACCTCTGGCTATCCTGTTTAGCCGATCACTGGAAACAGGGAGGGACCAAAAGACTGGTGGACAGCAGATGTAATTGCCTTGTACAAAAGTGGAAACAAGAGGAAGCAGGAACTACAGACCAGTCAGCTTCACCTCGGTGTTGGGAAGATCATGGAAGCACTACTGAAGGAGAGATTGGTGGAACATCTGGTTATCAATGGAGTACAGCACCCAAGGCAGCATGGCTTCACCAGGAAGAGGTCATGTCAGACCAACCTCGTTGAATTTTTTGACTGGGTGACTAGGGAGGTGGATCAGGGGAGGGCAGTGGACATGGCCTATCTGGACTTCAGCAAGGCCTCTGACACTGTGCCACATAGAAGACTATTACACAAACTGGGGAATATGGGTGTGGGCAGGACAGTGAGTGTGGTGGGTAGGTAACTGGCTGGGTGGCAGGACACAGAGGATGGTGGTAAATGGCTGTCACTCCACAGAGGAAGAGTGACCAGTGAGGTACCACAGGGATCAGTGTCTGGGACTGGTCCTATTCAACATCTTCATCAGTGACATTGCACAGGATCTAGAAGGCAGAATTTCACTGTTCACTGATGACACAAAGCTCTGTAACAGAGTAGACACACCAGAGGGTGTAAACAGAATTAGAAGGACCTGCAGAAACTTGAAGAATGGTCATGGGTTTGGCAGTTGAAATTCAATGCAAAGAAGTGCAAGATAATGCATATGGGGCACAAAAACCCTGGCACAATATATCAGTTGGGAGGTGAGGATATAGCATGCACCAAGCAGGAAAGGGATCTTGGGGTTGTCATCTCTGATGACCTCAAGGTACGGAAATAGTGTGACAAGGCAGCAGGTAAAGCAAATAGGATGCTGGGATGTATAGGCAGGGGCATCACCAGCAGGAAAAGGGAAGTCATAATTCCGCTATACAAGACACTAGTGAGGCCCCACCTGGAGTACAGTGTACAGTTCTGGAGACCATACCTACGTAAGGACATAGACAGGGTAGAGAAGGTTCAGAGGAGGGCAACAAAGATGGTGTGTGGATTGCATCACAAGTCCTATGAAGACAGGTTGAACCGAACTGAACATATGTACTCCTGGAGGAGAGGAGGAGAGGGGATATGATAGAGACATACAAGTATCTTACAGGGAGGAACAGGGTGCAGAAAAACACTATTTTTAAGTGAAAAAGATGTTCCATATGCATTATCTTGCACTTCTTTGCATTGAATTTCAACTGCCAAACCCCTGACCACTCTTCAAGTTTCTGCAGGTCGCTTCTCATTCTGTCTACACCCTCTGGTGTGTCTACTCTGTTACAGAGCTTTGTGTCATCAGCGAACAGTGAAATTCTGCCTTCTAGATCCTGCGCAATGTCACTGATGAAGATGTTGAATAGGACCGGTCCCAGCACTGATCCCTGGTACCCCACTGGTCACTCTTCCCTCTGTGGGGTGACAGCCATTTACCACCACCCTCTGTGTCCTGCCACCCAGTCAGTTACCTACCCACCACACTACTGTCCTGCCCACACCCATATTCCCCAGTTTGTGATAACTTCTATGTGGCACAGTGTCAAAGGCCTTGCTGAAGTCCAGATAGGCCATGTCCACTGCCCCCTGATCCACCTCCCTAGTCACCCAGTCAAAAATTCACCCGAGGTTGGTCGACGCGGCCTCCCCCTGGTGAAACTCCCATGCTGCCTTGGGTACTGCAGTCCATTGATAACCAGATGTTCCACCAATTTCTCCTTCAGTAGGTGTCCCATGATCTTCCCACTACCGAGGTGTGAGGCTGACTGGTCTGTAGTTCCCTGCTTCCTCTTTGTTCCCACTTTTGTATAAAGGGGACTACATCTGCTGTCCTCCAGTCTTTGGGTAGCCTCCCTGTTTCCAGTGATCGGCTAAACAGGATAGCCAGAGTTAAGCCACCACCTCTCTTAGTTCTTTAACGACCCTGGTGCACCCGTCTGGCCCCATTAGCTTTATCAACTCTTATTACTTCCAGTTCCTTCAGGACCCTTTCTCATGTAAGGGGACTTGTGTCCTTTTCTGCACCATTCTCACCCCCTTGTACTCCCTTCAGACCCATTACTCCCTCCTCTTCCTCACAGTAAAGCACTGGCAGAAATACCTGTTCAATATGTCAGCTTTACTGTTGTCATCCTCCACGGCTCCCATCCTCCCCTTCAGTCTCACTATCCCTCCCTTTGTCTTTTCTTTTTCATTATGTACCCTGTAAAGGTTTTGTCCCCTCTACCACTGATTTTGCAATGTGTTCTTCTGTCTGAGCTTTGGCTTCCTTACTGACCTCACTGCCTCCCTTTGCTTCTGCTGGTACTTCTCCCTATCCCTTCTGCCTGTGTCTTTTTGTATTGCCCTGAATGCAATCTTTTGGCTTTCACTTTCTTTGCTACCTCTTTGAAAACCACAATGGTCTCCTCTTCCTTTTCCTCTTGCTAACCTGCTTAATGCATAATTCTGTTGTTCTGTAATCCCTATTTTAATACTGTCCACTGTTCCTCAACCCTTGATTCCTGTCATTCCCTTAATGCCTCTTTCAAGTATCTCCCCATTTTTCAACGTCTGCCCCCCTAAAATCCAGGATGCCTGTTTTGTGTGGTTTGGTTCTGCTCTTTCTGTGATTTCAAACCACAATGACTGGTGGTCACTGTTTCCCAGGTGCTCCCCACTGTTCTATCACCTGTCCCTGTTTGTGAGCACAAGGTCAGGTATTGCCTTCTGCCGAGTTGATTCCATGACCAGTTGCTTGAGGAAGGCACCCTGAAGGGAGTTCAGGATAAATCTGCTCCAAGTTGATGCTGCCTGGGATGCTCCAGTCCACGTCTGGAATACTGAAGTCTCCAACCAGTACTAATTACCTTGTTCTGCCATCCTTTGGATGGCTAGCATCAGCCCCTATCTGTTTTTTCCTCCTAGGGCTGGTGGTCTATAGACCACACCTGTGCGTGGATGGCTGTCCCCATTTTCCTTTCCAGCTCAACCCACAGTATCTCCCCATTTTGTTCCTCCTGGATCACTTGCTCTTATGTCATTTTTCTCATACAGTGCCCTCCTCCTCTTCCTGACTGCTCTGTCTTCTGAATATATTGTAGCCAGGTATGGCTATCTCCCAGTCGTGGTTATCATTACACCAGATTTCAGTGATGGCCACAATGTCCAGGTCTGACTGTACCATGACAGCCTCAGATCTTCCATCTTGTTGCTAATGCTCCTGCATTTGCACACATGGCTTTCCATGGTTGACCTCCCTAGACTGTTTCACTGTTCTACTCAGCCCCTTTCTTGGTTGTCATTTATCCTGGTTCTCCTTGCTGTCTGCCTTCTGCTGAAGTTTGCCCTTTTCTGCTTATCCACCTCTTGGGCACTAATCTCCATCTTCTGCACACTGTTTTGTAGAGATAGCCACTCCTCTGGTTCACTGGTTCCACTGCTAGCTGTGGGGTGAGCAAGAAGGCCCTCCTTGCTGGCCTGCACCCCTTTTGCTAGTTTAAATGCTTTTCAATGTAGCATTTAAACTTACATTGAGTGCTTGATTCCCCTCTAGGATGGATGCAGGTCATCAGGCTTGAACAAAACCTCCATCCTCCAGGTGGGTACCAGTCACCAATGAATCCAACCCTTCCTCACAGCACCAGTTCTTCAATCATGAGTTAAGTTCCTGGTGCATGCACTATGTTCTCCTTGCCTCTCACAGGTAGTACTTCTGAGAAAGTGACAAGTAGCTACTTGCTTGAGACCCCTCCCCAGTTTCCTAAACTCTTCCTGAACTTCCTTTGGTCCCCCATTTGCCAGGTCATTAGTACCTAGGTGGATAATGACATCCAGATCACCCTCCCGTCTTGCCTTCCCAGTGAGCCCCAGGATCTTCCTTCCATCTCTCCATGCCATGGAACCTGGTAGGCACCTCACCTCCCTGTCCTCCCCCTCCTGTGTTCCTAGCTGGATCCCTCTTATGATGGAGTCCCCCACTAGGATTCACATCCTCCTCCTCCTCTGGGTCCACTGCTTTCCCCACTGAGGTCACTCTCCTTGGCTAACCTCCACATCCTTTCCTTCCACTTCTTTTGGGTACCTTATTTGGTTGTCCTCATTTGCCAGTGTGGCATATGAGTTCTTGAGTGGAGTAGGATCTGGGATGTGCCTCTGCTGACTGCTCTAACCCTCCTGAGCCCACTGTCATCCAAGTGCTCCTCGTTCTCAGCATCCTTTGAGGCAGTTGCATTGGACTGGGTGGTCCCTGGATAGGGGTGATGGTACTCCTGACTCAGTTTGCTTCCACTCTGAGTCTGGCTACCTCATCCTGCAGTCCAGAGAGATGCATGCAGATAGGGCAGCACCTCAGTGTCCAGAAGGTCTGCCTGAATATGGTTGCCCCACAGCCACTGCATTGCACCACTCCCCACATTATACTGCAATTCCACTACTTGTCTGCTACTGAAGCTCTCCTAGTTCCTTTTATTAATTTACTGTACTAAAAATCCTGCCACTGATCCTCAGATAATTTTTTAAAGAAAAGAAACCAATAAATAAATAAATAGTCAAAACACTTGTCGTGCTGAGGTGGGCTTCTTCCTCTTTATGCCCTCTACTTCACACCCTTACTATACCCTGTGTTTAGCTCCTGTCAATCAGATTTAACAGGGCATATAATTAAGAGTTGGGGAAGGGGAGGGGGTAAAATTTGCAGCAATTAAAGACAGCACAGAATTACACCACCACTATGTTTTAAATTCTCAACAGCCCAAAAACAATTATAAGTAAAGACAACAAAGAAAGTATAGTGTCACTAAAAGCCCACAATCTAAGTTTAAAAGAAAAATAGCAATTACCAGTTACTCTAAAGCACTGAATTGAATATGTTTCCTTCCTTCCCCTTCTGGCTTCTTCTGAGAAAATAAAATCTGCTTGCTACTTTAACTCTGACTAAGCCCCACCTCCAGTTATCACGTAGCTGAGGTCAGAGGCCAGACAATTACCACCCTTCACCCAACTACAGGGCAGTCAGACAAGCCAAGATAAAATTTGCAGCAATTAAAGGCAGCACAGAATTACACCACCACTTTGTTTTAAATTCTCAACAGCCCAAAAACAATTATAAGTAAAGACAACAAAGAAAGTATAGTGTCACTAAAAGCCCACAATCTAAGTTTAAAAGAAAAATAGCAATTACCAGTTACTCTAAAGTACTGAATTGAATATGTTTCCTTCCTTCCCCTTCTGGGAACCTTCTCACTCATAAGCTCCTCCTCAATGCCAAAAATACTGAAGCAATGATTCTCTCACCAAAGTCTACTTCCGGATGTCCCCATATCACACAGATCTGAACACTCTTAGATGAACCCCTTGAAGTAGTTGATACCTTTAAATACCTTGGGTTCTGGATGGATAACAAGCTCAACTTTATGTGCCACTTAAATGAAACCTCGAAGAAGCTAAGACAGCGATTAGGTTTTATTCTATCGCATTAAACACCTACCACATTAGAAGCCAGAATGAGAACTAGTACAAACTACATTCCTGCCTATACTGGACTCATGCACTTCCTTTACAGTCATTGCCATCATCGTGCTAAACAAACTGGACACCTTACCACCAGGCTTTTAGATTTATCTTAAATCTACCCCATAGTACACATCACTGTCATCTATACCAGGTTTTGGGATGGACCTCACTCTCAACTAGAAGGAAAAGGAATGCTGTCCTCTAGTTTTTTAGAGCATTATCTGGTAACTTCCCAGCATACATCTCAAACATCTTCAAATGGGCTAAAGGTTCCTATGGCCTGAGATGCTTCTCCTTAATCTGCTTTCAGATTCCTAGAGTGAAAACTACCCTTGGAACACTATGCAAGACTCATTAAAATTATCCTCACTTCCAAGCATTTTCACTTTCAAAGCTCTATTAATGGATTATCTGAAGGAATCATGCAACTGTTTCAGATGCCAATGACCCCTAAGCCCCGGGTGCCACTCTCAAATCCTACCTAAGTATCTCATCTACCCACATTCCTAAAACAGAAACCTAGGACCTACAAGTCTAGTTCCTTAATCCAAGATGGCCCTGCCTATTCTCTACCTTTTACCTATTCTGGCCTCCCTTTGGCTGCCTACTCTTTCACCCCAATTTCTACCCTATTCCTTAATACCTTCTTATTTTTTATTATTTAGGTATGAACTCTTACTTAGCAGAGACTATATGGGATTGTTGTCTCTTCTCATTTCAGTAAAGCTTATCATTATGTACCTTTGCATGTTAATTATGTTGACCGGTATGTATAGGCCCATATTGACCGGCACCTTCACAATGTTTTTTCCTTTTTTTGTTTTGCACCATTGTCCACCGTAATTGTAATCTTATGAAGTGTACTGTATTGTATTAATGCCCAGGACCACCTTGAAAATGAGCTTGCTCAATGGTGTTTATGCCTGGTTAAATAAAGTGATTGATTGATTGACATTAGCTACTGCAACAGCCCCACATTCCTGCATGTTCCACAGCAAGTGTAGCCTGTTTCTGCTTTACTCTCAAGGTTAACATTTGCTGTTATATAAATATGCTTAAATGGAGAAGGAGAGGGCTGACAATTGCCTTTCTATGAGTAATGTAACAGGCAAAGCATTACTGTGGCAATGGTTTCATGCACAAAGTAGATGCTGAGACTATGCCAACCAGGATTTCGATGTGAATAAGATGAACTTTCACAATATGTGAAGATTTATTTATGAATGAAACCTGACAAAGTAACATAATAGATATGGCTTTCATTAATTGTACTTAGTGATTTTCAGTTGCAGACATTAGTTTATTTCTTTGTCTCTGGCTTTCTTTTATTTATTCATGAAATCATAGTTTCAGTGATGTATTACAATGCTGTCTGTGTAGGAAGGGGCCTTCCAACCAAACAGTTCCGCCCTCCCCCAAAAAACTACAATGCTTTGTATACCAAACAAAGGATCATAACACGTACTTCAGTAATGTGTCTTCTGAGTCTAATTATATTTCTATTTCAATACATTAATTGCATTCATTGAATTGAAGACATGATATTTATTTCACTAGGACAATGGTATACCTCCTATGTGAATGCAGAGCTCATGCCTTTGTTGTGAAATCAATTTATTTACGTTTATAGAGAGCTCATGACTTTGTTTTGAAATTCATCTATTATGGTTCAATAAAACAGGGAGATGTAATGCAAAGTGTTAAAGACAGCAGGTCTTTGCAATGCAACAATATTGATAGCTGAGCACTTTTGTAGCAGACAGCCTGTCTAGGATGGCATTATGAGCCTCATGAATGTATCACCTTTGCCTGCTTTGCAATGGTACACATCGCTGACACAGACACCGAGTTCAGTATACATACTTGGTTCTGTGGCTGTGTCAATTCTTTTTTATTTATTTCACTTCAATCCTCACTTTGTATTACACACACATTGCAGCTTGCCATCTATTACCAACAGACCAGTTAGAAGCATTGCCAAGAGGCCGAAAAATGCAAGACCCTATTTGTGTGGAATGTGTACATTCCAATTATTGACAGGCTGCTTGACACATTGACGAGTCCTTTTCCTGGTGCTTGTGTGAGAGACCGCACATCTGGTCACACATGATAGCATCACAATAGGCCACTTCAAGCAATTATATTGTTACAAACTGTGACCCTTTCTCAATTTTTTTACCAGGATGGGGTTGCAAGCTCTTGGATAATGCCAGCTGCAAGATTCACATTCTGTTTTCTCTGTTTTGCATTTGTATAGGTCACACATATATGTAAGTAAGAAATAAAGACGTGCTCCACCAAATGTAAAAAGGTAGTGCATCATTTATTGCCCTGCCTAACCTCATCATGTTATGGCATGTGCTCTTCCTGTGTAATATTTAAGGACCAACATATAGCCCAGTGCTTTAAGGCTGTCAGCTAGTAATGTGCAGAGCTATGTTTCATTCTGATTGCAGACACTTTTATATTGTGTCATACAAAGCAAGTCCCTTTACTTTCCTGCCCTCTGAGCTGATGCCTTTAAAAAAGCTGTAATCTTACTGTGTGCCTTGTGGTTAAACAATTGCAAATAATCGTAAACACACGTGATTCACTAACATACTGTTCTATTCAATGGAAACAGTAGTGCAGAGGCTTGTCCTTGCTTCTTGGAATAACATTGACAAGTATGCCTGATGCATTTACAATGAAACCTACATGCACATGAAGCACTTTGCTAGCATTTTGCTGCACTTCTTGAGTCTCTGGTGACTAAACAGTTGATGTTGGTGGCAGCAGGACAGGTGTTACTTCTTTGCCTCTGTTTCGCTACTCAGAACTCCCCCACCCCACACCCCCACTCGACAAACTTATTAGTGACATTTTAGGATTGATCCTGCACTACTGCCATGGTGTATATCAACTCAAGCTATCCATCTTCGTCCTGATTCCTGACTGTGTAAGTGCCTGACTGCCACCCATTAGGTGTCGCACTGCAATTGTTGCTGACCGCTTTTGCTTTGTGCACTGCCTTACTCTACATCATGACATCTCCCCCTTGACCACACTCACCACTGACCGAGACACTGCACAGCACTATTTTTAACATCTTCAGACAAAAAAACAAATGTGTGGAAAGTGGACATGTTAGTTACTGATTCGTATTTAACATTTTTATAAGATCTGTTGCTCCTGCTTTTGTCAGGACTGACAGATCAGTGGGAAAACCATGCAATTTATCGACTGTATCTTACTGAAATCTTTGGCTAATACAAACAACTACAGGCTGACTGTATGAGCAGTTTCTTGTGTTATGAACCTAGGCACATTTCGTTGAGATGGACAGCAGTGTTCAGCTATACTGGTGCTCAAAATGCAGAATACTTTGCCATGCCTGTATTATGCAGCAGTCTGACTGCAGTATGTAGTGACGGACACCCAAGCAATGTTTTGGGGGTCTGTATCAGTATCTTGAAAGTCATGGGGTCATCAATTTTTGGTTACTGTACAGTGTTGATTAATATTCGGCATTTCAAAACAGCGCACCTAAAGTTTAAGGCTTTTCAATTTTCTGCCATACCTAAATAAACTGCAGAGGTTTCGACTTTATGTGAAGGCAGCAATGGCTCCACCCCAAGGAAATGTAAGAGCATTCATTTGGAAAACAAAAGGCAGGATCACTGTCAGGATGAACTTCGCTCAGCTGAAGCACTGGCACCAGATAGTACAGAAAGTGTGCTTATGCTATCATTACTGTAAGGGGCTCAGCATAACTGCAAACAAGGGGTTTCTAATGTGAATGAAAAAGGCAGAGGATTGGACAATAGAAGTTTGAGCCTCAGCCATTGTCATGGCTTTCATATTTTTAGTGCTCATTATCAGTCTGTTACTACAAACTGCACTGTATCTGCATCAGCTGTGGCCCTCGGTAAAAGTATTTAGAAATAAGGCTGGAAACAGTTGCTATTCACAATGTACATTGCCTACTACTGTTACAGCTGAAGTATATATTTCAGGAAAACAACAGTTCATTTGACAAATGTGCTATACAATTGTTGCCAGACAACTCTTGCTATTGCAAAGTGATGCTGCCATTACTAGTATAATGTTTTTCAAATCTACAAACAGTACTAATATGCAAAACATTAAAATACTACAAAGCAGGCCTCTCCCGTCTGTCATGGGCAGTCACATAAAACACATGCCTACATTCCTGCACCTGCAATAGCAAGCCTAGCCCATTCCTTCTTCGCCAGGAAGATCAAAACTTGCTGTTATTTAATGAACTGAGGTGATACCTTCAAAAAGCGAAGGAGAGGGCTGACAATTGTCTTTCTAGGAGTAATATAACAGATGAAACAGTGCTGTGGCAGTGGTTTGATTCAAAGTACATGCTGTCATTCTGCGAGCCAGGACATCTGTGTAAATAACACGAACTTTCACAATATGTGAAGATTAATTTATGAATCAAAGTCAGAAAGTGACATAATATAAATTGCTTTCATTAATTCTACTTAGTGATTTTGAGTGGCAGACATTGCTTCATTTCTTTCTTTTGGGCTGTCTTACATTTAGTGATTGCGTCATACCTGTACACATGTATTACATTGATGTTTGTGAGAAGGTACCACAGTGGATATTGCACAGGTGTCATTTTTTTTTTACCAGTACTACATATTGTAAGAAAGCCTCCAATTGTTGCATTTTTAAAAATGTGAACACCTGTCATGTTACTAAGGCAACTGTATACACATAGCCCTATGCACAAGACTGCATGAC
Organism: Neoceratodus forsteri; assembly: GCA_016271365.2. Classification (NCBI taxonomy): domain Eukaryota; kingdom Metazoa; phylum Chordata; order Ceratodontiformes; family Ceratodontidae; genus Neoceratodus; species Neoceratodus forsteri. The sequence goes on from CM028138.1 coordinate 777,050,753, forward strand.
ATCAAGCACTTCCTCCATGCATTGTATTTTCATTTCAATAGGTATGTATGGCATGGTATGTCCTTCTTTATTGCAACTAAGTATGCACTACCTGAGCAGTAAAGTGGCTTTCCTATGCACTGGATAACCCCCTGGATATCTGATCATTCTGTTTTGTTTCAGTACGACTGCATGCCATCATATTTTCCTATTTATGCCGCATAACTGCAGACTAACTTATCAAAACAGTGACTTCCCCATGGACTCTGTAACCCCACTGATATTTCATCATGATTATTGCAGTTTTGTGAAATCAGCTCTTAATAGTATTGCATGAAGTAATTCATACAAAATGATTTGGCCTATCATGAACAAGTATGTCTTACGTATACTGTATATGCACAACAGTAGAAGTACAAACAATTCTCTCTCCCCACCAGCACCAAAAAAAAAAAAAAAAGCTTTCCATAGTAAATAAAGGATCATAACACATTCTTTTGTTATGTGTCTTCTGACTTTAATTCTATGTCTGCTTCAATACATTAATAGCATTCATCGAATCCAAGAAATTATATTTATTTCAGTAAGGCAATAGTATTTTTTCTACCTCTGATTGCAGAGCTCATGACTTTGTCCTGAAATTCATTTATTATGGTTGAATAAAACAGGGAGATGTGCTGCACAGTGTTAAAAGGTGCAAGCCTTTGAAATGCAGCAATACTGATAGCTGAGCACTTTAGTAGCAGGCAGCCTGTCTAGCATGACATCATTAGCCTCAAGAATGTATCACCCTGCCTTGTTTTGCAATGGTACACATCACTGATGCCGACAGTGAGTTCAGTACACATAATTTGTTTAATGCTTGTGCTATTTGTTTTCTTTTTTTTTACTACATCTCAACCCTGCCTCTCTATGTCAGTCACACACCTTGCCATCCATTATTAACAGATCGGTTAGAATCACATTCAAGATGTTTAAAAAAAGGCAAAACCATATCTGTATGGAATGTGTACATTTCAGTTATAGTCATGCTGCTTGACATTTAGAGGAGCCCTCTTTCTGCTGCTTGTGTGACAGGCAGCAGAGCTGTGGACATATCATAGTATCAGCAAGGGCCATTTCAAGCAATTATATTCTTACAAACTGTGACCGATTTCTGAATTTTTTTAACAGCATACCATTGCAAGCACTTGCACTATGTAAGTGGCGAGATTCATATGCTATTGCCCCGATTTACTTTTTCATAGGTCACACATATATGTTAGTAAGAATTAAAGAAGTGCCCCACCAAATATAAACTGGCAATCCAGCATTTGCTGCCTTGCCTAGCCTCCTTATGTTACCGCATGTACTGTTCCTGCTAAATATTTGAGGAGGAAAATATAGCCCACTGATTTAAGGCCGTCAGCTGCTAGTGTGCAGACCAGCGTTTACTTCTGATGCCACTAACTTTCATACTGTGTGATGCAGAGGAAGTCACTTGACTTTTCTGTACTCTCAGGTCATGCATCTAAACAAGCTCTCAGCTTACTCTGTGTCTTGTGCTTAATCAATTGGAAATGAAAAACATGACACACAGAATAAGAGGCGCTGTTCCATTTAATGGAAAAAGTAATCAACAGGCTTCTCATTGCTTCTTCCAATGACATATACAAGTATGGGTGATGCACTAATGCTGAAAGGTACACTGACATGAAGGACTTGGCTGGCATATTGCTGCAGGCCTTCAGCCTGTGCTGACTAATCAATTCACGATGTGTGCAGCAGGACATGTGGTACTCCTTTGCTCGTGCTTGTTGTACTCAGAATCCCCCACAACCATCACTGCAGAGAAACATATCAGTGACATTTTGGGGACTGATCCTGCAGTGTGAGCAGCCTGTATGTGGCCACAAGCCATCGATCTTCCTTGTAGTTCCTGACAGTCTAACTACCTGCCTCCCATCCTTTATGCATGGAACTTGAATGGTTGCTGACATCTCTTGCCTAGCGTGTTTTGCTTTTTCCTTGCCTTACTTTACATGATAAGATTCTGACCCTCATCACACTCACCTCTTGGCAGGATACTGTGCACTATGATTTTTAACATCTACAGACAAAAAAATCTGACTACAATGTGGGTGTTTTTCTGATTGATTCGTATTGAACATTTTCATCAGACCTGTATTTCATGCTTTTGTTAGGACTCATAGATCACTGCACAATGCATGCCATTTATAGAGTGCATTTTGTTGAAATCTGTGGTTAATACAAAGTTGTACAACCTAACTTCATCAACAGTTTCTTGGGTTATGAGCTTGTGCACATTTTGCTGGCATGCACAGCATTGTTCAACTATACTGGTGCCCAAAATTCAGAACAGTTTGCCATGACTCTGTTATGCAGCACTGTAAGTGCAATATGTAGTGATGGAGGGCCAAGGAATGTTCGTTTGGTCTGTATGACTGCCTTGAAAATTATGTGGTCATCAGTTTCTGGTGGCTGTACAGTGCTGGTTTATATTTGGCATTTCAAAATAGCAGTCATACTGTTCAAGGTTAGTCAATTTTCTGCCACATCAAAATAAACTTCAAGGTTTGCAAATCTATATGAAGGCAGGCATACCTTCACACCAAGAAAATGTATGAACATTGATTAAAAAAATATAAAAAAACCAAAAACATAAAAACATCTCACTGTCACAATGAACACTGCTCAGCAGAAGCATTAGGACCACATAGTGCAGAAAATCTGGCTATGCTATCATTACAATAAGCAGCTTGCCATAACTGCAAAAAGAGCATTTCTAATGTGAATAAAAAAGGCACAGCACTGGCCAACAGAAGTCTGAGCCACAGCGATTGTCATGTCTTTCATATTTTCCCTGCTGCTTGCCAGTCTGATAGTACAAGCCTCACTGTATCTGTATCAGCTATGGCCCTCGCTTCTTGTATGTAGAAAATAAGGCTGCAAACAGGTGCTACTCAAAATGTACATTGGACACTGTCATGCCTGAGGTATAGATTTCAATAACAACAACAGTCCATTCCATAAACATGCTGTCTAATTATTGCCAAACACTTCCTGCCATTGTAAGCCCATGCTGCCACAACTAGTATACTGTATTGCAAATCTGGAATAGTACTAATATACAATAGATACTACTAAACAGCCCTTTTCTGTATGTGCAGTGTTACTGACATAACACACAATGCTACATTCCTGCACCCGCCATAACAAGCCTAGCCCATTTCTTTTCCAGCATGAAGGTCAACACTTGCTGTTATTTAATAAAGTGAGGTAATGCCCTAAAACAGGGAAGAAGAGGGTTGACAACTATGTTTCTATGAGTAATCTAACAGATAAAACAGTGCTCTGGCAATGGTTTGATCCAGAATCTAGATGCTGTCTCTTTGCCAATCAGGACATCAGTGTAAATAAGATGAACTTCCAGAATATGTCAAGATTTCTTTATGGATGAAACTGAGAAAGTGACATAATGCCAGTGCCTTTCATTCATTGTACTTAGTGATTCCCACTTGCAGACATTACTTTATTTTTCTCTTTGTGGCTTTCTTGTATTGACTCATTCACTCATACTTGTACTTATCTATTATATTCCTGTGTATGTACAAAGCAATCATCCTGGATATTCCAGGAGTGTAATTCTTTTTTTACCAGTGCTACATATTATAATACATCCTCTTATTGTTGCAGTTCTGAAAAGATGCCAACAGCTGTTATGGCTCTACCGGGAATCTATACACCAAAGCTCTATAGACAAGACTGCATAGGATCAAACAGTTGCTAGATGCATTCTGTTGTCGTTTCAGTGGAATGTGTACCATTATATATCTGCTTACTTATTGCAACTAGGTGCACACTAACTGAACAGCACAGTGTCTTTTCTATGCAGTCCATTCCTCCTGATATTTCATCATTTTGTTTTGTTTCACTAGGAATGCCTAGCATCATATGTCCTTATTTATGACAACTAAGTGCAAGAGTAACTCGAGCAGCACACTAGCTTTTCTACGGACTGTATAACATCGCTGATACTTCACGATGATTACTGCAATTCTGCAAAAGCAGCATAATACTATTACATAAAACTAGGTCCTACAAAATGTATTGCTCTAACACTAAGAAGTATGCCTTTCATATCTATACACAAGAATAGAAGGACAAACAATTTTGTCCCCCCACCCCTCCCCACTCACACCAATCCGGCCCTCAAAAAACATAAAAACAGAATGCTTTTTACACTCAACAAAGCATTATAAGACATACTTCTGTAATATATCTTGTGACTGTAATTGTATGCCTATTTCACTACATTAATAGCATTCATGGAATATAAGACATGACATTTATTTCACTAAGGCTGCTATTACTACTGCCTCCATACATAAGTGATGACTTCCTGAAGAAATTCATTTATTATGGTTCACTAAAAGAGAGAGATCAACTGCACAGTATTAAATGGTGCAAGCCTTTGAAATGCAGCAATTTTGATAGCTGAGCACTTTTGTGACAGACAGCCTGTCTAGGATGACATTATCAACCAGATGACTACATGACCACTTCCTGCTTTTCAATGCTGCAGATCATGGATATTAACACTAGGCAGAGTCCACAGCATTCATTCTGTAGCTTTGGCATTTCTTTTTTTTTATTTCATTTATTTAATTTCAATGGTGCCTCTGTATGTCATAGCCATGACCCTCACCCCACCCTCCCTCTATTACCAACAGACTGCTCAGTACCATTGTCAAAATGTCAATACAGGGAAAACCCTTGTTGTGTACAATGTATACATCTGAATTATTGGCATGCTAATTGACATTTTCAGGAGACCTGTGCATGCTGCTTATCTGAGGGCCCAGACATCTCTGAACATATCATAGGATTTGCAAGGGCCATCTTAATCAATTATATTGTTATTACAAAGTGTTACACTTTCTGGATTTTTTTACATGACCAGCTTGCAAGCAGTTGTATTATCCCACTGCCAAGATCCACATCCCATTACCTCATATTTTCCTTGTAATAGATCACAGATGTATGTAAGGAAGAAATAAAGAAGTGGTCCACCAAATATAAACACGCAATGTAGCATTTCTTGTCCTGCCTAAGGTTAACAATGCTACTGTATCGGATGCCATTATATTGCTCACATTACTTTTACTGCCTCATTGAACAAAACACATACTTTACAGCCTCTGAAGTGTCCTCCAATGTAACACCACATGGCTGTTCTATTATATATTGCTACATTTTGTATACAAACTGCAAGACCCTACATCAATTTATAGATGCAGTTACACTCTGCAAGTAAAAGAAAATGCATAATATCCTCTGCATGCTTTCTCTTCAGCCATCACTACAAATGTGCATGATCTATCTGACTACCTCGTACTCTATAGATTTCAAGTAGATTTATGTCGTTATATTCAGCTATATTTTTATTTGCAGTCTTCTGTGTTATTTGCCTTCATGATGCCGCAGGTATGTTCTCTTCAGTCATACCTTTGTCTTTTCAAGTACTCTGTCTTCTCACTGTAATTGTATACCTATTTCAAAACAGTAATAGCAGCCATGAAAGGCAACATATAACACTTATTTCAGTAAGGAAATGCTATACCTCCTTTCTGTATACATAGCATTTGAGTTCATTCTCAGATTGATTTACAATGCTGCAATAAAATAGCATGGACTACAGATCTTTAAATCCAGCAACCTTTTGAAATGCAGCAATACTTGTAAACAATAAAGTTCCTAACAGACAGTTTGTCTGGGAAGACATCATTAACTCCAAGATTGTATCACTTTTGCTTGCTTTCATATGTAACACTCATGAAAATGAAAAGTATTGAAGTGTTGCATCCCTACTACTGCAAATACCAACATCACCCATAAATACAGACATGATCCTGCTTACATTTATTTGTGACAAAAATTGCCTCTTACGTGCATCTCTTCTCTTTGAAGATACCTGAATTTCTAAGGATATTTTCTATTTTTGAACAGAACATCTTGCGCTGCTCAACTGTGCTTGCAGAATGCCCTGTTTTTGCTGTCTTCACATACAATTTCACTGTCTTTGTATTGTTCTGTTATCATTAAGTTTCCCTTGAACAGAGACAGTGACACATTGTGCATTCTAAGGTAGGCTTCATTATTTGCATTACTTTGCAATGTATTAACTTTTTACATCCATATCAATATTTATGTTCAGTCATAGCTGATGCTGCCTGTGATTCTAGCATTGTAAAACCCTGTAACTAATGAAAAGTGGACATTGCAGTGCTACACAGCAGGCACCTATGCCCCTCTTTAAACAAACACATCCTGACGTGTGTGCACATTCAATTGCCATATTTTGTTTAAGGCATTAAACTGGTATTCTTGTGAATACCAGAACACTGAAGCATAGCCATGAAATGTCATACATTGTCTGTCACACTATTAAATACTTTTAATGTGTGTAAAACCACTCTTCAGGTCATCCTTGCATTTAATGCATGTCAAAACAGCAAACTGGCTGCATTTTTTGGTAGCATAACACTCACATTAGTTAAAGCAGCAGTACTAGCAAATCAGGCAGTGATCTATCAGAATTGTACTTTTTGGCTGTAAGTATGCAGCACAACTTTTACTTTACATACCTGTGCATGTTATTCTCAGTCATCTTCAGTTTTTTAAGATGCTTGTAATGTACTTGAATTGTTGTAGTGCCACAATACATAGGAGGGCTCACTAGTTGTCAACTGCAGGTTGCCTTCAGTTTGCATCACCCCTTTTCATTACATCAAAGACACTGTGTGGTGATCATTTTGAATGTTCCTGCAAGTCATTTACATCTGCATGTAGCAACATAGGATATTCACTTGCAACGGCCTTGTTGCAAACATGTAAAGAAAGCCAGAAAATCACTGAACACATTACACAGTGATAGCGCACTGCCTCAAGCACACATGCCATGTATATGATCAGCAGGGTATAGGAAGTAAACTTTGTAAAAAGCATGTTTACCTCTCTACTGTTACACTTTCAGATACAGAAGGTATTCTTTACAGCTGGAATGATAAACTGAAAATTTATATTGCACTCTTGTCTTAGCTGCCACAACATGTGGAGAACTAGAACTGTTGCAAAGAACAGTTAGGGTAATAGCAGCTCAAACTGTTTCTGGTGCTTGCTATATGATATTGGCACTAAAGGCAACGTACTGCTGCTGACATATACAGCTCAAAGGTTTTATTCTGTTTTGCCTAGTTTTGACCTCGACTCAGTCCCTGCAGACCATTAATGTCCTCTATGAATATTGCACAGGTTTGGCAAATTAGAATGTTTCCTTGATTGAAATGAATGACTATCTTTGCAACAGTCTGCAATTTTATGATCTTCACTTTACAGTGACAGGCATGCAAACTAATTTACAAAGTAGAACAGTACACCTATACCATTGGTTTGCTTTATTATGCCAGCATTCGGCTGACAACATTATGATGTGCCTTGGGAAACCGGCGTATGTTGCCAGAATACTATAGCTGTACGTTACGACTGACTGCTTTGTGATATTATTCCACTCAGCTGCTAGTCCTAGCAGATCAGCTATTGATTTGACTCACAAGCCTTGACAAGATCAAACATGCCAAAGCATCAGGTCACCTGCACAGTCTATAGTACTTCACACACATGAAATTCCTTGACTTGAAAGCAACATCATGTAGTGTATGCCAAATGTTACCAATGCCATAGTGCTGAGTGTTTCTTGATTTGATTACTTTCATAGTTTATGCCTCCCCATCTCCTCTATCTTGTGACAATAGCAGCAGCAAACTTTCGTGCCTGTTTCTATATGCCTGGGTGCCTATATGTATCTTTATATGTCTGCATATCTATATGTATCTGTGTCTATGCATGTATGTAAATGCCTGTGCCTGTATGCCTATGCATTTATCTGTTGGCATATGTCTCTTTTGTATGCTTCAATCAGGTCTGCCACGCCAAGCAACAAAACATTACATACAGGTGTGTAATACTGCTGCCCAAAACAACCAAACCCTTGCCCAAATGCCTCCCATTCACTAAGATACCACCAATACCTTAATCTACCTCAAAGTCACTTGGCATTCATGTGTATCGCACTGTCCGGGTCCTGCCTTAAAATAGCCATATTTTGACTAGTGCACTTACAAGGTCAATAAGAAATACATAACAAGATAAATACTTTGAAGATTTCTGATGTATTATCTTCGTGCAGCTCCATCTGTTTTGCATGCAGTTCCGTGCCATCAGTCCCCCATTCAGTACCACATATGGGATGCACATAGGAATCCTTTCAAATAACTCTACGTTTATAAACAGAACATCTTATCTTCCATCTCTAAAATACAGTTGCCTCTGCAAATGCCGACTAACAGTGATCTTGCATGTAAAAACCTGCCCACATTACAACCTTAACTAATTCAAAAAATGCATTTTGCCAGGTAGCAGAGTCGGGCCAGCCTCGCCATAAGGAGAAGCAGCCAAAGCACACTTGAACTTCTACTACATACAAGGGGGATCCTGTCCATAAAGGTGTACCAAACAAAACAGATTTTATGTAGCACAACATTTTCTGTTAATAATTTATTATACAGACAGAGAGGCACAAATCCTACCTTCCATTTAAATCCTAAACTCTTGCTATTAGCATGCTCCCTATCCCCAAAATCATCTGTAAGATTAATGTATGCAGAATTATGACCTTTAACACTTACATTCATATTTGTCATGCTTTCTTCTTCACGTGGAAACTTAAGATGCACTTGCACCTTTTACACATGACTACGTCTACATCATGGACATGAATAGCTAGTGTTGCAAAATAACTATAATGCAGACAAGTTATTAGTTTCCTGTTTCCATCTTCAATGAGCTGGCAGCAGGGTTGATTTTGCCTCTTCATTTTTTTAAATGTATATGCAGATGAAGCTTCAGTATTCTTCATGACAGTGTTGTTGTCATGCCTCTCTTTACTTGCACTCATGACATAAAATGATGTGGATTGTACAATAATTTATTTTATCATATGTTTTGTCAGCATATGTTACAGTGCTGCTCATCTTCCACTCATACTTGTGTTTATCCCGATAATATTAGCAAATAGTGCCAGTGGTATTGACGTTTACAGATCCATTCACTTTTACAAGCATGTTCCTTGCCCACATGAAATGCTCAATTATTACTGAATCTAGGGTTGCATATAAAGCAGTAATTTTACAAGACACCTACTTGTGTGTGAGCTAAAGCTCAATACGCTATTATTAGGTACTCCAAAAACACAATAGTATTAAACTCCCAACTTTATTCCCACTATTCTTTCATGGAGCCAAACCTGACTCTTAAACATGTCAGTACTATGCCGATAGCTACTGTGCTATCCACTTCATATTATTAGTCATTTCAGCAGTCTGACTATATTACTCAAGTAATCCATTATGCTACCAACTGTTATGCCACACACTGACAGCGTAACTATGCAATACTCAGCCCAGTCACTCCATTGCTGGCAAAAAAAGGAAACCAAAAAGCCAGCATTATCTACCCTTAGCTAAGTTTCTGAGTACTTTGCAAATCTTGCAAGTCAGGTGCCGGAGCCTTTCCTGTTCGAAATCACTCAGTGATGTTTGTCCCACAATGGCCATTCGTTTGCACAATACTATAGCTTTCCATTACAATTTATTTTTCCTTCATATAGTAATATTAGGCAGTTATTTCTAGGAGGTAGACTATTGTTTTTATTAACAAGCCTGGAGTACATCCAACATGGTAAAACAGCCTATCTTCTGCACACTGTATTGAATGTCATACACATGCCATTCCATGAATAGAAAGCAAGACGATCAACTGCATACCAATAGTGACTACTGACACATTCCTGGCCATTTCTTGATTTGATGAATTTCACACTTTCTGCATGTTAGTGTGCTATTGCTGTACATTTCCAGCACCACATCTTTCTGCCTGTGTGTGTATCTATCTGTTTCTGCATGTCTTGGTGTGTCTCTGTCCTTGGGTGTATGCCTATCTATCATTGTCTGTGGGTGTAGATCTATGCATCTATTTCTATGAATCCATTTCTTTGCCCAGTGCCCTCCCCCTCTGTGACATGACAGGCAGGAAAATATACAATACAGGTCATCAATACTTTAATGCCTTGTTCATGCACAGCTCTTCTGACCTTTGCTATGTTTTCAAAGAGATAAGAAGACCACTGTCATGACTAATGCTCCAGCTTCACTGGCATACACATTTAGAAAATGAAAAAGCAAAATAAATCCTACTGGTACCTCATTCAAGATGTAAACAGGTAGCCAATAACTTGTCAGCATTTCAACCATTTCTCAACAATCATTCTTTATTTCCATTTAGACGTACTGATGTGTGAAAGGTAGAAGTGCATCTGCAGTTTCAATGTCAAATCATTAGAAATAGGAATGTAGGTTTTAAAGGGCACAATTTTGTGTAGCAAACTGTTATGGATGATTTGTATGCAAATGATTATGGTAATAGCAACAGGTTTAAATGAATTTAAATGCAAGGTAGGATTAATGTGTCTCTATTTGTGCAATATATTGGGAACACAGAAACTCATGCTACATTGCATCCCTTTTGGTACTATGCATTTATTAAAAGGATGTCCACTGTACCTGACAGAAGTTCAAGTTGCTTTCGGTTGCTTTATCTTATAGAGACGCTCGCCTAACGTTACTACCTGAGAGAAGACAGGTTTTCTAAGTTATTTTCCACTTTGTAATGCCGCTTGCTATTTTTTTCATGCAAGATCAGTGTTAGTTGCCATTTTCAGAGGGAACTGTATTTTGGAGATGTAAACAGAATATGTCTTTATCAATGTACAGTTATTTGAAAGGGTTCCTGTCCGCCTATTGTATATGGGGAGGCGAGGGGGGGGTACTTTTGGGATGGTAAATGCATGAGAAGTGTTTATTTATTATGTATTCTTTGTTGACCGGGTAAGTGCAGTAGGCCAATTATGCCTATTTTCACACATGACCCCGTCAATGCCAATACAGATGAATGGCAAGTGACTGTGAACTACATTAAGCTGTTTGTGATATTTTACTGAAAGGGAGGCATATGGGCAAGCTTTTCTTTTTTGAGCAGCAATATTATACAGCTGTATTTATTTTGTTACATGGCATGTGGAATGTAATTGAGGCATAGAAAACAGACATATATAGACACAGGTACATTCATGGACACACAGACACAAACAGTTATATGCATGCATTCATAGACATATATATACACAAGCAGATATATAAAGACAAATATAGGCACCCAGGCATATGAGAAAAGGCACAGAACTTTGCCAGTGGTATCTTAAGAAGATAAGACATTTAGATGCACAAAGTATAAAAGTAATTACGTGAAGGAACACTCTGCAGTATGGGATAGGCAACAGTTGGCATACAACAAATAATGTTACTTTCATCTCAAGGAATTTCATGTCTGTCAAGTACTATATACGTCACACATCAGCAGGTGATTTGGCATGTTTGATGCTGTAAAGTCATGTAAATGAAACCAATAGACATGTGTTAGCTATAACGGCTGAATAGTAGAATATCACAATACACTAAATCCTAAAGTACAGCTATAGTATTCTGGCAATGTATGCAGATTTTGCTACACAGATTACTGTTATGAACCAAACGCTGCCATAATAAAGCAAAACAATGCTACAGTCATACTGTTTTCCATAGTAAATTATTTTGCATGCCTCTGACTGTAAACTGAAGAGCATAGAACTGCTGCCTTTGCTGAAGATAGTTATTCATTGCAATCAAGGTAACATTGTAATGTGCCAAAGGTGTGAAACATTGATAGAGGTCATTAATGGTTTGCTCGACTGGAGCTGGCTCAAATGCAGGCAAAACACAATGAAACCTTTGAGGTCTATCTGTAAGCATACATACATATATACATACAGAGATATACATGCATACATATTTACAGCTAGGCAGACTTTATGGGACTTTATGTAGTGTGCTATATTGATATGCGAGGCTGAGTACAAATGTTCTATACAAAGCAAAATACTGTTTGTTGGCATGGCATAGTCAACTTTGTGTGTGTATTCTACTGGCAAGTCTGTTACTAATTAGCAAAACCAGGGGTGAGCAAATGGCAGGGTACAAGACAAAAATAAAACTGTCCGTACCACTTTAAATAATGCAGAAAGGATGTCTGTTTCACAACTGAAGGAGGAATTGCAATAAAATGCTTATAAACATTCCATGTAATAGAAAATCACTGTCTCTTTCCATGCATGTCATGCACTGGAGCCAAATGCATTTATTGAATACTAAGTCCTGCCATTTGGTGGAGTGCCTTTCTGATGCTGTGTAATGTCATATGGCCTTCATCCTGTAATACTTTAAGTACACGTGCAACATAATTACAAAATCTTGAAATGTAATAACTGCCTTAAAGGCATAAATGCAAGCAAACGTATGAGCAAAATGAGCATCATAAGTTATCTTCCATGTACATGTTAAACACTGATATTGCAAAGAAATTGAAAGAGCTGTGCAAGTTATAAAATACTAGATTAGTCACATTAAATGTATTTAGGCCCTATGCAATTCAACAGCCTATGCCCTGCTATATGTATGATTACAGTGTTATACACTTTGCATTGGCAATGTCTGTATAGCAATATACATGTAAAAGAAGATATGCCATTTAATATAGGTTGTTAGAAAAATACATCAGCATGCCATGGTAAATTATGAACATAAGTAGCTATCTTAATTGCATTGCTTTTAATTATAAGACAAAAACTAAAGTGCAAATTTGCAGGATAATACTGTAAATGCAGTTCAATTCAATGTAGTAACATGCATTAGTGAATGGATTCAGCCACAACAGAGTGATAGTGCATTCATTATTGATGCTATTTACTGGCTATTTAATGGTTAAAACAAGTGATATACAAATATTGTTGAATTCCTTTCTACCTGACAAGGACTGCTTGAAATTTAGATGTATTGATGTATCATGACTCATGACAGCTGTATGATGCAGTGGAACTTTCTGACTATTCAAGCATAGTCTGCAACGATGGTGACATAGCTGCAGAATTAAGGAAACTGGCAAAAATCCAAATACTTAACATTCTATTTTCTTTGTAAATCATCACATATAGTGTAATTTACAAGTCTAGCATACCATTGCAAATTCAACACTGTACACTGCATCAAAAAAAGTATATTTCTATCTTGTATTTCTTCTGATTGCCCTTGTTCTTAGTTTGTTTTCTTTTGCTAGAAAGAGTGATAATTATAAAGGGGAAGCCTTAATTATGCACTAAAATGAATTAGATAAGATTTACATGTCACTGGTTTTAGCAACTAAGTAGCATCAATAGTAAATGTACGGTGAGCATGTTATGCGCAAGTCCTGTCAGTTGGTCATACCACTACATGTAACTGAATTGTGTCCACTGATAGTATAATACTGTGAATGTGTACTTTAACATTTGTTTTACAAATAGGAGCAATACAAGTTAAATAGCTGCTTATGTGAACATCTGAAAATCACCTCTCAAATATCCTGCAGGTATACAAAGTACACTCCTATATAGTATCTAGTGCATTCTCTAATTCATCTTGCCAACTTTCCTGTATTGCTCATGTAAAAACTATCACAGCTAACTGGTTTTCCACAGAATAACATACATGTACAGTACCTTGCTCCAGCACTCAATTGTTGCCAAGGATGGCAATAAAAAGCAGTGTATTATCTAGCCTCCCCAAAATATCTGATTAGCTACCAACATTTGCAGAACAGGTCAGCAAAATGTTCTCCTCATATATTCTTTACTACCCTTTCCTTCCTCTGCTATTATGCATCAGCTGTGGGATACACTCTGCTAGTCAACTGCATGTCATAGTGAATGCTTCTGCTACAGGGCTGACTCCCTTTTAAATCACAAAAGTAGCCTTCACTATTTCAGTCTTCTGATTCACTGTTATATAATTCACCTGCATTTTACTTATTCTCTCATAGTACTTCCATGATGTAGCATGTCAATGTGCAACAATACAGTTTTACATACCCGTCATGCATCATGTATTGTCCCTGCTGTTTACTATACCATGCTTTCTACAAACAATTGTATAGAATAGCTAGCTGACATAACAATAACAGGATACAAATTTAAAGTCATTCACACTGTCATTCAGGCACTTAACTTACACTCGTGCCCATAGCATTCACTGACCATTTCTTGCTAGTCTACTGCCTTCCCTTATTGAGGAATGCAGCCAACAGGTTGCAATACACACGATGGAGCAAACACATTCCACAAGCAAAAAAAATAAAATAAATAAATTGTAGGAGTGCCTGCCATTCTTTTTCTTCCTTTGTTGATTGCCTGCACCTGATTATTGTGCCTGTCTGAAGACCACTACACAAAAATAACCTCATGAAATGGCACAATTTGTCTATCTCTGTCTGTCTATATCTTTGTGTGTCTAGGTATCTATCACTCTGTACATCTTGCAACAAAGGCTTATAATATCACTTTTTATAATAATGTACTTGGATTCACTTTGGGCTTTACCCAAAAATTATTTAATAAATTACCAAAGATAATAAATATTCACATGTGATATTATCCTATGCTGTCCAAATTCAACTATAATAGTAAATGACACAGCTTACTCCATGTACACTTATATGAAAAATAGATATTTTAGTTACACCTTTAGAATGGTTCTAAATATTACTCATTAGCATAAATATCAAGCCTATACTTGTAAACATCAACAACATTATTTCGGAAAATCCAGCAACTAATAAAACAAATTCTACCAAATAAACAATGTAAAGCAATGAGCAATACTTAGCATAATAAATGGAAACAGTTACACTACGTTTATCATATGTAGTATTTAACATTGCCTTCATGTATAACAACACATACTTATCAAATCAGTATCTGAGATTAGTTCTGTATTCAACTTGTTTAAAAACTTCATTGCATGTAAAATGTAGTTTCTATGAAAACTGGCAATAACTTATTACATCCCTGATTTCTACTACTTTTGTAAAATTCACTGTAACTTTTTAAATCATGCAAACTATTTCTTACTTCATAGCTTTTAAGCTAAATAGCCAGATTCTATAGTTAAGAGCAGATTCCCTCTGACCTTCCCACATAACTCCATTTAAAATACCAAGACTATTAATTAAATTAGTAAAAGTAATTAAAAAGGAATACTTCTATTTCAGGTGGTAGAAGTGATTCTTCTCTTATCCACTTAAAACTCTGACTGAGTCTGGCTTTTGATGTAAAGGTTTCTTTGTCAGCTAACGTTGACCCTGAAACCTCTTTTACCATGGATAGACTCTGCAAGTTAAACTTTTCCTAAAAATCAGTTCTTGGATTTGCAGGACACAGTTTCAATCTGCACAGTTCATAGGAATACTGGATTCAAAGAATGTTCTTGTGAATAGCAACATGTTTCATAACTGTAGCTTATTGACCCTTTCATGTTGTGCATCTGCTTTTAAAATCTTCAAACAATACACCTCTTTTTGCTCAGCATGCTGTCTAGCTTGTCTCACTCTTAAAAGTAAGTCTGTCTGGTTTCCAGCAGGCAACAATACTTGTGAAAATGCTCAGCAAATAACACAAATCTTGCTTTAAGCACAAGGACAATACTGTTGCATTTGTTTCTTGCACCTACATATCTTCTGGCAGCATGCATTCGCTGTTTTATTTTTTCATTATTTTATTTATTTTAGTTTTTGTTGACCAGGTAAGTGCACTAGACAAATCCTGCCAATTTCAGACATGGCCCGGGGGAAGGGGATACAGATGAATGCCAACTGATTTTTGTACCACATTTCCTATCCTTAGGCTGGTACCTGCATTTCAAACAGGTGTGCCCACAGTTATTTGGTCTAGCATCACTATTAAGCCAAAAATGTTTTACTTCACTAACATAGGTCTTCCTACATTAAAACTGTATTTTCTCACATCTGAGGAGGGTCCAGCACTGTTTACTAAAATGAAACCTGCTGTCATGATGTCATCACCACATTTGGATTGGTTTGACTCAGCAAAAAGGTAGGGCATCCTAAAACATAAATAGTAACAACATGACATGCCCCTTTAGCACAGCCCTCCCTCATCAAAACTATTTTTGGATCAAATTAACTTTTTTAAATAAAAGCCTTACTTAATGAAATTTGAACATCAAACTTATGTAGTTAAAGTGTTTCACATTAACCTAAACATTCTTCAAAAAATCTGATATCTGTAGTATGGATACGTTTTTAAAACTACACTATTGATGTTATAACTTCATAATTTCAAGACATTTTAAAACAAAATAATAATTTTACTCTTAATAGTCTAAACTACAGAATGATGTAAGATTTCTAAGAAAACTCCATTCCTAAAGTCCTTAAACCATTACTTTTTGTAACACACACAAGAACCTTTGTTTGTTTCTTAAAGACATCAATCACTGTCACAAAAGTTAATTTATTATAAACTTTTACACACCTTTTCTCTCTATAGCAACAAACTACAAATGTAATATTCATCTTGTTAGACTATCTAAGATGTACGCTATCACAAGATACTAGAGTTGTCTACATTTCTGATAAGAAAACAATAGTAAATACATTATATTCATAACTTTTGAATGCTTCATTCTACATCTATAAAACTTGTGAAGCTCATGTATCATACCGTTGTCCAATAAGTCTCCAATCTTCATAGCGGCACTACATTGCATCTTTAAACTATGAATAAAACTTCTTATTTCTATACCAGGTAGTGACTTTCAGACTCTAACACATTTTTTATGTTGGCATGCTTGTGCAGCCAACATTGTGGGACAGTGCAGTTTTGGAGGTGGGGTCACTGTTGGGCGAATGCAGGGCACACACCAGTAGGTGTGTCTATCATTCCCCAATCAGCCTCCATGCTGGTGCCACAGTATGCATATATAATGTGGTGAGAACATCTAAGAAAAGGTCCGCTGCAACCTGAGCAAACCTCATCATATGCAGTGGACACTTCCTACGTGCTCACCGACATTATGAGCATGGTTGGTGAGTGGGTGGCTGCTCAACTACTGCTGACTTTGTGGGTGCCCCATTCCCCTGTTGGTTAGCCCCCCCCACTATCTTTGTGTGCTGACAGGACAGCCCACTCCCTGTTGGCATAAACTCCCCTCAATTGTTGAATCCTGAGGGGGTGCCCAATCCCTCTTGGCATTACTTCCTCATTTCCCCCGTGTCATGTGCCAAAGAGGGTGCCCAATCCTCCATCAGCTACAGACACCCCCCAAACAGTTAGGTGCAATGCCAGGAGCCCACCTCAGCATGCCAAATACCCTGCAAAAAACAAACTATCCTGTGATGTTTTTTTCTTTCCTGTAACATGAAAATGGTCCCTCATAGTCTCAATGCCCTCCTTCCCCCACCTGCACCCACACTTTGTGTGCTCTGCCTCCTGTCACCTCCTCTCACCCCATACTTACCTGCAGAGTCTGGTGTGATGATCTTCGGTGGACCAGGACCACATCTGCACTCTTCAAAGCCAACCGTGAACTGAAGAATTGCCAGTAAGCTGTATAATGGAATGGATAGGGTTTTTTCACCTTTAATGCATATCTTGGGTATATTTTTGAATTCTGGCCCCAAATTTTCTACATGTGCTTTTTGGGACCCCTTCTCATGAATCCTTGCACTGTCATTGTGTTATTCGGTCCCGGAATGTGATTTCACAGTCACTGCATGGAATCACCTTTTGGGACTGAGTAATGAAATGACAGTGCCACCGTTCATGAAAGGGGCTCTCAAAAAGCCTATGTTGCAAGTTTGGTGGGAGAATTTCAAAAAATGACTGTTGTACGAGCATGTGTAGCAACTGCACAATGCATGCTCATAACTTAGCACATTCACACTATTTTCATGCCAGATTATCAACATTGGCATTTTACCACACCTTCTTGGGAACTATACAGCTGTCATTTTTCACATACTGCCCGAAATGTGTTTTGGCAGTTCCAGCGCAGAATAGTGAGGTCGCTGTGCAAAATCAGTGTTTGGGACAGATTACAAAAATGACAGTGATGCTGTTCATGAGCAGAGGTCCTAAAATGCCTGTGTTGAAAATTTGGTGTCAATACTCCTTAAAATGACCATGTTAAAAGTGTGCGTTGCTCAGTTTGCATGCATGCTCTAAGTTAAAAATGACTGTTTTATGAACATGCATAGATATTTTCATGCCACATTCTCAACATTGCCATATTACCAGGCCTTCTTGTGGACTATATAGCTGTCATTTTCCACATCCTTGCTGAAACATGTTGTCGCACTTCCGGCAAAGAATAGCGCAGTCGATGTGCAAAAATCACTGTTCAGGATACATTACGAAAATGACAGTGACACTGTTCATGAGCAGAGGTCTTAAAATGCCTGTGTTCCAAATTTGGTGTCAATACTCCTTAAAATGACCATGTTACAAGTGTGCGTTGCTCAGTTTGCATGCATGCTCTAAGTTCGCAAACTTATAATATTTTCACTCCACATTTTCAACAGTGCCATTGTTCTATGCCTGCTAATGAACAGTACAGCTGTCATTTTTCACATCCTGACCAAAATCTATTTTCGCAGTCCCAGCGCACAATACAGCGGTCACTGTGGAAAGCCCATGTTCGAGACACATTATGAAAATGGCAGTGACACTGTCCATTAGCAGATGTCTTAAAATTCCTATGTTAAAAATTTAAGGATGAAAGTCAATAAAATGAGTGTCTTACGAGCATGTATTGTACAGTTTGCATGCACGCCCGTGACTTTGTGAATTTGTAATACTTTCACTCCAGCTGTTCATCACTGACATTTTCCCATACCTCCTTATGAACAGTACAGCTGGCTGAAATGTGTTTTTGAATGCCCAGTACAGAATTGCATGGTCACTATGCAAAATCATTTTTTGGGACACTTTGAAGAAATGACAGTGACTCTATTCATCAGCTTAGGTCCTAAAATGCCTATATTGAAAATTTGGTGGCTAAACTCCAAACAATGACTGTGTTGCAAGCGTGCATTGTGCAGTTTCCACACACTCTTGTAACTTCTTCAACCTGCAATATTTTCATGCCACATTTTCACCACTGGCATTTGTGCACATCTCATTATCAACAGATCCAGCTGCCATTTTCCACAGCCTGCCCAAATGCATTTCTGCAGCTCTGCTGCACAGTGGCGTATTAAGCTGTGCAAAATCACCTTTTGGGGCACATTAACAAAATCACAGTGCTATGCCTCTCCACCTCCGCCACTGCCAATGCCAGCTCAACAACATTTGACATTGACAAATGCTTGTTTTTTGTCTGTACTACCAACTCACAGTCATATGATCTCTTACCTTGATCATAGTCATAGATACCTACCTCCAACTAAGACTTTCCCTGTACAAACACATAAATCCTAATAAAAGTGTCTTCCCAGGAATGTGGAACATGTGAGGTAGGCCCCATCTTATCTCTGTTCTACAACTACAGCACAGACCTCTGAAATTTAAAACAGTCTCTTTAAAACCATTTTTTCCCTCTGAACTCTGAAGCTGACTGCATTTTAAATGGCATTATTTCCATTTTACTGTTTTTACCATTTAATCAAGATTAATCTTCACCAGAAATACAACTAAACATTTCCCATCTTAATACCATATAAAATCAGATAAAAAAATAATTAAACATCAATTCTTCAAGATAAAAATAAAATATTTTTCCAATCAAGGGTCTTGTCCCTACATCTGTGTCACTCTAACTGTATGCCTCTATGTGTCTCTGTCTTTTGATGTCTTGCTATTAAGCTGCCCTGCACTGCTATGCTGCTGCCATAACTTCTTGAAGCACTGCAGATGCACCTCATAATACAGGACATCATGAAGCATGCAAATTCAACACACTAAAACATCATCATGTCTGCCTGCCATTCATTTTCATGCTTTGTTGTTTACCCCTAGCTGATTATGCCTCAGTGTCTGACAAATATACTACAGATAAATAACCTCATGAAAGGGTACAATTTGTGTCTGATGTGTGTGTCTATATGGATGTACATGTATCTGTATGTCTGTCTGTGTATATATCTGTGTCTGTGTGTATCCATATGTTTGTGTGTGTCTGTCACTGTACATATTTCTGTGTCTGTCTCTCTGCGTGTATGTTTCTGTGTATGTGCATGTAAATGCCTGTACACTCTATGTAAAAATACTGTGATGACTTCATTAGTTTTCTGCAATACAATCATCACTGTGAAATCATTCCACAATGGAGTTTGCCCTTTATGGGGCAGACCATGTTAAACTGGCAGGTACCCCTTCCCTCCTGTAAGGAAATGGTTGTGCTCAGAAGGGGAAGGGATAGGAAAGGGGAGGAGCCAAGAGCCAGAACAATGGCCAGGCAGCAGGAAGGGGAAGGGGGTTGGGAGGTACATAAGGGACAGCACAAGGGAGCCTCAGCCACTTTTGCTGGAGTTTTGATGTTGATCAACTGCAGCACGTCAGATTTGGCATTAATTTTTTGAGGTTGGTTTCACAGCTGAAAGAGGTAAGGAGGCAACAATTGATTATTTTAGATATACGAATTTAAAAAAAGGTAAAGGGGAGAAGAAAAGAAATGTGTATCATTTAGTGAAAAAGAAGTGAATGCTAGCAGACAAGGTGGAACAGGTTCTAATGAAAACTCCTTTACAAGAAGGAAGTATCAGGGGAGAGTCATTTTAGGCAGCACAAAGGGCAGAATATGTTGTTTGATGGATAATTTGCAATTGAAAAAAAAATGAAAAATGCTGGTCAGCGGGGATTAGCAGGCCCAGGAATAGCCGAGAAGGAAGAAGTCAGAGCCAGGACTGAGGGTCATGTGGGTAGGCATGCTGCACGGCATTGGTTTTGCAAAGAACAGGAAGATCTGAGCCATGTGAGCCTGTGGAGGGAGTGTAGGCCTCGGGGGGTGAAGAACCCTGGGTTGCTAATGGTTGGGTATGCTACAGTTTTCCCCCCATTTGCTAGCAGCTAGCTGTTGTTAGGCCTGAGGAGAAGCGTGTTTGTAAGAAGAAGAGGTGCCTGGGAAGGCCAGGGAAAGGCTCTGGAGTGAGCGACCCATTGGCGTGGCGTCACACGTGGTCGGGAGTGAATTGGGGGAGTCTGTGGTGCTTAATTCAGGTGGAGAAGGAGGGTGTGTGCCACGAGGTGGTTGGTTGAAGACTGGCAGAGAGGAACAGAGGTGCATGGGCAGCATGCCATGCGAGGAGAGTCCTGAGGCCGGGACGGCATTTTGCACGCCACGTTGGATGGGCGAGGAGGCCCAGGAGGCTGCCGTTTGGCCTTGGTGGGGGGGGTTTGCATTCCAAAAGGTGTGGGTTACCTGATTATGGTACAGAAGGGAAGGAGCATGAGACCCAGGGTGGGGCGTGGCAGGGTACAAGGGGATGGTAAAGCTGTGATTGGGGCAGTGGGTAGGACACTGGGCAGGCTTTGAATGTGGGCATGTAAAAGGGGAACACATGGAGGCTAGCTGGAAGGGGCCCTGTAAGGCCGTGGGGTGATCATGGAGAGATGACCACGAGGTGTGACATCACACGCCGGGTAGGGAGCCGTGATGATGCTATCCCATGTGGGAGTCCTATTCAGTCACATCTGGCTAGTTGAAAAATCGGATGGGGAAAGTTAATCACTGCAATTTGTGGATTTCACATGGTCCCTCAGCCCATGACCTCGCCCACAGGGGGGATCTTATTGTTTTTTAAGGACTTAGTCATGCAGGTAAGTGCTACTAAAGGCATTACCACATTGGCAGGTGGCAATCAAAAAAAAAAGCAATGTATATGTATATTCATGTGGAGATAGAGGGAGGAATAGGAATATGGACAGCAAGTTACCTGGGCTAAAATAAAATAAAAAAAAGAGGCATACATTGAGGGTGAATGAGAGCTTGGGAAGCTGGCTCTGGGGGCACAGGATTATGTTTTTACAGAAGATGGCGGATACGGTACAGCACCCTGAGGCCAGGCACTGAGGATGAGGCCAGGTAACTCAGGGGTTGAGGGTATAAGCTGCAACCCAGTGACATCCGGTTGACAGACCTGGGATTTGAATTCCACAGCTCCCAATGCACACTGTATGACCCTGGGCATGTCACTTAGCTTTCCTGTACTCCCAGGTCGTACAGATAGAGCAGTTTTTGAAGGGCAGGGTGCATCTCACTGGTAAGGGTCGGCACAGACGGCGGAACCAGGGCTAAAAAAAAAAAGAATAGAGGGTGGCATTGAGGCACAAGTAACCATGTTTTCATTTTCTGCAGTTGTTTTCACAGAGCGCAGTGCCGAACAGACATGGCACCCAAGAAGAGCAGGCCATTGAAGGAAGAGGCTTACAAGGCTATAATCGAGCTGGCTGAAAAAGGCAAAGCGTGTGGGAGCTGGATGGGGAGGACCCAGGGAAGCCTGGGGAAGAGAAGCTGATGGGGAAAAGAAGTGAAAGGGAAGAGGGAACCTGGGGGTGACGCAGCTCTCTAGGGTAGCACCGAGGTAGCTGGCCTGCCAAGGCTGCTGAGTCCATACCCACACAGCCAGGGTGATCGACTGGCGCACCAGCACCCACCCCAGATAAAAGGAGGTCCCCCAGGAACTGGGACCAAACCTCAGAGCTGGAGGTCCGACCCACAGATCCCGGTAGCTCTCCCTCCTCTTTCACCTCAACCACATGAAGAAGCAAGGGGATCTTTGGAGGCCTCCAGACACCCCAGACAGGAAAAGGTCACATTTAATGCATCCAATACAGTAGGAGATAGTATAAAAGAGTATATAGGTCAAATAGTACCGGCACTGGGGGCAAGTGGGTTGGGCAGATGGAATCGGCCCTGGCAAAGATTAAGGCAAGAAAAGAGGTGCCAGGAGCTATGGAAAATGGACAGGAAAGAGAGGGACAAGGTACAAGAGAGGTGGGGGCACCGGGGATGAGGATAGGTGAGCACGTGCCCATTGCCACAAAAGAAAAAATATGGAGGGGGGAATATGTGGATATATTTGCTCTGGTTAACCGGGAGGTGGTGGCAAATACAAAGAGGCAGAGAGCATAGGTAGAAGAAGATGGCAGCTAGTAGTGTGTTATTAGGGAAAGAAAGAGAAGAAAATTCATGAAAGGGAAGAACTGGATAGGTGTGGTTCTTGGTTTTGGCGATCTTTTTTCCCACAATAGCTTTGGAAAGGAGGCTAGAGCTGGGTATCCCAACTCATTACTTACTCATTGATAATATGGAGAGCTAAAGTACAAAAGGCGGGTGGGATGATACTACTATGAAGAATATTTTTGGCAGTTAAAAGATATAATACTTGAGATCATGCCCCATATGGGCATGCACTCTGGTTTGGGGAGGAATTACGGGATCAGAAGGTGACATTTTGGTGTGACAATAGAGCGGTGGTGGAGGTACTGAACAATAAGGGAGCTAGGTCGGACACAGTCATGCAGGTAGTATGACAGTTAGTTTTAAGGGCTTTGCAGCTGAACATGTCTTTCAGAGCAAAACATATAGAAGGAGTACACAATACCCTGGCTGACAGCCTTTCCCATCTGCAGCTGGACCATTTCCAGAAGCTGGCACCAGCAGCGGAAGAACAAAAAATGCCCATACCAGCGGACATCTGGGATGTTGGCAGGAAGGAGCAGAACTGTTGTTTCGTAGCTCATGGGTGCCCCGGACTCTGAGGGCCTATTATGGGGCTTGGTGGGTTTTTCAAACATTCAGGGCAGAACACCAGATGGAGGTAAGTGGGCCATTATCTGAAGAACAGTTGGGAATGTTCACAATGGAATAATGGCAGAAAGGGATGGCTCACGCAACAATGGGGGTTTATCTGGCAGGGATCAGTGTGATCTGCAGCCTGAAAGGATGGCAGGACTAACAAAGGCAATGTTCATCAGAAGGATGATGCAGGGTTGGGGTAGGTTAAGAAGGGGGACCGGGGACAATAGGAGGCCTATAGAGGAGCAGTGGCTAATAAATCTAAAAGAGGTGCTCCTGGCAATATGCAAATCAAAGGGTGAGTCCCAGCTATTTCACATGATTTATGTGACAATGTTTGCAGGGGCTATGAGGGTGAGTGAGGTGGTAGGCCATGGAAAAAATGATGAGGAAGGTGGTGTGGAATGGGAAGATGTGAGTTGGGGGACAAAGGAAATATGGATCAAGCTAAGATGGTCTAAGGCTGACCAAAGAGAGCAAGGTTGCATGATAACACTAACAGAGTGATCAGAGATCATGATATGCCCAGTACAGGCTCTGTGGGCTTTTGCCACAGGGCAGGTAATCAGGACGGGGAAGCTTTTTATACATGGGGATGGAAAAAGGGCACTGGCTATCAAATTATGGTGGTGTTGAAAAAGGCAATGGAGTTTTTGGGTGAGAACCCAGCTAATTACTCATCCCATTCCCTACAGATTGGGGCAGCCTCACAGTGGGTGGCAAGTGGTGAACCCGTGGAGGACATCTTGGAGCAAGGTCACTGGCAGTCAGCCAGTTATAAAAGATACATCAGAGCTCTGACATAAAATAAAAAAAAAATGGGGAAGGGGAATATAAATCTACATATATTAATAAGGCGGGGGGATAAGGCAGTGAGGATATGGAGAGTACATGTAAATTAACTAATTTTATTTTTGTTGCACCCCTTAGGTGGAGGGAGGACCACAGAAGTCTGGATCTGCAGCCATTCCTACATTTACTGGGCTGGTAAGAGAGCAGAGACAAAAGCTGAGGGGAAGCAGTTATACCAGGATGCAAGGCAGTGTAGGTTGGTATGGCATGGCTTACGGGGGATGAGATGGGCAAAGCTTCTCCCTGCTTTGAAAGAGCTCAAGGGACATCAGCCCAGTCCAGACCTAATCATTATACACCTAGGGCCTAACGACCTGGCAGGCAGACCATGAGTGCGCACATATTTGTAGATTAAGAAGGACTTAGCGGCAATAAGACAGTGGTGGCCTCAGGTATGCCTTGCATGGTCGGATATAATACCAAGAAGAGTATGGCGACAGGAACACAGCCACAGGGTGGTGGAGAGGGCCAGGAGGAAGATCAATAGATGAGTGAGGACACTGATAAGGTAGATGGGAGGACAGGTGATACTTCGTGGGGTCGAATAGTGGGTGGATGAATTCTACAGATCAGACGGGGTACACCTGTCAGATATAGCAGTAGATATGTTCAATGCAGAGACAATGGGTTTCATAGAAGAATGGAGAAGACGGACAAACAGATAAAAAAAAAGTTGGGGACAGATGATGATAATAATATGGCTATGGAATGCCAAGGTGGATGGCAGAGGGGAAAAAGGCGGGGGTAGGATGGGAAGGGGGGAAAAAAGGAGTAACACAAGAGGAAGAAGAAGATGAAGGAGAAAGCGGTCTCAGTTTTCACTGTTACCTAACAGAAAAGGAGAAGAAGAAGGCACCCAGGTTTTCTCCTGGGGGATGGATAATCAGAAAGTGATGTATGGATGGAAATAAATGCAAATTATGGATATATGACAATAAAGAAATGGAAAATGAATTATGGATTGATGGATTTAAATAAATTAATTGCCAATCTGAGCACAACAACAAGCAATGATATCTGTGTTTTTTGTGAGGGAAAAGGGGGGAATCTGGGACAATGGAGTTTGCCCTTTAAGGGGCAGACCATGTTGTCCTGGTGTACCCCTTCCCTCCTGTAAGAATGGTTGTGCTCAGAAGGGAGTGGATAGGAAGGGAGGAGCCAAGAGCCAGAACAATGGCCAGGCAGCAGGAAGGGGAGGGGGTTGGGAGTACATATGGACAGCACATGGCAGCCCCAGCCACTTCTGCTGGAGTTTTGATCCTCCCACCCACCCAAGAAGGAAAGGTAAGATGGAAAGTACAGTCAATTTGGGCTGTATGTGAGTCTGTCATGGTAGAGGACAGACGATCCACTAGGGTGGTGGACTGCCAAAGGTGAATGGCAGGGGATGATAATATGGGATGGACTGCCAAAGGTGGATGGCAGGAAATGATAAGGTTATGGACTGCCAAAGGTGGATGGCAGGGGATATGATGGTTATGGACTGCCAAAGGTGGATGGCAGGCAGAAATCCTTGAAGTCTGCCAAGAAGTTGGGGGCAGTTGATAATAATAAGGCTATGGAATGTCAAGGTGGATGGCAGAGGGGAAAAGGGGGGGACGGGAAGGGGAAAGGGGGGAATCTGGGACAATGATTTACATCTTGCCCTCTTACAGCACACTGCTGCATTACATTTGTCAGTCCCCCTCTCAATTTGCCCTCTCAAACATTTAATTCCTTTTCTCTTTTTCATCCTAATTAATCCAGCAGTAAAACAAATAAATACTTTGTGAAACCCTCATCCACTCCCAAACAAACACAACTGCATAACCAGTTTCTATTGTTCAATCATCTCTCTGTTCAAAATTCTTCTGTCCCCTGCCCCCCCTGTTAGTGCACTACAAATACTTCAGTCATTTGAAGACCATCACCCCATCATGCAACTGTTACTTGCAGTCACTTGAATAACAACAAGAAACTGCAACTTGCAGCTCATTCAACTATTGACTGAACTAATCCTTTTTAGAATCTTAGGGATGCAAAAAGAACAGGAACTGTCATACCCTAAACCACAGGGCTATCCAATCAATACAAAAAACAGCTTCACCTTCAACACTGTTCTGTTATTGTCCAGCAAAGTCATTCATGATCAAATAGTTCCAGATACACCCACAGGAAATCTTCCCATGACATTATTAATACTGCTACAAGGATTTATGTATCAGAAGTTGTCAACAAATTGTAATGCAGTCCTTACAACAATCCCATGTCATACAAAAGTACTGTCTGCAACAATATATATCCACTGCCCAGGTCCACTGCAGTTAGACACATCAGTGACATTCACTACTGTGTCTTCCTCACACATTCTAATTCCATGACCCTTTCATCATTTAACACACAGTGCATTTGCAGCGCATGTAAAACATACTGACATTTAACAACTGCCTTAATGACTTACATACTACAATTATCAACAAACTGCCCATTACAGTTTATGTTCCACTCATATGTCAAACATTTGTTTTGTCCATAGATTTCAACATTCTTTGCAGTTCTTCAAGAATACATTGTTCACACTTCATGCATTCATACAACATGCAATTCGAGAACCTATGTCCTGCTATCTATATCATTGCATTCTTCTATGGGTCAGGTCCACAATCTTCATATAAATATATATCTGTCTGACACTACCTCTCATTACATATAGTGCCCTTACCAACATTCACTAACCTGTCATATCAATCAATTTAAATAAGCAGCTATTTAGCTTGTATTGTTCCTACTTCTCAAACAAATGTTAAACTACACATTCACACTATAATACTGTGACTCAAAGACAATTCAATTGCATGTACTGCTATGGCCATCTGAGGGGCCTCGGCCATAACATACTCATCCTGCAATCAATCTTTCTGCTATTTCCTTTCCTAAACCAGTCACATGCAAATCATACCCAATTCATTTGCAGCCCGTAATTAAGGCTTCCCAGTTATATTCATCACTCTTGTCACCAAAAGAAAATAAACTAACAAGGTCAGGCAGAAGAAATACAGGAGGAAAATAATCAATTTTTATACAATGTACACTGTTTCTTGAAGTTAAAATCATATGCTTCGCTTGTGGATTTCATTACATGTCATTACTTGAACAGAACAAAGATAACTGTAAAGTATTCATTGGTATATTTGCCAGTTTATGTAATGCTCTAGCTATGTTCCCATGATTGCACCCTATGTTTCAATACTAACAAAGTGACACTACACCCTACAGCTGTTATGACATGTCAAAGAATACAAATTTGAAGGCTACTGACCAGCTACAAAGCAATCACATAAGACTTGCCTGTCATTCATTTTAGGAACTAATTTGCCAGTAAATAGCATAAATACTGCTTGTACTCTCACTCTGTTGTCATTCAGCTCATTGACTGATGCACATGACTACATTGAATTGCCCTGCATTTACACTATTATACTTCAAATTTCAAGCTTATCTATCCATGTACAATTTCAAACAATACAATTAATATAACTAGTTATTTATATCATTTGATATGGCATGGAACTCCACTTTTGTAAGACCCTACATAAAATGGGATGTCTTCTTAGACATATATAGTGTTATATACACATTGTCATTCTAAACTGTATAACAATGTATTCATACATGTAGCAGGGCATACATTTTTGAATTCAATAGGCACTACATACATTTGCTTCTTGGAATGTTTAAATTTCTTTGCAACATAAATGTTTATCATGTACGTGGAACGCAACTTCTAATGCTAACTTTCTTGATACATTTACTTGCATTTCTGCCTTTAAACCACTTCTTACTTGTCAGGATTCTGTTCCACATGCACTTTGACTACTGAAGGATGAAGTGCATATGACATCACAGAGCCTGAGCCAGGCACTCGGGACATAAAAGGGCTATTTACTAGGTACATTGGCCTCAGGTGCATTGCATCTATGCAAAGACACAGTAATTTCCCATTACATTGGATGGTTATAAGCTTTTTCTTGCAATGTCTCCTTCAGTTGTCACGCATGCATCCTTTTTGCTTTATTTCAAGTGCTATGGATAGCTTCACTCTTGTTTACTACCCTGCCATTTGCCCATCTTTCATGTTCTCATCGTAACAAACTTGCCAGTACCAACTGTACAAACCTCAGTCTGGTATGCCAGCAACCACTATTTTACTTATATGCAACATTTCTACTGAACCTTGAATATCAATATTGCACACTATATAAACTGGCATATATCTGTTCTACCTGTATGTATGTATGTATATCTGTGTATCTATGTATGTGTACATATGTGGCATTACGAATCCCAACACTGCTACCTTACTGTCTTTCCTTCTTGAAGGCTAGAACATGCAGATTATAATACATAACATCATGAAGCAAAGAACTTCAGCAACCAAGCAACAAAACACCATTAGGTATGCCTGCCATTCTTTTTTGTGCTGTGCTTTTTGTGTACAGCTGATTACTTGACAGTGTTTGAAGATTGCTGCACATAAATACTGTCATAAAACTGCACATTTTACATATGTCTGCATTTCTATCTGTTTGCATAGCTTCCTATGTATATGTGTTCCTATACGTATGCCTCTCTGTGCTCCCCCATGTGTGTCTATCTATATATGTGTCTGTACCTCTCTGTCTGTTCACCTGTATGTTACTTGCTGCATGTGCATGTCCATGTATATGGCTGTGCACTCTTTACATACATGCATTCTCTCATTATCTCTATATCTTTCCTGCAGCACAATCCTCCACTGAAACAAACTCAGAATGATTTACATGTTGCATTCACATTAACCCTCTTTACAGCATTCCTCATCCTTTCTCATTTCTTCACTACACATTTTATTCCTTCTCTGGCTCTGCATCATACCTTCCCCTCCATTTGCTAACAAACACATTGCATGGCTATTTCCTGCTCTGTAATCATCAGCTTTGCCACTTCTCTTACCTTCCCTTTTCTTACTATGCTACAAGGATGTTATTCATTTAAACAGCATCATCTTATACAGTAGACAGCTGCACTCACCTCAATATGAACACAGAACTTCAAATTGCAATTCATACAACTGTCACTTGAACTAATCCTCTTTACAAACTTCCAAATGCAAAACCGAACAAATGAACTGCACTTTCCTACATCACAGGCGAACTCCACCAATAATAACAGCTTTACCCTAAATGCGCTTTGTTAATACATACTATTGCCCATATCGTTACTGCTCAGTACAATCATCGGTGCCCAAATGATAGCTACAAATAACAGAAAAACACTCAATACCACTCTGAATAATGCCACATGTATTTATTTCCCATTACTTCACTACAAATTGCACTGCCATGCTTATACTGACTGAATGTAATACACCACTACTTCTTCCTGTCATGCATATGAGACACCCTGACTCTAGTCATCTTGGCATTACTAAGTCACGCACCTCACTGCTGTGCCTTCCTGAGACACTGCAATCCTATATTTCCTTCATGCTTTACTACTGTCATTGCATGTGTAACATCATTAACAAAGCATTCTGCAAAAGCACTACCTCGGTCACTTATACAGAACTACATCTGCCAACAAACTCACCATTACAGCTTACCTTCCATCTATATATAAAACATTTCTATTGCAAGTTAATCTAGCCATTTGTGACACTTCTAAAACAATACACTGTTGACATAACATGCATTTCCAGCATATGCAATCCCACATGCTATGCCCTACTATGTGTATAATTACATTTGTTACACTCTTTAGGTTCATAATATGTATATAGCAATAATTAGGCCAAACAAGCTCTGCCATTCAACATAGCCCTCTTAATACACTGCACTCCCATACGTTATCTATTGATTTCAATATACAGCTATGTTAATTGTTTTGCTGCTAATTCTTAAACAGATATCATACTGTCTGACCCTGAGCAAGTCACTTAACTTCCCTGTGCTCCCAGTTTGCTCCTGTAAAAAGCTTTGAGCTTAGTGTGCTACTCTAACTGCAATTCAATGCCATCTACTTTGCTGCCGTCTTTCATTACATGGCTGCACCCATACCATTCTCACTCTGTGCTTATTATTAACATTATCTATTCCCCACAATAACTTGCTGACAAATGATGCCTACTTAATTATCATTCCACAGTTCATACTTTAAAATTTATCTTTCTAAATCTTCACACCAAAACACATCTACAATAACAACAAGGTTGCCCACAACCAATACAACATAATAACAAATCAATGCATATAACATGACAGCTTTACTTATGCATTCACAAACAATTGCACCTCACTTCTGTCTGATTACTTTTATGACATTACCTTGTTGGAACAGATGCTTATAATATCACTTTTCATAAGAATGCACTTGGATTCACCTCAGGCCTTACCCACAAATAATTTCATACATTACCAAAAATAAATATTCACATGTGATATTATCCTATTCTCTCCAGATTCAAAATGATGGTGAAAAACACTGTTGCCACACTTTGGATTATATAAGAGATAAATATATTTTATTCACATATGTACAAGTCCTAAATATTTATAACTAGCATAAATATCAAGCACAATAAAAGTAATGTAAACAAACTGTAATGTAAACAAAACAAATTTTAGAAAATCAAGTAAATCATATAAAACAAATAAAACAAATAAATCTTAGCAAATAAGCAATGTAAATGAGTGAACACTATTCAGCATAATAAATGACAGTTTATACTATTTCTTTAGCATACTTATACATAGCTTGATTTTCTCCTTTTTACTATGAGAACTTTCAATTCATTACACTACTGTTTCAGATCATCTTGGTATGATACTTGCTTAAACTTTATAGTATGAAAAAGGTATTTTCTTTATATTTAAGCTTAACCATAAACCCAAGGTTTGGAGTAAAAATGCACTAGGTTATCACCCCAGATAGCCAAATACTTACTAATAGTAACATTAAGGAATACTTATGTTTTGGTTATCTGTAGATGTGGTCTTCTACTTTTTAGCTTTCAAAGTCTTGGTGAGAACTTTTGGTTTTGGATGATAAATGTCCTTGGTGGTGAGTTTGGCTTTAGTCTGCTGTCTTTTCCCTTGAACCTGGAACTCTAGAGTCTTTTGACATCAATGAAGCAATGCAGGCTGGATCCTTCTTGTTTGATGTTACAAATCATCAAAAGTCACTTCAGGATTTAGTGGAAAAGATTAGACAACAAGATTTTAGTACTTCAGCACAGTCTGCAGAAAGATTTCTCCCTGTGGGCAGCAGTGTTGTTTTGGGTAACTGGACTCTGTGACTCTTTTCTGTTTCAGTTCATTTCAGTTTTTGAACCTGCAACTATGGACTCACTGCAATTCAACAGCACTGCAGACTTGCTGGCTGGTAAATTCAATTCCAAAACATTACTTTTAGTCCAAATTCTCAGCATGCAAAACATAGGCCGTTCTTGATCCAATGCTGGAAGAAAGTCATTTCTGTAATAGTCAGTTGCAGCACCTGGACCTGTGGCACAGTTGTGCATGCCTTCAGGCTGGTTCAGCACTCCTTACGGTGGCAATGTTAAAGCCCAAATAATGATCCCAGCAGGTGTGGCTTCAGGCTTTTAGTCTAGAATAAGTCCAAGCTCATCCAAAATTGTCAGGACATTGAACACAGGTCTTCACACAACAAAGAATTAAACAATTCTGGACCGGCTTTGCCAACATCCCATTTATGTCCCACTTACTGGGTGACATCACCATCAAGTTATGATTGGTCTGAGCACTCTCTGAGGGTGTTACTACTAGCCTCTCCTAAGCCTTTTTTTTATCAATATGACCTCATCCAGAAAAACTAATTTTGTTATAAAACAACTTCTCTTTCTTGCATCTATATGCACTTCTGTACATATATAGAATTGACATTTTTAGATGCAACTTAAGGAGAGGATTCATTTGAGACCAAACATGATGGTGTCAATTCTAATACAAAATCTATAATTAATAAAAGCATTATACAATGTTTTCCATAATAGATATCTAAAAAGTATTTACAGATTTCAGAAGTACATTTTTTCCTGTTTAAATGGTGATACCTTGGCATACCTGCTATAATTAGAACTGTGTAAATTTAATAAAACTTCTTTAAGACAGGGATCTCCATGGTTCACAATAAGTCAACCATGATCTCATGTAGTTATCCAGAGGCTTATAATCCACCTGACTAGTTGTTTCAATTAAATAAACACGTTACCCTCATTTCATTGACAAGGTGGCAAGGTCAGCGTACTATAAACCCCAAAATTGTCAATATATTTTAAACAGATTTGAGGCTACAGATTTTTTAAATAGCTCACAATACTCTTTCCTGATGGGTCTAAAACTTACTCATTGGACAGGTAAATATATTTCCAATAACCTGTATGATTTTGAAGTGTATCAGAGTTTTTGTATATTTTCTATAAATAAAAGTCTAAATTTCTTAAAGCCAGTCTAAATCTGTGTTAACCTCTGAGATGTGCTCTGGCTGGTATTGAAAAACAAGGTTGTAAATTATGTCAAGTTTCAAGCTCTTCTGATACTAATTGGAAAAGGCCATTAAAATTTAAACAGACCATTCTATGAACTTTTTTTGTTCTGAAGTTGACCATGTATGCTGTATCCCCTTTTCATGGCATCATTATTCTATTTTACTATTCAAGCCTTAAGCAGCATTGCCCTTGTTTTGGAGATTCATTTACACATTAATTTGATCAGAAACATTTATAGGACTTAATAATTAAGCCAATATAAGGATATAGAATAACAATTGAGAATATAATAATATTGTAATAAAATTATTTAACTCAAATTAGTTCTGTTCCAACAACCTGCTGACACCCACCTACCCCTAGTCTTGTGGTATGTTGCCAGCCATATGTTTCTTCACTCTATCCTTCACTACTTCCTTCATCATCTTGAACACTTCCAAGGTCATCCTTGCTTTCCTTTCATTTGCTCCTTCCTCTTCATTCCAACTTTTCCATAACTACACTTCACATTATCTCTTACACTCTTTCAGTACCTCCCCATTTACAGTAATCATCAACTGACAAGTGCCACAACATCAGCCATCACATTTTTCACTTCTCTACACATCCTCAACTACTCTCCATTTCACTCCATTACTTTACTACTCTATCAGTTTCTATCTATCTCATCCGGTCACTCCTTTCCTTCATGTATACTTCTGTGCATAGCAAGCCATTACTATATTGCAATAGCAATACTGCACTTCATCACTACTTCTCCTTCTTAAAAAAAATTCTCTATTATTAATAGCCCATTCAATATCACACCACAAACCCATGTTGTTCTATTTCTCTCTGTAATCAGCTACTCTTACTTTCATCCAGCCTTCTTCATCACTCCCTTACATATCACTACCATTCTGCAAATACTATTTCCACACACTAACCATCACATCAACTAACTACTGAATAAAGACATCACTACATACATACATAGATCAATACCTACATACAGACATTCTCAATACATACTTACATGCATGCATTGTGTACATAGATACATACATAACTACATATGTACATACATATATACATACACACAAAAATCAATACTTCTTTACTTCCATGTATACATACTTAGATACATAACTATATAGTTCTGTATATCTTTATCCATCCACACCTGGATACATACATTTGCGTGACACATACATATACACACACACTGTACATATCCAGATACATACATAGCTCTCTCTCCTATTACCTACTCCCCTCTCCCCAACTAACTTTTCCCATCTATTTCTCTGTATCTCTACGCTTCTATGTCTATATTCTTCCCACTGTCTTTTTCTCCACTCATCCTATGTGTTCCACTACATCATTCATATCTTACACATTTTATACACAGACAGCCATCCTTCACTCTATTTTATCCTGCCCTTCACAAGTACAGTGCAATTCCTCTTACTGAACATTCCCCTCAGCACATACCCGGTGTCTACTTATTTATCCTCTCTCTTCCTCTACTTCTCAGCTTCCACTATCCCACCACTCCTCTGACAACAAAGACTTATACCATAACTTTTGATAATGCTACACTTACATTTAATTCACACCTTACCCAAAAAATATTTTGATTGCTTATGTATAATAAACAGCATTATCATGCCATATTATCCTACCCACTACACATTCAACAATCATGCTGTGCACTACCATTGTCACTCTTTCAAGTATGTATACCAGAAATATATATTTCACTCATATATGTACAAGTCATACATATTCATAATTGGCATAAATATGAAGTGTCCTACAAACACTCAACTATCAACTATGCTGCAAACACAACAACATGTTTCAGAACATAAAATACATCACATTACTCAAATACATTTCATGAAATAACAAATACAATAAAATCCATACCATTTAGCATTATACTTTCCAACTTATCATCTTTCATTATCCTACATACAAATACCATGCCCTTTTCTTTGACAATGTCAACCTTCATGTCATTGCATCAACATTTCAGATTACCTTACTATGGTACTTCTCAGCTTTGCACACCTGCTGTCATCACAATTGCATACATTTCATAACACATCTTTTTGACACTGAGGTCCTTTGTTTCCATTACATGAAGCATGAGTGTCCTGTTTCTGTACACTTAATCTACAAAACTTACAATACATCAAATCACTCCTCTTGGTTACATAACCACTTTACTAACATTTGATTGCAAACCTTCCAAGGTCACCTCAATATACAGACTAAACTTTTCAGTACATCTTTATCACTCTTCCTGCTATATAATTTTCTAAATAGCTTACAGCATATTACACTCATTGCTTTAATACTTAGTCACTAGACATGTTGATGCATTCCCAATAACCTGGTTAATTTTGAAATATTTCACAGGTTTGGTATTTTCCCTATAACTACAACTGTAATCTTCTTAACAGGTATTCTAGTACAACATGTTTTACATATCTTTGCATGCTACTCATGGCTAGCACTCAACAACACCTCCATATATTATTACAGCTTCTACTACTAACACTCCCTGACACACACACTTATTCCATAAATGGCATGATCCATATATTGAATATATCCACTGTTCCATTTTCCAGCCACATACAGCACACCACACATTTACACTACACAACCATTCTCTCCTTACCAGTGAAGCAATGTTTCTCATGTAGCCAGTAATTTCACCTACAACTTATTACTTGTTCCTTTTATGCCTTCCTTATACTTGACCACTTATTAAGCACAAAATGTTACCCTTACTATTACCAATATAGACATAAAATTATAGTACTACAATAGTTTATTCACATTACTTCTTTTCCTACTGGCTTACACATTTCATCCTGTTTAACAACAATAAAGATGCTTTTCCATATAAACATTTTGTACTGAAACCCATTATAGAGACCACTTCTGTTCTCTTTCAACACCATCTCTGTAGTTTTTTAAAGCAGCTCATACACACTTCATACACTTGTTCAGCTACTCTATACTACTTGAGTAACCCAGGGCCGGCATGCCATTTGTATCTGGCAGCAATACCAGGTGGGCTGGGTTCGGGGAGGAATAGGTCACTCGGCACAAAGGCTTGGTTTGGCTACTCTGCACAGGGGCACCCAAGTAACTCTGAACACAGAAAGAAATAACTGTAATGTCCAATACCAGAAGTGGGATTCTAAAGTGTAGCTTTTTATTCACATCCAAACAAAATAAACAAAGCATAGATGGACCCCCATGGGGCTACACTCCTGGTAATGCAGATTAAAAGAAACAAGAACACTTCCTCATCCCTTTAGCCCTCAGGCTCTGAACCCACTGGGCACACAGCCCAGACTTGCATGCTGCTTTGGGTTACACAGCCCAAACTTGTACACTGTTTTGGGTTTTCCCTTGCTCAACTCCCTTGCCGGCCACTTGGACACCTTCCATACTTCATGGAAGCATTTTCTGGTGGATCCCTAAACCACCTAAGAGCACCTCAGCTCCATCAGGGAATTTTCATTTTAATCTCATGTCTGAGTACCTTCCTCAGTCATTGGCCAAGTACCTCAGAGAAAATAAAAGGTGTCTCACAGCAAATTCATAGAGGTGAATTTGATTACTACTGATGGGGGGTCTCCCACCTCTCACTCCCACAATTCATACCCAGCCATTTCTCTGGACAGTAAACACCTCCTCCTGTAAAGCTTTGCAATGTAGATTCTTGCTAAATGTATTTCACATTCCACTACTTGTCTTGCTTCCCATTTATTGCTGGACATGAACATACTTTTTAAGTGGCATTGTCCATTACTCTAGACCCCTACTGAGTTAAGCAGTCAATCCCCAATTTTCTTCACTCTTTGTGCTGGACTTGAACATACTTGAATTAGTGGCAATGTCCATTACTCAGACCTCCCACAGATTAAACAGTCAATCCCCACTTTCCAGCTGTACTTGGCTGTCTTTTCCTGACTCCACAGTAACAGTGCCTTTAGTTTCCTTCTGTTCAGGTGAAAAAACGCTTAGCTCTTTTTCAGAGTGAACTCACCCTTTGGTTGCAGGAGCACTACAGGCATTTCCTCCACAAGGAATTTCTCTCAGAGCTTCTGGTGCCTCAGCACAACTTGAACAGGCAGCTTCTTTCCATTAGCTGAACCCAGGAGGGTTGCCCCTGGAAAACAGGTAAAAACCTTCCCCCATCCCCTCAGAACCATTACTTCAATTACCAGTTCCTGTGTTCCTCTTCAGCTGCCTTCCCTGCCTACCACTGGGTCTTACTGGGATTCTAGTAACCCCGGATAACAGGGGGGTTACACTTGTACCATACACATACCACTGCAATATAATACATACAATCTCTTACTCATGCACTCACCAATACATCTTCAGAACATCTCCTTGTCCTTCTGCACACTCTTCTGATTCATACTCACTACAACACCAGCATTCCATCCATTATAGCACTCCACCACTACAACCACTACCATCTCACACAAACGACTTTCTTACATTCACACTTAAATTCAAACCTTTTTCCTTGTTTCCTCCAATTTAATCGCTCCACTTCCTAATCATCCTTACCCATCTTACTATTCTATTCCACTAACAGGTTTTTTATTCTCTCCACAGACCTACGATCCATCATTTGTCTACAGCCCATTCCATCCTTGCCTGTCAACTTCAGGAATTCCTGACTTGCAACAAACAGCTGGCCAGAAAATGTATGTATATATTGTGACACCCAATTAATATAATCACTCATTGTCCATCTCTGCCTTCAAACAGTGCAGCCTCCATAACTGCAACTGCCACTAAATCTACTTCCTACACTATCACATAATTAACACATCTTTCCACCCACATCTATACCATTCCACCACCCCACATATTCTTCTACCACACTCGTTTCCCACTGAACATTATTCCCATTCATTATCAACAAACTTCCTACCTTTCACACACTCACCTCAACTATCACAACTTGCATTTTGCCATCATCAACTATAGTCACCTACAGCCTCACTACAGTCAATCCCATGTCATATTCCCTTTACCATCATGCACTACACAGCCCCTACCTATGACCACAACATGTTCACTATACAACAGTTACACAAAACCCACTAACTCCTCACTACATCACATGACCACCATCCTAGCGCTATGCCACTCTTTATACTACTTTATCACAGCAATCTCCAACCATGACTACTTACATCCTTATAGCTTCCCTCCACACATACAACTCCACACCATTACTTTTACTATTCACACACACACCCACCTATACGCACACTCTCCAACCTATTCCTTTTCATTTTCCACCGGCTAATCACCACTAACATTCCATCTCACTCACTATTCTTTTCTACATCTCTCCACACAAGACTATCATATCAGTTTTTCCACCCACATTCTCAACACACTCATACATTCCTTCACCCATCAGAGAAACCTACTATCCTATTGCTTCCTACCCTCATGTGTCTCCAACAATGCATTCTCACACAACCTCTTCCTACTAATTCCTGCAATGTACAATCCATGCCTTTACACCTGATTGTACTCACATTCAGTATTACATTATCTTTTCCACCACTACTAAACACTCAACACTTACCTAGTAATACAGAACCACAAATATTCACAATACATTCTATCACTTATACTACACTTATTATGTACTTACACTTTCTTTTTGTTTAATTCAAGTTTGCTGAAGTTTTCTCCCAAAACAGAGCAAGATGCAAGTATACAGGATATTTCAACCAGCAATATGTTTTTGTCTCAGTATAATCATATCCAGGTACATTGTCAGAAGCATCATGCACCCCCTCCTCTTTCCACCCCCCCAAACAGACAGAGCCATGTAATAGTGTACCAAATCATTGAACACCTTTGCTTGAAACTATATAGTTATGGGGAATAAGCACCCATCTGGAGTAAGTACAACTCATGCAATTTTTCCCATATCTTGCGATACCTTGACAAACAATTTCTTCTACATGCACTGAATTTTTCCATATTCAGATTAAAAAGAAGCTCCTGTAACTTCTCTGTGTAAGTGATTACAGCTCCGTCCACCCAATGTTTCAATACCACCTTTTTAAGTGACACTGATATAAATGTACTTTCACTCCACGTATCCTATTACAACACCCTCTTTCCCCTCAATTTCAACCATCATTACTTTACAGTTCCAACTCATTTCCACATCTTCACCTCTGCTAACAGCTTCAGTATGCCATTCTAACTCATACCCCTACTTTTCCCTGTGATTACAATACTCTCGGGTTCTTACACCTGCTGCTCATTCCAACTGTATACATTTCATACAACTTGTCTATGTCACACGACTTCTGTCTTTTACTTACATCCAATCATCACCATATCTGTTTTCCTTCCTATACACAGCAAACTTTTCACTATCTTTTACACATTTCTTGCCTCAAATGCCTTCATCTATGCCACACTCATACATTTAAAAGTTCATCACTCTCCACATTCCTGCATTCCTAATAACCAGTATCATGTTCAGCTACTTCCCAGATTTCCTATATTTCCTATACAGCCCACTCTTCAGTTGTTCAAGCCTATTGTATTACAAAATGTCTTACATATCTCTGTATGCCACAAAATCTGCATCACTCAAAAACACATCCATATATTATGCAAACCTTCCTTACTAACACCCCCAAACCTTATTTCATATATTGCATCCTCCATATATGCAATATCTCCACTGTTCCCTCTTGTCACCCACATATACTACACTACCCATATAACCCTCTCCATGATTCTGTTCATCCTACTGAACCAATCTTTTTCACATACCCAGTAATTTCACCGACAGCTTATTATCTCTTATTCCCATCCTTCCTTATAGTTACCCCATTATAAAGCACAATATGTAACCGTTCATAATTCTTAACCTTCTAAACATAACATTATACTAATTCTGCATTTTACTATTCTCACTTCTCTTCCTACACAGCCACACACCCTTATACTGTTTCACAACAATCACTCTCCATTCACATATATCCATTATCTACTCCAACTCATTGTCACACTACTTGCCTTCTCGCTCAACACCATCTCTGTGTTTTATAGCACTTCATGCAAACTTACTGCACTTGTTGACCTCATTTCTACTACTGTTATTACACACATGCCATTCCAACACAATAGAAACATTCTTTCTTCCATGCAGTCACCAATAATAGTCTGCAAAACATCCTAGCCCTTCTA
Source organism: Neoceratodus forsteri (assembly GCA_016271365.2). Taxonomy (NCBI): domain Eukaryota; kingdom Metazoa; phylum Chordata; order Ceratodontiformes; family Ceratodontidae; genus Neoceratodus; species Neoceratodus forsteri. The sequence goes on from CM028138.1 coordinate 777,091,202, forward strand.
CTCTGCACTCATTCACACTCATTACAATACTACCATCATTTTCATTATCACACTACAACGCACAATCACTGTCATTTCAGCAGCACTACCTTCTCACGTTCACAATGGAATGCAAATCTCTTTCCAGTGTTTCCTCCAATTTTAATGCTCCCACTTCCTAACCATGCTTCTCCATGTCAATACTATATTACTCTTACAGCTTTTTTATTCTCTTCACAGACTTGCAACCCAGCAATTCTCTACAAACCACTTCATCCTTGCCTCTCAACTCCAGCATTCCCTTCAGTTCCTACAACACATACTGAGAAAAGGTATGTATATATTGTGCCTCACCATTCTTCTCATCCCTACTTCTGCATTTCTCCTTTGAAACACTGCAGCCTCCATAACCCCTACTGCCATTACATCTGCTTCTTATAGTAACACATGATTAACTTCACATTTCCACCCACATCTACATTATCACACAACATATTCCTTCAGAACACTGCTTTCACACTTCACACTCTTTCCATTCATTATCTACATACTTCCCAACTCACAGACACACACCTCAAGTACCACAACTTCCATTTTATCACCATGAGCAATACTCACCTACAAACTGACTACAATCAATCTGATCCCATCTTCTCTGTAGCATCACATGCTAAGCAATGCTTAGCTATGAGCACAACTGCTTTACTATACAACATCTACACAGAAGCCACTTCCTGGTCAACACATGACATGAACACCATCCTAGTACTATGTGACTCTTAATGTCACTTCATCAAAATATTCACCACCCATGACTACTTACATCCTGATGACCTACCTCCACACATACAACTTTACAACACTATATTCACTATTCAAAGACAGACACCCTCTTATGGTGACATTCTCAAACCTATTGACTTTGATTACCCCATATTCCAAACAACACTTACACAGAATCTCACTGACTATTCTTCCCTACTCCTTTGCATACAACAGTATTGCATAGCAGTATTCAGATCAGCTCAATCATACCATACGTTTGACTCACATAGTAGAGACACTCTTGGATTGCCTTACCCATCAGGTAAATGTACTATGCTAACATTCTGAATTCTCGCCTCTCTTCAAGCCCACATCCTCAAATTAGCTCTCACTACTAATCCCCCCAATGTCCAATATATCCCATTTGAGCTCACACAACTCACATTCACTATTACAGCATCCTCTGCACCACTACTAAACACTAAACACCTACCTGGTAAAACACAACCACACATATTCAGACTACATTCTAACACCATCACTAGACCATCAGTTATACAACTCTCATCTACTCACACTATTCCACAACCTACCCCATTACACCAGCTCTCTTCCCCCTCAATTTCAACCACCCCTACTTTCCAACGCTCACCTACTTCCTTACCTACATGTCTGCTACCAACTTCACTACTGTACTCTAACTCACCCTCCCACTCACAACCACTAAACTCTCACTATTCTTCATACACCACACACTCCACTCCTTCCCCACAACACCTGCCCCTACAACTTTATTAATAACCACACCACAAAGACAATCCATCCATACCAACACTCCACACAATACTAACCCAACTGTTCTTCTCAATACCACCATCCATTCACCACCAGAAGTACCCATACACAGTTAAAACCACCACTCACTATATACTACTACAAATTTGTCAACACTAATAGCAGCCCAACAACCACTAGACATTTTTCTAACATGCCTAGTCACAGTGATACATGCTCATGCAACACCATTCATCACATGGACTCAGCATATTATCGACACAATAATACAAACAACCCAAGTCCTTGCTACACTATGTGCTCCAACACACCATCTCCCACACACAATCCACACCACTCCATCATATCTATCCTACTACCACTATCCCCTATCTCACATGCTACATCAAAATGCCTGTATTTCACAGCTACCAAAAAACAACAAAATCTACTATACCTACAACAAGCAACAGAAACTTCTCCATACTGTTACATACATTCAAGCACTACATGTACTTCCCTACTACACACCAACTCTACCTACTCTCTCATCTTAATCACCTCTCTCCCTGATCACCCTCACTCTTTTACTATTACCATTAGAACTTTCCCTTCCATTCACATCTACCTTCTTCATGCCATTCGCCTTACTATCCCACATACTACTACTACTCACTGCAACATTGTTCCCATTAGAGTACGACTACTGAAACCTACATAGTTCCGTAAAATACTACATGCAAAAACACCTACTGCTACTCACAAACCTATGGCTTATGCCATCACATTCCCACTCACACCACAAATACACACACACACATATCACTCCCAGTCCTATTAACTACACAACTACTACACTGCCTTCACCATCTTTACCCACAGAAATCGCACATCTTGATCAACACTTGCTCAATGACACTTTGCACCATCCTACTGTTCAACAAGACACTACACTACTACCACTAAAAATAATCACACTAATATAACTTTTCCATCAAGATGTTGAAAATGGACCAAGTCACACATGCACCATTTGTAATAAACTTTTTTACAGGCATTCTTTATCAAACATTCCAAGACCCAGCCTTTCTAATCCTACATTTCTCCTTTGCAAGCAACACAGCAAAACTACTCCACACATTTGTTACACCTGTTTACGATACATAAAACTGCACAAAACTCCACCCCTCTCTATTGCCAATCATATGACATTCCCACACATTCCACCTGAACTGGAATTGTATGAACTAGAAGAACGACTTGTGTCACCTCTCATTCCATTCATGCAAATCAGACAACTACCAAAAGGAAATCAATTCAGCTTCAAGGGTGCTGTAGTTAATGTTCCTGCTGATGTTAACACCACTGTCACCCTTCTGCCACATCAGCCACATGACACAACTACTATACCAGTTAAGCTAAAATGTAAATTGCAATATCACTCACACACACACTTTCAGAATGTTCACCCAAACAAAGTTAAACAGACTGCCCATTGGCTAGCCACTAACAGTCCTTTATACAGACAACATGAAGTTACATACAATGACAACTGGACATATCATGATCCCTCAGAATCTGCCACCATTAACTTTGACTCTGACACTTCCTCCACTTCAAGTACTGACAATAGTGAAGATACGCCTTCCCATTACCCCTCAGGACAACTTGACACTTTTTTAAGCACTCCTCTTACTACTTCCACCTCACCAAACACAATACTATCCATTGCTCCAGGGCAGTTCAGTATTCCTAGGGAACTATCTGAAGACAAAGAATCAGAATTCTTAGCTTTTCCTACTATTTATACTGGTCAGGGCAGCACTTCACAACCAATCTCAGTTGCATACAGTGACATATGCAAATGGGAGCTCAGAGCTCAAGACCTCATAGTAGCACGATCCATTCTCTTTTCTACAAAGTTAAAAAACTACAAGTTAGACAACTGCAAGAACAACTTGGTATCTCTCTCAGAAAATGCCAGCAATGAGGTAGAACTATTACTGCTGGAGACTTTAAATCTGGATGACTGGAAGCCATGCTCCAGTACAATGAAGTATACCATATATTGAAAACATTACGAGGCTCTCTACCATACTGGGAACACACCAAGAAAAATGTCTTTGCTATGATACACAAACTTGGCATTCCTACCTTTTTCCTGTCACTGTCAAGTGTTGAAACACACTGGATACATTTTTTGAAAATACTTGCTCAAGTACTACACTCATAAACATACACTGATCAGGAACTACAAGCCATGACATGTGAACACAAGTGCCAACTAATACAGTCTGATCCTGTCACTTTTGCATGACACTTTGATTAGCAAGTTCACCATTTGTTCTCCACTGTTCTACATAGCTCACATAACCCTTTAGGTCAACTTATAGATCACTTCTACCGTGTTGAATTGCAACACTGTGGCTCCCCACATATTCATGCCTTACTATGGACTGACAATCCACCACAATATAACAGCTCCTCAAACTCAGACCTCATTGCATTCATTGACAAATACATTTCTTGTTCCCAACAACCCACTGAAGCAGTACACACTTTGACTAGCTTCAAGTGCATCACCACTCACACACATGCAAAACAAAGCATACTGAATGCCATTTCCATTTTCCACAATACCCTATGCCTCACACACAAATACTACTTCCCTTTTCTGGCACAGACAGTATCCAAAAAGCCACATTCAAACCATTGCATGATCACATCAAGGCTACACTCAGCGACCCACTACCTCCTTGTATTACAAACTTTACTGACTTCCTACAGCTCCTGTGCATTTCATTTGAAGACTACATCCTTACCATATGCTCACAGTTACAACACGCAACAATCCTTCTAAAAAAGATCTGTATCACAGACTAAAGTTAATGCCTATAATCCAATCATATTAGCCACTTGGCAAGCCAACATGGACATTCAACACATCTTAGACCTGTAGAGTTGTGCCATGTATGTTGTTTCATACCTGTCCAAATCACAAAGAGGAATGAGCACACTGCTTCAGCAAGCAACAAAAGAAGCAACAACAAACCCAGACATCAAACAACAATTATGCCAGATAGGTAACACATTCCTAAATGCAATGGAAATCAGTACCCAGGAGGCAGCATTCCTTGCTTCGCAATTGCCATTCTATCGTTCATCACAATCATTCAAATTCATTAATACTAAGAGTGCTGTAACCAGAACTCTGATTATTCAGGACATGAATACCATCAACCTTATGCCCAATGATGCCACTGACATTGAATGTGATAACACCATTTTACGATACCAGAAAATATTAGCTCACCTTGAAGACTGCATACTAGCTGACTATGCTGCATTCTATGACCACCATTTACAATTATCCAAATATGATGCAGACCATCACTCAGGCCCAATAGATAATGACAATGAATTTCATATTGATTCTAACATTGATCAATCTCACTATATCTACCACCAGTCACGAAAAGCTAACATTTTACATTAGTGTAACTTCAGCAAAACCACAGACACCGAGAATCACTACTGTGAACTGCTCTTCCTATTTCAACCCTGGAGACATGAAGACTCCATCAAGCAAGATTCTCATACATACTACCAGACATATTTGCAACACAAGCATGCCATAGACATATAAATATCGCAGTACAAGAAAACAATTGACATTCTGGAAGTAGAACTACAAGTCACAAACAAGATCAACATTGACAATGACAATAACACCTTAGAATCACATACCACTGACAATGCAACAGCCACTGCTCATGACACATATGATATCTCCTTAGATTTTGGCCTACCATCTTCAAGCCATACTATAGAAACACTGACAACACTTATTGACCAAACACAGTACTTACATTTAATGCATTCTCTCAATCCATTACAACTCCAGTTTGTGTATCATCATTTATACCATTTCAAAACATCAACAACACCATGCTATTCCTTCTGCTCAGGAGGAGCATTAGTTGGCAAAAGTCATGTCCTGACAGCCCTGTACCAGACACTGTTATGACACTTCAACACACTTCTTGGAGAAAATCCTGAAACATGTCACATCGTAATCGGTGCCCCAACTAGCAAAGCAGTACACAATGTGCATGGCAATACACTTCATAGCCTTTTTTGTATCCCTGCTTCACAAACCCTCACATACAAACCACTGACATCTGAACACCGTCATGCACTGCAATGCAAATTGCAGTGCTTAAAAGTACTCATCATTGATGAAATCTGCATGGTTGGTAAGAACATGTTCAAGTTCATTAACAATAGACTCCAAGAAATTAAAGGCTCACAGCAACTGTTTGGTGGCATATCCATTATTGCAGTAGGAGACCTCTTTCAACTGAAGCCAGTGTTTGATAGCTACATATTCCAAAACTTGTAGTATGACTATGGCCCTATTACAACTAACCTATGACAGCAACACTTTTGCCTCTTTGAGTTACAAACCATCATGAGGCAAAAGGATGACACGGCATTTGCTGAGCTTCTTAATCGTCTTTGGGAAGGGAATCATACCATTGCAGACATCCTCACTATTAAAGCTGGGCAGGTGACACCCCCTATACACATGTTTTATGACATACCTCACATTATGCTAGCCAACCATGAAGTCAACACCATTAATGATCAAGTCTTTCAACACCACTCACACAGCAGTACTACATACTCAGTTACAGCTGAAGACACCATCACCAGTGATGTCCAACCCCACACTCAAACAGCAATCCTTCAGCACATGCCCAACAACCCTACAAAGACCATGGGTCTCTTTACAACTCCATCTAGCTACAACACTACGATATGACCTCACAACACATCAATGTGCAAGACGGCTCACCAATGGTGCAACTGGAATTCTTCAGCACATTACTCTACTACATAATATTTAATTTAATTTAATTAGTATTTAGTAAAGACCTTTGAGCGTGAGCTCTTTTACAAAGGTTCCACATCAGGGAGGACAATAAGACAATACATATATTCAGTGGTTACCGAGGCCTGATCAGTAGGCATTAAAGAGTGATTACATGACATTTAGACATATAGGAGAAAAAAACTGAGCAGTTGTAATTGAATACTAAACTATTTCTAATCAGTTGCCCTAGGTAGCACACCCTTGGAAACCTCCAAATCCATTGACAGACTATGGCAGAGTAACTGCATAGGGTTTAACACTATCTCAGATGGTGAGAGGCTGGGTCACAGTGAAACAAGGGGGATTGCATTTGAACCAACCGCAGAGCGAGAGGTGGGGAGATAGTGAAACGAGGGGACTGTGATGGGGAGAAGTACAGATGTTTTGTTGGAGAGTGAGAGTGTGTGTGTGGAGGGGAGTACTATGCTTAGAAGAGACTGATAGCTACTTAAGCCCTTGGCTAGGCTGGAATAGATGATGGGTTCTCTAATAATCACCCACACATACTATGGGTACAATTCAATGACCCTAACATAGGTAGAACACACCGGCAACACAACCAGCATCTATACACCTTCAATATTGCCACTCACTGGACCCAATGACAAAACTGTCTGCCAAATTCCAATATGGCAAAAAACCATACACCCTTATCAGAATCCAATTCCCTCTCTGCCCTGCAACAGCACACACAATACACCACACTCAAGGCCAAACCTTGCAATACGTATACATTCACTATAACAACCAAAAAATTGATCATATCCACTATGTTGCACTTAGTAGAGTCACAGACATTAACAATCTATTCATAGCTTACTTCAGTGAAAATAAAATCTCTGTCAACAATTATGTTACATTAGAAATGCACTGCTTACGTACTACCATGTCTCTTCAACCAAGTACTCCAATTCTCCAACACAATGACACCACTTTTACAATCATAAGTCACAACATACGGTCCCTTCCACTGCACTTCACTTCATGTCCACAGACCATAACTTTCTTAATGCTGACATCATCTGTATTACTGAACCTAATATGACACACACATAGATCCACACCATTTCACCATCCCCTCATTCAAAACATACTTCCTAGGCAAATTCAACTCCAATACACAACATGGCCTCACAATATATGTAAAACACCAGCATACTATTCAAATCCTCTTCCATTCCAATCATGCTATTGATATTGCCTTCATCACACTCAACAACATTTCATGCAATCCAACTCTCATAGTCATTTACAAACCCCCTAAAATATCACTAGCACTTCTCTTACAGGAACTTACTCTGTTACGTCACAAGCTACCACCACCACTCATCATTCTTGGAGATTTCAATGTTGACTACCTTACAAACTCCACTGCAAAAAGTACTTTGGAAGCATTCATGCAACAAAACCTCAACTGTCATCAACTCATTACTTCTCCAACAACTAACTATAACTCAATTTTGGATCATGTATATTCAGATATGCCAATATCTCATTTTGGAACCCTAGAATCATTTTACAGTGACCACTAACCTATCCGGCTGCAAATCTCTTCATTGCAATACACTTAACAATTCTCTTTCTCTCCTCCATACAGATGATGACCATCAAGAATGTCCATGATGCCTCAACTAAACTGAAGCCTACCACTGCTATGCACACCCAACTTGTGCATAAATCACCCATTACCAATTACGCAACAGCAAACAATGAAGAAAAATAAATTATTTCATCTTGCTATTGCTGACAAGGAAGACTGCATTAAGGCAATTGTGTATCAACCATCCACCTACAATTTCCTTATCAAAAACAAAGCATACTTCATCCGGAACTTCATCATTAAGAATGACACCATCCTCATCACTAGCCAAACTACCATCACTCAAGCACCATGCATCACTGTTCCCCTTGACATTATGAATACAGCTCTTAGTCTTCTTCAAGCAACAGCTGCTTCCCCTCTCCAATTAAGACAGCCATGGACTCACCACTAAAAACCATCATCTCTGTCACTGCAACAGTAATTGAGGTAAGTGGCAAGCACCATCTGCTTACCATCACCTCATAACTCCTACCTCACCATCTACAAACATACACACATACAATTTGACACCAGATAACCACCACTTGGCCCACCTACTCTGCCCATTTACCTACCTGACACATAAGATACAGATCCTACTTAACCAACACCCTACTTCCACCTAACCCCCACTACAATTTCCTTATCTCTCTCCCATGCATTCTTGAATTCTCCCACTCTTTTTGAATCTACAACCTCCTCACAAAGCCTCTTTCATGTATCCACAACCCTCTTTCTCAACAAATACTTCCTCATATTAACTCTCAGCCATTCCCCCTCTATCTTCAAATTGTGCCCCCTTGTTTTTGCACATCTCTTTTTCTGAAACATGCTACCCTCTTCAACCTACCTACCTATCTACCTTCCACTCCGTCCAACTTCCATATTCACCTTCACCCTCTTATTCCTTCTCACACCACACCAATGTTCTTCTCTTCCTCTCTTCCCATTGTTCTCTTACTTTTTTACAACCTTTCATCTCAACACTACTTCTTATACTCCCACAAACTCCCACACATATGCACTACTTCACCACACCCTCATTGACATACACCATCATCATGAACCCTCACAGTTCACCTCTCCACCTAATACTACTACCCCTGCACTCTCTCCTCCTCATTATCTCATCCATTTCTCCTCCTATTATCCTCCCCTAACATAATCCTACCCTACATTTCTCCTTCCTAAAATACTACTACCCTTACTATTCCACTCACCCTTCTCTACCTCTCACATCCCATAAACCACAAATCAGAGCCCAATAACCTCATTAATACACATAACATCTCTACCCCAACATACACCACAACACACTTACAACATCAAACTTTCTTAACAACTTTCACATCCCTCAGACATCCACACTACTCAACATTATCCCCACGCCTACCCTCCTACTCTACATTTCAAACCTCTCTTATTCACTACCACAACACCTCATTCACTCATCTCATTACATTTAACAACAACTAACACCATTCAATCCTCTTCCTCTGCACATACCCTTCTACACAAACCACATGCTCATTATTCCTTCTTCTACCAACAGGACCAAGGAACTAAAATAATCATTGTTTTCGGGCAACAAACACCAATAAGGACAATCACTGATGAAGATGACTCTGGCTTCATTAATATTACACTCTGGAGAGAACATGCAGCCACTCCATTTGAAGTTGGTGACATTGCGTATCACTAATGCCTACATTGCAACATTCAATGACAAAAGGAAGCTCAACACCAGCAAAACTACAACAATACAGGTTAGTACTATTACACCTACATTCTCACACACACACAGAATCTCATTTTCCACAGCTCATCACCAACACACATACACCTAGAATCAATCTCTCAATACCACTAAACACACCTATAAACAGAACTTCCTGTACATTACATAGGCATCATCTGAATCAAACACACTCATAAGTACCATGTCCACAAATAAACATAATTATGGCTATTACATAGTACAACAAAACCAAATTACAAATTACACATCAACACACCCAACCCCTCTTATTACACTACACAATGACAGCAACATGTATAACACTGCATGCAATAATGACACACACTCACTATCCTTGCTTCATGCACTCTATAGCTGCACCACTCTTGGGCTACATCACCCAAACAAAACCTGCAACCATACAACCACTACACTGTTATACAGCAAATGAATGCAATACTATTCTACCTGACCAACACCATGTTACTTATTTCTTCTTCTCTCCACAGCTCACTGAACCTATTGAAATCCACAAAACTACCAACCTTGTTGGCATAGACCAGCTTGATGACACAACCATTACTGTCTCACTACAGCAAGATCCTGAGACCATCAAATCCATTCAGATGCCATTCAAACTCTTTCTAGATGCTCTCAAAACCCAACAAACCACAACCCTACTCAATGATATCATTGACGCTTTCCCCCTCCGTGCCACAATGACAATCATGGCAAACCATATTACTGCCATCACTATTCAACACCCTACAGTCAGTGACGCAGACTTAGACTTCATCTTTCAAGAAGACCTCAAGCCTGAAGACCTGGAGCCTACCACATCACAACTGTCACCACCATCTACAACAATCACTGAGACATCAGAACCACAGCCAGAACCACAACAGTCAACCAGCCAACAAAACACAGAAGTAACTCCTCCTCCACAATATGGACTATGCAAAGAAAGAAAAATAGCTCTTTCCAAATACTATTCCTAGCCATGTCCAACAGCTCACAACTACCACCATCTCCTCCACTATGACTACCTCTACTACTTCACTTCTTCTCTTCATCTATAGCTACCCCATTTCTCTCTAACTAACACTTCACACCTCTCTCACAAACCTTTCTAAAATACACATACAACTACCTCTCCATTCACTCTCCTCTATTCCTTACCACACTCCCACTCACCATCCCTCGTGCATCCCTCATCTGCCCACCTACACCTTCTCTACTCATTTCATCCCACACCTCTCTCCAACTTCTCCCTTCTCCATCCACACCAGACTGCAGTACTCATCACACTTCCTATTCCTACCCCACTAACACTCTAATACTTCATAATCTTATCCACTCACCCTTCTAACCACAATACACTCCTCCCAATACTAACTCCTTAAACACAATACCCTGATCTCCAACTTTCTCCACCTCCTCCATCCAAGCTTCTCTCTCTCATCTGAACATCTCTGACACACCATTACTGCTCTCATGCCTGCTTCAAAAACCACACATACTCCTCCACAAATCATCCTAGCTCCTGCAACCTACACTACAAGCCCTCCACACAACACACAATACAATCTTTCCCCTTTCATGCCCACCTCCACCATTATCCTCATCTTATCACTTTCTTACAACAAAATCATACCACCATATCAGCACAACACTCCACTTCATGGCATGGCTATCACTCAATCCACCCTCACAGATCATCACCATTGCTCAACCAACACCATGCACATTGCTTTCAACAACTGTTCTATGCATCTACTTTGTATACTCTTCATAACAGGCGTCAAAACTCTTCTTCACCCCCCATTTCTTCACTTCACCAACTATCCTTTGCACTCCTCTCTCACAACCTTGTTGTACATTCCTATTGTTGTCACCCATTGTATACTACCATGTCTGAAAATAAAGTTTACATTGCACACTGTCATATACTAATAAACAACCTACACTACAACATACTGCCTCTGTGTCATTCTTTCCCCACCCTCAGGAGTTTACCTTGTCACTGGTGGTTGGGCTTACCTGCTGACTTCTACCCATAAGTCAGTAGAATGAAACAACTCCTACCTCATTCCTCTGATACCTCCATACCCAGGTTGCACCACACCTCTACAGTCCACCAACCATGCTCTGCACTCCTCTCTGCCAACATTGTTGTACATCACTATTGTCTCCACCCATTGCATGCTACCACTCCTTGAATCACACTCAACACTGTGCACTGCCCTTGCCTATTAAAGAAGCTATACCTCAACTTACTGCCTCTGTCTCCTTCTTTCCTCACCCTCACAACTTCACCTAGATGCTGCTGCTTCCCCTCCCCTAGTAACGTCTACACTTACCTTACTACAATCACAACATTCTACCTCATGTCTCTTTTCACTCTATCCCCACCCCTCCTAATACACATATTACTATTCCATCTCTCATTCTCACCTTGCCACCCACTCTGTCACTTTAAATAATCTACCAACACACATTCTGCTACATACAAATGTACACCCTGCAACACATCTCACTCTCTACAACACTCAAGTCAAACTTTGCATTTTTTCAAAAACTCACTGCAATCACTACCATGTATCACTCTCACTCCTGCACTACCAATGCCAACACTATGAAGCAAACATTCGGCATTGACAAATGCTTCTTTTTAATTTTTCATGTTTTTGCCCTGCTGCTGGCCGGTGTACATCAGCCTGGCCATGGAACCCCCATGCTTCCACCTCCAGGTTCTGTCTGCTCTCTCCCAGCACCCCTAGCTTACCCCAAAGGGATGGGAATGGGGCACCTGAAGCATTACTAGTATCTATGTGGGAGAGCAGCCCTGGAGGCTAATCAAAGCCAGGGCAGGCTTCACTAACATGACCAGCAGCAAGGAATTTTCATGTTTTCAGGGCAGAGACATGCAATGATGTCAGAGGTCCTCACCACCCCTCTTGATGCTGGCACATTGGCTGCGCAACTAGCCTCACCAGGGGTCTGTCGAGCACTGGGTGCACTCCCCACCCTCCCCCAGAGAAGGAGCACAGTCCTTGGGATGCTCCATCCAACTCTTCCCAGCCAGCCCTCCAGCAACCCGGGTCTGTTCCTGAACCCAGGTTGCCGGAGTCACAAGCAGAAAATCTAACGGCTGTGCCAATGGGCCAGCTGTGGAAGGGACAGATCTGAAGGGAGACACCTTGCCCCAGTCAAGGAGAAAAAAACACCTTTTACAGACCAGATACAGGTGAGCCAAATAGTTAGCTGGGTGGGAAGGGGGTATAAATAGATTTGGGGGGTTTAATGAGGTACTGGAACAATTGTACATACATAGAATTTAGACTGTAGTGTTATTATTGTTGATGTATTTTTTTGTATTGCTTGTGCTATCTGAATGTATGAAAAATGTTTAAATTAAAGAAAGTTAAACTAAAATATGACATGACTTCAACCCTGTCTGGAATCTGTGGCTTCTGTTAGAAGGTAGCTTTTTATTAAAAGTATTCATTTTGACCTACTGTATAGCTTGTTTCTGAGGGTGGCTTTTATTTGAAAGGTGGCTTCTATTTGAGGAAATATGGAATACAGACATTTTTTTCCAGTGAGCTGAGAATGTGCAACCAGGGATGTATTTATTTTATTGTGATGGGGATCAGGGCTGGGGAGGATGCTGTGCCACATGGGATGTTTTTATTTTTATTATGATGAGGATCAGGGATGGGGGGGCTGCTGTATCACAAGGGATGTATTTAATTTTATCTTGATGGTGATCAGTGCTGGGGGAGTGCTGGATCACCAGGGATGTTTTGGTTTTTATTATGATGGGGTTAAGGGCTGTGTTGACTGCTGTACCACCAGGGGTGTATTTATTTTTATTATGATCAGGTTCAGAGCTGTGGTGGCTGTTGTACTGCCAAGGATGTATTTATTTTTATTATGAAGGGGTTATGAGCAGGGGTGGCTGCTGTACCACTAGGGATGTATTCATTTTTATTATGATGGGGAACAGGGCTGATGGGGATGCTGTACCACCAGGGACATATTTGTTTTATTATGATGAGTTCTGGGCTGTGGGATGCACGCTGTATCCAGGGATGTATTTATTTTATTATGATGGTGGATCAGGGCTGAGGTGGCTGATGTACCACCACGGATGTATTTATTTTGTTATCATGGGAATCAGGGCTGGAGGAGGCTGCTGTATAACTGGGAATGTATTACATTTTTTATCATGAGCATCAGGCAGGGTTGGGGTGATGTACTACCAGGGATGTATTTATTTTATTACTATAGAGATCAGGGCTGGGGGGGCTGATGTACCACCGAAGATGTATTTATTTTAATTATAATGGGGATCAGGGCTGCAGGGTTCTGTACCACCAGGGATGTATTTATTTTTATTATGATGGGAATCAGGGCTGGGGTCGGGATGCTGTACCACAAGGATTTATTTTATTTTACTATGATGGGATCAGGGCTGGGGCGTGCTGTACCACCAGGGATGTATTTATTTTATTATGATGGGAATCAGGGCTGGGGTCGGGGTGCTCTACCACCAGGGATGTATTTATTTTTATTATGATGGGAATCAGGGCTGAGGATTGCTGTATCCCCAGGGATGTATTTATTTTGTAATGATGTGGACCTGCGGTACACAAGGGATGCATTTATTTTTATTATGATGGGAGCATTGCTGGGGGAGGTGCTGTGCCACCAGGGATGTATTAATTTTTATTATGATGGGGATCAGTTCTGGGGGCTGCTGTAACACCAGGGATGTAATTTTTTTTATTATGATGGAAATCATTGCTTGTTGGGGCTGCTGCACCACCAGGGATGTATTTTTTTATTATGATGGGATCAGTGCTGGGTGGGTTGCTGCACCACCATTGATATATTTATTTTTCTTATGATTGGGATCAGGGCTGGGGGGGATGATTTACCACCTGGGATGTTTTTATTTTTATTGTGATGGGGATCAGGGCTGGGGGTGATGCTGTACTGCCAGGGATGTATTTATTTTATTATGATGGAAATCAGGGATGAGGGGTGGTGTACCACCAGTTATGTATTTATTTTATTATGATGGGGATCTGGGCTGGGGGGCTCCTGTATCACCATGGATATATTTATTTTATCATGATGGAATTGGTGCTAGAGGGTCCGCTCGAACAGCAGAGAAGTATTTGTTTTAATATGATGGGGATCAGGGTTGTGAGTGCTGCTGTACCACCAGGTATGTATTTATTTTTATTATGATGGGATCAGGGCTGGGGAAATCTGTACCACCTGGGATGTATTTATTTTAATTCTGGTCTGGATCAGTGCTGGGGGCTGTTGTACCACCAGGGATGTTTTTTATTTTATTATGATTTTATTTTATTCTTAGTATCCAGGATAAGACACTGGACCAATGGTCCCTTTTCAGGTCAAACCTGATGGGGATCAGGGCTGGGGTGGATGCTGTACCACCAGGGATGTATTTATTTTTATTATGATGAGAATCATACTTGAGAGGGTGGCTGTTGTACCACTAGGGATGTATTTATTCTTATAATGATGGGCATCAGGGCTTGGGAACAGGCTACTGTATAACTGGGGATGTATTTATTTTTTTATGATAGAGAGCAGTGCTGTGGGGGCTGCCGTACCTCCAAGGATGTCTTTATTTTTATTATGATGGGGTTCTGAGCTGGGGGTGCTGCTGTACCACTGAGGATGTATCTATTTTTTATTATAATGGGGATCAGGTCTGCAGGGATCCTGTACCACCAGAGATGTATTTATTTTTTATTATGATGAGGATCAGGGCTGGGGGTTGCTTTACCATCAGGGATGTGTTTATTTTTATTATGATAGGGATCTGGACTGGAGGGGGGGCTGCTGAATGTCTAGGAATGTATTTATTTTTTTATGAAGGGGATCAGAGCTGGGGAGGTGCTGTATCCCCAGGGACATATTTATTTTTATTATGATGTTAACAGGATCTGGAGGGGGGGATGTTGTACCACAGAGGATGTATTTATTTTTATTATGATGAGGAGCATTACTGGGGAGGTTGATGTGCCACCAGGGATGAATTAATTTTTATTATGATGGAAATAATTTCTGGGGGGCTGCTGTAACCCTAGGGATGTAATTTTTTATTAGGAGTTAAATCAGGGCTGGGGGGCTGCTGTACCACCAGGGAGGTAATTTTTTATTATGATGGGATAATTGTTGGGTGGGATGCTGTACCACCATTTATATTATATATTTATTTTTATTATGATTGGGAACAGGGCTTGGGGTACTGCTGTACCACTGGGGAAGTATTTATTTTTATAATTATTGGGATCAGGGATGGGGGGACAGAGGCTGTACCACCATTGATGTACTATATTTATTATGATGGGGATCTGGGCTGGGAGGACTGCGGTGCCACCAGGCATGTTTTTATGTTTATCACCATGGATGCACCTATTTTTACATGATGGGGATTGAAGCTGGTGGGGGGGCACTGGACCACTAAGGAAGTATTTATTTTTATTATGATGGGGATCAGAACTGGGAGTGTGCTGCTGAACAACTAGGGATGTATTTATTTTTATTATAATGGGTTTCAGGGCTTGGGGGGGTTCTGTACCACCAGGCATACAATTATTTTTATTAAGATGGGATCAGGGTGAGGGGGAGGATGCTGTACCACCTTGGATGTATTTATTTTTGTTCTGATCTGGATCAGTGCTGGGGAGCTGTTGTACCACCAGGGATGTATTTATTTGTATTATTTATTTTATTTTATTCTTTGTTGACCGGTAAAGACACTGGACCAGTGGTTCCTTTTCAGGCCAATCCCAGATGGGGATCAGGGCTGCAGAGATTCTGTACCACCAGGGATGTATTTATTTTTATTATGATGGGGATCAGGGCTGGGGGGGGCTGCTGAATATCCAGTGATGTTTTTTTTGTTATGATGGGATTAGTGCTGGGGAATGCTGTACTACCAATGATATATTTATTTTTTATTATGATTGGGATCAGGGCTGGGGAGAATGCTGTACCACCAGGGATGTATTCATTTTATTATGATGGGAATAAGGGGTGAGGGATGCTGTACCACTAGAGATGTATTTATTTTAATTATGATGTAGATCAGGGCTAGAGGGATGCTGTGCCACAGGGGATGTATTTATTTTTATGATGATACAGATTAGGGCTGGGGGGATGCTGTACCACCAGAAATGTATTTATTTTTATTGTGATTGGATCAGGGGTGGGACAGATGCTGGGCCACCTGGGATGTATTGATTGTTATTATGATGGGGATCAGGGCTTGGAAGGGGGCTGCTATATCACCAGGGATGTATTTATTTTTTATCATGATGGTGATTAGGCTGGGTGGGGTCTGGACCACCAGGGATGTATTTATTTTTTGTGATGGGGATCAGTGCTGGGGCAGATGCTGGGCCACCTGGGATGTTTTTAATTATTATTATGATATCAATCAGGGCTTTGTGGGCTGCTTTACCACCAGGGATGTATTAATTTCTATTATGCTGGTGATCAGGGCTGGGGGAATGCAGTACCACTAGGGATGTATTTATTTTTATTATGATGAGCATCAGAGCAGGGAAGCTTTTAAACCACCAATGATGTAATTATTTTTATTATGATGGGGTTCAAGGCTTGGGGGGGGTGCTGTACCACCAGGCATGTATATATTTTTATTAAGATGGGATCAGGTCAGGGGGAGTTGCTGTACCACCTGGGATGTATATTTTTTTATTCTGATCTGAATCAGTGCTGGGGGGCTGTTGTACTGCAAGGGATGCATTTATCTGTATTATTTATTTTTATTTTATTCTTTGTTAACCAGTAAAGACACTGGACCAGTGGTCCCTTTTCAGGTAATCCCCAGATGAGGATCAGAGCTGGGGGAGATGCTGTAACCCCAGGGATGTTTTAATTTTTTATAATGATGTTGATCAGTACTTTGTGGGCTGCTGTACCAAAAGGGATGTATTTATTTTTATTATGATCGGGTTCAGAGGTGGGTGGCTGTTGTACTGCCAAGGATGTTTTTAGTTTTATTATGATGGGGTTATGGGCAGGGGTGGATTCTGTGCTATTAGGGATGTATTTATTTGTATTATGGTGGGGATCAGGGCTGATGGGGGATGCTGTACCACCACAGACATATTTATTTTTTATTATTGAGTTCTGGTCAGGTGGATGGATGCTGTACTACCAGGGATGTATTTATTTTAATCATGATGGTGATCAGGGCTGGGGGGGACTGCTGGACCACCAGAGATGTCTTTATTTTTATTGTAATGGAAATCCGTGCTCAGGGGGAGGCTGCTGTATAACCAGGGATGTATTTATTTTTTTTTATGATTAAGATCAGGGTGGGGGGGTGATGTACTACCAGGGATATATTTGTTTTTATTATGATGGAGATCAGGGCTGCTGTACCACCAAGGATGTGTTTATTTTTATTATGATGGGGATCAGGGCTAGCAGGGCTACTGTGCCACCAAGGATGTATTTGTTTCCATTATAATGGCTATCAGGGCTGCAGGGATTCTGTAACACCAAAGATGTATTTATTTTTATAATGATGAGGATCTGGGCTGGGTGGGATGCTGTACCATCAAGGATTTATTTATGTTTATTATGATGGGGATCAGGGTTGGGGGATGCTTTACCACCAGGGATGTGTTTATTTTTATTAAGATGGGCATCAGGGCTGGAGGGGGTCTGCTGAATGTCCAGGGAGGTATTTTTATTGTAGTATTATGGGGATCAGTGCTTGAGAGGTGTTGTAACCCCAGGGACATATTTATTTTTATTATGATGTCAACAAGGTCTGGGGGAGATGCTGTACCAGAGGAGATGCTTTAATTTTTATTATGATGGGGAGCATTGCTGGGGGATTGCTGTGAAACCAGGGATTAATTTATTTTTATTATGATAGAGATCATTTCTGGGGGGCTGCTGTAACCCCATGGATGTAATTTTTTTATTATGATGGAAATCAGGACTGGTTGAGACTGCTGTACTACCAGGGATGTAGTTTTTTAATTATGATGGGATCTGTCTACTTGAAAGAGTTTCTGGTGCCCTACTGCCCTAAACAATTGCTCCACTTGACAGATGAGAGGTTGCTAGAGGTTTTAAGGGTTTCTTTTAAATCTTCGGGGCCCATGCTTTTATGTACACTGCCCCTACCCTCTAGAATTCTCTACTCCATTTGCTTCTGGAGTGCACATCTGTGGAGAAATTTAAGTGTGCCTTAAAAACCCATTTGTGGTCATCAGCATTTTGTTGATTGATGTTTTAATGATGATATTTTAATATTTTATGTATTTGTGTTTTATTTGTTGTTTTAAAAATTATATTGTTAATGAACCTTGGTTTTAGAAAGGCCCAATATAAAAAAATTCTTATTACTATTTATTATTATTAGTGCTGGGTGGGATGCTGTACCACCATTCATATATTTATTTTTATTATGATTGGGATCAGGGCTTGGGGTGCTGCTGTATCACCAGGGAAGTATTTATTTTTTTAATTATTAGGATCAGGGATGGGGGCAGATGCTGTACCACCAGGGACGTATTATTTTTATTATGATGGGGATCTGGGCTGGGGGAACTGCCGTGCCACCAGGCATGTTTTTATGCTCATAATGATGGAAATCAGGGATGGGGTGGCTACTGTATCACAATGGATGTATTTATTTTTATCACAATGGGGATTGGAGCTGGGTGGGGGGCCACTAGACCACCAGGGAAGTATTTATATTTATCATGATGAGGATCAGAACTGGGGTGTGCTGCTGAACCACTAGGGATGTGCTTATTTTTATTTTGATGAGTAACAGAGCAGGGAGGCTTTTGTACCACCAAGGATGTATTTATTTTTATTATGATGGGGTTCAGGGCTGGGGGGTGCTGTACCACCAGGCACAAATTTATTTTTATTATGATGGAAATAGGGCTGAGGTGGGATGCTGTACCAACTGGGATGTATATACTTTTATTCTGATCTGGATCAGTGCTGGGTGGCTGTTGTACCACCAGGGGTGTTTTTATTTTATTTATTTGTTTTTATTTTATTCTTTTTTAACCGGGTAAAGACACTGGACTAATGGTCCCTTTTCAGGCCAATCCAAGATGGGGATCAGGCTGGGAGTGATGCTGTACCTCAAGGATGTATTTATTTTCATTATGATGGGTATCAGGGCTGGGGTCAATGCTGTACCAGTGGGGATGTATTTATTTTTATTATAATGGGGAACAGGGCTGCAGGGATTCTGTACCACCAGTGATGTATTTATTGTTATTATTTTTTATTTATTGAAATGTTTCACCAGGACAGTACACTGAACAACAAGTTGCTCATCTTACAATGTGACCTGGGGAAGGGGTTACATACGGTTGTGATGGATGAGCAGTTACAATAGAATGTGGGCAGTACAGACAATACAACATTGTAAGATTGTGAAACCATTGGAACACAAGGTATTGTACAATAAACAGTAGTGGAACATTGGGTAAATTGCAATACATGCCTAAAATCATACAAAAGAATATATGAATGTACAAAACAGTAATGATGCACTAGAACCATTTATAGTGCATGAGTGTACCAGGAGCAGGCTTGAGGTAGTACGCAAGTACTATTGGAGTAAAAAGGATGGGGGTTAGGTTGTCCATACTGGTGAGCCAGAAGGGCAGGTGGAGAAGAGAAGGGGAAGAAGCAAGAGCTGATTTGCCTCTTCAGGATGTTGAGAACCCTGCCGGGGGAGGTCATGGTAGGAAGGCAGAAACTGGGGATACATATTAAGGTGTGTTAAAGCAGGAAAAGCTGAGGGAAAGGTAATTGTGTAGGGCAGAGGTAAGGGAGTAGTTGGAGGAGGAGTGTCATATTTCAGGGGGGAGGGAATTCCAGATTTTAGGGAAATGATGGGCGAAACCAGTCTGACTGATGAGTGTGGAGTGGCAAGGGACTGTTAAGGTGCGGGCGTTATTTGATCTGAGAGAGTGGGTGGGTGAAGATGGAGTGGAGAAAGAGGATGAGAGATAGGAGGGGAGGCCCCTGAACCAGAATTTGAAGGTTAGTTCGGCTCATTGAGATACATCTGTGAGATGGTGAAAGGAAGGATAGAGAGTGATAGAGTTCACTGTGGTGGGATCGGGAAGGGGAGTCGATAGCAAAGTGGCAGAAGGAGTTAAAGAGTGTGTCCAACTTGGTCAGAAAAGATTTGGGAGCAGTACCATAGACTATGTCACAGTAGCCAAAGATGGGTAGTATCATATTCTGGACAATTTTATGCCTCGCTGTCAGTGGGTTGCAACTATGATTCCTGCACAGAGCAGCAAGTTTGGGGTGCAGTTGCTTCAGGATAGCATTGATATACACAGAGAAGATGAGGTGTTGGTCCAGCCAAACTCCCAGATATCTAAATGAGGAGGTGTCCTCCAAGATGGTCCCATCAAGGGTGTTGAAGGTGGGTAGGGCCAGGAGCATATAGAGTTTCTGCCTGGTGCCAAAGGTCATTGAGACTGTCTTCTTTGAGTTTAGAAAAAACTGGTGAGAAGCAATCCAGAGCTGAACTTCGCTGAAGTCTTTTTTTTAACTGTAGTTGTATTAACTTTTCTGTGGTGTACATACATCAAATATTAGAAAAGAGCAATTATACTGGCATTATTAATTTACTTAAACTTGTCTACAAAAATATCTTATACTTCAGGGTTGGATAAATACATATATATATAATACCTTCATTGTGATGAACAATAATTTCTCTCACCATTTAACTTAATTACTCCTAAATTCATCCGGGTACCAATAAACAATCTCTGTATTTATCAGCTTCCAAATAGAATTACAATTCTTAAAGAAACCCATGTTGTATAACATTGTCAAAAAGGAAAACTTCCATTCATTTTGTGGGAAAGGAGGATCTTCCTCTTCACATTTCAAATTTGCAATAAAAGCCTTTTTACAGCGATAATATTAGCTTGCAAAACATTTTTCTCTGTGGATGACATCAGTTTAGAATTGTACATTTGTAAATGAACAAATCTGGGATCATTCCAATCCAAAAAATGGAGTCCCAGTTTTCCTACTATCTCAAAATCTTTATGCCACCATTTCTGACTTACTTTACACTTCCAAAACATGTACAAAATATCATCTTGTGTCTGCTTACAATGCCAACAATGGTTGTCATCCATCAGCTTCATTTTAAATAATCTATCTCGTGTGTAATATGCTCCATTCGAAATTTTTTATTGAATCGCATGGTCCCTTGTTAAGCTGTAATTCAATATGGCTTCATAGGCTAAGCCCCACCGTGACTGATCACTTACATATTGCAAATCCACATCCCATTTATGAAATACCAATGTATATACTGCCTCGAAAGGCTTTTGAAAATTACTCAGCAGCCAAGAAAATAATTTTGCTAGCCTTGTAGATCAAGATTCTTTTTAGTGAATCTTCCATCATCCCATTATTTGGGGCCCTTTTCCATCTAGAGAGTCTCTGCAGGGTGCCAAATGTCATTGAGACTATCTTCCTGGCATTTAGAAAAAGCTGGTGAGAAGCAAACTACAGCTGAACTTGACTGAAGTCATTCTGTAAGCTGGTATGCACAGCAGCAGGGTTTTTGATGGAACTGTGAAAAACAGTATTGTCAGCCTACATGTAGATAGAAAAGGATGAGCATGCTGTGGGAAGATCATTAAGGAAGATGGAGAAGAGTAGGGGACCAAGCACTGAGCCCTGAGGGACACCAGTGTTGATGGGGAGTGGAGGGGAGATGGAATCAAGGATTCTCACTGACTGGGTCCTTCCAATGAGGTAGTTTTTAAACCAGATGGTGGCTGATGGAGCAAGGCCAGCTGAGATGAGTGACTCAAGAAGCAGGAGATGGGAAACAGGGTTGAAAGCTGTAGCTAGGTTGACAAACATGGCTGAGGTGATCAGGCCATCATCCATCCCTGAAAGGTTCGAATCAGTAAGCCTGAAGAGGGAGGTGGTTGTTGAGTGGTTCTTCCAAAAACCAGATTGGAAGGGGTGAAGAAGGAGGAATCAGAGAGGAAGGGTGATAGTTGAGAGAGAGAGATAAATGTTCTTGAAGTTTGGCAAGGTTGGAAGGAGGAAATGGGCAATAGTTGACAGGAGTGGATGTGTCACCACCCTTCAGGAGAGGAAGGACTACAGTGTATTTCCAGGATGAGGGTATTTGGGCAGAAATAAAGGACAGGTTAAAGATTAGGGAGATAGGGTAAGCAATAGCATAAGCAGAAAGGTAGAGAAGTTAAAGATCAAGCTCATCTTGTGAGGAGCCTTTAGAGGGGTTGAGGGATAGGAGAGCATTAAGAGCTTCATCAGAGAAGATTGTAGAAAAGGAAAATGGGGTGGGGTAGGCACTAGCTGAGGTGAAGGGCTGAAGTTAGTAGGTGGTAATGGCGAGAGGGGCTTTAGAAGAGACATGGCACACAAGGTGTAGTAGGCATTAAATTAACTGGTCATGGAGCCAGGGTCGGAAACTAGGGAGTTATTTATTTTGAGAACTGCAGGGGAAGGGGGAGAGAAAAGGGCATGAACTACACTCCAGAATTTAGATGGAAAGTTAGTGTTAGTCAGGAATGAGGAGTTGAAATAATCAAACTTAGCCAGTCTAGTAGCTTCATTACATGAATTGAGTAGCATTCTGTACTTGGCGTAGTCATTTGGATGTTTACTAGATTTGTGTTTTCTCCAGGCCCAATCATGCTCCCTGAAGCAGGCCAGTAGTTTGGGGGTGATCCAGGGAAGGTGAAGCCCATGGACTCTGGTCCATCTGAAAGGAACAAAGGCATTCCAAGCGGCAATGAATTTATTCTTAAAATAGTCAAGTGCTTGGTCAACAGAAATGGCAGTGGACAGGGGGGCTCAGTTGGTAGAAGCGAGTGCAGATCTTATTGGGATAAGTTCTAAGAATTTAAAGGATCAGAGCTGTATGATTTTAGGGGAAGGTTTGGAGAGATGAACCTTATGTACATTGAAAATAGGGTTGTGATCACTAAGTGCATCAGGGAGAAGACCAGATTTAACAATGCGGTACGGGAGGGTTGTGAGTGCCCAGTCAGGCAGGGTGGTTTTGTGTTTTGGGCTCAAGTATAAGTTGAGTGATGTTTAGAGCAGTGATGTCATTGCATAGCTTGTTTAACTTGGGAGACAACTAATTTAGATTTATGTCACCCATCATGAAAATTTCACCAGACTGCGAGAGGCAGGTGATATTGGCTAAGAGTTCAGTCATGATCAAGGGTTGAATGCTTGGGCAGCAATAGATGCCAGCCACAAAGATTGGGATTGAGAAAGGATGGGTGATGCAGGTGGCAAGGGCTTCATAGGTAGTTGGGATGGAAGTAGATAGGGTGATACAAAACTGTAGAGAGGACATGATATACATGGCCACTCCCCCTACATGACCCGATCAATCTTGTCTGGAGATGGAATACCCAGGGATAGCGATGGCACTGTCAAGGATGCATTTTTGTGAAATCATGAGAGTTTGTAGGAGGTCAATTGTAGGTAGCTGGCTGCAGATGTTCAGGTGGAGGAGCTTCAACCCATTAGGAGGTTGTAGTAGGAGTGGGGTTTGGAGAAATTTTATTTGGGTAAGAAACCAGGGTAGGAGAAGAAATATGGCCACGGTTGGGGTGGATGTTCCCTGATGAAAGAAGCAGGAGGGCAAGGATAAAATAGTCAAGTTTGGGACTTTCATAATTTGAGTAGGAAATATGTAAGGGAGGGGAAGAGGGAGGGGGTGAAGAGAAGGAGATAAGGAAACTAAGAAAGGTAAAGTTACTAGGAAGGGAAAACAGAAATACTGGAGGGTAGTAAGGAAAGTGGGGTCTGATTACAAGGGCAGCTGTAGGGGTGATTGACAGAATGAAGGAGGTTTCTGGAAGGGAAGGGGAGAGAAGTGGCAATAGGTGTAGAGGGGGAGACTGAGATAAGTGTGAGAACCAGGAAGGGTGTGAATCGGAGGGAGATGGAAACCATTCTGGGTTGGGTAGCAGAGGCTTTGTACAAGCTTACAGGTTCAGATCACACCACTGAATGTTAGGATGTTAATTTGGTTTAGGTCTGAATGACCCAGGACTAGAAGTGTTAGGGGAAAGCAGTGGGTAGAGGATTGCAACCTACACATGGTGTTTCCCTTTAGTGGCTTTATAGCATAACTTGCAAATGGAAAAGTAGACACTTGCCAAGAAAAAAAATATCAACAAATCACTGACAGGCCAGTGCAGGTTATGCAAATTCTGCTCTGCACTGAACTGCTCACAGAAGTATGCAACTCAGTGAACTTGCAAGCAAAAAGATCAGAAAAATGAAAATAATTTTTTATTTATTTAGAATTTGGTAACTGGGTTAGCCCACTGAGACCAGAGGTCCCTTTTTCAGGGGTGACCAGGGATTAGTTACAAATAGCAGATATTACATACAGTGGATGATAATACAGTGGTTAAACTTGTAACATATGTTGGGGAGAAAATAATTACAGTAGACAGTCCAGAATTCACATATGGTATATGGCATAGGGTTAACAGTAGTTTTGTTTGCACATTCACTGGTATGGGTATTGAAATACAGTGGTCACAGCTGACACATTCATTAGAATGGCAAGGCAATAGGGGGCTAGAGTTTGCAGACACAGAGGCTTAGTTCCAGAAGGTACACTTTGAGGTCCAACTGGAATCCTTGGAGAGAGGTCCTGTTAACCAAATTTGCTGGGAGCGAGTTCCATAAGTGTGGGCAGCATATTTAAAGGACTGCTTGCTCAGGTTGGTGCATACCCGTGGGATGTCAAGGGGATGGCCAGCTGAGGATCTCATATCACGGCATTGTACTCCGGGGTTGAGTAGTCCATGCAGATGAGGAGGAGGGAAAGTAATGGTGACTTTGTAGATCAGGCAAATGGAGGAGTAGGCCAATTTGTGATGTATGGTGGTCCAGTGGAGGTCTGCAAGGACCTCACAGTGGTGCCTCCTAGGGGGAATTTGTGGCAAAGCGTGCCACCCTATGGTAGAGTACTGTGAGTTTTCTTAGTTCCCCTTCTCTAAGGAACTGTAAAAGAGGGGACCTATAGAGGAGGAAAGGGAGAAGGGTGCAGTTAGTGACAGTACGCCAAGCCTCTTCAGAAAGAGATTTTCCCAGATGGTAGAAAAGTCCAAGTCTCTTGTGGATGGACTTAGTCAAGGAGTCAGTATGGGGTTTATAGGACAGTTCCTGGTCAGGGAGTATCCCAAGGTGTTTGATACTGTCTAGGACCTCAACTCACTTCCCCAGTGCTGTTTGGAGCTGGAGTAAGTCATTCCTGTCCATACCGGAGCACCTGGTTCCTAACAGGACAGCCTTCATTTTCTCCTCATTCAGTACTAGGGAGTTGATGGAGAACCAAGCTTCCAGTGCTGAAAGGCTGGCTTGCAATTTAGCATTGATGACACTAGGTAGCGCATCACTGCAGTAGACAACAGTGTCATCTACACAGAGGATGAGTTTACTCAGCCCACAAACCCGCTGTATGTCATTGACACAGGGGATGAAGAGTAGGGGGCCCAGGATTGAGCCCTGGAGTATCCCAGAGACCACAAGTTGGGTACAAGACTGTGTTCCTCTCCAGAGAACATTTTGGCTTCAACTGAGTAGATAGCTCTCAAACCAGGAAAGGGAGATCCCATCCAGTCCAATGAGGTGGAGTTAGAAGAGAAGAAGGTTATGGCTGACCAAGTCAAAAGCCTTGGACAGGTCGATAAATAGTGCTCCCATTTGGGAGCCCTGGTCCATAGATTCAAGGACATCAGACATGAGATGGATAAGGGCTGTGTCTGTGCCATGACCCTTCCTGAAGCCATTTTGTGTGTTGGCTAGGAGAAGGTACTGCTCAAGGTAGCCATGCAACTGGTTGTGGACCAGTCTGTCCTGCACCTTTCTGAGGGGGCAAAGAATGGAGATAGGCCTATAGTTCTCCACTATATCCCTGGACCCTTTTTTGTGGACTGGGACTATGGTCACTACTTTCCATTTACTTGGGACTGTTCCCTCAAGGAGGGACTGATTGATGAGCAATGTGACAGGGAGGATGATAGCAGGAGCAGCAGCCCTCAGCAGCCTTGATTTGAGCAGGCCATGTCCCGGGGAAGAATCAGGGTTAATTTTGAGTAGGACAGGAAGTACTTCAGATGGTTTGACAAGTTTCAGGTGAAACTGGGGCCTAGCATGCTCCCAAATGGTACTGTTGTTATGGGGAATACCAGGATGGATGGGGGTGAGAATCCACCCTTGTTGGAAAAGGAGGCATTGAATGCCTCTGCTACTGTGGAGGGGTCATTGGACAGGGTATTCCCAATGAGTAGTGCTCCATCCTGGGCATTGGGGGCACCTTTGAGTAGCAAATTTATTTGGCCCCAGAATTTCTTGGGATCCAGGAGGTGACTGTTCTGAAAATCATGCAGGTACTTAGACTTGGCATGCTTGGAAATTTCTTACAATGGTTCCTCAGTTCCCTGTATTTCTTCCAGTCTGCATTGCGGCCTGAGGATTTGTATGGTCCCCAGGCATTATCAGGGAGCAGCATACTCTGTTTGAGGCCAGGGCCTAGCCATTTGTGGCACTTCCCCGTATGCTTAGTTTCTTTCATGGTGCATAAACATTAGACACAGACAGAAACAAGCTGGTAAAATAGTGCAATGCTTCATCCAGGGTGGGGAGAGTGACTATGGGATCCCAGTCAATGGCACAAAAGTCAGAGCAGAAATCAGCTGTTACAGGTCTGCTGAAGTTCATGGCTTTGATCACCCTGGTGGCCAGTTTGGGGGGGCTTGTTGGACCAGGTGCAGAAGTTTGGTGAGTGGTCACTCAATGAGTCTGACATGGTCCCAACAGTCATAATACAATCAGGACAGGAGACAAGGGCCCAGTCAAGTAGGGAGTGATTGCCAGACTTGGCACTATGCCTTGTAGGCAGATCAATTATTTGAGTCAGGTTGGAGTCAAGAACAGGGTTCTTATTATAGTAATTGAGGTCCCCAGGGCAAGCCAAATCTGATTAAAGTCCCCAAGGAGAATCATCTCCCCCAAGGTATGCACTGCCAGAGGGCAAGCCAAATCTGATTAAAGTCCCCAAGGAGAATCATCTCCCCCAAGGTATGCTCTACCAGAGCAAGGGTTAGAGATGCAAGGGAAGAGGCAGTAGAATGTGGTGGGAGATAGGCACACCCAATGTATAGGAGCTTGGTGTCTCCAAGGAGCAGTTTAGTAAAAATGATCTCACTTACTGAGCCACAGAGGAGAGAGTAATCTAACAGTGAGGCAATGCGATTTGTCTTAGTGTAGATGAGAACCTCACCACCATTCTTTCCCACACAATCCTGTCTGAAGGCATTGTAGCTGACCAGGCCAACATCATGTGGGAGGATTTACGGCTTGAGCCAAGTCTCAGTCACTGCTAGTATATCAGGTTTATACAGTGCAGTCAATGATTCAAGGTCATGAGCTTTATGCCTTAGGCTGCCAATGTTCATGTGGACCAGCCTGAGGCCCCTGGCTGTGGCCCACAGTGGGTTAGTGGGGTCACTGAGAGAGAGAGAGAGAGATTAGGGGAGTGGGGGTCAGGGTTGAGTTCAACATCTCCTCCCAGAACAAGCTTAAGCCTGGCAAGGTACCTGATAATTCTGGAGGTAGTGAAGGAGTACCTCCGTCTGTCTCTCATATGGATGTAGTAGAAGAGGTTATAACAATTTCCATTTTGGGTTACCCCATACATGGAAAGGAGTAGCATGTTGGTCCCCTTTGCCAAGGGTTCAGAGGGGCAGGGGGGGTTGTCCTGTGTTTCTGCCCTGGTCCAGGGGACAGCGACCTCAGGAGTACAGCTGGTTAGCTCCCAGGATCAGGGCTATGTAGGCAAGGGCTGTCATGAGTTCCAGGCCCCGCATATTCCCTCATAGTAAGACCGGGAATATATCGGCAGCACCCAGGAGAGGTAGAGCCAGCTATAGGACAGGAGGACACCAGTGGTAGATCAGGCTCATATAGGGACTTGGGCTGTAGAGGTTAGGGGTGGATTCAAAGGTAGCAGCTAATTTAAGCAGCGAATGTGATTATAGAAAGACAGTTAGCTTGTGAGGGATAATTACCCTGGGTATAGAGGGGTTGATACTGCTGTGGTAGATAATCTAGGCTAGGAGCAGATAATCTAGCAGGTGGATATAAGCAGTGGAACTAGCTTCATTTGGGATCAATATTGTTAGGTACAGAAAAAACAGTTATTTTTGTTAACAGGCAGTCAAGGCTAGGAGCAACCAATCTAACAAAAAATAGAATTATAGTACAAAGGCAGGTGTATGAGTCAGACCAATGAGAGGAATGTAGACAACAGATTCAATAACTTTTAGGTCAGACAGCACTGGCACAGCTACAGTGGGGTGTTGTCGCAGTAGGATAGGTCCTCATGAGAAGTGGGAGGGGCTAAGGTCCATTTAATGGGAGGAGGGAATGGGGCACGTCGGTGGGAATAAATTAACCCCGAGGAGAAAGTCTAGTTTGCTGGTTGCTCATTGCATGGGAAGGGGACCCATGGCAAAGGGCCACCCTCTCAAACCCCTGAAGGTTGGTGAAAAGCGACTGTGGCCAGCAGGGCTCAGTGCCAGCTTTTAAGTCCAGCTGCCTGAGTGTCACTGACTGCGGTCCAATAGGAGCTGAATGCAGCTTTTGAAATTTGCATGCTCAGAGACAGTGAGCAGCACTCCAATAACAAGGTTTGTGATATTTCAGGCCAATCAGTGAGGAACAAAGAGGTCCAGGAAATGTGATCCTCTCACCCGGTTGAGCCCTGCTGTCGAAAAACAGAAATTTTGCTGGCGATGGTTCTTAGGGTGGGATCAGGGCTTGGAGGCTGCTTTACCACCGGGGATGTATTTATTTTTATTATGATGGGGATCAGGGCTGGGCTGCTGCATGTCCATTGATGTATTTTTTTTATTATGATGGGATTAGTGCTGGAGGGGGGATGCTGTACCACCATGGATGTATTTAATTTTTTTAAGATGGTGATCAGGGTGGATGATGTACTACTAGGGATGTATTTATTTTTATTATGATGTGGATCAGTGCTGGGGGTGCAGTATCCCCAGGGATTTTTTTTTTTAGTTGTTTAACCAGGAGTAGCACACTAAGCTGAAAGCTTTTTTACAGGTGTGACCTGGGAGCACAGGAAGTTAAGTGACTTGCTCAGGGTCACACAATATGTAAGTGGAAGCTGTGGGATTCAAACCCAGTTCTGGTCTGCTGGATGTCACCAGATCTGCAGCTCAGATCCTGAATCCACTGTGCTATACTGCAACCCTATTTATATTTATATTTATATTTATATTTATATTTATTTTTATTTGATGTGGACAAGGTCTTTGGGCAGGGGCGATGCTGTACCACAGGGATGTATTTATGTTTATTATGATGTGGAGCATTACTGGGGGTTGCTGTGCCTCCAGGATATTAGTATTGTTTTTTATTGGGGATCGGTTCTGAGGGCTGTTCTAACACCAGGAATGTAATTTTGTTATTATGATGGAAATAAGGGCTGGTTGAGGCTGCTGTATCCCCAGGGTTTTTTCTTTTTTTATTATGATGGGATCGGTGCTGGGTGGGATGCTGTACTGCCATTTATATATTTATTTTATTATGATTGGAATCATGGCTGGGGAGGGATGCTGTACCACCAGGGATGTATTTCTATTTATTATGATTTGAATCAGTGCATGGGATGATGCTGTACCAGAAGGGATGTATTTCATTTTATTATGGTGGGAATCAGGGCCGGGTGGGATGCTGTGCCACCAGGGATGTATTTATTTTAAGTATGATTAGGATCATGGCTGGGGGCTGCTGTGTCACCAGGGATGTATTTATTTTTATTATGATGGGGATCAAGGCTGGGGGTGGCTGCTGTACCACCTGATTGTATTTTTGTTTTTATTATAATGGGGATCATGGCTGGGGGGGATGCTGGACCATAAGGAATGCATTTATTTTTTTTATGATGGGGATCAGGGCTGGGGGGAGGTTCTGTACCACCAGTGATGATTTTTTTTAATTGTGATGGTGATCATGGCTGTGGGGATGCTGTGCCACCAGGGATGTATTTATTTTTATTATAATGGGCATCAGAGCAGTTGTTCTGCTGTACCACAAGGAATGTATTTACTGTAATTATGATGGGAGATCAGAGATACTGTACCACTAGGGATATACTTATTTTTATTATTTTATGGATCTGGGTTGGGGGGATACTGAACTACCAGGGATGAATTTATTTTTATTATGATGTTCATCAGGGCTGGGGGTGGGAGCAGTCAGAAAAGGGATGTATTCATAGTAATTATGATGGCGATCAGGCGGGGGTGGGTCGGTGCTGTACCATCGTGGATGTATTTACTTTTATTATGATAGGGATCAGGGCTGGCAGGTGCTGTTGTACCACCAGAGAATGTATTATTTTTTCTTATGATGTTTATCAGGGTTGGGGGTGCGCTGTACCACTAGTGGTGTATTTATTTTTATTATGATGGGTAGCAGGTCTGGAGGGGCTGCTGTACCACCAGGGAAGTATTTATTTTTATTATAATAAAGATCAGGGCTGGGGGACGGGGTGCTGTACCACAAGGGATGTATTAATTTTTATTATGGTGAGGATCAAGGCTGTGGGGGGATGCTGTACCACAGGGGATGTTTTTGTTTTATTTTTTTTTTTTTAGTTGTTTAACCAGGAGTAGCACACTAATCTAAAAGCTTTTTTTAAGGGAGTGACCTGGGAGCACAGGGAAGTTAAGTGACTTACTCAGGGTCACACAGTATGCAAGTGGAATCTGTGGGATTCAAACTCAGGTCTCGTCTGCTGGATGTCACCAGATTTGCAGCTCAGAGATTTAAACCACTGTGCTATGCTGCCTCACTTTTATTATGATGGGGATTAAGGCTAGGGGTGGGGATGCTCTACCACCAGGTATGTATTTAGTTTTGTTATGATCGGATCTGGGCTGGGGGGGAAGCTGTGCCACCAGGCAAGTTTTTATTATTATTATAATGGATATCAGGGATGGAGAGGGCTGCTGTACCACTGTGAATGTATTTGTTTTTATCATAATGGGGAGCGAATTGGGGGGAGCTGCTGAACTACCAGGAAAGTATTTATTTTTATTATGATGGGAATCAGGACTGGGGGGGTTGTACCACCAGGTATGTATTTATTTTTATTATGATGGGCATCAGAGCTGGGGAGGGGCTGTTGTACCACCAATGATTTAACTATTTTTATTATAATGTGGTTCAGGGCTTGGAGGGTGCTGTACCACAAGGAACATAGTTATTTTTATTATGATGGGATCAGGGCTGGG
Source organism: Neoceratodus forsteri (assembly GCA_016271365.2). Classification (NCBI taxonomy): domain Eukaryota; kingdom Metazoa; phylum Chordata; order Ceratodontiformes; family Ceratodontidae; genus Neoceratodus; species Neoceratodus forsteri. The sequence goes on from CM028138.1 coordinate 777,123,415, forward strand.
GGGGTTGTACCACCAGAGATGTATTTTTTTTTATTTATTTGTATTTTGATCTTTGTTAATTGGGAAAAGAAACCGGAGCAATGACCCCTTTTCAGGCAAAACCTGTAGGGGATCAGGGCAGCAGGTGATGCTGCACCACCTGGGATGTTTTTATTTTTATTATGATGGAGATCAGGGCTGGGGGTAGCTGATGTACCGGCAGGAATGTATTTATTTTTATTATAATTGGGATCAGGGCTACAGGGAATCTGTACCACCAGTGATGTATTTATTTTTATTATGATGAGGATCAGGGCTGGTGGGATGCTGTACCACCAGGGATGTTATTTATTTTTATTGTGATAAGGATCAGGGCTGGGGCTTTACCACCAGAATGTATTTATTTTTATAATGATAGGGATCAGAGCTGGGGGCTGCTACATGCCCAGTGAAGTACTTTTTATTATTATGGGGTCAGTGCTGGGGGGGGGTGCTGTATCATCATGGACGCATTTATATTTACTATGATGTGGACCACATCTGGGGGGATATACCATACCTCAGGGGATGTATTTATAGTTATTATGATTGGGAACATTGCTGGGAGGGTTGCTGTGCCACCAGGGATGTATTAAGTTTTATTATGATGGGGATAAATTCTGGGGGGCTGATGTAATAGCAGGGATGTAAATTTGTATGATGGAAATCAGGGCTGGTTGGGGCTGCTGTACCACCAGTGATGTTTTTTTTATTATGATGGGATTAGTACTGGGAGGATGCTGTACCACCATTGATATATTTATTTTTTTTATGATTGGGATCAGGGCTGGGGGGGCAGATGATGTACCACCAGGGATGTATTTTTTTTATTATGATGGGGATTAGTGCTGGAAGACTGCTGTACTCACCAGGGATGTATTTCTATTTATTTTGATGGGAATCAGTGCTTGGGATGATGCTGTACCACTAGGGATGTATTTATTTTTATTGTAATGGGGATCAGTCCTGGGGGATGCTGGACCACCAGGGATGTGTTTATTCTTATTATGATGAGGATCAGGGCTGTGGGAGAGTGCTGTACCACCAGTGATGCATTTTATATTGATTATGATGAGGATCAGGGCTGGGGGGATGCTGTATCACCAGGGATGTATTTCTATTTATTTTGTTGGGAATCAGTGCTGGGAGGGGATGCTGTACCACCGGCGATGTATTTATTTTTGTTATGATGGGTAGCAGGGCTGGAGGGGCTGCTGTACCACCAGGGATGTATTTATTTTTATTATGATAAGGCTCAGGACTGGGAGGGCTGTTGTATCACCTGGGTTGCATTTTTTTTTATTATGATGGGGATCAGGGCTGGTGGGATGCCGTACCACAGCGGATGTATTTATTTTTACTATGATATGGATTAGGGCCGGAGGGGATGCTGTGCCACCAGGGTTGTATTTATTTTTATTATGATCAGGTCTCAGAGCTGGGGTGGCTGTTGAACCGACAAGGATGTATTTATTTTTATTATGATGGTATTATGGGCAGGGGTTGCTTCTGTACCCATTGGGATGTATTTATTTTTATTATGATGTGGCTCAGGGGTGGGGGGGTCTGCTGTACCACTATGGATGTATATATTTTTATTATGATGGGCATCACGTCTTGGGAGATGCTGTGCCACCAGGGATGTATTTATTTTTATTGTAATGGGGATCAGAGAAGGGGGGCAGCTGTACCACAAAGGATGTATTTATTTTTAATATGATGGGGACCAGGGCTGGGGGGGTCAGTGTACCACAAGAAATTTATTTATTTCATTATGATGGTTATCAGGGCATGGGGGGTGCTGTACTAATGATTTCTTTAATTTTATTATGATGGGTATCAAGGCTGGGGAGCTGCTGTACCACAGGGGATGTTTTCATTTTTATTTGGATGGGTATCAGGGATTGGGGGGTGGATGCTGTATCACCAGGGATATATTTATTTTTTATTGATTAGGATCAGGGCTGGGGGTGAAGCTATACCACCAAGATATATTTATTATTATTATTATGATGGGGATCAGGAATGGGGGGGGCTGCTATATCACCAGAGATGTGCTTATTTTAATCATGATGGTGATCAGGGCTTGCGGGCTGTTGTACCACCAAGGATGTATTTTTTGTTATTATGATGGGGACCAAAGCTGGGGGGTGATGCTGTACCACCAGGGATGTATTTATTTATTATTTTTTTTGTAGACTCTGTTTGTGCTCCTGATTTCAGGGCATCTCTCTGAAATCCATATGTGTCGCTACAATCCTAACCACCCACCTGAATCACACTTACCCAAGCTACTATGTTGATGTCAGAACTCCAGTCTCTCCAGACCCTCAGGGACGTTTCAGAGTCCCCAAATTCATATTGGGCAGTGCGGCTGGCTCTGGAGATGTGGACCCAGGCCCCTGGCGGTTCCGTCACCTCCCCGTAGTCAGGGGATTTTTATATAGTTTTCTCCCCGAAGCTCAGACATGCAATGACATCCCACTCAGTGTGTGCACACTCCCGTGCACACCCAACAGATGTCTGCTGCAGCTTTAGTCCCCTCCATTCTGAGGCCATGCACTGCAGTGCCCTCAGCCTCCGCCAGAGGTCAGCAGTGCATCAGCTGGTGAAATCCCCCCTCCCCAGGGAAGGAGAGCAGTCCATAAGATGTTCAATCCTTCCCCATCCCTGCTGACTCCCGACAACCCGGGCTCATTCCCTAACCCAGGTCACCTTTGTGGCATGAGGGATGGTATCCAGAGCCTCAACCCTCAGTGCCAATGGGCCAGACATTATTTTTATTTTGATCTGGATCTGGGCTGGGGGGATGCTGTATCACCAGGGATGTATTTATTTTTATTATGATGGTGATCAGTGTTGGGGGATGCTGTACCACGAGGGATGTATTTATTTTTGTTATGAAGGAGATCATGGCTGGGATCCGCTGGACCACCAGGGATGTATTTGTTTTTATTATGATGCTGATCAGGGCTGGGGGGATGCTGTACCATCAGGGATGTATTTATTTTTATTATGGTGGGGATCAGGGCCAGGGGTGATGCTGTCCCACCAGGGATGCATTCATTTCTTTTTAATTCAAATTTTATTAAAGTTTCCATTACAGAGAACGAATCATGGTGAAGTACATCATGAACCCCAAAGAACAGACACAGAATACAAGATGATTCGCTCTCCCCCACCCCTACCCACCCAACCCAACTCCCGCCCTGAACAACCCAGTGCATCGGTACTCCTTTAGCACACGCCAAAGAATATAACCTGGTAATACTTAGGCCTGTAGTGCATAAAGAGTCTGCAGTGGGCCCCAGATCTTGTCAAACTTTTCCAGTTTGTTGTATAAACTGGCAATAGTCCTCTCTGTTCTGAGGTTCGCCAACAATTCCTGAAGCCATTCAACATAAGATGGTACCTCCGTATCCTTCCAGTGCCTCAACACCACCCTTTTAAAAGACATCGACATCAATGCTATGTGGTACCTCCTGTTCACTACCAAAATGGAGGAGAAATCCCCGAGAAGACATATTTTGGTGGTGAACAATTCTGAGAGCCCTAAAAGAGGATCAGCACGCTGATTAATCATGGTCCAAAGTGGGACGATTTTTGAACAGCTCCAGAAAATATGAAAGAGGTCACCTTCTTGAGACTGGCATCTTGTGCAAAGGGAGGAAACATAGAAACATAAATTTTGATGGCAGATAAGGACCGCTTGGCTCACCCAGTCTGCCCATTTCCCTACCTATTGGATAAGCTGCAGATCCTAGTTAACCAGCAGCTTACTTCTTCCTACCCCAACCCCCTAGAATTGCCTTATGACTGTCCCATGCATGCTTGAATTCCACCACTGTTTTTGACTTCACAACCTCCTCCGGAAGGCCATTCCATGTATCTACAACCTCTCTGTGAAAATACTTCCTTAAATTACCTCTGAGCCGCCCACTTCTATCTTCAAATTGTGCCCCTTGTTCTTGCACACTCTTTTTTGAAAGATGCTACCCACTTGGACTTTGTTGATTCCTTGAGATACTTGAAAGTTTCTATCATGCCCCCGTCCCTCCTTTCCTCGAGGCTATACATATTCAGCTCCTTAAGTCTCTTCATATGTCTTCAGGTGCAGACTCTGCACCATTTTAGTTGTCTGCCCTGGACAGCCTCCATCCTGTCTATGTCCTTGCGGAGATTGGGTCTCCAGAACTTGCAGTACTCCAGATGGGGTCTCACCAACTGTCTGTACAGAGGGATAATAACTTCCTGTTTTCTACTGGTGATGCCTCTCCTATGCATCCCAGTATCCCTAGCCCTCCTTGCTGCCCTCTCACATTGCTTGCCCACCTTTAGGTCATCTGATATGACTACCCCAGGTCCTTTCCATTTTTGTTGTTGTTAGTATCTCACCCCCCATTGTGTACTCTTCCCCTGGGTTTTGTTTCCCAGGTGCATTACCTGCACTTTTAGCATTGAATCTAAGCTGCCATACATTCGACCATTCCTCTAACCTTGCAAAGTCCTTTCTCATCCTTTCCACCCCACCTTGTGCATCAACTCTGTTGCAGATCTTTGTGTCATCTGCAAGAGACATACTTTCCTTCCAGTCCCTCTGCAATGTACAATCTATAAAGACATTGAGAGGACTAATATCTGAACCCTGCGGTACCCACTAGTAACCCCTTTCTTAGAGTGGACTCCATTTACTGTTACTCTCTGTCGTCCTATTCTACAGCGAATTTCTTTACCCAGGCTTGTCATCTTGGGACCCAGTCCCAGGCTGGCTAACTTGTATATTAATCTTTTGTGTGGAACTGTGTCAAATGCCTTGCTAAAGTCTAGGTAGGCCATGTCCATAGCCCCACCCTGATCTACCACTTTGGTCACCCAGTCAAAGAAATCTATCAGATTTGTCTGGCATGACCTTCCCGCTGTGAATCCATGCTGACTTGGGTCCTGAGCCCCTCTGGCCTCTAGATACTCAACAATTCTTTCCTTCAGAAGTGATTCCATCATTTTCCCTACCACTGAGGTTAGACTAACAGGTCTGTAGTTTTCTGCTTCTGCCCTGCTCCCACTTTTGTGAAGGAATCACATCTGCTCTTATCCAGTCCTCAGTTACCACCCATCCTCCCATGATTTGTTAAAGAAGGTAGTCAGTGGTGTGCACTAGTTCTGCCCTTAGTTCTTTTTAGAATTCTGGGATGAATCCTATCAGGCTCCATTGCTTTGTCCACCTTCAGTTTTAAGAGTTCTGTCAGAACCCTTTCTTCTGTAAATGGGCTGGTATCAACTTCTGTATCCAGAGTTTTTCTACTGTTTGTTTTAGGTACCTCCCCACTTCCTTTGTATATACTGAACAAAATATTTGTTTAGTATTTCTGTCTTTTCACAGTCACCTCTGCACCCTCCTCCTCTTTTATTAAGCCTCACTAGCCCTCCTTGGTCTTCCTTCGCCCTGATGTACCTATAAAAGGTTTTATCCTCTTTCTTAACTGAGTTGGCTATCTTTCCTTGGTTTGGGCCTTTGCTGTTCTGACTGTCTTCCAGCTTCCTTTTGCTTTAACTGATACAGTTCCTGTCCTGTTCCTTCTGTGATTTCTTGTACTTCCTGAATGCTTTTTTTCTTGAACCTTCACTGCCACTTCCTTTGAGAACCATAGTGGTTTCTTACATTGTTTTGTTTTATTTGCTTCACACAAAGGCTTGTTACCTCTGTGATGGCAGTTTTTATTATTCCCCATTGTTCTTCCACCCCTCCTTCCTGCCCATTTGCTAGTGCATTCCTTAGGCACTCACCCATTTTGGCAAAGTCAGCCCTCCTAAAGTCCAGTACTTTTGCCTTTGTATGGCTTGACTCTATTGCTGTGTTTATTGTGAACCATACTGTTCGATGGTCGCTAGTTCCCAGATAGCTACCCACTTCTACATCTGTGATCCTCTCTTCATCTCCATTTGAGAGAACCAGGTCTAAGATTGCTCCCTCTCAAGTGGGCTCCAATACTAGTTGTCTAAGGCATGCCTCTTGCAGGGCATCTAGAATAACCCCATCAGACCCAGTCTGGCAAGCCTCTGTGGAGAATAATAAATGTTATGCAAAATTTTGAATTGCTTTAATCTAAGTCTGTCCTGCTTAAGGAACTTATGGCAACTTTGCCACATAAGAGACCAATCCATATCTCTGCCCTGAAAGAGAGTGGCCCAAAAGGAGACAGGAGCGTAATTATCAGGGTAAGCCCAGGTAAACAGAGCAGCAGATATTTTAGATACAGCATGAGGCGAACCCACCAACTCTGTAAGGGTCGCCTTAAAACTGATATTGGGAGCTGGAGGAGGGACCGGACCCATTACCTTAAACAGTAGGTGGCAAAATTGAAAAATCTTAAAAATTGCTGTGTGAGGTAACATAAATTAAAACTTGTGCATAATGCCAGCAGAAGAGCACCATTGACTATCAGATAACATAAACTCATTTAGATGGCAGTTTCTTATCTGAGGGATCCAACTAGATAAGAGAAGCTTGCTGTCCAGCAAAAAATTAGGGTTGCCTATATCAGGTTGAGATAAATCCTTGAGATTTTTATACCTCAGGAAAGCGCACAATTGAGTATGAACCCTGATTAAAACAGCTATAGGGGAGCTACGTAGAGATTCTGGTAAGGAACTGACCTTGGTGTATAGCAATGCAGCCGGAGAAAGGCCAAGTTTTCTAATGGTAGCAGACTCAACAGCTAACCAAGTCGGGATATAAGTGGCAGCCACGGATGGTTGATCCACGGTCAGCCATCCAAGATACTTATTGGCCTGACTGGCCCAGTAATAAAGCCCAATATGGGAGAGTCTTAATCCTCCTTTGCCCTTCGGAGCCGCTAACTTATGAAAAGTCATCCTAGCCTTCTTGTCGCCCCATATAAAGTTAGAACTCATGCTATGCATTTTTTTAACCCAGGACAGGGGGAGCCATATGTTTAGCATATTAAGAGGGTAGAATAAATTAGGAAATACATTCATTTTGATTAGATTAATTCTGCCCCCCCAAAGAGAAAGGGGAAGTAAAGTCCACCGACGGAGGTCTAGATCTATTTTATGTACCAGTGGATCAATATTAAGTTGTCTGAGCCATGCCATGTTCCGAGTGAGAAGGAGCCCCAGATATTTAATATAATCGGACTTACAAGTGAGCCCAAACGCAATAATGTCCTGTTTATACACCCTGTGGTTAAGAGGAAAAACCACAGTCTTACCTACATTGAGTTTATAATTTGAGACCTTGCTGAAGTCATCTATTAACTTCAGAATAATGGGAATAGATATGAGTGGATGGGTTACCTGCAGCAGAAGATCATCTGCATAAGCCGCCACTTTAACCACCTGCTCCCCGAGAGAGATACCCGAGATGTCCTGGGTGCCAGACAATCTCCTGATAAGAGGCTCTAGGTAGATATTGAAGAGAAGGGGGGATAAGGGACACCCCTGTCTAGTCTCTACATATAATTTAAAGGGGGTGGAGATAATCCCATTACATGAAATTCTAGCAGAAGGGAACTTATATAGAGAGCTAACCCAATTCCTGAATTTCGTGGGAAAACCAAAAACTTCCATCGTAGCAAACAGATAATCCCAGTGGACTCTGTCAAATGCCTTCTCAGCATCCAATGAGATCAGGACCATTGGATGCAGAGCATTCTTGGATGCTGAAAAGATGTGAGACAGTGCCCTTAGATGATCAACTGAAGATCTCCCTTTCATAAAACAACCTGATCTGCCCCGATTAAAAAGGGAAGTGCTGCCTCCAAACGGTCAGCTAATAGTCTTGCCAAGATTTTAATATCATGGTTAAGAAGGGAGATCAACCTGTAACTTGAGACCAGATCAGACAGTCTGTCCGGCCTAGGCAACAAAACAATCAGTGCCTCAAAAAGGGAGGGATCGGATGCTTGACTGGAAAGAATGACCTAAAAGAGTGGCAGCAAAATGGGGATCAATTGCTTAGAGAAAACTTTGTAAAAGTTGGAGGTAAACCCATCAGGGCCCAGAGATTTGTCGGATGGGAGAGATTTAATTATCCTTTCAATCTCACCCTCAGAGACAGGAGACTCCAAAATTTTCTGCTGGGATTATGAGAGAGTTGGCGGTTGTAAATCACTCAGATATTCAAAAAGTCTTTCCTTAGATGGAGAATTAAACATAGGGCCATATAAGCCCTAGAAATAATTTGTGAACTCCTCTGCTATCTCCGAGGGTGAGACCTTAAGGGAATTTTCTTTGGAGGAATGGACTGCAGGAATAAATCTAGCACATTCCTGTTGCTTAATATGCAGCACCAACATTTTGCTGGCCTTCTCACCCTGATCAGTATATACCGCTTTTGTTTTCAAAATGGCAAATTCAGCTTGCTCTGATAACATTGCTTGGTAGGCTTCTCTCAATTTCGTTAAATCATGTTTAATTGTCTCAGAAGAAGATGGAGAGAGGACCATCTCTATGCCACTAATCTGCGAGAGAAGGTCATACATCCGAGATGCCCTCTCTCTTTTCCTTTTTGATGTTAGGCTGATTATAATCCCCCTTAAATATGCTTTACAAGCACCCCATATCATATTGGGCTTCTCCACGGAGTTAGAATTGGAGGCAATAAACTGCTCTATTTGGGATATTATATATTATATATTGAACCATCTTTGGCTCCTTCAAAATCTGATTATTCAACTTCCACCTGCCTCTTTTATTGGGCAGTGACGCTAGGGTTATTTGGCAGGTGACCACAGAGTGATCCAACAGGGGCCATGAAGCAATATTAGAGCTTATAACCCCTGGTAATAGAGATTGAGAGATGAGGATATAATCACTCCTTGAGGAATTTGCATGCACTGGAGAAACATAGGTATATTCCCTTGTATTGGGATGTAATACATGCCATATATCAAGACCTACAGAGTCCAACAGGTCCCTAAAGCTCTTTGTGCTGGGGAAAAGACCTTGGCAGGATTAGACCTGACCTGTCAAGAACCTGATAAAAAACGAGATTGAAGTCACCCCCTATAACCATGGGGATGTCCAAAAATGGAGTTAGAGCTTCTATTATCTGGACAAAAAAACTGGGGGGGGTCTACATTAGGGCCATAGATAACGTCCAGGACAATATCCAAGGTATGCAATCTTCCTTTTATGAACAAAAATCTGTTGAAAGGATCGGGTATGACTTGGAGAGGTTTAAATGGAACCAATCTATGCAAAAGGATCATAACCCCTCTACTGTAGGTCATGTCCTCCACCGCAAACAGCTGCCCAATTTGCTGTCATCTCATTTTGTCAGCCTCCCTCATAAGCAAATGCGTCTCCTGCAAAAACATAATTCCTGCCTTCAGATGATTTATATGTTTCAGAATCTTATATTGCTTAGTCCTATGCCTTGCCCCTTTAACATTCCAACTGATAAAGTGGATATTTCTAGCCGTCACTCAAGATGCCAGTTGGAAATCCCCGAAAACACTCCATGTATTTATGTTTCCCCTCAATACTTCTCCAAGTGAGTTATGCGCTGGGTTGTTCTACCTCCCCCCGCCCCAGCAATCCCTGAATCCATCCCCCAATCACCCCTCTGAAACCCCCCCGGCACCCCATAAACCCTGGGCCCCCCTGCACCCACCCACCTTTTGCAGGGTACATGATGATCGGCTAACTGAAAAGATCCTCTCCCTCCAACCTCCCCGCCCTCGTGAACCAGAAAACGAGAACACTTCCCCTTTATAAACAGAACACTCCATAGAGAGTAGTACCTCCACCATTCTTAGAATTGTCATCATTGCTTGCTAGTGTAGGGAAGTTGTCTGCACTAACCCGTAAAGAAAATAATCCTCCCTACAGAGTCGCCATGAACCATGCTACTACATGATTCACAGAGGGTAAAGTGTGTAAAACATTTGCATCAAACGTGAAAATAGTAATCACAGATGCCATCTTGTGGCACAACCCTCGAATAACAGGGTGAGCTGCGAGAGCGGGCCATCACTGCCTGCTTTGGTATAGGGGAAACTTAAGGGCTCCTGGGCCACAGTCCAGACCATATTTCTGGGACCAGAGGCAGTGACCATCTCGCTTCATTAGTGGAAATTTGAAAAGAGGAAAAAAAGGAGATGAGGAGTCCTCCATAAACAGCACTCAAGGAAGGTTGTTCAAAAGGGGCAGACCAACAGCAATTAAAGCGTACAACAAACCTGATATCGCCATTTGTCCATAGCTGCAGAATCTCCACCTGGTATGCAAGCTAGCCATTTTTATCACTTAATGGCTGCAGGGAATGAAAAAGAGAGTGAAACCTAGAAAAAAACAGACCATGAAAACAGAACCAGAAAGGGACTGCAGCCACAGACAGATTCGCAATGTAAACACAGAGAAACTGAGCGTTGCCCCCCCAAAACCATGGGATCAAGACATCACCCTTGAGAAAGTGAATTGCCAGATCTGACAGAGTAAAGTTTAACTTGAACATAGCAACCCCAGATGAATACGAAATGAGACTAGACTGGACCAGAGTCAAAATTATGGGAGTCAACAAATTTAGACAGTTCTGAAAGAGAGAACAAGATTGGAAGTGCGATGTCCATTAGTCTGTCAGCACGAAGACCTTTCTTGAGAGCTGCAGCTTGGAATTAAATAGCCTGATAAATAGTTTATGACCAACATAGTCCCAGAGACAAAGTAGAGAAATATAATTTGCATCAGCTGAATTACACCACCACTGAAAAACTCAGCATGGCACCCCACATCAGGTCGACTCTCATGCAGGCTTAAAAAGGTCAGGAAGCGCTTTCTTGAGCCCTGTAGGTCTCCCAGGAACTATTCAGGCAAACTTGAAATCTTGCAGGAAAATCCATATGAAACTTGATTCCCGTGGCAATCAACTTGAGGACAAGCTTGTGAAACATGTCTCATTTCTGGCATACAGATAAAGGCAAATCTTGCACACTGTCAGCTTTTACCTTCCCATTGCAAATCTGTGCTTCCTTAACCTTGTATAACAAATGCTGTCCTCCTGGAAGTTTAAAGTGAAATATAAATGACCTGGGAGGCTCCAACCGGGGAGGGGGGCGTAGTGCACTGTGAGCTCTTTCTATTATGTAGCTTGCACCAATGGGGGAAGGGCCTGCCACCTTCTCCACGAACTTTCTGATAAACTTAATGGGTTCTGAGCCCTCTTCACCTTCGGGCAACCAATGATTACCGCATTGTTGCGGCGACTGCGCCCCTCCAAATCTTCCACCTTGTTCTCCATTTTCACTAGCCTTTGCCTCAGGGCCACTAGCTCCAAATCTGCTTTATCCTGTTTCCTTTCAACAGAGCATATGTAAGCTTCATTATAAGCAATCTTCTTGGAGAGCTCCTCAAAGGTGCTGGAGATGCCTTTTATTTCTCCTGCCATATTCTGCATTTCAGCCTTGAAAGGCTGAAACTCCTCTAGAAATCTCGAAAGGGTAAGAAGATCAGTGTCAGGGCTCTCAGTAGTAGCAGGCAGCAAGGATTGCAGGGAGGAGGCCCTGGCTTTCTTACAGGCCTTCTCAGGTGTAGTGGGAAGTGTGTGTTTGGAAGCAATTTTCCGCATCTCCTCGTCCATCGACTTCCTTTATCGAGGGCACAATATGTTCAGGAAGATAACAGTCAGGCGATCTGCAGCAGAAAACACTGTGAAACAGGGTTTTAGTGATAATTAACAGGCGGTAGGTCAGAGCAAGCAGAGTGGCGTCCTACCCAGCACACCGCATCACATGACTCCACTGAAGTATTCATTTTTATTATGATGGGGATCAGGGCTGGGATCCACTGTGCCACCAGAGATGTATTTATTTTTATTATGATGGTGATCACGGCAGGGGGTTGGGAGCTGTACCACAGGGGATGTATTTATTTTTTATGATGCAGGTGATGGCTGGGGTAGCAGCTAAGCTACCAGAGATGTATTTATTTTTATTATAATGAAGATTAGGGCTGGAGGAGCACAGGTACCACCAGGGATGTTTTTATTTCATTATGATGGGAATCAGGGCTGGGAGGAATGCTGTACCACCAGGGATGCATTTATATTTATTATGATGGGAATCAGGGCTGGGAGGAGTGCTGTACCACCAGGGATGTATTTATTTTTATTATGATGGGAATCAGGGCTGGGGTCAGGATGCTGTACCACCAGGGATGTATTTATTTTTATTATGATGGGAATCAGGGCTGGGGTTGGGTGCTGTACCACCAGGGATGTATTAATTTTTATTATGACGGGAATCAGGGCTGGAGTCGGGCTGCTGTACCACCAGGGATGTATTTATTTTTATTATGATGGAGATGAGGGCTGAAGGGACTGCTGTATCACCAGGGATGCTGTTTTTTTTGATGGGATCAGTGCTGGGTGGGATGATGTACTACCAGGGATATATTTAATTTTATTATGATTAGGATCAGGGCTGGGGGTGGGGAGCTGTACCACCAGGGATGAATTTATTTTTATTATAGTGGAATCAGTGATGTGGGAAATGCTGTACCACCAGGGATGTATTTATTTTTATTATGGTGGGAATTAGGGCTGTGGTTGAGGTGCTGTAATACCAGGGACATATTTATTTTTATTATGATGGGGATCAGGGCTGGGGGGGCTGCTCTATCACCAGGGATGTTTTTTTTTTTTTTGATGGGATCAATGCTGAGTGGAATGCTGTACTACCAGGGATGTATTTAATTTTATTATGATTAGGATCAGGGCTGGGAGGCGCTGAAGCACTATGGATGTGTTTATTTTTATTATGATGGGGATCAGGGCTGGGGTCAGGGTGCTGTACCACCAGGAATGTATTGATTTTTATTATGATGGGGATCAGGGCTTAGGGCACTACTGTACCACCAGGGATGTATTTATATTTATTATGATCATTATCAGAGCTGGGGGGCTGTTGTATCACCAAGGATGTATTTTTGTTATTATGATAGGGACACTGTACCACCGGGGATCTATTTATTTTTATTATGATGGGGTTCAGGACTTGGGACACTGCTGTACCACCAGGAATGTATTTATTTTCATTATAATCTGGATCAGGGTGGGGGGGATGCTGTATCACCAGGGATGTATTTATTTTAATTATGAAGGGGGTCAGTGCTGGAGGGCTGCTCTAAAACCATGGATGTATTTCTGTATATTATGATTGGAATCAGGGCTGGAGGTGATTTTTACCACCAATGATGTATTTATTGTTATCATAATGGTGCTCAGGGCTGGGGGTATGCTGTGTCACCATCAATGTATTTAGTTGTATTGTGATGGGGATCATGGCTGGGATCCACTGTGCCACCAGAGATGTATTTATTTTTATTATGATGGGGATCAGGGCTGGGGTCGGGGTGCTGTACCACCAAGGATGCATTTACTTTTATTGTGATGGGGATCTTGGCTGGGGTGGGAGCTAGGCCACCAGATATGTATTTATTTTTATTATGATGAAGATTAGGGCTGGGGTGGCAGAGGTACCACCAGGGATGTATTTATTTTAGTATGATGGGATCAGGAATGGGGGGGGTCTGCTGCACCATGAGAGATGTATTTATTTTTATTATAATTAATTTAGTGCTGCGGGGGATGCTGTACCACCAAGGATGTATTTATTTTTGGTATGTTTGGGATCAGGGCTTTGAGGGGGGGATGCTTTACCACCAGGGATGTGTTTATTTTTATAATAATTGGAATCAGGGCTGAGGAGGCTGCTGTACCAACAGGGATGTATTTATTTTTATTATTATGGGGATCAGGGCTGTGTGGGTGTGCTGTATAACCAGCGATGTATTTCTATTTATTATGATGGGGATCAGGTCTGAGGGTGTGCTGTACCACCACGGATGTATTTATTTTTATTATGATTTGGATCAGGGCTGGGGGGATGTTATACCACTGGGGATGTATTTATTTTTATTGTGACATGAATTTGGGCTGGGGACGATGCTATGCCTCCAGGAATGTATTTACGTTGTTTTTACGATGGGGATCAGGGCTGAGGGGGCTGCTGTATCCCCAGGGATATGTGTATTTTTATCACAATTGTGATAAGGGCTGGGGGGGGGCACTAGACCACAAGAGATGATTTTATTTTTATCAGGATCAGAGCTGGGGGACTGTTTTACCACCAAGGATGTATTTTTTTGTTATTATGATTAGGACCAAGGCTGGCGTGGATGCTGTACCACCAGGGATGTATGTATTTTTATCATGATGGGGATCAGGGCTGGGATCCACTGTGCCACCAGAGATGTATTTATTTTTATTATATTGTTGATCAGTGTTGGGGTGTACGCTGTACCACCAGGGATGTATTTATTTTCATTATGATGGATATCAGGGCAGGGGGTGGGTGCTGTACCACAGGGGATGTATTTATTTTTTATCATGATGGTGATCAGGGCTGGGGGGATGCTGTGCTACCATTGAAGTATTTAGTTTTATTATGATGGGAATCATGGCTGGGATCCACTCTGCCACCAGAGATGTATTTTTTTTTATTATGATTTTGATCAGTGCAGGGGGGTACGCTGTACCATCAGGGATGTATTTATTTTTATCATGATTTTGTTCAGTGCTGGGACGGTATGCTGTACCACAGGTGATGTATTTATTTTCATTATGATGGTGATTATGCTGGTGTTTGAGCTAGGCCACCAGAGATGTATATATTTTTATTATGATGAAGATTAGGGCTTGGGGGGCAGAGGTACAACCAGGGATGTATTTGTTTTATTATGATGGGGATCAAGCTGGGGATCTGCTGCACCATGAGGGATGTATTTATTTTTATAATAATGGAATCAGTGCTTCGGGGGATGCTATACCACTAAAAATGTATTTATTTTTATTATGATTGGGATTAGGGCTGAAGAGGCTGCTGTACCACCAGGGATGTAATTATTTTTATCATTATGGGGATCAGGACTGTGTGGGGCTGCTGTATAACCAGTCATGTATTTATTTTTATTATGATGGGGATCAGGGCTGGGGATGTGTTTTATCACCAGGGATGTATTTATATTTTTTATGATTTGGATCAGGGATGGGTGGATGCTGTACCACAGGGGATGTATTTATTTTTATTATAATTTGGATTGGGGCTGGGGGGATGTTGTACCACTGGGGATTTATTTATTTTTCTTGTGATATGGATTAGGGCTGGGGAGATGCTATACCTCCAGGAATGTATTTAGTTTTTTTATGATGTGGATCAGGGCTGGGGGGGATGCTGTATCCCCAGGGATATGTTTATTTTTATCATGATTGTGATCAGGGCTTGGGGGGCACTAAACCACAAGAGATGTATTTATTTTTATTATGATCAGGATCAGAGCTTGTGGGGCCTGTTGTACCACCAAGGGTGTATTATTTGTTATTATGATGGGGACCAAGGCTGGGGGGATGCTGAAACACAAGGTATGTATTTATTTTAATCATGATGGAGATCAGGGCTGAAGAGGATGCTGTTCCACAAGGGATGTATTGATTTTTCTATGATTGGGATCGGGGCTTGGGTGGGGTTGCTGAACCACAGGGATGGATTTATTTTTATTTTGATCCAAATCAGGGCTGGGGGGATGCTGTATCATCAGGGATATATATTGTTTTTATTATGATGGGTACCAGTGCTGCGGGACTGCTCTAAAACCATGGATGTATTTCTGTATATTATGATGGAAATCAGGACTGGGGGTGATTCTGTATGACCAGGGATGTATATATTTTTATTATGTTGTTGATCAGGACTGGTGAGTATGCTGTACTACTAGGGATGTATTTATTTTTATCATGATTTTGTTCAGTGTAGGTGAGTACGCTGTACCACAGTGGATGTATTTATTTTCATTACGATGGGGATCATGGCTGGGGTGGGAGCTAGGCCACCAGAGATGTATAGATTTTTATTATGATGAAGATTAGGGTTCGTGGGGGCAGAGGTATCACCAGGGATGTATTTATTTTATTATGATTGGGATCAGTGCTGAAAAGGCTGCTGTACCACCATGGATGTATATATTTTTATTATGATGGGGATCAGGGCTGGGTGGGTGCTGTACCACAGGGGAAGTATTAATTTTTATTATGATATGGATAAAGGCTGGGGGCGATGCTATACCTCCAGGAATGTATTTAGTTTTTTTTATGATGGGGATCAGGGCTGGGAGGGGGGATGCTGTATCCTCAGGTATATGTTTATTTTTATCACAATTGTGATCAAGGCTCAGGGGGTGCTAGAGCACAAGAGATATATTTATTTTTATTATGATTATGCTCAGAGCTGGTGGTGGCTGTTGAACCACCAAGGATGTATTTTTTGTTATTATGATGTGGACCAAGGCTTGGTGGATGCTGTACCACAAGGGATGTATTGATTTTTCTATGATTGGGTTCAGGGCCTGGGTGGGGTTGCTGAACCACTAGGATGTATTTATTTTTATTATAATCTGGATCAGGGTGGGGGGGGTGCTTTGTCACCAGGGATGTATTTATTTTTATTATGATGGAGATCAGTTCTGGGGGACTGCTTTAAAACCATGGATGTATTTCTGTATATTATGATTGGAATCAGGGCTGCAGGTGATGTTGTATGACCAGGGATGTATTTATTTTTATTATGATGTTTATCAGGGCTGGGGTATGCTGTACCACTAGGGAATGTTATTTATTTTATTATGATAGTGATCAGGGCTGAGGTTGTAGTGCTGTACCACCAGGAATGTATTTATTTTTATTATGATGGGAATCAGGGCTGGGGTCGGGGTGCTGTACCACAGGGATGTATTATATTTTTATTATGATGGGGGATCTGGGGTTGGGGTGCTGTTCCACCAGGAGATGTATTTATTTTATTATGATGGTAGATTAGTCGTTGGGTCACAGTGCTGTACCACTAGGGATGTATTTATTTTTATTATGATGGGAATCAGGGCTGGGGTATGGTGTGCTGTACCAATGGATGTATTTATTTTTATTACGATGGTGATCAGGGCTTGGAGTATGCTGTGTCACCATCAATGTATTTATTTTTATTATGATGGGGATCATGAATGGGATCCACGGTGCCAACAGGCATGTATTTATTTTTATTATGGTGTTGATCTGGGCAGGGGGTGGGTGCTGTACCACAGGGGTATTGATTTTTATTATGATGGGGATCATGGCTGGGGTGGCAGCTAGGCCACCAGAGATGCATATATTTTTATTATGATGAAGATTAGGGCTCGTGGGGGCAGAGGTACCACCAGGGATGTATTTATTTTTATTATTATTGGGATCAGGGCTGTGTGGGGCTGCTGTATAACCAGCGGTGCATTTATCTTTATTATGATGGTGATTAGGGCTGGGGGGATGCTGTACCACAGGGGATGTATTTATTTTTATTATAATGGAATCAGGGCTGGGTGGATGCTGTACCACAGGGGATGTATTTATTTTTATTATGATATGGATTAGAGCAGGGGGCAATGTTATACATCCAGGAATGTATTTAGTTTTTTTTTACAATGGGGATCAGGGCTTGGGGGAGCTGCTGCATCCGCAGGGATATGTTTATTTTCATCATGATTGTGATCAGGGCTCAGGGGGGCACTAGACCACAAGAGATGTTTTTATTTTTATTATGATCAGGATCAGGGCTGGTGGGGGCTGTTGTACCACCAAAGATGTATTATTTGTTATTATAATGGGGACCAAGGCTGGGAGGATGCTGTGCCACCAGGGATGTGTTTATTTTTATCATGATGAGGATCAGGGCTGGGGGGATGCTGTTCCACAAGGGATGTATTGATTTTTCTATGATGGGGATCAGGGCATGGTTGGGGTTGCTGAACCATATGGATGTATTTATTTTTATTATGATCTGGATCAGGGCTGGGGGGGGGTGTATTACCAGGGATGTATTTTGTTTTTATTATGATGGGGTTCAGTGCTGGGGGACTGCTCTAAAACCATGCATGTATTTCTGTATATTATGATGGGAATCAGGGCTGGGGGTGATGTTGTATGACCAGGGGAGTATTTATTTTTATTATGAAGGTGATCAGGGCAGGGGTGTGTGTGTTGTACCACAGGGGATGTATTTATTTTTATTTTGATGGGGATCATTGATTGGGGAAGGGGTGCTGTTCCACTAGGGATGTATTTACAGTATTTTTATTATGGTAGGGATCAGGGCTGGGGGGGGAATGCTGTACTACCAGGGAAGTATTTACATTTATTGTGATGTGTATTAATGCTGGGGGGTGAGATGCTTTTAGACCAGGGACGTATTTATTTTTATTTAGATGGGGATCAGTGCTGGGGGTTCTTCTGTACCACCAGGGATGTATTAATTTTTATAATGATTGGGAATTTGCGGGTAGCGAACAGTGGAGGACGAATGAGTGGGTACATCGTATTGGGGTAGTGGAAACCAGAAGACGCCCTGGGGCAAAATGGATTCCAGAGCGAGGTCATTCTTGCTTGGTTTCCACACCCACTGGCACCAGTACTATTGATGGTACTGGGCAAGTGGTCTGTACTGCTCCTGAGACCAGTCCAACCTAGGGTGGTGTTGTGCAATGCCAGATTCATAAGAAATAAGACTGCAGTTATTGCAGAGCTTGTGGAGTCTGTGGATCTGGCTTGCATTACTGAGACATGGCTGGATGAAAATGCTGGTCCAGTGTTGGAGGCAGCAGTTACAGCTAGTTACTTGGTCTTACACCGCCCAAGGCTGGACCACGGCGGGGGTTGCGGTTTGTTTCAAGACCAAACTGGGCCTCAGAAGTGTACCAGTTGAGGGGACTGAGTCCTTTGAGTGTACTGTAGTGGCAGGTGTGGGTTGTAGAATCATTCTCATTTAGCATCCACCAAGTGATGAGAAACATTTTCTACAGGAAGTAGCTGATTTCATCATTGACATGGCATTTGAATCACCCAGGCTGATGGTCCTGGGTGACTTCAATGCCTGGGTCCATGACAAACTCTCACAGTTTGGACAACACTTCCTCCAATTAATGACATCTTTGGGCCTCACACAAGTGGTTACTTCTGCCACTCATAAGAGTGGTCACTCCTTGGACTTGGTTTTCCTCCTGGGGATTGAGGCTCTGGACGGGGGGATGGAATCTGTCAGTTGGTCTGATCATTACACTGTGGGGTTCAATTTTTGCACCCCACCTTGTAGGCCTGCCCCTGTGGACATGGTTGGTACCGCTCTTAGCAAGATGTTAGCTCTATGGGCCTGGCAGCGGTGCTTGACCTATCGGAGTTTTCTGGAGTGAGCGATGATCCAGATGCCTTGGTGTTGGCTTATAATAGGGCCATCTCCCTTGCTCTCAATCAAATTGCTCCTGTCCGTGTTCATCCTCTCCCCTTTTGACCTTGGTCTCCATGGTTTGATGGGACCTTAAGGGAGATGCAGTGACAAGGATGAAGGTTAGAGCATCGTTGGTGGAGAACTGCCCTTGATGATGACCATCTTAGACTGATGGAAAATTATCAACTCTATCATTCTGCAATCTCTCATATGAAGGCAGAGTTCCTGTCTGGGGATATTATGGCTGCTCAGAATTGACCAGCTCAGTTTTTTAGAACTGTTAACAGACTGTGCAACCCAGCCTGTCTTCAGGTTTGGAAGCCTTTTCACAAACAGTGTGTGATGAGCTTGCTTGCTTCTTTGCAGATAAGGTGGCTGACAACAGGGCAGAGCTCCAGTCTGCTTTCTTTATGGGAGAAGCTACTGATTGGTGTTTGGTCCCATCTTCCGTTGCTCCCTGAGTTCCTTTGACCAGCCTGACTTCATTGATGTCATGAGGATTGTCCATAGTATGCACCCTACTTGCTGTAGTTTGATCCGGGCCGACTTCCTGATAAAGGGTTGTCTTGATATCATTGGCCCTGTCCTAGCACAGATAGTCTGGTGCTCCTTGGATATGGGTGAGTTTCCTAGCTCCCTGAAGGAGGCAGTGGTGACACCCCCCCTTGAAGAAAGGTTCCTTGAACCCAGGTTGCTTTGCTAACTACAGACCGATCTCTAATCTTCCCTTTGTTGGGAAGATTATTGAGAAAGTAGTGGCTGCACAGTTAGAAAACCATTTAACCATCTATGACATCTATGAACTGCTCCAGTCTGGTTTTCGAAAGAGGCATAGTACAGAGACAGTGCTGGTTCGGGTGCTCAATGATCTCCTGATGGCTAGAGATCAGAAGAATCATTCCATCCTCTTTCTTCTTGATCTCTCATCAGCTTTTGAAACTGTGGACAATGGGGAACTTCTTGCATGCCTGGAGTTCATCTGTGGTCTGTTAGGTACAGTCCTCAGATGGTTTAGATCTTTCCTCACTGACAGAACTCAGAGAGTGGTGTCGGGGATAAATTCTTCCTGCCCAGTCTCTCTGTCATGTTGGGTTCTCCAGGGCTCGGTGTTGTCCCCCATGTTGTTTACAGTGTATATGCTGCCCCTCAGTGATATTGTAAGAAGATATGGGCCGCAGTTTCACTGCTATGCAGATCATGCCCAGCTCTATCTTTCTTTTGCACCCGACCAGGATAGAGCTCTCTCAGTCTTTAATAACTGCCTCACTGAAATTCAGTGCTGGATGAGTTCAAGCAGGCTGAAGTTGAACTCAGAGAAGATGGAGGTAAAGGTTGTGGACCCAGGTCATAGGGTAGAGGGGGTGGGAGCTGGTCTTCTCTCAGGTTTATTTCTGGGAGGTATCTAGCTCCCTACCTCTGAACGGGTGCGGAACCTGAGGGTGATTTTTGACAATGAGCTGACACTTCATTCACAGGTGTCAGCAGTTGTCAGACTTTCCTTTTACCATCTTAGGAACATTGCCAGAATTAAGCACCTTGTTCTGCCTGCAGATTTACCAATGTTGGTACACAACTTTTTGTCCTCATGACTTGATTATTGCAACTCCCTGTATCTAGGGCTTCCTGGGGTTGATATCCGCTTCTTGCAGCTAGTGCAGAACGCTGCAGCCCTGTTATTGACAGGTACGTCTCGTACCTGTCATATTTCGCTGGTGCTGCGTGATCTGCACTGGCTGCCAATTCAGTGCCGGATCATCTTTAAAGTTGGTCTTTTGACTTACAAAGCCCTACACAGACAGGGTCTGGACTACTTGAAAGAACTTTTGGTTCCCTACTGCCCTATGTGATCTCTCCGCTCGGCGGATGAGGGGTTGCTAGAGATTCTGAGGGTTTCTTTAAAATCTTTGAGTGCTCGTGCCTTTATGTATGCTGCTCCAACCCTCTGGAATTCTCTACCCCATCTGCTTTGTCAATGTGTGTCTGTACAGAAATTTAAAAAGGCCCCGAATACCTATTTGTGGTCGAAGATTTATTTTAATTAATATTGTGATTTTAGCAGCTCAGATTATTATGTATTGGTTTTATTTATTATATTGTCAGCTATTGTAAGGCGATTGAATTTAGAAAGGTGTGATATAAATAAAACTTATTATTATTATTATATTATTATCATGGCTGGGGTGTGGATGCTGTACAACCAGGGATGTATTTATTTTTATAATGCTGGGTATCAGGGCTGGGGGGGGCTGCAGTGCCACCAGTGTAGTTTTTATTTTTGTTATCATGGGGATCAGTGCTGTCGGGGGATGCTGTACCATCAGGGATGTATTTATTTTGATTATGATATGGATCAGGGCTGGGGGCAGATACTGAACTACCAGGGATGTATTTATGTTTATTGTGATGTTGACCATTGCTGGGGGGTGCTATACCAGTGGAGATGCATTTATTTTTATTTTGATGGTGATTATGGTAGGGTGGGTGGGTGCTTTACCTCTGAGGATGTATTTATTTTTATTATGATAGGGATCAGGGCTGGGGTGTGCGCTAGGCCACCAAGGATGTATTTACTTTTATTGTGATTGGGATCAGGGCTGGGGGCACTGTACCACCAGAAGTGTATTTATTTTATTATGGTGGGAATCAGGGCTAGGAGATTGGCTGCTGTTCCACCAGGGATGTATTTTTTATTGATGGGATCAGTGCTGGTTGGGATGATGTACCACCAGGGATGTATTTACTTTTATTATGGTGGGGATCAGGACTGGGAGGGCTGCTGTACTACCAGGGATGTATTTATTTTTATTATGATATGGATTAGGGCTTGGGCTGATGCTATACCTCCAGGAATGTATTTATTTTTTTACGATGGGATCAGGGCTGGGGGAGGCTGCTGTATCCCCAGGAATATGTTTATTTTTATCACAATTGTGATCAGGTTTGGGGGCACTAGATCACAAGAGATGTATTTATTTTTATTATGATCAGGATCAGAGCTGGTGGGGTCTGTTGTACCACCAAGGATGTATTATTTGTTATATTGATGGGGACCAAGGCTGGGAGGGGGGGTGCTGTACCACCAGGGATGTATTTGTTTTTTCATCGATTGGGATCAGGGCTTGGTGGGATGCTGTTCCACAAGGGATGTATTGATTTTTCTATGATGGGGATCAGGGCTTGGGTGGGGTTGCTGAACCACAGGGATGTGTTTATTTTTATTATGATCCAGATCAGGGCTAGGGGGATGCTGTATCACCAGGGATGTATTTTGTTTTTATTATGATGGGGACCAATGCTGCAGGACTGCTCTAAAACCATGCATGTATTTCTGTATATTATGATGGGAATCAGGACAGGGGGTGATGCTGTATGACCAGGGGTCTATTTATTTTAATTATGCTATAGAGCAGGGCTGAGGATACTGTACCACCAGGGATGCATTTATTTTTATTATGAAGGGTATCATGGCTGGGTTCTGCTGTGCCACCAGGGATGTATGTATATTTATTATGATGTTGATCTGGGCGGGGGTGGGTGCTGTACCACAGGGATGTATTTATTTTCATTATGATGAGGGATCAAGGCTGGGGTGGGAGCTTGACCACCAGAGAGGTATTTATTTTATGTTGATGAAGATTATAGCTGGGGCACAGAGGTACCCCTGGGGATGTATTTGTTTTTATTATAATGGGAATCAGGGCTGGGGTGGATGCTGTACTACCAGGGATGTATTTATTTTTATTTTGATTGGGATCATTGCTTGGGGGGGAGAGGTGCTGTTCCACTAGGAATGTATTTATTTTTATTATGTTGGGGATTAGGGCCGGGGGGACGCTGTACCACAGGGGATGAATTTATTTTTATTATGATTTGGATCAGGACTGAGGGGAATGCTGTACCACCAGGGATGTATTGATATGTATTGTGATGTGCATCAGTGCTGGGAGTGTCGGGGGGGGATGCTGTACCACCAGGAATGTATTTATTTTTATGATGATGGGGATCAGGGCTGGGGGGAATGCTGTACCACCAGGGATGTATTTATTTGTATTGTGATGTGCATCAGTGCTGGTGGTGGGGGGATGCTGTATGACCAGGGATGTAATTATTTTTATTTAGATGGGGATCAGTGCTGGGGGTGCTTTTCTACCATGAGGAATGTATTTATTTTTATGATGATGGGGATCAGGACTGGGGGGGTAGAAGCTGTGCAACCAGGGATGTATTTATTTTTATAATGCGGACTATCAGGGCTGGGGGGCTGCAGTGGCACCAGTGTAGTTTTTATTTTTATTATCATAGGGATCAGTGCTGGCAGGGGCTGCTGTATCATCAGGGATGTATTTATTTTTATTATGAAATGGATCAGGGCTGGGGGAAGATGCTGAGCTACCAAGGATGTATTTATGTTTTTTATGATGTTGATCAGCGCTGGGGGGGATGCTGTAGCAGCAGAGATGCATTTATTTTTATTATGATGGTGATCAGAGTGGGGTCAGTGGGTTCTTTACCTTTGGGGATATATTTATTTTTATTATGATGGTGATCAGTTCTGGGGTGGGTGCTAGGCCACCAGGGATGTTTTTATGTTTATTATGACATGGATCAGGCTGGTGGGCCACTGTACCACCAGAAATGTATTTATTTTATTATGATGGGAATCAGGGCTGGGGTGCGTGTGCAGCTGTTCCATCAGGGATACATTTTTTATTGATGGAATTAGTGCTGGGTGGGATGATGTACCACCAGGGATGTATTTACTTTTATTATGATTAGGATCAGGGCTGGGGGGGATGCTGTACCACCTGAAACGTATTTAATTTTATTATCATGAGGATCAGTGCTGGGGGGGGCTGTACCACCAGAAATGTATTGATTTTATTATGATGGTGATGGGGGCTGTGGGGAGGGGCTCTGCTGTACCACCAAGGATTTATTTATTTTTGTTATAATGTGGATCAGGGCTGGGGTAGGCGCTAGGCCCCCAGGGATGTATTTATTTTTATTATAACAGGGATCAGGGCTGGGGGGGCACTGCACCATCAGAAATGTATTTATTTTATTATGATTTGAATTAGGCCTGGGGGTGGCTGCTGTTCCACCAGGGATGTATTTTGTATTGATGGTATCAGTGCTGCATGGGGTGATTTACCACCAGGGATGTATTTACTTTTATTCTGATTAGGATCAGGGCTTGGGGGGGGGTGCTGTACCAGCAGGGAAGTATTTATTTTTATTGAGATGTGTATTAATGCTGGGGGTGGGATGCTTTTAGACCAGGGATGTATTTATTTTTTTTAGATGGGGATCAGTGCTGGGGGTTCTTCTGTACCACCAGAGATGTATTTATTTTTATAATGATTGGGAATTTGGGGTAGCGAACAGTGGAGGATGAATGATGTGGGTACTATCATTGGGGTAGTGGAAACCAGAAGACGCCCTGGGGCAAATGGATTCCAGAGCGAGGTCATTCTTGCTTGGTTTCCACACTCCACTGGCAACAGTACTATTGATGGTACTGGGCAAGTGGTCTGTACTGCCTCCTGGAGACCAGTCCAACCAGGGTGGTGTTGTGCAAATGCCAGATTCATAAGAAATAAGACTGCAAGCTATTGCAGAGCTTGTGGAGTCTGTGGATCTGGCTTGCATTACTGAGACATGGCTGGATGAAAATGCTGGTCCAGTGTTGGAGGCAGCAGTTACAGCTAGTTACTTGGTCTTACACCGCCCAAGGCTGGACCACGGCGGGGGGTTGCGGTTTGTTTCAAGACCAAACTGGGCCTCAGAAGTGTACCAGTTGAGGGGGCTGAGTCCTTTGAGTGTACTGTAGTGGCAGGTGTGGGTTGTAGAATCATTCTCATTTAGCATCCACCAAGTGATGAGAAACATTTTCTACAGGAAGTAGCTGATTTCATCATTGACATGGCATTTGAATCACCCAGGCTGATGGTCCTGGGTGACTTCAATGCCTGGGTCCATGACAAACTCTCACAGTTTGGACAACACTTCCTCAATTAATGACATCTTTGGGCCTCACACAAGTGAGTTACTTCTGCCACTCTAGAGTGGTCACTCCTTGGACTTGGTTTTCCTCCTGGGGATTGAGGCTTGGACGGGGATGGAATCTGTCAGTTGGTCTGATCATTACACTGTGGGGTTCAATTTTGCACCCCACCTTGTAGGCCTGCCCTGTGGACATGGTTGCACCGCCTTAGCAAGATGTTAGCTCTATGGGCCTGGCAGCGTGCTTGACCTATCGGAGTTTTCTGGAGTGAGCGATAGATCCAGATGCCTTGGTGTTGGCTTATAATTAGGGCCATCTCCCTTGCTCTCAATCAAATTGCTCCTGTCCGTGTTCATCCTCTCCCTTTGACCTTGGTCTCCATGGTTTGATGGGACCTTAAGGGAGATGCAGTGACAACGATGAAGGTTAGAGCATCGTTGGTGGAGAACTGCCCTTGATGATGACCATCTTAGACTGATGGAAAATTATCAACTCTATCATTCTGCAATCTCTCATATGAAGGCAGAGTTCCTGTCTGGGGATATTATGGCTGCTCAGAATTGACCAGCTCAGTTTTTTAGAACTGTTAACAGACTGTGCAACCCAGCCTGTCTTCAGGTTTGGAAAGCCTTTTCACAAACAGTGTGTGATGAGCTTGCTTGCTTCTTTGCAGATAAGGTGGCTGACAACAGGGCAGAGCTCCAGTCTGCTTTCTTTATGGGAGAAGCTACTGATCGGTGTTTGGTCCCATCTTCCGGTTGCTCCCTGAGTTCCTTTCACCAGCCTGACTTCATTGATGTCATGAGGATTGTCCATAGTATGCACCCTACTTGCTGTAGTTTGGATCCGGGCCCGACTTCCCTGATAAAGGGTTGTCTTGATATCATTGGCCCTGTCCTAGCACAGATAGTCTGGTGCTCCTTGGATATGGGTGAGTTTCCTAGCTCCCTGAAGGAGGCAGTGGTGACACCCCCCTTAAAGAAAGGTTCCTTAAACCCAGGTTGCTTTGCTAACTACAGACCGATCTCTAATCTTCCCTTTGTTGGGAAGATTATTGAGAAAGTAGTGGCTGCACAGTTGGAAAACCATTTAACCATCTATGACATCTATGAACTGCTCCAGTCTGGTTTTTGAAAGAGGCATAGTACCAAGACAGCGCTGGTTCGGAAGCTCAATGATCTCCTGATGGCTAGACATCAGAAAAATCATTCCATCCTCGTTCTTCTTGATCTCTCATCAGCTTTTGACACTGTGGACAATGGGGTACTTCTTGCATGCCTGGAGTTCATCTGTGGTCTATCAGGTACAGTCCTCGGATGGTTTAGATCTTTCCTCACTGACAGAACTCAGAGAGTGGTGTCGGGGATAAATTCTTCCTGCCCAGTCTCTCTGTCATGTTGGGTTCCCCAGGGCTCGGTTTTGTCCCCCATGTTGTTTACAGTATATATGCTGCCCCTCGGAGATATTGTAAGAAGATATGGGCTGCAGTTTCACTGCTATGCAGATCATACCCAGCTCTATCTTTCTTTTGCACCCGACCAGGATAGAGCTCTCTCAGTCTTTAATAACTGCCTCACTGAAATCCAGTGATGGATGAGTTCAAGCTGGCTGAAGTTGAACTCAGAGAAGATGGAGGTAAAGGTTGTGGACCCAGGTCATAGGGTAGAGGGGGTGGGAGCTGGTCTTCTCTCAGGTTTATTTCTGGGAGGTATCTAGCTCCCTACCTCTGAATGGGTGCGGAACCTGGGGGTGATTTTTCACAATGAACTGACACTTCATTCACAGGTGTCACCAGTTGTCAAACTTTCCTTTTACCATCTTAGGAACATTGCCAGAATTAAGCACCTTGTTCCGCCTGCAGATTTGCCAATGTTGGTAACATCTTTTTGTCCTCATGACTTGATTATTGCAACTCCTATGTCTAGGGCTTCCTGGGGTTGATATCCGCGCTTGCAGCTAGTGCAAACAGCTGCAGCCTTTATTATTGAGCAGGTACGCCTGTGACCCGCTGGTATCGCTGGTGCTGCGTGATCCGCACTGGCTGCCAATTCAGTGCCTGATCATCTTTAAAGTTGGTCTTTGACTTACAAAGCCCTACACAGACAGGGTCTGGACTACTTGAAAGAACTTTTGGTTCCCTACTGCCCTATGATCTCTCCGCATGGATGAGGGGTTGCTAGAGATTCTGAGGGTTTCTTTAAAATCTTTGAGTGCTCGTGCCTTTATGTATGCTGCTCCAACCCTCTGGAATTCTCTACCCCATCTGCTTCATCAATGTGCGTCTGTACAGAAATTTAAAAAGGCCCCAATATCCTATTTGTGGTCGAAGATTTATTTTAATTAATATTGTGATTTTAGCAGCTCAGATTATTATGTATTAGTTTTATTTATTATATTGTCAGCTATTGTAAGGCGCATTGAATTTAGAAAGGTGTGATATAAATAAAGCTTTATTATTATTATTATTAATATTATTATCATGGCTTGGGTGTGGATGCTGTACAACCAGGGATGTATTTATTTTTATAATGCTGGGTATCAGGGCTGGGGTGCTGCGGTGCCACCAGTGTAGTTTTTATTTTTGTTTTCATTGGGATCAGTGCTGTCGGGGGATGCTGTACCATCAGGGAAGTATTTATTTTATTATGATATGGATCAGGGCTGGGGGAAGATACTGAACTACCAGGGATGTATTTATGTTTATTATGATGTTGATCATGGCTGGGGGGTGCTATACCAGTGGAGATGCATTTATTTTTATTTTGATGGTGATTATGGTAGGGTGGGTGCTTTACCTCCGCGGATGTATTTATTTTATTATGATAGGGATCAGGGCTGGGGTGCGCTAGGCCACCAAGGATGTATTACTTTTATTGTGACTGGGATCAGGGCTGGGGGCACTGTACCACCAGTAGTGATATTATTTTATTATGGTGGGAATCAGGGCTAGGAGATTGGCTGCTGTTCCACCAGGGATGTATTTTTATTGATGGGATCAGTGCTGGTTGGGATGATGTACCACCAGGGATGTATTTACTTTTATTATGGTGGGGATCAGGACTGGGAGGGCTGCTGTTCTACCAGGGATGTATTTATTTTTATTATGATATGGATTAGGGCTCAGGCTGATGCTATACCTCCAGGAATGTATTTATTTTTTTACGATGGGGATCAGGGCTGGGGGAGGCTGCTGTATCCCCAGGAATATGTTTATTTTTATCACAATTGTGATCAGGTTTGGGGGGGCACTAGATCACAAGAGATGTATTTATTTTTATTATGATCAGGATCAGAGCTGGTGGGGTCTGTTGTACCACCAAGGATGTATTATTTGTTATATTGATGGGGACCGAGGCTGGGGGGGTGCTGTACCACCAGGGATGTATTTGTTTTTTCCATGATGGGGATCAGAGCTTGGTGGGATGCTGTTCCTAAGGGATGTATTGATTTTTCTGTGATGGGGATCAGGGCTTGGGTGGGGTTACTGAACCACAGGGATGTGTTTATTTTTATTATGATCCAGATCAGGGCTAGGGGGATGCTGTATCACCAGGGATGTATTTTGTTTTTATTATGATGGGGACCAATGCTGCAGGACTGCTCTAAAACCATGCATGTATTTCTGTATATTATGATGGGAATCAGGACTGGGGGTGATGCTGTATGATCAGGGGTCTATTTTTTTTATTTATGCTATAGAGCAGGGCTGAGGATATGCTGTACCACCAGGGATGCATTTATTTTTATTATGAAGGGTATCATGGCTGGGTTCTGCTGTGCCACCAGGGATGTATGTATATTTATTATGATGTTGATCTTGGCGGGGGGTGGGTGCTGTACCACATGGGATGTATTTATTTTCATTATGATGGGGATCAAGGCTGGGGTGGGAGCTTGACCACCAGAGAGGTATTTATTTTTATTATGATGAAGATTATAGCTGGGGGCACAGAGGTACCCCTGGGGATGTTTTTGTTTTTATTATAATGGGAATCAGGGCTGGGGTGAATGCTGTACTACCAGGGATGCATTTATTTTTATTTTGATTGGGATCATTGCTTGGGGGAGAGGTGCTGTTCCACTAGGGATGTATTTATTTTTATTATGTTGGGGATTAGGGCTAGGGGGACGCTGTACCACAGGGGATGAATTTATTTTTATTATGATTTTGATAAGGACTGAGGGGAATAATGTACCACCCGGTATGTATTGATATGTATTGTGATGTGCATCAGTGCTGGGAGTGTTGGGAGGGGGGGATGCTGTACCACCAGGAATGTATTTATTTTTATGATGATGGGGATCAGGGCTGGGGGAATGCTGTACCACCAGGATGTATTTATTTGTATTGTGATGTGCATCAGTGCTGGTGGTGGGGGATGCTGTATGACCAGGGATGTAATTATTTTTATTTAGATGGGGATCAGTGCTGGGGTGCTTTTCTACCATGAGGAATGTATTTATTTTATGATGATGGGGATCAGGACTGGGGGGTAGAAGCTGTGCAACCAGGGATGTATTTATTTTATAATGCGGACTATCAGGGCTGGGGGCTGCAGTGGCACCAGTGTAGTTTTATTTTATTATCATAGGGATCAGTGCTGGCAGGGCTGCTGTATCATCAGGGATGTATTTATTTTATTATGAAATGGATCAGGGCTGGGGAAGATGCTGAGCTACCAAGGATGTATTTATGTTTTTTATGATGTTGATCAGCGCTGGGGGGGATGCTGTAGCAGCAGAGATGCATTTATTTTTATTATGATGGTGATCAGAGTGGGATTGGTGGGTGCTTTACCTTTGGGGATATATTTATTTTTATTATGATGGTGATCAGTTCTGGGGTTGGTGCTAGGCCACCAGGGATGTATTTATTTTATTATGACATGGATCAGGGCTGGTGGGCCACTGTACCACCAGAAATGTATTTATTTTATTATGATGGGAATCAGGGCTGGGAGTGCGGTGCTGTTCCATCAGGGATATATTTTTATTGATGGAATTAGTGCTGGGTGGGATGATGTACCACCAGGGATGTATTACTTTTATTATGATTAGGATCAGGGCTGGGGGATGCTGTACCACCTGAATGTATTTAATTTTATTATGATGAGGATCAGTGCTGGGGGGCTGTACCACCAGAAATGTATTGATTTTATTATGATGGTGATGGGGGCTGTGGGAAGGGGCTCTGCTGTACCACCAAGGATTTATTTATTTTTGTTATAATGGGGATCAGGGCTGGGGTGAGCGCTAGGCCCCCAGGGATGTATTTATTTTTATTATAACAGGGATCAGGGCTGGGGGGGCACTGTACCATCATAAATGTATTTATTTTATTATGATTTGAATCAGGCCTGGGGGGTGGGCTGCTGTTCTACCAGGGATGTATTTTGTATTGATGGGATCAGTGCTGCATGGGGTTATTTACCACCAGGGATGTATTTACTTTTATTCTGATTAGGATCAGGGATTGGGCTGGGTGCTCTACCACTATGGATGTATTTATTTTTATTATGATGGGGATCAGGGCTGGTGGGTGCTCTGCTGTACTACCAGGGATGTATTTATTTTTATTATGATTGAGATTAGTTCTTGGAGTGCTGTTGTGCCACTAAGGATGTATTTATTTTTCTTATGATGGGAATCAGGGCTGGGGGAGGTGCTGTACCACCAGTGATGTATTTATTTTATTGTGATAGCCATCATTGCTTGGGGGAAGGTGCTGTACCACCAGTGATGTATTTATTTTTATTGTGATGGGCATCATTGCTTGGGGGGGTGCTGTACCACCAGGGATATATTTATGTTTTATTATGGTGGGATCAGGGCTGGCAGGATGTTGTACCACAGGGGATGTATTTATTGTTATTATGATGAGGATTTTGGATAGGGAGTGCTGTATCCCCAGGGATATATTTAGTTTTATTATGATGGGGATCAGGGCTGGGGGGGGAATGCTCTACCACACAAAATGTATTTAATTTTGTTGTGATGTGGATCAGTGCTGGCTTTGATGCTGTACCACCAGTGCTGTTTTTATTTTAATTTTTATTGTGATCAATTCTGGGGCTGCTACTGTACCACCAGGGATGTATTTATTTTTATTATGTTGGGGATCAGGGCTGGGGGGTGGATGCTGTACCAATCAGGGATGTATTTATTTTTAATTTGATGGGGATCAGAGCTGGGAGTCCGCAGTGCCACCAGTGTTGTTTTCATTTTTATTATCATGGGGATCAGTGCTGGGTAGTGGTGGTCGAAGTGGGCTCAATCCACTCCGCAAAGTGATTCACAGAGCAAAGACGGATTCGCAGAATGCTCTACAACGCGAAGCAGAGTACTTAGTGTTATAATGAGGAATGCAAAGTCCATTACAAATGCTGACTTCGCATTACTCCACTTTCCCAGGTCACTACTCTTCCAATTTTATGGTGAAGTGCATTGATGGCAGTTCACTTCGCCTCACTTCACCTTGTTTTTGAGCTACAAAGGTGAATTTTGCAGTGATTCATGGGATTTCAGGTCACATGTGCTCTATATTGATCTGCACAGCCTCGGTTCGGGGTAGTATGTGTAGGAAAGAGTAGGAGACAGTGTGCTCTGATAGCTATCTGTAATAGGAATCTTGTAAAAGCTGTTCAAAAAGCATTTTTACTTTTTTGTTGGGATCCAACTTTAGTTCATTGATTGTAGGAAACCATCCTGTGCTCATATCTTCCAGCATTTTTGTTTGTGTGGATTTTGAATGTTAATTTACAACATTGAGTGTGTGTGGTGAAAGACTGTGGTGAAGGTAGATTTAAGTTGGAGAAATAGTGATTTCTTTGTTTTTTGGTTATATTTTTGTTATATAACTGACTGTTAATGTACATATAGTAATATTGCTGTAATAGTACAAATTGTCTTGCTGTTTGTTGTGTGGATGTGGTGCAGCATTTCATAAGGTCAGGTTGTTTAAATTACAAATTTACATTAACGTGGCATAGTACACTGAACTTTTGCATTTGCATCACATTCCTCATTCAGCATTGTACACATACTGTTCTGTGTTGTGTGTGAGTGTGTGTGCAGTGCTGCATGCATCAAATAATATACCTTTTATTGTGACACAGATTAGTGTAATTGCAACTAGGCGCAGCAGTGTGAACCTGCTATCCACTGCAGCTGCCTGATTTTGTGCTGCAGTCATGTTCTTTGTTCATAGTTTTGCTGCTTGTAGTGCCATAAAAATCAGCACTGTCTTTATTCAGTGCTCCCCCCCATCCCCACGTTCAAAAAGTATTTTTTACCAGACTGTATTGTTTTTGTGACCCCATCAGCAATACTGGTTACTGAAGTTGTTTTAATTCTGTGACAGTCTCAAAGTAGTCTCTTATCTGTTGCTGAAGCCACAGTTGTTTATTTGGCTTCACATCCAGTCAGCGTCCCTCCAATCAGAAAGTGAACATATCAAAATCTGAATTTGGTAATAATATTTATGATTGATCCCCCAAAATGCCTGCAAAGAGTCATGCAAGCAAAGCTGTTTCTTGCCATGGCAATGTTGACAGTAAGATGGTCTGTGGCTGTAGTAGTAGTAGTACGTAGAGACAGAAGTGTATTGCTGATGTGAAGAAAGGTATTTCTCCTGCAATGTTTTTTACAGCCCAATCAGTAGCTTCACTCATAGTTGGAGGAGATGATGTTTTCCCAGCCAGTGGTGTTAATGTTACTGGTGTTAGAGGTGGTGGTGAAGGTAGCATTAGTATTGTTACGTCAAGTTCTAATTCCGACCAGTGTACCATATCCAAACATATTGAGTGTGAAGCAATGCAAGTGGCTGGCAGTGCAGATGATGTCATACTTCCCAGATACATCCCTGTAACTGAACCTGAAGATTCTGATGATCATGTCAACGATAGCATACAATGTGATGTTCTGTCCACCGTGGCACTTAATGTCTCACATTTTCCATGCTGTGATTCACAGTATGGTGAAAAAATATCTGGTGATGGTGGTGTTGATGCTGATGATGAATGTGATGATGATGATGATGTTGCTGTTGTTGCAACATGGAGTCCACATGCTAGGATCCAAGCAGAAGATGTGGATGTGTGTGATGTTGATGGATATGATGATGATGTCATTGACCCCAGTTGGGAACCAGAGAAAAATAAATTAAAAGTGGCGGTGTCTGAGCCTGTTTGCAGGAATTCCACCCCCCATAAAAACTTGTGATCTACCACTTTTAGTTGATGATGATGACCCAATAATCAATATGATAGGTAGTCGTGGTGGTCAGTTGCAGTACAAGTGTGCAGTGCCAGAAACATCACGTGTCCCCCCACTTCAGTGCTTAAAGTAACAGACTTAAATAAGCCACATCATCATGGACATGTTAAAAGCAGAGCATCACACTACCTTGTTTGGGATTTTTTTGTTCAAGATGCAAATGATGATTCAATTGCAATCTGCCAGGTTTGCCATATGCATGTGAGTTGAGGTAAAAAGGGGAGCCATCTGTGGACAGGAGGACAGCACACGCATCTTAAGAATAGGCACTTGGCCCTGTGGACCCAGCATAAGCTGGCAGCTAATACCACAGTGGGGTGTTCACCCTTGTCACCGGCAATCATAGTCAGCATGTTATCCCCTTCCATGACTGTTAAGCCCAGTAGGAATTTAAACATGTGCAGCAGTGCAGTAATAAGAGCAGAGGATTACTACAGGTATGATGAGGTGGAGGACCATAATGACTTTGAAATGTTGTCCATTGCTGGTGAGAGTAGCAGTTTTTGTGGTGGTGGTGGTGGTGGTGGTGAATGCAGTATGTCTAGTGCAAGTGGTACATTGGCAAATCTGGCAAAATAACATAATTTCTGGGTTTGTCATCATCACCAGTGCAACCGTCTTCATTAAATGTCCACACTCCACCCGCTGCCAATGCCATTCATCACAGATCGCAACCATTTATGACCAACAACACACCACATGTAAAATGTTTGTCAGCCCATGTTACAGAGTGTTTTTGCACATAAGCTGAAGTACCCCCAAATCATACAGTGTTGCGTGAACTTCATGCTGCTGTAGCTGAAATGCTGGCAATTGATCTTTTGCCCTTCTCCTTTGTGGAGAATTCTGGGTTCCAGTGGTTTGCTGCACATTCCTGCCCAAAATGGAAAGTCCCATCCAGGACATACATTTCTACCTGTGCTGTCCCTGAGTTGTTCTGCACTGTATCTGACTCAGTAAGACATGCCCTTCAAGCATTCCTCCTCTCCATTCATCCATTTAAGTATGGATATGTAGACAAGTGGCAAAACAGCAGGGCATTCATATCTGTGTATAACTGCACACTGGGCACAGGGGCTGGGGGTTGTCTGTGATGTTGGTAGTGTGAATAATCAATGCAGTAAGGTGGATTGTTGTGATAGCAATCTTCTGGAATTCACCAGCATGCAGCAATTGCTATTCACAGTGTGACCTGTTCACACACTGGTGAGTACATGTTGGACATGGTACTGACTGAAACTGACAGATGGTTAACCCTCTGTCCCTGAGAGCTGGGTGGTTCATAACAAGTGACAATGGGTCAAATGTGGTGAAATGCATCACTAATAGTGTTTTTTTTTTGTGTTCCATGCATAGCCCACTGTTTTAAGCTTGTGGTTCAGGAGTTTCTGCAGCACTCTGATGTAAAGAAAATGCTGACCATTGCATGACATATCTGGTCTCACTTTTTGAAGATCTGGAAAGGCCCGTGACCAACTGCTGCAATTGCAGATACAAAAAAGCCTGCCTCAGCACCACTTGAAGCTGGAAGTTGTCACCCAATGGAACTGCACATTATACATGGCAGAGAGGTTGTATGAACAATACAAAGCCATTTCAGAATATCTTGTTATGCACATTAGTCGTGACAATTCCGGGGCCTCCATATCTATGATGACTGAACAGTGGTGCCTCATGGACTCTGTAATAACAGTTTCGTGGCCTTTTGAACATGCCACACAGGCAGTGAGTGTCGAGTCTGCCTCCATTGGCCAATCAATTCCACTGCTGCGGGTGCTGAGGCAAACATTGGTGAATGTACAGCATAGCCTTGATGTTGCCGGAGGCGGTGGTAGCAGTATGTTGCTGCAACACATGTTGACAGTTTTTGACTATAATCGTTACGTTGTGAGCATTCAGCATAGTGCCAACTTTGCCATAGCAACAATGCTGGACCCACAATACAAATGTGGAATTGCATCAGTACTGGAGGGAGGGCCTGGACAGGTAAAAAATATCAGTGGTTAACTGGTGCGCTTGGTTCATGGGGCACAGAAGTCACATGCCAAGGTCAGCAAACCTCAGCAGCATAATCCGGCTGAAGGTGTACCTGGAGGACCATCAAGCATATCCTGCAAGGGGAAGGGGACTGTAGTTCCAGGTGGTCTGTCATCTAAAGTGGGTGGTGTCAACCCACTTTTGGAGGCTTTGTCCCAAGTGGGTATTTGTGAAATTAATGTTTCGGGAGAACAGGATGATGCATCAACAATTGGACTTAATGCGGCACAGAGGATGGTTGAGTCATATTTGTCTGAAAACAGGCATCTGACAATAAGTGAAGATCCGCTTTTGTACTGGAGTGGAAAGGTCAGTGAATGGCCAGAGCTGACTGCAGTGGCACTGAAGTACCTCACATGCCCACCCTACAGTGTGAGCGTTGAGAGGGTATTCAGCTCAGCAGGTGCAATAGTCAGGAATCATCAGACAAACCTGTCTCCTGCAAATGTTAGTTTGATAACATTCATTAAAATGAATGGGAGGCACATACCAGCACAGACTGCAACCTTGGTATTCGTATCCCGGTCTAGTCATGGTGGTCTTGCTGATGTGGAAATGGATCATCCTGGTGGCACTGGCAGAGGCTGTCTGAAACGGCCCACCACTGACATAGATGATGACACAATGGAGAAAGAATTTCCCAGTGGTCAGACTTTAGACATCGATGACTGTGAGGGCAGTTTGCTTTATGAGGATGATGATGTGGTTAATGTTGGCAGGTTTTAACTGCAGTATTTGAAAGGTGGTGTGTCCCCCTCCCTGGACCACCAGCACCAGGACTGATGTTATCCAAGTCTGCCACCATGAGTCTGTCTGCCCCCCATGGACCACCACCACCACCAGGACTGATGTTATCCAAGTCTACCACCATGAGTCTGTCTACACCCCACGGACCACCACCACCACCGGGACTGATGTTATCCCAGTCTACTACCATAAGTCTGTTTGCCCCCTGGACCACCACCACCAATGGGACTAATGTTATCCAAGTCTACCACCATGAGTCTGTCTGCCCCTGGACCACCATCACCAGGACTGATGTTAGCCACTACCACCATGAGTCTGTCTGCCCTATGGACCACCACCACTGAGACTGATGTTAGCCACTGCCTCCACTGCCACCATGAGTCTGTCTGTCCCCTGGATCACCACCACTGGGACTGATGTTATCCAAGTCTACCACCATGAGTCTGTCTGCCCCTCAGACCACCACCACCACCGGAACTGATGTTATCCAAGTCTACCACCATGAGTCTGTCTACCCCACATGGACCACCACCACCACCGGGACTGATGTTATCCAAGTCTATCACCATGAGTCTGTCTGCCCCCCAGACCACCATCACTGGGACTGATGTTATCCTATTCTGCCACCATGAGTCTGTCTGCCCACCAGACCACCACCACCAACAGGACTGATGTTATCCTATTCTGCCACCATGAGTCTGTCTGACTGCTGGACCACCACCACCACCGGGACTGATGTTATCCAAGTCAATCACCATGAGTCTGTCTGCCCCCGGAACCACCACCACCACTACTGGGATTGATGTTATCCAAGTCTACCACCATAAGTCTGTCTGCCTCCCAGACCACCACCACCACCAGGACTGGTGTTATCCAAGTCTACCATCAAGAGTCTGTCTGCTCCCCAGACCACCATTACTGGGACTGATGTTATCCTATCCTGCCATCATGAGTCTGTCTGCCCCCTGGACCACCACCACCGCCAATCGGACTGATGTTATCCAAGTCTACCACCATGAGACTGCCTCCCATGGACCACCACCACCACTGGGACTGATGTTATCCAAGTCTACCACCATGAGTCTGTCTGCCCCTGGACCACCACCACCGGGACTGATGTTAGCCACTGCCACCATGAATCTGTCTGCCCCCGGGACCACCACCACCACCAATGGGACTGATGTTATCCAAGTCTACCACCATGAGTCTGTCTGCCCCTGGACCACCACCACCAGGACTGATGTTAGCCACTACCACCATGAGTCTGTCTGTCCTATGGACCACCACCACTGAGACTGATGTTAGCCACTGCCTCCACTGCCACCATGAGTCTGTCTGTCCCCCGGATCACCACCACTGGGGCTGATGTTATCCAAGTCTACCACCATGAGTCTGTCTGCCCCTCAGACCACCACCACCACCGGGACTGATGTTATCCAAGTCTACCACCATGAGTCTGTCTACCCCACATGGACCACCACCACCAGGACTGATGTTATCCTATTCTGCCACCATGAGTCTGTCTGACCCCTTGACCACCACCACCACTGGGACTGATGTTATCCAGGTCAATCACCATGAGTCTGTCTGCCCCTGGGACCACCACCACCACTGGGATTGATGTTATCCAAGTCTACCACCATGAGTCTGTCTGCGCCTCAGACCACCACCACCACCACCACCACCAGGACTGGTGTTATCCAAGTCTACCACCATGAGTCTGTCTGCGCCTCAGACCACCACCACCACCACCACCAGGACTGGTGTTATCCAAGTCTACCACCATGAGTCTGTCTGCCCCCCAGACCACCATCACTGGGACTGATGTTATCCTATTCTGCCACCATGAGTCTGTCTGCCCACTGGACCACCACCACCAACAGGACTGATGTTATCCTATTCTGCCACCATGAGTCTGTCTGACTGCTGGACCACCACCACCACCGGGACTGATGTCATCCAAGTCTACCACCATCAGCCTGTCTGCCCCCAGACCACCACCACCACCAGGACTAATGTTATTCAAGTCTACCACCATGAGTCTGTCTGCCCCCCGGATCACCACCACCACTGGGACTGACGTTATCCAAGTCTGCCACCATGAATCTGTCTGCTCCCCATGGACCACCACCACCAGCTTCTTAATATTTAAACCATAAAGTGAGTATGTGTACTCATGTTTGTTATGCTGCTTCACTTCCTTTAGTTGTATGTTTTGTTTTCTGTAGCTTTTCAGAGCCACAATGGTTAAACACATTTTTTTTGTAGTTGTTCATACAGGTGAGACACACTAAGCTGAAAGCTTTTTTACAGGTGCAACCTGGGAGCACAGGAAAGTTAAGTGACTTGCTCAGGGTCACACAGTATGCAAGTGGAAGCTGTAGGATTCAAACCCAGGTCTGGGCTGCTGGATTTCACGAGATTTGCAGCTCAGAGCCTTAAACCACTGCGCTATACTGCCTCCCAATTTACAGTACATTTTTGTTTCTTTTACAGGGTAACAAAAAAAGGATCCATCGCTAAAACTCATTGAGAATGATGCTGTAGCTGTAGCTGTACCGTACAG
Source organism: Neoceratodus forsteri (assembly GCA_016271365.2). Classification (NCBI taxonomy): domain Eukaryota; kingdom Metazoa; phylum Chordata; order Ceratodontiformes; family Ceratodontidae; genus Neoceratodus; species Neoceratodus forsteri. Next base: position 777,162,383 of record CM028138.1, read on the forward strand.
AGAGGAACTGATGTAATATCCATGTGAAATCCATTCTGGTAAGTATGAAGATTTTATTTCATCCGTTTCACTGTTTTGTAAAGACTGCAGCAAATATTGCACACAACAGGTTGTGCTAGTTGACAAGATGTGTCTCTGAAATATAACTTGACTTTAGGGATTAAGATTTGAGAACCAGGGAGGGACACATAACAATTAAGTTGTAAGAAGTCATTCATTTCTTTTTTTTAGGAAACTTCCAGATGCTTTGTTGTTCTGACAAAGTGGTCTTATCCAAACAAGTTCTTCAACATCAGGCCCACCCCACCCCCCGGCTGGGGCACACATGCAACATGCAGAAGTCGTTTCATTAGATAACCATGACCATCACATCAGACTCGAAAAGGATGCAGATGAAATCTGTGAATAAGTAAGAAAATAAGTAACCATTACTGACAAACCTGCAAATATGCTTCCCCCACCCCAAAAAAAAAAAACTTACTTTCATGTGTTTGACAGTTATCCATTACAAATGTCTACACATAAAGTTCTAATAGAGCTCTGGAATGTGCACACCAACAGTATCTGTGACTTGTGATACAGAACAATACCATGAGTACATGTCCATGTCAACCCACCCCACCTACAAACTACAGACATATACAGTATATCTATATATAGAAACTCACCAAGGCTACTATTAGTGTACAGACAAAGGGCACCCTTCCATCCTGTTGAGATGACCACATTGCGTTTGCTCGAATCGCAGCACTCATTGGACCAGCAACAGTTCTCTCACGGTCATCATTTTAGGGGCACTGCATGCATGAGTGACTGCGGAATAAATTCTGGGGTACTTTGCATGTGCTGAAACAATCCCATTTCACTTTGTTACCACTTGTCAATTTTCTGCACACAAGGAGGATGCATTCTGGGACTGCAGAAAAAATCTGCAAACTCTGTGCCACTTTTATGTGCATGACTGAGTGTGCAGTTAATTCTGGGGCACTTTGTATGTGCTAAAACAGTTTCATTTCATTTTGTTACCATTTGTCAATTTTCTGCACACAAGAAGGATGCATTCTGGGCCTGCAGAAAATATCTGGGGACTCTGTCCCACTTTTATGCACATGACTGAGTGTGCCATTAATTCTGTGGGACTTTGTATGTGCTGAAACAGTCTCATTTCACTTCATTACCACTTGTCAATTTTCTGCACACAAGGAAGATGCATTCTGGGACTGCAGAAAAAATCGGGGGACTCTGTGCCACTTTTATGCACATGACCGAGTGTGCCATTAATTCTGGGGGATTTTGTATGTGCTGAGACAGTCTCATTTCACTTCATTACCACTTGTCAATTATCTGCACACAAGCAGGAAGCATTCTGGACCTGCAGAAAAAATCTGGGGACTCTGTGCCACTTTTGTGTGTTCTGTGATTGTTGCTGTGAGCTCATGATGTCATACTGACATTTTTACAATTAAAGTAGCACTGCTAGAATGTCCTCACAGTTCTGAACTGTACTTTTTCATGCTACTTTACATTGCCACAGCCACCACTACTTACCTCCGAGTCATGACTTGAATGATACGATTCTTTTCACAATTTATGTCTGCTTTACTTACCTGACTACTTTTTTTCATGTATGAAAAAAAATGAACACGTCTTCCAATATTGTTCGGACCAGCTTTGTATTTATTTGCAGCTGCTTTTCAATAACTAGTGTTCCATAGTGTCATAAAACACTGCCTGCTGCAAAATTGTTAATTAACAACAGAAGTGATATATGACAACTACTTGATGTGATGGAGAAAAGCAGAGGAAAACAATGACAAAGACCTAGTCAGCACCAATTTAAAAGGAATGCTCCATTCTTTATTTCACACATGAAAAATGTAGTACAGCAGACTCAACTACTGCAAATTCTCTTATCATTCCAGCCAGTCAGGATGTAAGTAAAGGAAGTTGTAGCATAGCATTAAAAAATATAGCTCCGAGTTATCAACAGATTGTTGCGCTGCTGCTTTACAGACAGTCACCACATTACATAGTTATGGTGATGCACATAAACTAATACGTGTGGGGTCATTACTACCACTGGAATATTTCTTGCTCCACAGAGTGCAATATATTTTTGTGAAAACCACCCATAATTTCAATACTGTGAGTCACCTGATGGAGGAATTACCAATCAGAAAAGCCACCCACATTCTGCCACCCTTTCTCAGCAACGTTAGGATGTGATGCCAGGGGGATCGCAGGTGCATGCACCACTATAGTGAGTGTCCCACAGCTATCCCAACCAATGTTTCGTTATGTCATAAGGTTCACTTTGTGGTAAAATGTGGGATGTTTCTACTAACAAGACACTTCTTGCTGGAAATATGGCCAAATATTTCACCATAAACTGAACATTATAAGATACAGAAACATTCGGAAACCTGCTGGACAATCGGATATTCACTGTAAGGAGCACACAAACGCAATCTCCCTGCCATCACGTCCTAACGTTGCTGAGAAGGGAGGCAGAATGTGGGCAGATTTTCAGAATGGGAATTCCTCCATCATGTGACTCACTGTAATGAAATTATGCCTGTATTTCACAAAACTGTATTGCACTATGTGGTGCAAGAAAGATTCCACTAGAAGAGAAAATGTGTATGATTAAACAATAACAAACAAAAAACACACAAAAGAAGTACAACACCGTAGTGGGTTGAGGTCAGGGTTGGGGGACAGAAAACAATCCCCTGACTTACTATTGCCGTGGGATGCCGTGGTGGTCCAGCAGCAGGTGCAGCATTGAAAGTATTTGCTGCTGCTGTGCTTCCACTCTGTTTACCTGCTGCTCCAAAGCACTAAAGGCTCATTATTTTCCTTGACCACTGGCCACACCAGGCCAAAGTCAGACTGGCTTGCAGAGACTGGTGGGGTCCACTGCAGTGGGTAATCCATGTAGTGGGGCTGGTGGTGGACAGGGTGGTGCTGCTGGCTGTTGTGGCAGTGGTGGTGGTGGAGCAGCTGATGTAGTAGCCCTCTTACGCCTCCTGCTGCGGCGGTGAGTGCTGTGAGGCACATCTCCCACTCCAGCAGCACCCTCAGCCACTACCATGGAAAGGCCAGCAGGTGGATGCCTGGCCCCTTCTGTGGCAGCCTGCCAATCTGCCCTGTCATGGTTCAGCATATGGGTACCCTGGCCACTGGTCTCCAAATGTGTCCCAGGAGGGCCATGGTGCACTAGTACACCACACACACACACACACACACACACACACACACACACACACACACACACAGCACTCCACCACTGTGCTGTCTCCCCCCACAAAATTTAAAAACTCCCACACTGGGGAACTGTGGGGGGGATCAGACACAGTCCTCACATGTCGGGCACAAGTCTCACTACCACCTACAATTGCCAGTGCCACCCCCGGTGGCTGTGGAGGTGGTGCTGCTGGAGCCCCAACAGCTGCTGCTAGTGGTGGTGGTGGTAGTGGCAGAGAAGATGGGTGCACAGCAGCCACTGGTGGCACTGGTGGTGCTGCTGCTGCTCCTGTTGCTTCAGTGGGGAAGCAACACTGGCCAGGAGTCTGGAGAGGTCCAACATCATACGACTGCCCTGCCCCCCATGGGTCTGCACTCCTCCCCTCCTAACGTGCCCACGGGCCAGTGACTCACCTTCTCCCATGTGAACCTCCATCCTCCTGAGTCACGGGACCACACACACACACACACACACACACACACACACACAGTGGATACACACACACACACACATACAGTCAGTCACACACACAAAACAAAACAAAACTTACAGAAAAAAATTCACTAACAAAAAAACACTAAGACAATACAAAAACTAAATAAAATAGCTTTTAAAAAAGCTGCTAGTTTGTTCTCGGTTCTGGCAGTAAAAAGACATGAAAGCCAAGCAAACTCCTCTCCTCTCACAATTTTGCTTTCTCCTTGTACAAATGCAAAGGAGAAGGTGAAACTGCTTCTCTGACTCACTTCCTTCCTGCCTGGTTAAAGCATGTGACTTACAGTACCTCAAGCCATGTGATTTACCTATTTTCTTCTCACTTAGCCTTACTTCATGTTAAGGCATAATGAGAATGTGAAGTGGTAATAATAAAGCGAAGTGAGCACTTTACAGGGTCCACTTCATGTTGTGCTCCACGGATGCCAAGTGCCCATTTTGTGTCCACTTCATGGGCGGATTCATAATTTGATGCATCTCTATTATTTGGGGGGGGTGCTGCTGTATCATCAGGTATGTATTTATTGTTATCATGATGGGGATCAGGGCTGGGGGGCTGCTGTACCACAAGGGATGTATTTAATTTTATTATGATGGGATTCAGGGCTTGGGGGGACTGGTGTACCACCGGGGATGTTTTTATTTTTATTATGCTGGTGTTAAGGGCTGGGGGGGCTGCTGTACCACCAGGAATGTATTTGTATTGATTATGATTAGGATCATGGCTGAGGGGGGGATGCTGTACCACCAGGGATTTATTTATTTTTATTATGATCTGGATCATTGCAGGGGTTCTGCTGTACCACCAGGGATGTATTTATTTTTATTATGGTAGGGATCAAGGCTGGGGGGTGTGGTTGCTGAACCACCAGTGATGTATTTATTTTTGTTATGATGGGAATCAGTGCTGGGGACTGCTCTACCACCAGCAATGTGTTTCTATTTATTGTGGATGTATTTGTTTTTATTATGATGTGGTTCAGGGCTGGGGGGGGGACTTGTGTACCACCAGGGATGTATTTATTTTTATTATGATTGTGATCAGGCCGGGGGTTGATGCTTTACAAAAAGGGAGGGCTGTACAACCAGAAATGTATTGATGTTATTCTGATGGTGATGGGGGCTGCTGGAGGGGCTCTGCTGTACCACCAAGGATTTATTTATTTTTGTTATAATGGGGATCAGGGCTGGGGTGGGCTCTAGGCCACCATGGATGTATTTATTTGTATTGTAACAGAGATCAGGGCTAGGGGAGCGGCTGTACTACCAGAAATGTATTTATTTTATTATGATGGGAATCACGGCTGGGGGATGGACTGCTGTTCCACCAGGGACTATTTTTTTATTGATGGGATCAGTGCTGGGTGGGATGATATTCCACCAGGGATGTATTTACTTTTATCATGATTAGGGTCAGGGCAGGGGCTGCTGTACTACCAGGGATGTATTTATTTTTATTGTGATTGAGATTAGTTCATGGAGGGCTGTTGTACCACCAAGAATGTATTTAATTTTCTTATGATGGGGATCAGGGCTCGGGGGGAGGTTCTGTACCACCAGTGATGTATTTATTTTTATTGTGATGGACAGCATTGCTTGGGGGGTGCTGTTCCACCCAGGGATGTATTTATGTTTTATTATGGTGGGGATCAGGACTGGCAGGATGCTGTAACACAGGGGATGTATTTATTTTTATTATGATGAGGATTATGGCGGGGGGTGCTGTACCACCAGGGATATATTTATTTTTATTATGATGTGGATCAGGACTGCGGAGAATGCTGTACCACACAGGATGTATTTAATTTTATTGTGCTGTGTATCAGTGCTGAGGGGGATGCTGTACCACCAAGGATGTATTTATTTTTATTTTGATTGGGATCAATGGTGGGGTGCTACTGTACCACCAGGATGTATTTGCTTTTATTATTGTGGGGATCAGGGTGGGGGTGGATGGTGTACCACCAGGGATGTATTTATTTTTATTATGATGGGGATCAGACCTGGGGGTCCGTAGTGCCACCAGTGTTGTTTTTATTTCAGTTATCATGGGGATCAGTGCTGGGGGGTTGGTGCTCTATCACCAGGGATGTATTTGTTGCTATCATGATGGGGATCAGGGCTGGGGGGCTGCTGTACCACCAGGGATGTATTCATTTTTATTATGATTGGAATCATGGCAGAGGGAAGCTGTACTACTGGGGACATATTTATTTTTATTACAATGGGATCAGGCATGGGGGGGATGCTGTACCACTAGGGATTTATTTATTTTTATTATGATCTGGATCAGTGCAGGGGTTCTGTTGTACCACCAGGGATGTATTTGTTTTATTATGATGGGGATCAGTGCTGGGGGCTGCTCTACCACCAGCGATGTAGTTCTATTTATTATGATGGGGATCAGGGCAGGGGGTGATGCTGTACCATTGGGGATGTATTTATTTTTATTATAATTGTGATCAGGGCTGGGGTTGATGCTTTACAACCAGGGATGTATACATTTTTAATTTTATAGGGATCATGACTGGGGACCGCTGTGCCACCATGGATGTATTTATTTTTATTATGATGGGGATCAGGGCTTGGGGGTGCTGTATCACCAGAAATGTATTGATTTTATTATGATGGTGATGGGGGCTGTGGGGGGGGGTGCTGCTGTACCACCAAGGATTTATTTTTGTTATGATATGGGTCAGGGCTAGTGGGGCTGCCCAGGGATGTATTTATTTTTATTAGGATGGGTATCAGGGCTTGGGGAGTGGATGCTGTATCACCAGGGATGTGTTTATTTTTATTATGAAGGGGATCAGTGCTGGGGGGAGCTGCTGTACCTCCAGAGATGCATTTTTTTTATTATGATGGGAATCAGGACTGTGGGGGGTTGCTGTACCATCAGGGATGTATTTATTTTTATTATGATTGGTATCAGTGCTGGTGGGTGGATGCTGTTCCACCTGGGATGTATTTATTTTTATTATGATGTGGATTAAGGCTGGGGGCCCACTGTGCTACCAGGGATGTTTTTATTTTTATTATGATGGGGATCAGTCCTGGGGTGAGCTCCTGTACCACCAGATATATATTTTTTATTACGATGTTAATCAGGGTGGGGGGTTCTGCTGTACCACCAGGGATGTATGTTTTTGAAGAGATCAGTGCTTGATGGGATGATGTACCACCATGGATTTGTTTATTTTTATTTTGATTAGGATCAGGGCTGGGGAAGGGAGCTGTACCACCAGGGATGTATTTATTTTTATTGTGATGGTGACCAGGGCCATGGGGGTCTGTTGTAGTACCAGGAATGTATATATTTTTATTATGATAAGGATCAGAGCTGGGGAGGGGGCTGTTGTATGACCAAGGATGTATTTTTTGTTATTATGATGGGGACCAAGGCTGGGAGGATGCTGTATCACCAGGGATGTATTTATTCTTATCATGATGGGGATCAGGGCTGAAGGGGGGATGCTGTTCTCCCAGGGATGTACTGATTTTTTTGATAATGGTGATCAGGGCTTGGGTGGGGTTGCTGAACCACAGGGATGTATTTTTCTTATGATCTGGATCAGGGCTGGGGTTGGGAAGCTGTGTCACCAGGGATGTATTTTGTTTTTATTATGATGGGGATGAGTGCTGGGGGACTGCTCAAAAACCATGGATGTATTTCTGTATATTATGATGGGAATCAATGCAGGGAGTGATACTGTACCACCAATGATGTATTTGTTTTTATAACTGGGATCAGGACTGGGGATATGCTGTACCACCAGGGATGTAATTACTTTTATTATGATGGGGATCATGGCTAGGATCCGCTTTGCCAACAGGGATGTATTTATTTTTATTATGATGTTGATTAGGGCTGGGGGGGTATGCTGTACCACTAGGGATGTTTTCATTTTTATTATGAGGGTGATCAGGGCAGGGGGGTGGGTGCTGTACCACAGGGTGTGTATTTATTTTCATTATGATGGGGATCAGGGCTGGGGTCGGGTGCTGTACCACCAGGATGTATTTATTTGTTATTGTGATGGGAATCAGGGCTGGGGTCGGGTGCTGTACCAGCAGGGATGTATTTATTTTATTATGATGTTGATTAGGGCTGGGGGTATGCTGTACCACTAGGGATGTTTTCATTTTATTATGAGGGTGATCAGGGCAGGGGTGGGTGCTGTACCACAGGTGTGTATTTATTTTCATTATGATGGGGATCAGGGCTGGGGTCGTGTGCTGTACCACCAGGGATGTATTTATTTGTTATTGTGATGGGAATCAGGGCTGTGGTCGGTGCTGTACCAGCAGGGATGTATTTATTTTTATTATGATGGGAATCAGGGCTGGGGTCGGGGTGCTGTACCATCAGGGATGTATTTATTTTTATTATGATGGGAATCAGGACTGGGGTCGGGGTGCTGTACCATCAGGGATGTATTTATTTTTATTATGATGGGAATCAGGGCTGGGGTCAGGGTGCTGTACCACCAGGGATGTATTTATTTTTATTATGATGGGAATCAGGGCTGGGGCCAGGGTGCTGTGCCACCAGGGATGTATTTATTTTTATTATGATGGGGATCATGGCTGGGGTCAGGGTGCTGTACCACCAGGGATGTATTTATTTTTATTATGATGGGAATCAGGGCTGGGGTGGATGCTGTACCACCAGGGATGTATTTATTTGTTATTGTGATGGGAATCTGGGCTGGGAGGGGGATGCTGTACCAGCAGAGATGCATTTAATTTTATTATAATGGTGATCAGGGTGGGTTGGGTGGGTGCTTTACCTCTGGGGTGTATTAATTTTTATTGTGATGGGGATCAGGGCTGGGGTGGATGCTAGTCCACCAGAAATGTATTTGTTTTATTATGATGGAAATCAGGACTGGGGGATGGGCTGCTATTTCACCAGGGATGTATTTGATGGGATCATTGCTGGTCAGGATGATGTACCACCAGGGGTGTATTTACTTTTATTATGATTAGGATTAGGGCTTGGGGTTGGGGGAAGCTGTATCACCCGGGATGTATTTATTTTTATTATGATGGGGATCAGGACTGTGGGGGCTCCTGTACTACCAAGGATGTACTTATTTTTATTATGACTGAGATTACAGCTGGGAGCGCTGTTGTACAACTAAGGATGTATTTATTATTTTTATGATGGTTATCATGGCTTGGGGGCGAGGTGCTGTACCACCAGGGATGTATTTTTTTTTTGTGATGGGGATCATTGCTTGGTGGGAGTGCTGTTCCACCGGGGATGTATTTATGTGTTATTGTGGTGGGAATCAGGGCTGGCATAAAGCTGTACCACCCAGGATGTATTTAATTTTATTGTGATGTGGATCAGTGTTGGGGGGATGCTGTACCACCAGGGATGTATTTTTTTTTATGATGGTGATCAGGGCTGGTGGCAGATGCTGTATCACCAGGGACGTATTTATTTTTATTATGATTGATATTATTGCTTGGGAAGGGGGGTGGGTGCTATTCCACTAGGAATGTATTTATTTTTTATTATGGTGAGGATCAGGGCTGGGGAGATGCTGTGCCACCAGGGATGTATTTAGTTTTATATAGATGGGGATCAGTGCTGGGGGTGCTTCTATACCACCAGGGATGTATTGATTTTTATTAAGATGGGGATCAGGGCTTGGGGGATGGATTCGGTATAACCAGAGATATATTTATCTTTATAATGATGGGGATCAGGGCTGAGGGGCTGCGCTGCTACCAGTGTAGTATTTGTTTTTATTATTATATAGATCAGTGCTTGTGGGGGCTGCTGTACCATCAGCTATGTATTCATTGTTATTATGATATGGATCAGGGCTGGGGGGCTGCGCTGCTTCCAGTGTAGTTTTTGTTTTGTATTATTATATGGATCAGTGGTGGGGGGGGCTGCTGTACCATCAGAGATGTATTTATTGTTATTATGATATGGATCAGGGTTGGGGTGGATGCTGTACCATCAGGGATGTATTTATTGTTATTATGATGTTAATCATTGCTGGAGATCAGGGCTGGGGGGATGCTGTGCCACCATCAATGTATTTAGTTTTATTATGATGGGGATCATAACTGGGATCCACTGTGACACCAGAGATGTATTTACTATTATTATGATGTTGATCAATGCTGGGGGGTCGCTGTACCACCAGAGATGGATTTATTTTTATTATTCTGTTGATCATTGCTGGGGTGTATGATGCACCACCAGGGATGTATTTATTTTTATTATAATGGTGATTAGGGCAGGGGTGTGGGTGCTGTACCACTGGGAATGTATCTATTTTTATTATGATGGGGTTCAGAGTTGGGGGGGGTGCTGTACCACCAGGCACTTATTTATTTTTATTATGCTGGAAATTGGGGTGAGGGGGAATGTGTACCACCTTGGATGTATTTATTTTAATCTGATCAGGATCAGTGCTGGGGGGATGTTGTACCACTGGGGATGTATTTATTTTTATTGTGATGGGGATCAGGGCTGCTGTGGGAGCTAGGCCACCAGAGATGTATTTAGTTTTATTATGATGGAGATCATGGCTGGGATCCACTGTGCCACCAGAGATGTATTAATTTTAATTATGATGTTGCTCATTGCTGGGGTGTACACTGTACCACCAGGGATGTGTTTATTTTTATTAAGATGGTGAGTAGGGCAGGGGTGTGGGTGCTGTACCACAGGGGATGTATTTATTTTTATTGTAATGGGGATCATGGCTGCTGTGGGAGAAGGCCACCAGAGATGATTTGTTTTTGTTATGATGAAGACTAGGGCTGGAGGTCAGAGGTACCACCATGGATGTATTTATTTTATTATGATGAGATCAGGGCTGGGGTCTGCTGCACCACACGGATGTATTTAGTTTTATTATAATGGAATCAGTGCTGCACAGGATGCTGTACCACCGGATGTATTTATTTTTATTATCATGGGAATGAGGCCTGAGGTTGGGGTGCTGTACCACCAGGGATGTATTTGTTTTTATTATGATTAGGATCAGGGCTGAGGAGGCTGCTGTTCCATCAGGGATGTATTTATTTTTATTATTATGTTGATCAGGGCTTGGTGAAGCTGCTGTATAACCAGCAATTAATTTATTTTTATTATGATGGAGATCAGGGTTGGGTGGATGCTGTTCCACCATGGTTTTATTTATTTTTATTATGACAGGTGTCAGTTCTGAGGGTGTGCTGTATACCAGCGATGTATTTATTTTATTATGATTTGGATTAGGTCTGGGGATGATGCTATACCTCCAGGAACGCATTTTTTTTTTTACAATGGGATCAGGGCTGGGGGGGCTGCTGTATCCACAGAGATATGTTTCGTTTTATGTTTATAAAAATGATTTTAATCAGGGCTTGGGGAGCACTAGACCACAAGAGATGTATTTATTTTATTGTGATCAGGATCAGAGCTGGGGGGGCTGCTGTACCACCAGGAATGTATTTGTTTTTATTATGATTGGTATCATGGCTGATGAGGGACACTGTACCACTAGGGTCTTATTTATTTTTATTATGATGGGATCAGGGCTTGGCAGGGGAAATTGTACCACCAGGGATTTATTTATTTTTATTATGCTCTGGATCAGTGCAGGGGTTCTGCTGTACCACTAGGGATGTATTTATTTTTATTGTGATGTGGATCCATGCTGGGGGATGCACTACTACCAGCGATTTATTTTTATTTATTATATTGGAGATCAGGGCAGGGGCTGATGCTGTACCATTGGGGATGCATTTATTTTTATTATGATTGTGATCAGGGCTGGGGTTGATGCTTTACAACCATGGATGTATTTATTTTTATTATGATGGGGTTCTGGGCTGGGGGTGCACTTTATCACCAGAAATGTATTGATTTTATTATGATGGTGCTGGGGTTGCGGTGTGGAGGGGGCTACTGTGCCACCAAGGATTTATTTATTTTTGTTATAATAGGAATCAGGTCTGTGGGGCTGTTGTACTACCGAGGATGTATTTATTTTTATTAGGATGGGTATCACGTCTTGGGCGGTGGATGCTGTATCACCAGGGATGCGTTTATTTTTTATTATGAAGGGGATCAGTGCTGGGGGGAACTGCTGTTCCACCAGATTTTTTATTATTATTATTATTATTATTATGGGAATCAGGGCTGGGGGGGCTGTGGTACTATCAGATTTGTACTTTTTTTTTTTATGGGATCAGTCCTGGGTGGGATGATGTACCACCATGGATGTATTTATGTTTTTTTTATGATGGTGATCAGGGCTAGGTGGATGTTGTACCACCAGTGCTATATTTTGTTTTTTACCATGGGGATCAGGGCTGTGGGGGTTGCTGTACCACCAGGGATGTTTTTATTTTTATTGTTATGAGGTTCAGGGCTAGGTTACTACTGACCTGCCAAGGATGTATTTATTTTTATTATGTTTCAGATCAGGACTGGTGGGCCTATGCTGTTCCACCTGGGATGTATTTATCTTTTTATGATGTGGTTTAGGGCTGGGGGCCCACTGTACCACCAGGGATGTTTTTATTTTTTATTTATTTTTTTTTTTTACTTTTCTCTTTATCTCTCCTGTCTGCTTTCAGAGCCCACTCCTTCTGTCCACTCATTTTCCCTCCATTCCACCTACATGGGATCTGCCCCTAGAGTGCCTCCTCTCTCCTCCTGCACAGTGGGGTCTGTCCCTTCTTGGTGGCCTGGATGGAACCAGAGCAGCTTTCATCCAGGGCTGCCAAAAGGTGTTTTTCATTTTCTCCCCTTTGTCCCCTACACTCGGAGACGTCGAGCGCTAGGACGTACATCCTGAGTGGTGGTGTGCTGATGCACGCCAAGCCTCTCATGTGCTGTCGATGTCCCCCTCCCCGACTCCAATGAACGGAGCCACCTCCATCCCTTCCTGATGTAGGTGCTTCCACCAGCTATGGAAGGGATGCAGAACGCAGGAGCGTTCTTGGTCTCCCACCCCCTGAGGGAGGAGAGCATCTGTTGGGATGCTCGATCCTCCCTCTCCCCTGCCGACCACCGGCCACCTGAGTCCATTCCCAAACCCGGGCCACTGGCGTAGCATGAGGTGTGGTGTCCAGCGCCTCAACCCTCAGCACCACCAGGCCAGACGGGATGTTTTTATTTTTATTATGATGGGGATCATGATGGGGGGGGGGGTGCTGTATCACCAGGGATGTGTTTATTTTTATTATGATGGGGATCAGTCCTGGGGGGAGCTGCTATACCACCACAGATGTATTTTTTTATTATGATTGGAATCAGGGCTGGGTTTGCTGATGTACTACCTGGGATATATTTTTAAGGGATCAGTTCTCGATGGCATGATGTACCACCTTGGATTTGTTTATTTTTATTATGATTAGGATCAGGGCTGGGGGAGGCTGTACCACCAGGGATGTATTTATTTTTATTATAATTTTTTTTATTTTAAGTCAGTGATTCAGAGAATATGGTTATCACAATCATCATCTTAACATTCTGCGACATCACATCTCATCCTTATCAAACAACCTCCCTGCCGCCCGTGTCCCTATTTAACAACTATACTACTTTACTTTAACTTTGATCTAAGAGTCATGAATGGCAGCCAGTTCCTAAGGTACAGTCTGAACTGATTTTCCATTTTGTAATGCATTTCTTCAACTCTATGTAAATTTACCAATTCCTGAACCCACTCTACAAAAGATGGAGGAGATGTGTCTTTCCAATGTATCAATATATGTTTTTTTGCCAACAACAAACTCATAAAACATAATTCCATGACATCCCCCAAATCCACCACACCTCCTCCAGGTCCAAACACAGCAATTCCTGAGTCAAATGGGAAATCCCACCCAATACATTTTCCAAGTAGCCCAAATATTTTTTGCCAAAATGATTCCAGCTTGCGACAGGAAACCAACATATGATCCAATGTACCTCTAATCTTCCCACATCTTGTGCATAATTTCGAATTATCAACACTTATTTTATTTAATCTTACCAGTGTCAAATAGGTTCTATGTAATATATTTATATACATTTGTTTTAACCTATTGTTCTTAAATTGCTCCTCTTCCAAATTAACCAAAGACTCCCACCTAACATCTGGTATAGACTGACCTCTTTGTTTTTCCCAACTTTGCTTGAATTTACCCAAAGAGACCAATATACCCTTTTCACTAAAATACCAATATATTTCACCAATTAAATGTTTTAAAGAATACAGATTATCAAAAAAAACTCCAACCCCCCCAGAAACTGTAAATGGTTGTTGAGTATTCTTATATATAAAATTCCTTACCTAAAGGTATGCAAAAATGCACTGTCAGATAAATCATATCTATCTCTTAACTCATGAAAAGAGAAAAATCTGTCTACAACCCAAAAATACTGTAATGAACACAGACCTTTTTCTCCCAATTATTTTTGTATTAATCCCCTTCTGATAGATGGGAGAAAATGATAATTATTAACAAGAGGTGTCCTATAAATTAATTTATTATTCCACCCCCCCCCCCCAGCAATCTCCTTACCAAATTCCAAGCTCAATTTGTAGATTTGGTTGAATGAAGAATCTTAGAGTACAGAAAAAAATTAGGATTATTTATATTTACCCCTAAAGTATGTCCTAGAGACGGAAACTTAACTTTTTCTGCCTCAGTCTGAAAACATGCTGGCATCTCCTCCCTATCCTGAACCCAATAGCCCAAACACTCCAATTAAGCCTCCAAATAATAATATTCAAAATTAGGTAAAGGCAACCCCCATTCCGTTTGATAATAATAACTTTTTAAAGGCAATTCTTGGTGTCTGCTGTTTCCATAAAACTTTATTAAGTGCCCTATTTAAAGTGTCAAAAAATATGTCAGGAACAATGATAGGAATTGTGTGAAACAAGAAAAACACCCTTGGGAGAATGTCCATCTTAACAATGTTAATCTGCCCAATCAACACTAAGGAGATAGTTTGCCACCTTACTAGATACTGTTCAATTGTTTTAAGTACCGGTATAACATTTTTTCTCTATAGTATATTTATATCTGAAGATACATAAACCCCCAGATACTTCTTATATGGTTTGTGATAATTATATAACATATGATCTCTAGGTAATTCACTTTCATGTAAATTCACCACTGCCTCTGTCTTACTCCAATGAATTTTATATCCAGAAAACCTACTACATTTTGCAAATATTACTAATAAATGGTCAAAATCTTTGGCTGGGTCAGTCAAAAACAACAAAATATAGTTTGTGTACAGTGATATTTTATATACCTTTCCTTCAACCTCAACTCCCCTAGCCTTAGGGTCATTCCTCACCAAGACTGCCAATGGTTCTATAAACAAAGCAAAAAGCAGGGGTGATAGAGGACACCCCAGTCTAGTGCCTCACTCTAACTCAAAATAACATGAACAATTCTGATTTGTCTTAATTGAAGCCAAAGGTGCATGGTAAATCAATTTTAGCCATTCCAAAAATTTTCCCTTGATGCCGAAACTCTTCAACAAACAAAATAAAAATTTCCACCTTACCCTATCAAAAGCTTTTTCGGCATCAAGGGAAAGAACAGCCAATCTTGTATCCATTGCTGGATCCAATAAATTGACTGCCTGTCTTACACTATGATTTAATCATCTACCAATAACAAACCCACTTTGGTCTGAATTAATACTTTTTGGGATAACACTCTCCAAGCTTTTGCAAAAATCTTATAATCATTGTACAACAATGAGATAGCTCTATAAAGGCCACATAAGTCTGGGGGCTTATCCCTTTTCAGAAGCAAAACAATAGTTGTTTGATTGAAAGTTGGTGGAAAATCCTGTATTTCTATTTATTATGATGGGAATCAGTGCTTGGGGTGAAACTGTTCCACCAGGGATGTATTTATTTTTATTATGATGGGAATCAGGGCTGGGTGGGATGCTGTACAACCAGGGATGTAGTTATTTTTATTATGATGGGGGATCAGGGCTGGGGGTGCTGCTATACTACCAGAGATGTATTTATTTTTATTGTGATAGTGACCAGGGCTGAGGGGTGCTGGATCATGAGGGATGTGTTTATTTTTATTACGATGGGGATAAGGGCTTGAGGGTCTGCTGTAGTACCAGGAATGTATTTATTTTTATTATGATAATGATCAGAGCGGGGGGGGGCTGTTGTACCACCAAGGATGAATTTTTTGTTTTTATGATGGGGACCAAGGCTGGGGGATGCTGTACCTCCAGGGATGCATTTATTTTTATCATGATGGGGATCAGGGCTGGGGTAGATGCTGTTCCCCCAGGGATGTATTGATTTTTTTGATGATGGGAATCAGGACTTGGGTGGGGTTGTGAACCACAGGGATGTGTTTATTTTTATCATGATCCAGATTAGGGCTGGGGGGGATGCTGTATCACCAGTGATGTATTTTGTTTTTATTATGATGGGGATGAGTACTGGGGGACTGCTCTAAAATCATGGTTGTATTTCTGTATACTATGATGGGAATCAGGGCTGTGAGGTATGCTGTACCACCAGGGATGTATTTATTTTTATTATGGTGGCATTCAGGGCAGGGGTGTTGGTGCTGTACCACAGGGGATGTATTTATTTTCATTATGATGGGAATTATGACTGAGGTGGGAGTTAGGCCACCAGAGATGTATTTATTTTTGTTATAATGAAGATTATAGCTGGGTGCTCAGAGGTACCACTAGGGATGTATTGGTTTTTATTATGATGGGAATCAGGGATGGGGGGATGCTGTACCACCAGGGATGTATTCATTTGTATTTTGTTTGGGATCATTGATTGGGGGGAGGGGTGCTGTTCCACTAGGGATGTAATTATTTTTATTATGGAGGGGATCAGGGCTGGGGGGGGTACAACCAGGGATGTATTTATTTTTATTTTGATGGGGGTCATTGCTTGGGAGGGAGGGGTGCTGTTCCGCTAGGGATGTATTTATTTTTATTATGGTGGGGATCAGGGCTGGGGGGACATTGTACCACAAGTGATGTACTTATTTTTATTATGATTGAGATCAGGCTGGGGGATACTGTACCACAGTGGATGTATTTATTTTTATAATGCTGGGGATCAGGGCTGGTTGGCTGCCATGCCACAAGTGTAGTTTTAATTTTTATTATTATGGGGATCAGTGCTGGCAGGGGCTGCTGAATCATCAGAGATGTATTTATTTTTATTATGATATGGATCAGGACTGGGGGCAGATGGTGAACTACCAGGGATGTATTTATGTTTATTATGATGTTGATCAGGGCTGGAAGGGATGCTGTACAAGCAGAGATGCATTTATTTTATAATGATGGTGATCAGGGTGGGGTGGGTTGATGCTTTACCTCCGGGGATGTATTTATTTTTATTATGATGAGGATCTGGGCAGGGGTGGGTGCTAGGCCACCAGGGATGTATTTATTTCTATGATGATGGGGATCAGGGCTGGGGGGGCCACTGTGCCACCAGAAATGTTTTAATTTTATAATGATGGAAATCAGGGCTGGGGGGTGGGCTGCTGTTCCACCTGGGATATATATATTTTTTTTTGATGTGATCGGTGCTGGGTGGGATGATGTACCACCAGGGATGTATTTACTTTTATTATGGTTTGGATCAGGGCTTGGGAGGGAGTTGTACCACCAGGGATGTATTTATTTTTATTATGATGGGGATCAGGACTGGGGGGCTGCTGTACTACCTGGGATGTATTTATTTTTATTATGATTGAGATTTGGGCTTGGAGTGCTTTTGTACCACTAAGGATTTACTTATTTTGTTTATGACAGTTATCATGGCTTGGGAGGAGGTGCTGTACCACCAGTGATGTATTTATTTTTATTATGATGGAATTAGGGCTGGAGGGATGCTGTACCACCAGGAATGTATTTATTTTATTGTGATGGGGATCATTGCTTGGGGGGGGTAATGTTCTACCAGGGATGTATATATGTTTTGTTATGGTGGGGATCAGGTCTGGCAGGATGCTGCACCACAGGGGATGTATTTATTTTTATTATGAGGAGGATTAGGGATGGGGGATGTTGTATCACCAGGGATATATTTAGTTATATTATGATGGGGATCAGGGCTGGGGAGGAAATTCTGTACCAGCCAGGATGTATTTAATTTTATTGTGATGTGGATCAGTGCTGGGGGGGGGATGCTGTACCACCAGGGAGGTATTTATTTTTATTATGATGGGGGTCAGGACTGGAAGATGGATGCTGTGCCACCAGGGATGTATTTGTTTTTATTATGATGGGGATCAGGGCTGGGGGTCTGCGGTGCCACCTGTGTTGTTTTAATTTTTATTATCATGGGGATCTGTGCTTGGGGGGAGGGGTGCTGCTGTATCACCAGAGATGTATTAATAGTTATCATGATGGGGATTAGGGCTGGAGGGGGCTGCTCTACCACCAGGGATGTATTTATTCCTATTGTGATGGGGATCTGAACTGGTGGGGCTGTTGTACCACCGAGGATGAATTCATTTTTATTATAATGGTGTTAAGGGCTGGATGTGGGGGATGCTGTACCACCATGAATGTATTTATTTTTATCATGATTGGGATTATGGCTGAGGAGGATGCTGTTCCACTAGGGACATATTTATTTTTATTATGATGGGATCTGGGCAGGGGGTGATGCTGTACCATCATTATGTATTTTTTTAATTATGATTGTGATCAGGGCTGGGTTGATGCTTTACAACCAGGGGTGTATTTATTTTTATTATTATGGGGATCATGGCTGGGGGATGCTGTGCCACCATGGATGTATTTATTTTAATTATGATGGAGATCAGGGCTGTGGGCATGCTGTACCACTGGGGATGTATTTATTTTTATTATAATGGGGATCAAGGCTGGGGGAATTCTGTACCACCAGGGATGTATTTATTTTTATGATGATGTAGAGCACGGCTTGAGAGGTGATGCTGTACTACTATAGATGTAGTTTTTATTTTATTATAATATGGATCAGGGCTGGGGGCTAGTGTACCACCAGGTTTGTATTTATTTTATTATAATTGGGATCAGGGCTATGGGAGGGCTGCTGTGGCACCAGTGATGTATTTCTTTTTTATTATGATGGCGATCATGGCTGGGGGGGATGCTGTACCACAGTTGATGTGTTTCCCAAAGTCAGTTCATTGCTCAAACTGATGCAATAGCCCATCTGCATTTTTTGTTTTGTGCCCCTGGCCTGTGTGAGATAGTCATGTCATAACTTGGAAAGGCAAGGTTCCATCTTAACAGTCAATCATTTGTTTTAACCATTTGTGCCAGGCAAACCAGGGGGTTGTGATCTGTTTGTACCTCAAAATGCTGCCTGTATAGGTATGGCTTTAACTTTGTTATGGCCTACAACATGGCAAGGCATTATTTTTCCTCTGTAGATTAAGTCTGCTCCCTGGGAAGTAACTTCTTACTGAGGTACACTATTGGGTGATCTTTCCCTTGGTTAGACATTTGACTAATCACTGCCCCAATACCCATATCTGAGATGTCAGTCTGAACAACAAAAAATTTACTATAGTCTGGACTAACTAAGACAGGAGCACTGCACAGTGCCTCCTTTAGCTGTGTAAAGGCTTGCTCACAGGCTGGTTCCCAATTAACTTTCTTAGACATGTTTTTCTTTAATAGGTCCAATAAGAAAGCAGCCAGGGCACTGTAGTTTGGTACAAATTTCCTATAATACCCTGCTGTCCCAAGAAAATGCCAAACCTACTTCTGTGTTTCAGGTCCAGGCAATGCCTTGATTGCATCAATTTTCATTTGGTTAAGACAGAGACATCCCCCAGCCTACTACATGCCCAAGGTATGCCACCTCAGCCATGGCGACCTTGCACTTCTTAGCTTTCACAGTGATTCTAGTCCTCTGTGTTTTGCTCTGCACTTCAATAAGGTGGGCCTGGTGTTCTTCCCAGCTGACACTAAAGATGGCAATGTCATCCCGGTACACCATGTCATACTCCTCAGCACCATTTAACACCTGGTTCACCAACCTTTGGAAGGTGTCAGGAGCATTCTTCATTCCAAAAGGCATTACTTTAAACTCAAATATCCCTATTGGAGTGATGAAGGCTGACCTCTCCCTAGCTCTGGCAGTTAAGTGTCTCAGAGAAAGGTTTACTTTTTTGGAAAATTGGACAGGGTTCATAAATCAGGGTCTATTTGCTAGGGATTGTCTGCATTTGAACAAACAGGGCAAACAAATCTTTGCTAGTAGATTACAGTACCAACTAGACCAGTGTTTAAACTACTAGGTGGGGGGGATTTGTATCCCTACAGGAAACACTCATAAAAAAACTTCCCCATTAGCCCCTCAGAATGGAATTGCCTTGTTATTAATGCTAGAAGTCTTACTAGTAAGTTCAACGAGCTTATTCGTTCTTTAGATCAATTCAATATTCATATTTGTGCAATTACTGAGACCTGGTGGTGTGATTATGACCCTTGGGTCAAGAATATTCCAGGTTACACTTTGTTTCATAAAGACAGGAGCAATACTAGAGGGGGTGGGGAGGTGTTGTATCTGTCTAACACTATTAACTTGGAAAACATTGAACTAACCCATTGGCCAAATATTGAAGCAGTTTGGGTGTGGTCTATAGGCCTCTGTCAATAACACATGATGAGGATTCCCATTTGTTGGATTTTGTGGAGAAATTATCCTCTACTAATACTATCTTGCTTATAGGAGATTTTAATCCTGGATAGAGCCTAGTTAAAAAGGCCATGGATGAATGCTACCATGAAAAAAACATATTAAATACAAGAATAGGGTATATAAATGGGCTATGTATTGTGGATCCCCAAAAAGAAAGGGAAAATTATAAATTCCAGCTGAGGGTGACAAAATTTAGTATTAGAAAAGCAAAACAGGACTATGAGGTAAGACTGGATAACAAAGTAGGAGATAATCACAAAACCTTTTATGAATACATTAATAATAAAAGAGGAGGTACTCCTACCATTAGTCCACTAAAAGACATTTCTGGTGACCTAGTAACTGATAAGACACAAATGGCCTCTATTTGTAAAAGGCAAGTTTCTTCAGTCTTCAATAGCAAAACAATTAATAGTAATATCCATAATGACCATATCTTGACTGGGTAACTTACTGTGGATGCAGCCACAACACAAAAAATGTTACAGAATTTAGACCCACATAAATCAGCAGGTCCAGATGATCTCTACCCTTACATTTCTAAGGAACTGGCTATTCCTCTTTCTGGCCCTATCACTGCTCTGTTTATGAAATCCATACAGGATGAGCAGGTTATCAATGTTTGGAGACAGGCAACAGTGGTCCCTATTTTTAAAATGGTTCCAGACAGGATGTGTCCAATTATAGACCTATTAGCTTCATGTCCATTCTGGGCAAAATTCTTGAAGGAATTATAAAAGATCATCTCTGCAAGTGGATTCAACCAGACCCTACACAGCATGGCTTTGTCAAGGCAAGATCATGTCAGACCAATCTGTTGGGTTTTTATGGCAGAGTGAGTGGGGCCTTGGACAGGGGTGAGGCTGTGGATGTAATCCTAATTGATTTCTCTAAGGCCTTAGATAAGGTCCCTCATGGTGAACTTATTGATGATATTATTAATCTCAAAATGGGGGTAATATAACACGTTGGGTGGAGTCATGGTTGAAGGGTACAACTCAGCGAGTTTGTATAAAAGGCTCTTATTCCAGGTGGGATAACATGACCGGTGGGTTCCCTCAAGAATCAGTTCTTGGCCCTTGCTTATTTAATATCTATATTGTGTCACTCAAAACATCAACCAATGCTTAGCTGACTAAATTTGCAGATGATTGCCACCTAGGATTTCCAGTTAACAACACTGAAGGTATAAATACCCTACAGTATGTCCTCGAAGAACTACAAACTTGGGCTAACTTTAACAAATTTACATTTAATGTTGATATGTGTGTAGTAATGCACTTCAGGAGAAACAATCAGCATGCAAATTATAAATCTGGCAGCACGATTTTAAAGGCAGTTGATTATGAACGTGACTTGGGAGTCAGAGTATCAAATGATTTAATCCCTAAACTTCATTGTCATATGGTAATTAAGAAGGCTGCAGTTATATTACACTGTATCAATAAACATATTAGTAGTAATAGTAGTGAGGTTTTGCTTCCTCTGTACTCATCATAGGTGAGGCCCCACTTGGAATATTGTGCCAAACCTTTGGGCCCTAGGTGATAAAGGCTCTATAATTGTTCGAGAAAAGATTCAGAAGAGGGCCACTAGAAAAATTGATGAGGTAAAGGGTCTGGACTATGCAGTAAGACTGAAGAAACTTGGATTGTATACATTGGAATACCGTAGAATGAGAGGAGGTTTATGTTTGGTATTTAAAGCCTTGCACAATGATCAATTATGGGAGCTGCTTGGCTTGGGGCTCAAGAAACTAATTTATAACACTAGGGCACATCCACTTCAACTCACAGTAGACCATTATAAAACTAAAAAAAGGAGTACATGGTTTTCAATTAGAGTATGCAAAATATGGAATAATCTACCACTGGATGTTGTAGCATGTAAAACATGGACACCTTTAAAATACATTTGGATACATATTTAGGTCTAAATTTCATAATGGGCTATAATTGATAATTGATATCGGTGAGAATTATGGACTTTTGTCTACTAAGCTCTATATTACCTATGATACTCCTCCCCAGGACTACACACTGCAAAGACCATGTTAACCCTATTAGCATATGGCTTCAACATGTTGACATGGTACATTCTTTGGGTATGTATCATGTCAGGCAGTTCTATAATGTAGTTTATGTCATTCACCTGTCTGACTATCTTGTACGTTCCTGGCCACTTATCTTTTGGACTTGGATTAGGACCATGACATCTTGACCCACAGTGTATGAGTGAGCTCTGGCTCTGCTATTGTACCACACCTTTTGTTTTTGTTGGGCTGCTGCCAGGTCGCTTTGGGATGTTCTCATCAGTTCATTCAGCTTTTCCTAAACTTAAGGACATAATCCACTATTGGAGTTCCCTGGGAGGCATGCTTGCCTTCCCAGTCCTCTCAGATCAAGCCTAGGGGCCAGCATACCCAGCGTCCATATAAGAGTTTGAAGAGAAAAACCCTATTGACTCTTGGGGCACCTCCCTGCATACAAACAACAGGTGGGGAAGGTATTTCTCCCAGTCCCTCTCATGTTGTTCATAAAATGCTTGGAGCACAGATTTAAGTGTACGATTGAATATTTCCACAAGCCCATTGGCTTGTGAGTGATAAGGTGTCATGCATCTCTGCACCACCCCATATTTATAACACAAACATTTCATCAGGGCCAGCATGAAGGAATCCAGTCGATCAGTGATAACCTCCTGTGGAAACCCAAAATGGGAGAAAATCCCTAACAAGGCATTTGCCACTTTGTCTGTCCTCAGTGAGGATAGGACAATTGTCTCTGGGTGCTGGGTGGCAATATCCACCACAAATAGGATAAACCTCTTCTTGGAGGACTGGGGTATTCAAAGGCCCCACAATATCCATTGCTACCCTCTGGAATGGATCCTCCACTATGGGCAAGAGAATTAGGGTGGCTTAGGTTCTCCTACCTGAATTTCCTATTTATTCCTATTTATTGGAACCAGTGACAAGACCTGCAGTACTCCTTCACCTGTTGAATGAAGTTGGGCCAATAGAAACTGTGGGCCAATTGCTGCATAGTGCATGCAATTCCCAGATGACCAGACATGGGAATATCATGTGCAATCTTGAGCAACTGCTCAAGGTACCCCAGGGAACAACAAGCAGATGGCCAGTCACCCCTTCCTCTGTCTTTATATCCTGCATATACATCAGTCCACTGGCCCAATAAACTTCATGCTTCCTGTCACCTCTTTGTGCTCCATCAGAGTCTGCCCAAGCACTGAGCTTCTCTAAACTAGGGTCATTTTTCTCAGCAGCAGTGGAATCTTTACACATTTCCAAGGTATGGGACAAGCCCCCTCCAGATTCTAAACTAGGATCCCTAGCTCTAGCATCAGGGCATTGAGGGTCACTGTTATTCCTAATGCTCTGACAATGGGCTACCCCTCCTTCCTCAGAATAATCCTTTGTAGCTGTTCTGTTAACTGCTACCTGGGGAATTTCTACCCCTTTCATAATTCTCTATATCAGGAGATACAGGCTGGGAAACCAGTCTCCCAGTGATTTCTACAGGGGCTTCTATGGGTCAATGTAACTACAATTTACCTTTAAATAATAATAATAAAGTCAAGGCGCCTTATAATTACAGATATGAAAAATAAAAGCAAAGATTACTGAGCTCATACAATTCCAATAGCAGATCAATCATGATAAATCTTAGACCATAAAAATGTCTTTAAAGCCTTTTTAAATTCCTCCATGGACGTACACTGTCAAAACGGATGGGGTAGAGCATTCCAGAGGGTAAGGGCAGGGCACATAAAAGCCTGAGCCCCTGAAGATTTTGCTCCTTGGCTGCAGGTAACTCCACACACTATTTCTTTTTGTAGATTGTTGACAATAATTACATCTAAAGCAAGGTTCTCTGCTACAGCAAATTTTTGCACAGTCTCTCCTATTTCACCCCAGTCTAGGAGGACACTAGCAAGTGGCAGCATTTTCTTCTCCCCAGTGAATCCTCATACGGTCACAAATTGATTAAGTATAAGCTGTTCAGGCTCAATCAAATCCCCTTTTACCAAAGTCAGGGACACCCCTGTGTCCCTTAATCCATGGGTCTGTACCCCATTCACCGTAACTTGGAGTATGTGCTCCCTCATATTTACTGGCATTCTTTCAGGGATACATAAACAACCCACTTCTTTCTTAGCACCACTCTGTGCACTCTCTGCCCTTTTTGGACACTGCCTGGCAAGATACCCAGGTTGTCTGCAAACCCAACAATTATTTCTTTTATCAGGCAAATCTTTTCTTTTTAACCTGGGACTGCCTGATTTTGGTGGAGGCAGGGAGGGTTTTAGCTGTTCTGAAGGTGCACTTTTCATTTTCTGCACTGCCACACCGCCCCATTCCCTCTCAGAGCAGGACTGCTCCTGGCATAGTGGTCCAAGAGTTCACCAGCCTACTGCACTGTTTTTGATCTCAGTCCTCTAGTCAGGTTTTCAGCTCTTCTTTGCATGCCCCCCAAAAACTGCTCTAACAGGACCACATTTCAATTTTCTCAACAAAGTCTGCTTCAATCCATTCCCACCAAAATTTTAAAAACTGACATTGTTTAGTGGCTAGCTTCTTGTACAGTGGTTCATGTCAGGGCTTCTCCTGAGCTTACAGAATTTAACTCTTCATTTCTCTGCTGTTAAATCATATTTCTTTAACAGTGCAG